>OY728143.1:149799356-151049356 GCA_963277665.1 Viscum album
AAACCAATGTTTTAAAGGGTAGCTTCAATATTATTACATATGATTATTTTGAATCTATTTTATACAATGATTCGGTTTTAAAGATTCTTTGAGAAAATAGTCACTGAATTGATGTACGGATTAGAGAGATAGGACCCATGATGATTAAGTTGTAATTTTAACAAGGTTGTGAAATGAACTAAATGATGAAAATGCATTTTTTATGAAATTTCATAAGGAATTTTTTGAAATAATAATATATGTGTTAATTGGTTATGTCTTTAAAGTGGGTTAAGGATAATGATTTATCATTATAAATGATAAATGTCCTTTTTAGTTATGGTTTGTGTTGTAAAATTTTATATGGTTAAATAATCATGTGCCTATGGATTAATGGTAGACTGTGGTGTTGGAATGAGGCTCCTCCCATGGGTCATCTAGACTAATTCTATAGGCCCACTTATGTATTGCATTTGTTAGAGATTCAGACTGAGGATCTTTGTTGCAAAAAAAAGAAGTGGTAATTTACCTGGACTAAGGCTCTTAGGTGATGTAATGCATATGGAATAAGGCTTTAAGTTGATATAATGCACCTACACTGAGGCTCCAAGGTGAGGTAATTCTTATGGACCAAGGCTCCAAGGTGATGTGATGCACTTAGGTTGAGGCATTGAGGTAGGTTAATGATTATTTTTTTGTGGAATGAATTTACTTATGAATTAGGGAACTTGAACTATTATTAATAATTTATATGACTAGCATAGGCCATAGTGAATTTGAATAATTTGGATAAACCTTGGATCTAATGATGAAAGTGACTAATGTGACCCCTGTTAATAAACATAACCTAGTTTATTTTCTATTTATCTTGTTTTTCATTATGTACATGAATATACTATCTTTTTTGTAGACTAGTTATTAATTTAGAAACTGTTGGTGGTGTCCTACTGAGTTTTACTCACACCTTGCTTGGGTCACCATGACACTTGGGTACCCAAGAAGAATCCACTAGTTTCTGTTACAAGATTAGGACAGGGACCTGGTGTTTGGTTTAGGTATTGGTTATTAGGTTAGAGCATGGGATGTCAGGATCGGGTTAGGACTCAAGACTATATTAGGGACCATTTATTGTTTGGTACCAGTTATTTTATTTGTATGATTTGTTGAGGAGTAGTGTATTCATTATATTAATATAATATATACTACTTGGTTACATAATGGTCTTTATTATATGATTCCCATTTATAGTTTAGATTGGTTATTTTATTTGTTGGTATTATTTCTACAATGACACTGCTCTAATAAGCGGGTATAGTACCCCAATGTATATCCTTATACCCATGCTACTAGTCAGCAGCCTCTGGAATATGGGATGGTGCGCCTGAGGTCATGTGGTGACTCGGCTTAGGGAACCGGTTATAGTTTCTCCTAAACCAAGGACATTAAAAAGTGGTATCAAAGGAAGGTTTTTTTTCTCACTATTTGGGGAATAGTATAGAGAAGATTGGGATCTTATCGGTGCATGTAAATTATCTCGTCCCTAGGTGCTTGCAGCCCTAGGTATGAGGGTAAATCCAAGTTTCCAGGGATGGGAATTTATGTTCTATTTTTTTATTTTTATGGTTGATTGTTATTTCTACCTTAAGTGGAGCACATGGATTTGATGTTATTTATTTATAAGGTTTCATATCTTTGCTTAGAATAGTAAGAGTGTGTTTGTGAATTAATGCATCATGTTATTCACATAGGATTGGTAGTTCATCTGTATGTTTTATGTGATTGATTTTTCATTAGGATTTATATGCTAGTAGTGTATTTTTCTTCTTTTGGATTTTTCGTAGTTATGATTCCTTGAAATTTTTGATAAAGTAAATTTTTTAAAATTTGGATTGGAATAAATGATGTACTTTTGAAATTTTGGGTTAATAAAAATGTTTTTGAAAATGTAAATTCTTGGTTTTTTAAATGTAATGTTTTAAAATGTTTTCAAATGTGAAACCTTGGGTTTTAAATTCTAAATTTTAATTAATAAGGGAAATGGATAAATGATAGAAATTAGGGACACCGGTGGTGGGTATCTCTTATGATAGTTGTCAGCCTTATGTATGGGTGGTTTGGGTAGTGAGAGTTCCTTACTTTGAGGCATCGGGATGTGGTATATGAGACCCTGATGGGTTTGGGTGTGCTAGTGGATGGAATGTTGCTTGTTGTGTCTTTGGTTAGGTTGTGACCTTGAAATTTTAAAATGACATATGTTAATGTGGATGTGGTGACTCTAGTGGGTTGAGACATTTTGATTTCTGTTTTGGACCATATAGTGTGTGTTTTTCTTATACTATCAATGTTTTTTATGGGTAACCTTTTTGTAAGGGCTAGAGTAAATGTCTATTGTGGGGCATTAAATGCAGTTTGTTTTAGAGTATGGGAAAGAGTTTTTCCTGTAAGCAGTGAGTTGGTTGGGGTTGATGTGTATAACTTAGAAGGAGAGATCCAATGACCTTTTCTTGACTTATCTCTAATCAAGGAGTGGGTACTATTGATCTTAGATGAATACCTATGAGAGAGGTGAGTTGTTAGCTAGTTCTTTTGGGTTTGTATGACATGGGCAGATGTTTTGGACTTTTATAGTGAAACACGATGAGGGTTTCCTCATGTGGGTTTTTGCTGGGGGGGATATGTGAGAAGGTTAGTGGTTTTGGTGAGGTTACTCGAGCTGTATTTATAAGTTGATAGTCTTGTAAAATTGAGGGTATCTTCGAGTGAGGTTTTCCCAGTGTTGCAGGTGCCTCAGGGTATGAAGCAAGAATGGTTGCTTTAGAGGCAGAATTGATTCATAGTTGGTGTCATCGAGTGTGGTTAAAGTACATGGTTATGCCTTTGTTTTATCATCATAAGGTATCTGAGTGATTGTAGTTGGTTACAAGGTCGTTTTTGGGAAGATACAAGTTCCTTTGGAGCCTAGAAATATGTCCTTGATGGTGTTTTATGCAGGACCTGATGTTGATTTGGGGAAAATGAGATCAGGGTGACCAAAGTGTGGATGGAAACTATGGTATGGTAGTGACACCCAAGGTGGAGGTGGTCACTCGGTTGTGCTTTCTTGTGTATTTGGTTGGTTTGTTAGATAAAAATGTTGAGAATTCATTGATTCCAATGTGGCTGATGAACCAAGAGGCATGGTTAGATTAGTGAGTGGGTTCTATGCCTATCTCTGGGGATGTGCAACACGTGCGATCTAGATTTATGTTCAGTGTGTGGTCACAGGAATGTGTGGAACCTTTAGGGATTTGAGGACTTCTATATGTGGGAACATTTTGGAAAGGTATGATTCCATTTTGGATGGTTGAACATGAGAATCGGGATAAGCGCTTGTCATAATTTAGTGTGATCGTGGGGGGAAGCGTAAGTTGTGTGTGAGATAGCTGGGTTGTGGATCGGTGTGGTTGTCACTGTGTTCTCATGTAAATCATCAGGGTCATGCTGGGAAAACTCGAGGGGTGATGGAAGTCTTTCCAAAAAAAATATTGATCTGTCAATGCTTAACGGTGGGTAGTGGAGTGGTAGTGAGTTTTTTTTTAAATTCTTTTCAAGTTATGGAGATTGAGTGTGGATGATATGTTGATAGGAATGGAATCCTGATACTCTAAGAAGGTTAAGGTGTCCATGTGGTGGGAGGTGACATTGGTGATGGATTGTTTGTGGTGTTTTTCATCAATGACTCCTTAGCATACTTTTAGCTTGTGACGATCATGTAAAATATCATGACATCGTCCGAGGTATTCCGAGTGATCTTTAACTTTATTCCTAGATACTAAAATGTTTTTTGGCTACATATGGAGACTCTTGGAGGGTTCACTCAGGGAGTGGTATATGTGGAGTTGTATGGTGGGGATTATACCATCGATAGTTTACAGGTGAGGTCCTTTGGGTGGACCGGATATTGAAGAATGCTATTGGGGGTTGTTCTCGAGAGCTAGTAATGGGTACTAGTTGGTCATTTTTTTTATTCTAGGAAAAAATATATTCATCCACAAACAAATTTTTGGGTCTATATCGTGATCCAATCATGACCCATGGTGGTTGGAATTTCTTTTGGAAGGCAGTGATAATGATACTCCTAATGTGGAGAGTGGTATGTTAGTCATGGATGTTTGGAGCTAACCATAGAGTGTATGTGTTGGCATCAAAATAAAAATGAGAGGCCTATAAGGTTCATGTTTGGGTTCCTTTGGCAAGGTGAGGTGGGACTTTGAGGTGGTGGTAGATTGAACTGAGTGATAGCCTTAGGATTGGACTTTTTTTATAGGTAATCTATGTGATTTCATTGAAGACGTGTTGGTGGGTGTTGTAGATTCCAACAACAGTTTCTAGAGTAGTGGATACTGTGATATTGAGGTTTCAACAGAGGTTAGTAATAGTCTCTGATGGGTTTCTTCGAGTGATAAAGGTATTCCTTAAGTGGAAAGGCTTCGTGTCTAGATAGAGGGGAGACATGCCAATAGTGTAAGTTGGGCACAAAAGGAGTGAGTCGGCTAGGATGGTCTGACTCAGATGAGTAAAAGTAAATGGATTTAGTGGGATTTAAAGAACGTTGGGTTAATGTTGAGATTTTATATGTGATCTGGTAATGGGAATGGGTTTTGAAGAAGAATTAATTTTTCTATGGTTGATATATGAAAGACAAAAATATGACCAATTCAAGTAGTCTAGATGTCAAGGTTGGAAGCTATTGTTGGGTTTCGTTTCCATGGATGTTTGGGAACGGTGAGTTGGAAAACACATTGGGTAAGGTGTGAAGGTCGATCTGAGGTTAAGTTAGTCTTTTTTTCAATTATGGAAGTTCTCAACACCAAACAATGGTGGTGAAGAGATAAAGTGTATGGTGGGGAGACCCATGGATGCTAAGTAGTTGGTCGATGAAGTGATAAGTATTATGGGTTGGACGGGCATGTATGAGCATTTTCTTGGGGTTTTGGTTTAGGAAATAATCACTGGTTTGGGCTTCAACCATTTTAGTACCTTGAGGTGAAGGGTTTTATTGGGTCATGCTATAAATGTTTGGATTGTGTGTATGGTCATTGGGCCTCATTTTTTGGATTGGAGTAGGTCATGAGATGTGGTTGGAATCTGGATGATCCTTCTGATGGTGCCCATCATGGGTCATTGTTAAAACTTTGAAATATTTGGGTGAGATAGCACCATGTTATTTAGGATTTGAATTGCTGATAGTATCAAACCGAGGGTGTTTCAAGTGGTTATCCCAAGGGAAGGTAGTGCCTAGTATGTATCCCTTTGTGTTGTATTTTATCAGTGTAATCCTGAATTTTGTTTTATTCTTGATGTTAGTAATGATGAGTTGATATGGATTCATCCTCAAGGAGCATCAGGTTGTGATTTTAGATAATGGTGGGAGAAATGTTTTTAGGGTGGGACTATTTCCTTGGTCTCAGTTTTGTTACAGCATTACCAAGATCGTGGAGAAACTTGTGATTTTGGATCTGATAGGTGGTCCCCATGGTATGACCTTACTTTTATTAGTATTAGTGATTTTTGGGAATGTGTCTCAAGGAAGATCCATTATAATGTGAGGAGGATATAATATCTATACCTTTTCTGAGGTACGTCCCCATTTAAATTTTTGTTAAACTTATTTTTTTGGTTAATGAAGTGTTTCTTTGGTGTATGGAATGTTTTGGGGGTGTTCTAGGGGTATGGAACAAAAAAAGGTGGATATAAGAGGCCAAATAGTGGGAATCTCATAGTTGGCACGTGGTTAGTACAAACCATGCACCTGGCCAGGGAAATCAGGCAACCAAACCTCCTTTCAAATATTGGTTAGTGCATGGTCACTGCACGAGTTTCCAAATTGTGTGTGTGCTTGTAGGAAACTGTGCAACTTGGACCCTCTTAGACAGAGGGAGTCTCACAATTGTCTCACAATTTTTCCAACCATAAGGACAAACCATAATTTCCTTAAAATGTGGGAAAGTATTGTTTTTTCCTCTCAAGATTTAAGGGTTCTAACCTAATTTTTCCCCTATTACTCCCCCAACATATTGGGTGATGAAAAAAAACCTTATATATATATAAAGGATTATTCTCCTTTGATTCTTGTTCATTTAGAGTGTGTGTGGGTGTGAATAGAATATTCATGTGAGTCTAACCCTCCTCTCCCTTTCTTTTCATGCAATACAGATTGTAGAATAATTCTTGTTCTTTTGAAACCCTAAAACCCTCACTTTTTCAAAACATTCAAAGTTGGGGATTAAATAGTTGTTTAAGTTTGAATCATGGGAAGTGTTTGAGAATGATTTTTTTAAATGACATGAGGTAGGTTGTCTTAAATTTTTTTCTCATGGTCTTTTTGTTTTATATGTGTATGTGGTTGTAATAATGTCCTTCCTTGTTTTGTCATAATGTACTTGATTATGGAAGGTTCGTGGGGCCTTATATTAAGGTGTTGGACCCTTAATGAACCTTGTTGGGTTCATTGATGATGTGATACAAAACCTAGGGTTACCCATGGGCTATGAAGAACCCTTGAAAATGGTGAAATAAATTGGTGAATGTTGAAATAAAAGGAAATTTTGTAGTGAATGGGTTTTAAATTGTAATTGGGTGGGTGAGTGTGGTTAAAGTGTAAGTTTAATTGATTATATGTTGATTTTTTCTGAAATTCGGAAGGGGCCTTTACAATGGTTTAAATAAAACGATAGATTTTCAATCCGATTATGTCATTTTTAAGTAAAGTAAAATGATGCTTTGAAAGTGGCTAAAATTTCAAAATGAGGTATTGACATCAATGTGAAATGAAATGGGATTTCCTATGATATTTAAAATGATGATTTGAAATGGGGGTGTGGCCCCTTCCTTGTGAAAATTTTTAATGGTTGTTCTGAATGGATAAATTGGAAATTAAATCCTTGGGTAATGTTTTAGTTTTCAAATAGTGGGACCAATATTTTAAAGGGTGGATTCAAGATGATTTCAAATGAGTATTTTGAATCCTATTTTTACCATGATTCGGTTTTAAAGGTATATTAGGACCATAGATACTGATTTGATTTATGGGTTAATGAGATAGGACCCATGATGATTATCTTTTAAAGTTAACATGGTAATGAAATAAACTAAATGATGAATATGAATTGTGTATGAAATAACATAGAGGGTGTTTGGAATAATCATATATGTGTTAGTGGGTTATGTCTTGAAAGTGGGTAAAGGATAGTGAGTTATGATTATAAATGATAAATGTGTCTGTTAGTTATGGTTTGTGTTGGAAAATGTGATATGGTTAAATAAGCACATGCACATGGATTAATGGTGGAGTGGGGTATTCGAATAAGGATCCTCATAGGGGCTAGATGGACTAATGCTCTAGGACCATCAATGTTTTTCATGGGATAAAGAGTTAGACTAAGGCTCTATACCCCTAAAAAATTCAAGTGTTAATAAACCTGGACTAAAGCTATAAGGTGGGGTAATGCACTTGGACTAAAGCTCCATGGTGTGGTAATGCACCTGGGTTGAGGCTCCAAGGTGAGGTAATACACCTGGACAGAGGCTCCAAGGTGAGGTGATGCACCTGGACTAAGGCTCTAAGGTAAGATAATGAATATTGTGTTTTGGAATTATTTTCCTTATGAATTAGGGAACTTTAAACCTTATACTTGATTTATATGACTAGAATAGACCATAGTGAATTTTATTAATATGGAAAACCCTTGGAACTAATGATAAAAGTGACTAATGTGACCCCTATTAATAAATGAAACCTGGTTCTTTTCTATTTATATTTTTATTAATTATATACCTCTATGCACTATATTTTTTATAGAGTTTGTATTTCTTTAGACACAATTGGTAGTGTCATATTTAGTTTTACTCACACCTTTATGAGTCATCCATGACACTTGGGCACCGGATCAGAATTCACGTGTTTCTATGATAGGTTCAAGACAAGGACCTAGTGTTTGGTTTCTTCATGGGTTGTTGGGTTGGAGCATGGGATGTTAGGATCATATTGGGACTTGAGACTGTGTTTGAGGTAAGTTATGGTTTATTAATAGAAATATTATTTGTATGATTTCATGGTGGGTAGTGTATTCATCATATTTCAATAGTATGTTCTATTTGGTTACTTATTGGACTTTATTGTATATTTCCAATTTATGGATCAAATTGGTTCTTTATCCATTGATAATATTTCTTCTATGATACTACTCTGATAAGCAGGTATAGTCTCCCCAACATATCTTTTTAGACCTGTGTTGTTAGTTGGTAGCCTCTGGTGTACGGGGAGGTGCATTTGAGGTTATCTAGAAACCCATATTGGACCATTGGTTATAGTGTCTCCCAATCTGGGAAAGTTAGAACATATATAATTGAGATACATAGAGAAAAATAATCCTTAGGCAAGTCAAGATTCAAGATACACGTTATATTTCATAGGAACATCAATTCTACAATTATTAGTGGGAGGAGTTTTTCTAGAGACATATACTATATGGGAAGTTAAAACTAAATAGGGACGCTCTTACAATCATTGAGTTAGGTGATATATTATTCACATATTAAAGTTAATAATTATACTAAAAGTTATATGTAAAAGGAAATTACATAAAATTATAAATTCTATATAAACATATAAAGGGATTATATGTACCAAAATTATTATTTTTGTTTCGGTAGATCCTCCAGTTGATGTAAATAATATTGTGTTTAAATAGGTATTCAAAAATAAATTGTACGTTGATGTAAAATTTAGTACCTATAATATATCATTGGTTGACAAATTTTTTATGAAATTTTAATAAATCCACTCTAAAAAAACATTTTAACAGTCACTATTCTAAAATACTTTATAATTTTATTTTACATAATTGTATTCCAAGATTATTAAGTCAGAAAATGGATGTTAAAAAAATTTACTTAATGAAAATATTGTTTAAGATTCCTATATGACAAAAATAAAAGGATTTGAGGGACCGATGGAATATAATAAGATATAAAAGTTGTAAAGATCCATTTATGGGTTGAAGTAATAATTAAGATCATGGAACATTCATTTTGATGTGTCCATAATAGGGATTAAAATATCTCCAAGATGATGTGATATAAAACCTGAGGGGATTAAAATCCTAAATATAAATTCATATGATTATACAATACAATATATCATGTATGTCTTGATATGTACTACGGTTTTATATTACATATTCCTAAATTATGTTTGGAAAATCTAAAATTAAACTAGGAGAAATGTATAATAAAAAAATCATCACTATCCAATAAGACACGAGAAGTATACTAGATAAGTTTATTATACTTAAAGAAGTCATAATTAAATGAGTAAGAAACGTCCCCTCAATTTAGTGGTAGAAATATCCTCAAATAAAATGTAACTTGAATATTCTGATGCAACTATATAATAATTATAACATATGACATTTTTTTCAAGATTTTGTAATTATGATAATAATATAAAGAATTATAACTTACTTAAACAAGAATTTTTATTAAAAATATATCCATATTGGGAAAAATAGAATTAAGTCATGGGGGAAATAGTGGAGACCAATTGCATCATCAGACACCATTATATTGTAGTCAAGGCGTAGAGATCCAAAAAAAGTGAAAATGATCAGTGGAAGGGACTCACTAACTTTAGATTCCATACAATACACCACATTATTTCCCTCATTTAAAAAATGAAAAACATGGTACTAGGAGTGAGAAGGTTCTTTCATTCCAAAATGATTTAAGAAATTGACCTATGAGCTTAGAAAAATCCTTTCAATTATTGGATAAGTAAAGATTAGTTAGAATCCATCATTGAGAAATAATTATTACAATATCTATATATAGAAAAAAACCAGAAGTATAGATACAGCTTCTACTTTAAAAGTATCTACTTTTCCATAAAACATTATAGGTCAAAAAAACTAGTCTATAGTTGTTTCAAATAATTCCCCCATCATGCAAAATTTAATTTGAGAAAGAGTCATTCATTTGGAATTTTATAGAAATTATAGGTAGGGACCAATGAACCCAATGTCTAATGTTATATTAGGAAAATATTATGATCACCGAACTAGAGAATATTTATAATATTTGATAAAATAGAAACTTATATACTCAAGGATATCATCCCTTGGAAAAAATTATTCAAAGTGATGAAGTCTCTATTGGTACAGTAACAATGGAGGAAGAGTTTTAAGATCAATTGATTAAATTCATATCACAATAGAATCATAAACATCATGTGAGAGATAGTGGGTTAATATTTATTAGCAATTAGATCTAGTATAAGTGAGAGTCTATTGGATTTGTTTCCCTAAAACTAACTAACTTTTTACTTTCGATTACCAGAATATATATATAAATATATATTCTTATTATAATGTAATTTTTCTTATGTGTAACATTGATATGATAATTTTCTAAGAATATTTATTACATCAAACAATTATAGGCACTTCCCCTCTATAATAAGAACCCAAAGATGCTATGATAATATTCTCAAGTCAATATCTCAATGATCTAGATACATCTACCTGACGGGACATAAATGATGTTTAACTATCATGTGTTAAGGGATCATAATCATTGACACTTATTCTCATGAATTTTACACATGGTGGTATATAAGAAGGGTGTCCATGAAGATAAACACACTAATAGTATTTCCACATGTTTTATGTGTCATTGGATATTCCTATATATGGATGTGTGTATTAGTCTTTAGACTTGAGTTTGTTATTAATTTTTATAGTTAATAACATAATTTGATGTATAGATGAAAACTATGAATACATTTGATCATGATGAGGTAGTATATAACATGTGAATCATAAGTGATATGAAATTAATTAAATGGCCTAAATAGATTTTTCCCTTCTATTTTAATGGAAAAAATATATCTCTTTCCCTTTAACTGAAATAAAAATATCTAATTAAATCTATTTCCATGTTATTTTATAAAAGATATCATTTTAGAAAGTAAAAGAAACATAAATTGATCATATAGGGTCATGACACAAGTATGCATCCTTCTTGATGAGATATTGATTTAAAAAGGGATTATATTGCAAAGTAGCATTTCAAAGAAGTTTTTTTGTAGTTTCTATATTAAATTCTTTTTCTTAGGGTGTCTTAACATGTTTTTAGACCCTAATCTTTGACATTATGTAAGTTTATATATAACCATTGAGAAAGGGGCCTAAATGTTCAGACAATAAGTGTATCTAGAATCTCATTTATTTCTATTATTTTTAACAATGAATTTCTTCACAGCTTTACATAATAGTATTTATTCAAGTAAAATTTATTCAAGGAAATCCAATCATTATATATTCAGCTTTAGAATATACGAGTTGAATTTTATCTTTTATTTAATTATTCAAAAAGACAATATATATATATTTCTTCACAAATTTAGTGAATATAGTAAAATATATATTTATTAGCGTTTTTTGTTTAGTAAATACAATATTTCTAGGGAGTATATGGATCACGTTTAATGATCTAATAAAAATGATATATTTTATTTAATATTATTTAAATAAATTTTAATTTATTTTTTTAATAAATGATATTGAAATAAATATATATCATGGGATATAAAAATATTATTATTATTATTATATTTTACTTAGGTAATAACTTTTAATAAATAAAATCATAAGGTTCTTCATGAAATTATTATTATTTTACTCTAAGTATATATTCCTAAAAATATAATTTTTCAATGATAGATTTTTTAACACAGGGAGGAAATTCTTTTGGATTCTGTCAAGACATACTGATATGTTATCCTTCCCTCCCTATCTTAGGAACAAAGATAGATAATAACATAACTTTGTTTTTATTGATGATTGATGGAATAAATTACTTGAAACTTTTTCACGGGTACCCGGGATAATAAGAATGTTGATCAGAGATTTATACAGCGTGAGTGCATAAATATAAATGAATACTCAGTTAGACTCTCCGAAATAATAATAATATAATATTATTATTAAAATAGTATTTATTTAGATATAATTCTATAGGTAAGGTAATTTTTAATTAAAATAATTATAAAGTAAATATTTAGGATCATATCTATAAAATTCAGGGTTAATTTATTAGATTATTTGGATCTATCCATTTATTATGATAAAACCAAAAAATCTGTTCCCATACAATTCTTTTAGTACACCTCAAAACCGTTAGGTTTATTAAAAAAGGAATTATATCCCAATTTTGTTTTATGTTATTTGAAAAATAAGGTAGAAAAGATATAAGATCATAAAAACTCAAGAGGTGGGTCTGATTGAGTGTATATAAAATACTTTCTCATGCCAAATTTTGAGTTTCCCCTTGTTGTTGGGAAGTATATTTTAGATTTTACATTTTTTAAATTTTTTTAATATATCTTTATTATTATGGGTGTTATTACGGTTTATATAGAAATTGTTTTTTGTTTTTTGAGAAATTTTAGTTTTGAAATTAAGATTTAGTGGTATTCCAAGTCTACATAATTAGAAAACATGAGCTTTCGACATTTTCTAGTAACCATGTAACCAAATTTTGGGGGACCAAATAGTTATTCATAGTTTAGTCCATTGTTTGGTAAATCATTTATCAAAATCATGAATTAATGGAAAACCTAATGTTTTGTGATATTTTCATTTAGATGATTTCAAATTTATTTTATTATTAATTTTTGTTTACTTGAGGTAAAATTTCAGGTTATTTTATTGAGTATTTATTTAATTTATTTGGATAAATTTTTATATTTTATGGGGTGATACTCAGATATCCATTTCCAATGACTAATTTTCATGTATATAAGGTTTTTGATAAAATATTCTTGAATTTATTATGAAATAGTGGAAATCAAAATTTTAGTTTTAGGTTTTGGTTGGTTTTAAAGGTTGATTTCATTGGTTTCTAATTGTTATGCAATACATTCAAAATACATATTTTAATTTTTTAAAATTGATTTTATAGTTTTTTTATCAAATGTTTTGATGTCATAAAAGGTTTTTCTAATATTAAATATAAATATTATTTAATTGGTGTTTACTTTCTTCCATGTATTGATAAAAATATATTGAACATGTCATTTTTAAATAAACAAGTTTATTTACATTATTAGTTTTTATTAAATTTATTTAGATTTATGTTAATGTATTGGAGTATTATAGTATGTTTTGATTATATTTTATGTTTCTGGTCATTATAGAATATTTCCACATAATAAGTTCGTGATTAATTATTGAGAGAAAGTTATATATTGTTTTTATTAAGATAATTCTCTAGTTGATCCAAATATGAATGTGTCATTCATCTATATTTTTCAAGTTATAGAAGGTAATATAGGCCCTCGTATAGATCAAGTGATAGATCAAACATAAAAATTATAATATTGTAATCCTCCTATCTATTGAGTAGATAAATCTTACAAATAAGTAGACAAGTGGTTGAATGAGATTAAAAGAATAATCATTCTTTTAGAGATTCTTGAAATCTTATATTTTAGTTTCACTGCAACATGCTTTTATGGAATCCACTTTGTGTTATATTGTATTTTTTATCAATAATCATGATGTCAATATATTTTTAGATGATAATCTTAAAAGAATTTTGGATTTCCCAATAATATGTGATGAGATTAATAAGAGTTATATACCCAATACTAGTTTCTTAAATATATTGAGGTTAGAAGATTGATGAACTCCTAGGATAATGGAGTTAAAAGTGAGTTTTTTCAGTATTTTTAGAGATCCATTTGGATATCTATTCTTATATGGAAAAGTGATTTATTGGTTTCCAATATTTAATATGGATTTCTTTGCTTGGATTATAAATATATTATGTCTTCTTGTTGTATAGAATTAATATGGTTAGTTGTTTCAATCACTGAGAGTGAGAATCTTACTATAAAAGAATTGTTTCATTGTATACGGTAATTAATGGACACTATAATTCTATGGGGAATATGAGAAGATTGTTAGGGTTAGAGGAGAATAAATTATTGTTGGTGTCTTGAAGAATATCAATACTAAGTAATATAAAATGGTGTATAGTATTATTGTGTGTAGAAGATACTCGAATGATGAAATGTTGAAAATCGTTGAGGTGGTGTAAGAACATTGCAATACACAAAGGTGTTCTTATTTACTACTAGAGAATTAGGATTATTCTAATATGGTAGAATTTTTTTTGGAGATTTCCTAATGAAATGTGGAAGGAGTTGAAGTGGCTTGAGAAGCCCTGAGTAGGTTTAAGCTAAGTTTAAGAAGTTTTAGAATTTTTATTAAAGTATGAAGGAATATGGAAGATATTTCTCAAAATCTATAAATTGGAAAAGTGTTGAGGCTCACTGAGATACATAATATATTCTCAGGATGATATGGAAAAAAATATCAAAAATTGGAAAATTATTGAAGTTAATTATGATACATAACATATTTCATATGGTATGTAAGATAGTGGTATGATTTTTAAACTCTTCTGTAGAATTTAATATTAAAAAATGTAAAATATCACACAATGATACACCAGATATTGGGGTTTATATATAAGAAAATTCAGATAATATGTATGATATTTCAATTCATATGTAATACATTTTGTTGGTCTGTAATATATTTTATAAAGTAAATTTAGTAAAGGAAAATCTATCACCATGAAATATAATATATATTGTATGTAATGTGATATGTAATATAATTCAAAGTATGCTTAATATATTTGAAAACACATAAGATATTGGTGAGACTGTAGAATATATTTTAGTTGGTATATTATATGTTTTTGAAATAAAAATAGGTCAAGTATCAGTATGTGGAAGATAATGTGAATCATGCTATAATGATGCATAAGAATATTATTTCTTGTGTAAGATGATGCATTTTGATAAATGTATGATTTGTATAATTAATATGATGATATTTAAGAAAATTAGATAGAGATTAAAATAATATAAAAAAATAAATGTAGTGATATTGAGCTTCTCTTCAAATAATAAACACACAATATCTAAGGATTAATTCATGATTAGATCCAAGAATAATGGACATCAAAATCGAGGAAGAATATTGTATCACAATGAGGGTTTCCAAATTTTAATTATTTCTATAGATTTTCATGTAATAATGAAAAAATTGACTTTTTGGGAAAACAATAGGGAAGAATAAGCAGTTATGTATAGTGTGAGTGACCCAACACTACAATCTTTAAATATATTTTCTATGTTGAATAAAAAATTGTATCCAAAGTTGTTCTATGAGATTATTTTTATGGATTTAATAAGAAGAAGAATAATATAAGAGAGAGAGAATGAATGAAATTCATATTATTTTTCGATGGTCATACCATCTAAATATTAAATAAGTGATAAGACCATCCAATGGTATTGGTACATCATAAGGACTAAATATAAAGTGAGACAACCCAATTTTTATTATTATGTAAGATTTATCCACTTATGATTGCTAAACACTAAGAATATTAGGATATTTTTTCATAAGATACCTGATTATATATTTCTGATCATACTTAATGATCCAAATATGATATTCATGTCATGACTGGTTGTTTTAAAATCTTAATAAGAATGAAAATTTATTCTTGCATTTAACCAGGTTATTTCCAAGGAAATAGGTTCAAGGATATATCCTTTCTAGATTTTCATCCTAAAACTAAAATAGTTTATTGGTGTGAGTAATATAAAAGAAACTATACATGGGGTACATGGTCATCCATCGTAGAGAAAAACCACATTAAACAAATATTATGTGCCATTTTTTACTCTCATATTAATTGTTTCATTAATTCAAACCAAGTTATAGAAGATAAAAAAATAATGAAAAACCTCAACTCCAGTAATCCAGATCCAATTTAAACTTTTTTACATTGGTATAACATAAAAGAGATCTCATACTAAAGGATGAATCAATTTATAAGTCTTATAAAAAATATACATATATGATTCATATATTACATTGTAAATAAAAAATATATATCATAATAAACATTCTCTCCACCATTATATTATTCATAACAAACTTCTTCATATCCTTGAGAAAGGAAAATACATATAGGGGAGTTTAGAAGCTTGGTAAGGGTTACGTACAAAAGAATATATCATGAGTAAATAAAGAATAATCAGTATGGGAAGGTAAGTAAATGAAAACAAATGTCATTTATTCAAAAACTAGAGTATGAAATACAACAATGGATAATACCAATGTAGTAATCTCATGGATAATAATAACTCAATTCTTAGTGAAGGAAATTTTTGATGTTAGACATCATGATCTCAAACATCATGATATCTTTATCATCAAGATCTAGTTTTAAGATAGCTTAATTGTTTTGTATGTATACACCCAAAACCCATTTAATAATTATTACCAACTACTTTTTCTTTTGAAACATGTCTATGAATTTAAGGGATATATAATTTCAATCCCCACCAATCAATTTCTTTCAAATTTATTCATCATTTATTTAATAATAAATTTAATTTATAAGAAATATGTCTCAAAAAAACAATCTATATTGATTAAAGGATCATGAATATAGATATTTTCTTAGTTAATAAAAGAACCTTCATACCAAAACACTGTATGTATAAATGGAATATGATTTTGGTAAAAATAATATCCATGATAAAAAGAATATATATATTTAAAATAAATTAAATTTTCATTGAAATTTTATCATATGAAATTGAATTTTTCAAGAGAAATTTAATGACCACAAAATTAATCAAGAGATGAGAAATGACCATCAATTAATCATAAAAGATGATTTTATAGTAAAATCAAGTATTTTAAATAAACGAAGAACAAATAAGAGAAATATTTAAAATAAGTTTTCATAAAATATTTTTATTTTTAAAACCATTAAAATATTTTAGATGAAACTAAAGAGTTTAAAACTTTTTTTATGGATGGAAATTCTGTTAATGTAATATGTATTTAAAATAAAAATATTTCTTTTGACATTTTTTAAAGAGTGTGGAGAATAAACATTTTAGATAACATTATAAATATTCTTTTCAAAAAATTTAAAAATTAATGGATAACATAAAATTCCTTTAATAAATAATTTCATTAAATAAAAGGACTTTTGTAAAATAATTTTGAAAAATAGTTATATCAAAGAAAAATATAAATGATTAACAAGAAAAATAAGATTGTATTTTCATTTAAAAATAGAATTTCTTGATTAAAGTATTAAGGAGAGAATTTTTTTGAAGAAAACATTGAAAAACCATAAATATATATATTATAATAAAAAATATGTATTTTATGAATTATATAGTGTAATATTAATTCAACATAAAATAAAATAATTCCTAAAAAATGAGATTGTAAAATAATTTCTTAACTTATTTATAACTTTTAAATTATAGGACATTGAAATATTAAACTCAAATTTAAATATTATCCATAAAGAATAAATATGTATTCATTTTTAATACATTAATGTACCAATATATACACCAAAAAAATTATATACGTTCATAATACCAAATATGTCTTAATGGATTGGAATTTGAGATGAAAATCATACCTCAAGTTCTACTTGATTAGCAAGAGATCTAACCTAATGTATAATAAATTTAAATTTTTATACTTCTATATTATAGTCATTCACATAATTATAATATCATATATATAATCCTCTTATAATATTTCAACAACAGTTTATTAATAATTTCTTATTATAATCATTTTTTCTGAATGTTAATTGTTTCATTTATTATGAGAATTTTGGTTTAGAAGTTCTTTTCCTTGTACTTTGATTTTGGTTCCATAATCTCTAAATATTTAATCATGATATTAATATCATATATATTCATTATATATATAGATTTATTCATCCATAAAAGGTAGAGATATAAAAATGAATTACAGTATTCATGGACACGGTAGGCCTTACGTATGCATGATCTTTGTTTTCTCTTTTTGAAAGATGGAATAAAATAAAGTTAAGTAATAATTAAAAATTACATAATAATTAATATTTCATATATATTAATTAAATATATCATTATTTCCATCCATGTAAATTGTAAATGAAAAACGGATGACATTACTTCGTGGAGGTGGAAGTCCACACGTATGCACGAGTGGTGTTATCGTTTTCCAATGGATTGGTAGGTAAGAAGGTAGATGTGATATTAAACTTAAATAAGAATAATTATTTCATAAATATCATATATATTTCTTATTTCTACTTTTATAACAATCCAATTAATGTTTTGATGAAAAAAACAGCATCACTACGTGCAGATGGTTAGTCGTATGTACACATGAGTGATGTCTTCATTTTCTATATGAAGGAAAAGGGATAGAACATTATTGTCCCATAATCATAATAACATATAAGTATCTTTATGATACTTACTTTATTATGTTATGATTATTAAAATAGATTTCTAATAAGTATAATAAGAAATAAACATGAAAGATATGGTAAAGATGATTACCCCTTCTTCGGTAGGCTTCCTTTAGATCCCTTTTTAAGGACCTTTGGAATCATATTATAAGAATGAAATCACCTATAATTTATAGATATATAATTTTAAATGGTAATTGGATAGGTTTTTTTCAATATGTATGGATCTATGTTTTTTAAGGAAAATATAGAATAGGTTTCTTTTATAAGTGAGGGGAGAGGCATTCTTGTAATTTTTCAATATATTAGAATATAATAAAGTCACATTCATGGAAAAATGATTAAAAAATGATATAAATTTTAAGATAAATATAATATGATCCTGATATAACCATCCAATCCAATTTATAAATGATTATATATTATTTTAAATCCAATATTTTCATTAAATTGTTCGTTAACCATTTATAACCTTAACTGCAACATCAACTATTTCAATATTAAAGGATTCTAGTTTTACTTATAAGGTGAAAACTAGCTCAAAAATGGAAAATGAATGAAATTTTAGATCATATATTATCTCCATTTTCCTATTTCTTGATTTTTATGATTTTTATGATTTTAAAATAAATTAATAAAATTTCATTTTCATAAAATTTCTTTAATGTCATTTTTGATACTATTCATTTAATTTGACTTTAAAGACATTAAGTAAAATATGGATTTTGAATATAAAACTTTAAACATAATTTTTTTTATATTTATCTATAAAATTAATGTGGAACTATAAATCACCCAAAAAATATTACTTTTATATTTTTTTTAAATCATTTACATGAATTTTCTACTACTTGTACAAGCATTATGTCGGTGTTGTGTAATATTTTAAGGTAATTATTTCATTCCTAAAAATTATAACAAATATCATGATAAAAACAAGTAATTGGTATTTAATATTAATATTTAGAGCCTAAATTATCCACTTTTATCCTTTTTTAAAAAAATTAGAGATGTTAAATCCAAGAGAGTGACATTTTGGAATTTTCATTACTTAAAAGGACATAAATTTCATTATCAATAAAATATTCTAAAAATCCCATAAATTTTAATTTATTGTGAATAAGGTCGACTAAATAACATCTAATAAATTAAGGTTTTGGATAAATTTTTAAGTCATTTTTTCATAATATATAACCTTAATTGCCTGATTTACCATTTACCGAGGTGATAAATTTTACCACGGTTACTATAAAAAATGCACAAAAATTATTGGGAATTATTTTATAAATTTGAATCTAATAATTTAAACTGTAAAATCAGTTTTATCAAATTAAATTTTTATAAGTTGTAGAAAATAATTTGAAAATAAAGTTGCAAAATGCGATGAAAATGTATTTTCCACAAAATTGTGTTTTTAAGCCTAAAAATTATCTTATATGAAAATCAATTAAAATTATAATCATAATTTAAATAAAAAGGATATTATATCACTTTAATTCCAAATAAAAAATATAATTAGTCTTTTAATTTTCTTTATTTAAAGAAAACAAATAATAGTTTTATGAAAATCGTTATTTTTATAATTCACTAAAAGTAAATCATTTCAGAAAAATCCCAAAAAATATACATGAACTAGTACTAACATTCTAATTTAAATAATGATACAAATATCTCATAATAATTTTTCAATAGTTTTTTAGGTTTTTTTAGCTCAGTGTTGTGTATAAATCAATATATCATGGAAATTATATTTATTTAAAGTTAAATATATCATAAAATATAAGGATGTTGTATTCTACCCCCATACAATAATTTAACCATTGAAATTTTGTCACTCAAATACAAAAAAATAAGGATAATCCTTCCTCATCACACCCTTAGGTTCCCACGTAGATTCCTCAATTTTATGGTTTCACCTTAAAACTTTGACCAGGTGAGTGGTCTTGTTCCCTAGAACCTTCTCCTTATGATCTAGAATCTCCATCGGTAGTTATTTATAATAAAAATATTTATCTAGTTGAAGGATGTCTGAGTTTAGTACATATGAAGGGTTAGGTATATACTTCATAGGGAGAGATACATAGAATACATCATGAACTTGAGAGATATTCACTGAATGTTCTAACTGATAATCTATCATTCCAATATGATCAATAATTTCAAAGGGACTAAAATATATTGGGGTTGTCTTTCCCTTATTTACAAATCTCATATCGCTATTCTAAGGATATATTCAAAGGATCACCTAATTAATAAACTTTTAACACTGTATCACATCAATGATTTACAACAAAACCTTTTTTATGACTTTGAGCTACCCTTATGTGTTTTTGAATGGTTCTGGCCATATCTACCATTTCCTTAGTCAGGTTAGGTCCCTATAGAATTATTTATCCAAATTCATCCCAACACATTATAATTTTACACATCCTTTTATAGAGGGATTCATAGTGACCCATCTGAATACTCGAGTGGAAAATATTATTGTACAAAAAATGTACCAATGAATTGTTTTGATCTCAACAATATTTTAAATCCATATAGAAATCCATAAACATTTATTATATAGTTTGAATTGTACTCTAAGAATAACCATCTATAAAAGGATGATACGTAGTAATAAAACTGAACTCTATATCTAGACCATTCAAAGGCGTATTTAGAACTTCAAAGTAAACCTTAAATCCTAATCAGATATGATTAAGAGTGGTTCTTCATTCAATCTCATAACTACCATAATGTATAATTAGTAATATGATCAAGACATAAATATTCTATAATAGTGATAAAATCTACTTATTTCATAATTTTATTGACTTAAAAATAAATATAATTATTCCCTTTAGATGTTTTGGGGAGGTCTAGTGGTGAAATACATGGTAATGTTTTCAAATTTCCATTCTGGTGTTAGTATTGATTGGAACAGCCCCTTAGACTTCTATCTATAAACCTTAACAAAATCACACACTAGGAATTATGATACCTACGATGTAATATCAATTTCCATGTAATCCCATTATAAATTGAAGTTTCGAAGGAGCTAATAACAACTAAAGAGGGAGTTGAATTAGTTGTTCACTTGTTATAAGTATCAATACTTTTAGACAATTAACCCATTAATCCTGTTAAATTTAATTACCTTATCATCTTTTAGTAAATAAACATGCATGAAAAGGATAGAAATTAAGTAAATCACATGATATTTTCAAGGTTCATCCTTAGTGAGAGAAGCTACATCCTTATGACATCCACTCTCATGGGTCTATAGATATTCACTATTATAAAGATGTGAATATAACTTCTTTAAACTCCCATTAGACACCTTTTATATCCTAATTAGAAATATTTTACTGACTCTCATCAGTTTACAAATATTGATTACAAAAAAATTGATCCACAAAAGAAAATATCCCAATAAAACATTTTTCTCCCCAAAACTCTATCCAAAACCTCAGTCTAATGTCCCTGGGTTTGGTTGCCTCATTCTGATAAACTTAGTCCGATGGAATCAGTAAGATGAACCTTTTCTCAAATTAAACTTCTCAATTAATTCTCACTTGTTCGGTCAAATATTTTTTAGTCCTATATTCCACATTTCTGTAAGAAAAACATTCAGTAGTCTGATCTTTTTATGATAACTCAGTCTAGGTAGAAACTCTGACTCAATCTCTACAATGATCTACCTTTTTTGCATGAGAAAACCTTACAAATTACCAATTTATTGTGCATCTATTTATAGGTGTCCCATAATGGTAAAGGCAGTAAACTAAAAAACATTTCCCACTCACTCAAATTCAAACCACCCAAAATCAACTCATATTAGAACTTCGTTAGTGAACTCTTAAAACCTTCTCAACTTTTCGAGTTCCTTACGAAAACTTCTTAAATCTTCTCATAAATCAACCTTCTCGAACTTACAAACATTTATTACATCTAATTAGGTGAGTTTTATTACATTTCATTTTATGACTCTGATTTTTATTTCTTATCTGGATTCAGTCCAATGTACTTTCTTCCTTATAGTCAATCTGATTGACTTCCCTCCTCAGAGTCAGCATGATGCAACTTCCTCAGCTCAGTCCAATGGAACTTCCTTAGTTCAATCTATCAGATCTTTATTAGCTCAATCTGATTGATATTTAATTAGAATGTATTTCTCGTTAATATTGAATAATCAATATAGTGTTTGGAATCCTATGATGAACCCACTCAAAAACATTTAAATTCTTGAAACCTAATTATATAAAACTCATTCATACTTTTGATAACTTCTATGTCTGGTACTTCTAGATCCGATGATTGATGTCAAGGTTTCAACATCTAAAACTCTGAAACTAATATAGTCTTTACTGGAAAATTCAACATCCTCCATTACTTCATAATATTTTATCATGATATGTTTCATGATTTATAGGAACATAAATATCAGAAAACATTCTTATGACTTAAGGTTATAAATTAAATAACTTTTTAACTTAGGTTTTCACTATATTCCTTTATTCTCTTCAGAATAATTATAACTTCCTCACTCAGTGACTTCTTACTTTCTAACCAACACTAATCCCTATGAATATTAAACCATAGGCATATGGATCTAAGGATGCTTGTTCATTTTATCCGCAAATTCATCTTTGTGAAAACTTCTACATTATGTTTTTCTCAATCTGATACACTACATCCAAAAAACAACTTTCTCAAAAACAAAAATTGTCTCCCCTTCGTGTTTGGGTTAGGACATTCAGAAACTTTTATCTATTTTTCAAAAACATTTTTTACACTAGTTTAGTTGTCAATAAATGAAAAACTTTATTAAAACAAAACATCACAAAGCTTTTTCAATCTCCCCCTTTATATGTTTTTAAAAGATTTTGTTAACAAACTTTTCAGCTTAACATTTTTGAAACACTCAAAATTTTTCAAAACTATTTTTTAAAAAAAATATAAGCTTTTAAGTTTTATGAAAATATAACATTTCCCAAACGAGAGTTTCCTGACACCACACTACTAGATAAATTAATTTTTTTAGTAATTATATCCCTCTGTGACAAGAAATTCTTTTGACCATGTAAAGATAATCTTGACCTCACTTTTACCTTTTCTCTCTTTTCTTTTTATGTCCCCTAATATTTTTATCTCCTCCATTATCTAATAAACAAAACTTTATATTAATAGAAATATATAATTAAAGACTTCTTACAAAGTAAAAAAAATTACTTTATCTCCCCCTTTGTCAACATAATCCAAAGCATGGTGGATGATGTCCTTATGAGGTGTAGGAATTCATTGGATTTGGAAGAACATTAATTTTTAACCTCAATTCAATAATCATCTCTTTTGGCATTGATTTTTTAAATATAAAATCAATTTTATACTTATTGGATATATATTCTAGAAAAAATATCCAATATAAATTTCTCTTTTATAAAGTGAAACTTTGTATCAATGTGTTCTGATCTTGAATGTTGGAAAGGATTTTTGGAAAGATCAATTGAACTCTGATTATCATGACGTATCTTCAATGGTTGAGAAACATTTAATTTCACATATTCTAGATGAATTTTCATCCACAACATCAAAGTAAAAAACTTATTTAGCTATAACATATATAGATTCCACTTTCTAAAAATTATTGAACTTTGTTTCTTATTATTCCAAATCAAACAAAAATCGCCCAAGAAAAATGTTCCTCTAGAAGTTGATTTTCTGTCATTACAATCTATATCCAAATCATCATTAGTATAACCATGAAAGTTTATATTAAATATTATTTTCTATAAAATCTCATGTGATGTTTTTCCATTAACATACCTCATAATTCTCTTTGATTATAACATATGATACTCTTTCGGTTCACTCTGATATTTGGCACACCAAGTTGCAACATAAAAAATATTAGGTCTTAAGGTTGTGATATAAAAAAAGCTTCATATCATCTTCCAAAATTATTTCTAATTCTCACATTTTCTAGATTCATTTTTACTCAATATTGTACAAACTAAAATAGGATTAGAAACTTCATTTTATTCTATCATACCAAACTTATTTAGCAATTCCCTAGCATACTTTACTAGAGATAAGAAAAATTATTTTCCATTCTATTAAAGTTGTAAGGAAAGGAAGAATGTTAACTCTCCCAAAATTGAAAATTCAAAATTATTCTTCAGTTCCTAATAAATTTATTTACAAAAATTTTCTTCACCACTATAAAAAAAGTATATTATCCACATACACAATAACAATTAGTGCACTAGAGTTAACTTTATTCAAATACAAGTTACTATAAACCTTTCCTTTAGAAACATTCAACATTCTCAAAAAAATATCATGTTCAGAATACCAGAATCAAGGGGATTGTTTTAACCCATACAAAGATCTCTTCAATCTAAAAACTTTACTTCTATCTTTATTTTGTAGAAACCCACAAGGTTGTTCAATGTTGTTTCTAATGATTTCTGATGCCAGAACACACATAATCATGGATAGGAGTGCTAGTAGCCTCATTCTCCCACTTTCCATAGGTAGGAAGTATTCATCACTTCTTCAGCGATGTGTGCTTCTTGATTGAAACAGGATGACGGGATGCCAATTCCTACTTCTGTGTATTCCTCCATAGAACTCATCTCCTAGTCTGAGTCTTCCTTATAGATTTGAGTCATTGTTCATGAACCTCATTCATGTTTTCGTCTCTTTTTGGACGAAGTTTAATTATGATGCTTCTATCAGGACATTCCAAGGGGTCCTCATATAGCATCAACCTTCGTTCAGAGTAGATGGTAACATCAACCATGTTGTGGCATCTCTAGATACGGGAACACTAGAGCTCCTATATTCTTTCTCATAAAAGGGATTCTCAAGGGCCTGGAAACCTGAGGCATCCCACATCAATCATGGGGTATCTTATGGTAGAGGCATGTCTTTGAGGTTTTCTTCAGCATCCCATGTTTAACACGAGGAATGTTATGAGCTTAACATCTTTTTGAGATGGAATGATAGAGATCAAAACATCTCATGGAGATAGATCAAATATGTGGATCCCTAGGAGGGATCACCTTGAAGGTTCACTGAATGGGTGGATCAGAGTGCCTAAAGAGGAAGGACCTAAGATTTTGTGTCTCAAAAAGGGAAGGTTACACGCATGATGGTTGGTATCGACATCACAAAAGATATTTTAGGGAGGCACACCCAAAATAGGAACATAAAGTTATACCATTATCTAGGATTGGACCTTAGGGAGGATTCCTAAACACCTTTTTTATAATACAGGGATCAAAACCCGCATAGTTTGAGAGGGAGGTAGGGAATCGAAGTGTACATAATAGAAAACAACTTAGAGATGTTCCAAGGGATTACATGTTGTTAACGGCCCTTTGCAAGAGGATCACTCTTGGTTGGATGGATATGTATGTGAGGGTCTTACGCATGGTTAGTAGCCCGAGTGTTTATAGGAGCATCAAGGAAGTGGGTGTCATGATCTCACTGAGATGTGGTGGCCCGGGAAAGAATCGGGATAGATGATAGAGGATTTGAATGGTGTGAATCATATGAATAGGATAGAACCAATGTGAAGATGGTTATGCTGGGATTTGACCTCAGGGAGGCTTCCTACATATCCCGATGGCTAAGAATCAAATTCAACATATTTCAGTGGGGTGGTGAGAGACCTAAGGAGGTAGCCCATGAAAAAGTGATTGCATGGATGGGGACCCGAAGGAAGCGTAACCTCTAGGTTGGGGCATGATCTTTCCGAAACACAAAGGCTCGAAGGTAAGACCATGATGAAAAATGAGTGATTGGATTGAACCTCTAAGAGGATTCCAACATATCCTATATAGAAGGTAGGGATCAAATTACACTTAGTTTAAGATGGGGGGAATATAATTGGGGTTTACACAAAGGAAAATGGCCCAGAGACATTCCACGGGCTTATGAATGGTTAGCATCACTTGGTAAGAGGGTAACTCTTAGTTCGAGGAGTATAGTGAAGTGTAGGGTCGATTCATGGTTAGCTACCTAGGATGGATCAAAACACCTCAAATAATGCATCTGAGAGATGTGTCTCAAAAAGGGAAGATGTAACATCAGCAGGGTTCATCCCTATAAGTGAGCACCAAATTTTACCATTGGTTGGTATTGAACCATGAAGAGTATTCCTATGTAAGAGAAAGGGATCAAAACCCATGTAGTTCGAAGTGTGAATTTTAACGTCAAGAAGGACGAGTGAACCGATATTAAATGGCTGACACGAATGGATTGTGGGAGTGATGGACTTGAACCTCGAAGAGACTTTATAGGTATCATGTTTGGAATATAGGGATCTAATTCCACATAGTTCCTTTTGGAGGGGCATGGAAATTACACATGGTTAGTGGACCAAAGTTTTTATGGGTCTTACACATGGTTAGCGACACAAAGATGTGTCGGGCCTTACACATAGTTAGTAGAACAAAGACATTTCGGGGCTTATGCATGGTTAGTGGACCTGGAGGACGGAGGTGGATGAAGTGATCTCACTAGGATAAGTGTGAGGTGATGGATGAAGTGATGACGCATGGATTAGATCACCTCAAGGAGGTAGATCTGGGAGGTGTGTCTCATAAAGGGATGATTTCACACTATGGGGGTGTCTCCCTAGAATGGGTCACCTGGGTTCACCAGTACATGGATTTGAATGCCCTATGATAGAGTATCTGAGAGTTCTTTCCCATAATGGGAAGATGTCACATTGTGAGGGTGTGTTCATAGGAGGGAGAACCTGGGTTCGCTATTGGATGGATCAAAACTCCCTATGCGAGAGGATCTGAGAGGGGTTTCCCATAAAGGGAATATGTCACGCTGTGAGGTCTGATTTGGACATTGATAGAGGTGGATCAAGGAGGGTTCACCCCTAAGAGGGGGGAACCAATGTTTACCATTTTTCAGGATTGAACCATAAGGAGGCATCCTACGTACCCTGTATAGAAGAAAGAGATAAAATACAACATAGTTCAGACAGGATTGGGGATTACACATAGGAGAGGCTCAGGTGCCACTATGGAGTTTCAACGGTGGATGGGGATTATGCGGGGAAGTTGTCTCGGTGCCGATAAGCAGCAACAATAGTGGATGGGGATTATGGATGGAAGCTTCTCGGGTGCCACTATGGAGTAAAATTAATAGATGGGGTTTATGTGTGGATGTTACCTGGGTACCGAAAAAGAGTGGAAAGAGGGGATGGGGATTATGCAAGGAAGTTTCACTGGGGCTGCTAAGGAGTGACTACGGTGGATAGTGCTTACACGTGGAAGTTTCCCATGTGCCACTAAGGAGTGGAAACAGTGGATGGAGATTATGCGTGGAAGCTTCCTAGGTGCTTCTAAGGAGTAGCTATATTGGATGGGCCTTATGTATTGAAGATGCCTTGGTGCTTCTAAAGAGTGGAAATAATGGATGGGGACAACACATAGAAGAATCTCGTTATTTCTTCTTCATGTCAATTCATGAGGGCATGTCAAAATTATGATTGGTCGAGTGGAAATGGTTTGGGGTTTCACTTTAAACGGAGTACCATAGTGGTTGTTTTCTATTCGTCTCATGATGAGGCATATTATGCTTAATGCATAAGGAATATTTTGATTGGAACAAGAGGCATCCTATATTTTTTAAATAGGGTATACAACAATTTAATGTACTATAGCAGGGAATATTACTTAGAAGATTCCTATAAATAGTAAGTGTGGGACTTATACAAGAGCATCAATTTCTAGTTCAACTCAGCATATGGGTCAGGTGATGAGGTTTAAGGAGCTACTTGAGGAATTTTTTGACACAAGGTACTCAGGGAATACAAGATGAGGATATAAAATCATGACATGGGAAAGGGACCAAGAGGGGTAGGTAAATTCAAGGTGTTTCATGGATCATAAAGGAGTATCTCGAATCATGGTTTTCCGGGAATGGAAGATGGGACTCCACAAGGGTGTTTTAGAAAATTGGGTCCACCCAGCCCGAAAAGATCATGGTGTGACTTCTAATTTTTCAAGGGGTTAGTGATGTTATCAAAGGGACCAGCCCGATGGGCCGGGACTGATGCACGGTACAGATCCTAAGTAGGGGTGCAGGGTGTAGCCCCTATGGTATGGACCAGTGTGGGTAGATCTAGGAGCTTTGTGAAGGAGAGGGGTTCACACAGCTCAGGGACTCGTGAAGTAGAGGATATCACAGGGCTTAGGGTCTCACTACGGATACCCTGATTCATATGGGGAGATCTTTACAAAGGATGAATTCTTTGTGGAGCCTCAAGTTCCTTAGAGAGCCTTCTTCCTTCATGAAGGGTGTTGTTATTTATGAAGGGCATCTTCAATTGGGGTGGAGGCTCTCAATAACACAAGGAGTGTATCATCGTGAAGCCTAGGGGCTCCGTGGAAGAAGATCTCTCTAAGAACATGATCTCTGTGAATCGATAGCACGAGGGTGAAACCCGAACGCATCTCCCATCTACCAAATGGAGGTATTAGGGGAGTATTTATAGGAAAAGGGGGTCTCATGATGCTAGGGATTACATCGCAAATTTAATCAAACTTCATGAATGAAAGAGGTTCTATCATACATGTGGATAATTTTGTCACTACTTTGCGATGTTTGCAGAGATCGTCAAACTCGCAGAGCATTCCATCACTACTTCGTAGTTGCAAATGGAGCTCCACAAATGGGCTTCACAAACAATTTTTCCAGTGTACCTTCAAAAGTTCATAACTTATAATATGCAACTCCTCCAGGGCTCTATGACCATTAAAATCAAATACTACAAAATGAGATACGCTCCTGAGTCAAGTATGGAAGAATTAAATTCATCATTTTGACACACTTATCAGTTCAAAATCCCCCCCTAGAATGGGGTCCAATGAGGACTATGTGGGTGATTCAGATCATGTTCTAAGGAAACTGATATGGAAAACACCTTCCTTGAGATCCATTGTATCTTGATCACATTGAGGAAACAACTAACTAAAAATATCTAGGCCCATGTGATTCTAGCTCAGAATAGGAAATAAGAGATAATATAATATCATACACTTGTACGAGAGTGTTGAACAGTGTTGATATGCTGGGATCAGAACAGAACATCGATCACCATTTGGAGTACCCTGAACAAGTGGGGTTGTGGTAGGAGAATAGGGATCTCTGAGTAGCCAAATTTCTTTTCCCAATATACGCTAGTGCATGGGATGGATAATTCCAAAGCTGTTGGAATCAATACGAAAAAAGTGGAATGAAATGTGTGAATCATAATGCCTAAAATTCAGAATCATAGAGAGAATGATATCATGATATATAATGGCTACTAACTTTATTCAATACACAATATCAGTAGTGCTTATCCTAGGAGGCTGAACCTCCTAGGAATTCAAAGGAGGTGACTCTGTCTACCGAGGTTCCCCACACTGATAAAGGGAGGCCTGAGGAGGGAAGGGTGGTCGAGCCCCTTAGGATACAGAAGGTGTCTAAGGTTGATGATACGGTGCCTAGTATAGGGAGTTGGGAGGAGGGGAGTGTGTTGGGTCCCATGGACCAAAACATTCTC
Source organism: Viscum album (assembly GCA_963277665.1). Taxonomy (NCBI): domain Eukaryota; kingdom Viridiplantae; phylum Streptophyta; class Magnoliopsida; order Santalales; family Viscaceae; genus Viscum; species Viscum album. The sequence goes on from OY728143.1 coordinate 149,829,301, forward strand.
CAACCCCCATCCTATCTAAAGGATGCATCTACAGGGGAAAACAAGAGGTCCCCCAGTGTGCTGAGTAAGCAGTTTGGTCTGAATCCTCCCACTAAGGGCTCTAGGGTTGAGCTAAGGAATCGTTTTGATAGTCTGGTGTATCAAGATCAAGTAATGTTGCATGAGGAGGAGGATTCAAGTGCTGATAGCTTTAGTCAAATTTCAGCGGACAGTTGGGATAATCTTCAAGGGAAAGTTCCTCACAGCCCTAGAAAGAAGAAGGGTCTCAAAGGAAAGCTCGACTCCGGAAAATGCATTGTGGTTCAGGGGAAAAACCAAAGGGAAGTAAAGACTATTCTTACCTGCCAAAACCAATGGAAACAAGGTTGGCCAAGAAAAGTGGAAGCAAGGAAAGCAAGGCCCCGAAAGACAGAGATAACGGTGATCTAAGTAGAGAATCAAAGGTAATAGAAGAAGAGGTAAGGGATTGCCTGAAGCTCATATTTCACTCCAAGGATGAAATTATTGAGAAATACATGAGGCCCAATGACTCAATTGAGTAAATTGTTATAATTTATGAAAGAATTTTGCAAGTTGAGGCCACTGAGGAGCAGGAAGCGTGGATCGACAAGCAAGATCGAATAATTGATCGGGGTTTCAATCAAGGCAAAATATATTTGGAAGAATTCATTCAGAAAATGGACAAGATGATCTCTCATCTCAAAGAACTGCTCAGGGAGGATCCAAACACAAAGTTTAGCACTTTGCACTGGGAATTATATAGAGTGGCTGATTCAAATAACCTCAGTCCAGTGTTTAATAATTTTGTGAGCTCTTTTAGCATGTAGTGGTTGTGGTTTTCCGAACAATGGTTTCCCACTTGTCCTTAAAGTGGATTTTTAATAAAAAATTTATATTTTGTGGTAGTAGTGCTTATCCTAAAATGGATTTAGACAAATGAGGTCCAACCACTGATTATATTCATAAACATAGGGCCAAACTCGAAGTGTCATCCAAATCCTTATGAGGCATTGTCCCAGGATGGTAGGTGATCTAAAGCGGCATAGCCAAACCATTAGGGGGTCCCTTAAGACAAGAAAGGGGGTGGGGATCCAAATAATGGGCACACAAAGTGTGCAAGTGGAGTGATGGAATTTTCAAACTATATCTAAAAATATTTGGGTTACACCACCATGGCTTGGAGCACATTAGGTGTGGGTATATTGGTTTGAACAAAGATCAAACCTATCTTCTAAGGGGAGAGTCATCTTGGATATAGAGCGATAGCTTTAGATGTGAGCAATTTTGTAGATGACTAAAAGTGTGGGAGAGGACCTCTCTGATGATGTCTTGGGATGATTTGTAGTTTTACCCCTTGCAAGTGAGGAAGATGCCTACATAGTTTAATTTTGTATGGTGAGGATGGTTCATGAAATAGTTTTATGTCATTTGATCAAGACTTGTCATGTAGTTTAACATCATGTCATTAGGATATATCATGTAGTTTATGTTCATATTGTTGGGACCCTACCCAATAGTTTAAATTCATGTTTCATAGACTATGATTCCTATTCACGCAATGTTTGTAGGGAACAGAGGAGATGAACCTGATGTGAATGACCCAAAGAAGGATTTGGAAACATAAAAATACCAAGGAATGGATGGGAAGTAGGAATATGTGATGTAGTGAGGCAAAAACCCAACATGAAAGAAGGCCAAGGAGACCTGCCATCACACCACATATTCTTGTGAGGCTCTTAGTTTAAGGTCATATACTTTGGACCATTGATTCCCGTGTGGCTCAACCACATCATTAATCACCCTACCAAAACTCCTAATCTCATATGAGTTATAATCAGTGTAGGAAATAATGGATGGTACATAGGGTTTTCCTGGTATGTGGGAGCCCACATCGAAGGCCACACCAAGGATAGAATCCCCCCATGATACAAGAATGGGATAATGAGGGTAAGTCGAGACCTTCAAGGTCTGGATGAAAAGGTGACTTATAATTAAAGGTAAATTGTCAACCATGTTTGAAACATAGAAACCATAGCTAACCAGAAGATAATGGAAAAAGAAAATATGGTATTAGCTTTTGACCATGTTCAAAACACAAGACTCGCTGCTAGATTCCAAATATCTGTTATGGCATTGGACCAGGATGAGAGGTGAGTTGAAGCGGCATGAGTCCATCACCGTTGGGGGGTCTATCTGGATTTAAAGGATGATGGAAGACCAAAACCAAGAAGGACTCAAAGTGTGGAAAGAATATATCATCAGAGAGTAGAATTTAGACCCTTGTATGCAAATAGGTTAAGGTCTTACTACGTGTACCATGGAAAAAAATTGTAATTCGCGATTCTTTAACTATTATAAAATGCTCAGTCTAAGGGTATTCACACAACACGTGGGGGGTAAAGCCCAACATGAGTGAAGAGAAATAATATTTCATGATATATACATGCCTTAATAAAAATGGCATGACATTTAAGGTCATAATGACTAGATTATAACCAGGGACAAAGGGTTAAAAAGGTAAATGAACATGTGGTTGGTCCCGAAGACAATACACCCTACTACAAAACTGGTCTATATCAGTGCCAGAATTTTGTAGATCTAGAAAAATGTGCTGAGAAATTCCATCTTTATGAGTGAAAAAAATAAGAACTGATAAAGGGGGACATTAATGAGTGAAAAATGAAAGTGCAGATAAAGGATACCCTTTATCAGAGCCTTTTGTTTAGCACTGATAAAATGTCTCTTATATCAGTGCTTATTTTTAGCATAGATAAATAGTACCATTTATCAGAACGTTATTTTTAGAGATGATAAAGATGTTTTTTATCAGTGCTTTTGGAGTGCTGATAAATATCTAGATTTATCAGTGATTTTTTAGAACTGATAAAGATCACTTTTATCATTTATTATCAATTTTATTATAATAAAAGGAATCATAATTAGTGATTTTATAAAAGTGCTATTAAAAATTTCCATGATCTATTTTAAAAAACCCTAACTTGAACTCAGTCCTTGTGATATAAATCTCTTGCAGAGCTCCTCAGCTGCCGGCATGACTGAACTATGATCCATCAAACAAATCAAGAATAGAATGATAGGTATTTTATTTTATAATTTTCCTATATCATTTTTTAATCTTTTTAGTTCCACATTTTCCATTTTTTACTATTACGAACCATGCATATCATCTCCTCATTTCTATCAGTGTGACTCCGCTAGAGGAATATCTGATGCCCCAACATACCTTTTAAGGTAATCTATCATATCTTCCCCAAAAGTGTTCATACCTCTAAAATTACCATGCATTTATTAATACTCTCTAATTTCCATGTATACTTTATGTTCCCATGGATTAAAATAAAACAATTCTTCCCATTTTCTTACATTACCAAGTAGAAGAACCCCAGGTCATTTGATATCAGCATTGTTGAGAACATCTACAATAGGCATTTTGCAACACAAATCGCTAACCTCATGTTCAGTAAAAAATGTCTTCTTGTAATAATGATACAAAAAGTGAGTGTATGAAATAGAAAGATTCATATCATTTTTAGGAGATTACCTACAATATCATCATACTTGAAGCCTTTGTGATTAGAAACCCTCATCGTGGATGAGTTCCAACTCGAGAGTAGCTTCTTTTGAGAATAACAAGAAATTTCCTCTTGTGTTGTCTGGGGTAACGAAAATTGGTTTGATACATACTTGAATTCATTATTCCAATCGATGAGCCATGAAATGTTATATGGGAATTCAGCCATTCATAGAAATATTTCACCCCCTTCCCGGAGCAACTTCATTTATTGTGAAATGTTAAAATTTAAAATTAATATCTACATACTTTATAAATGGTATGTTCCCCATGCTAATATTCTTAAATTTAAAACTCCTATTTACCTCAATAAAGGCTAAAATATCCGAATAAAAACTTTCAAACAAACCATGCGGAAGGTTTGAACTTCTGATACACTTAGCATACCACTCACCACTAAAAACTTGAATGTCTAAATAATTAAGCACACTATCAAATTCATTTTTATCAAAAGATGATTCTTAAATTTTAATTCCATGTGATGAAATACTAGGAATATATATTCTATTCCTATGGTATTTTATCAAGATATTACACAAACAGGGCATCAATATACCTAGTTTAGAAGGCCTATGGAATCACCTTTAATCCTTGTATGGTTGACACAAAATAACATCCCCCTTCTGCAGCATAGCTTTAGTCAACACAATGAAGAACCAACTATCATATATTCAGCATCAATATTTTTTATCATAAAAAAGTCATCTTCACTTGAAATAGAAATAGCAGTCAATGAACTATTAGCCCGTGGGTCCTCTTTTTCCTCCCTAACCAATAATTGGTTGATCTTTGAGAGAAAGATCAGGACCTTTGAATGAGTATATGACAGTTGGTTCTCTACTAGGTCGACTATCTCAGGTTTCAAAGGGAGGACCAAGGATGTTATTGGAAGGTTATATGAAGAGCCATAAACAACATGAGATTTTTATGAAATGGAAGAATCTTAAATCCATTCATGAACAATATACCCAATATTGTAGTGAGGTCATGGCTCCTTGATTAATAACATCTGATATACATTAATAAAATGTAAGGAATTGTTGAGATGATGAAACCACTTTTGAAACCAATTCTTGAAGAGGGGAAAATCCAAAAATGAATAAAAAAAATCATTGAGATCAAATTATCTATGATCCAAACAAGAAACTACATAAATAACAAATAGAATATATTATCACACCTTTATCGTCAATTTTAAAATGGTTTATGTTTCCTTTCATATTGGAACTACCAATGTTGCAGATTAAATCGATGTTTTTTTGGAGAAAAACCCTTCTCATTGTTGAAAATGAGAAGAGTGGAGTAAGCTCTTGTTCTCGTTATGTCTCAAGACGTCGCCAAAAAATCAAGGGATGGAGAAAGACCTTCTGGTTACTCATTATCTTCTATGTTCTATCAAAAACACACATAACCTATAAATGAGGAAGTGAAGATCTTTGGCATATAGTTCTACTAAAAATATCTTGACTGGATGATGAAGAACATTCCTTAATGGATTTAACACCTTTGTCCCAATAGAAAACTTTTCTTACCTTATATTCTGAATATAGTCCCCCAATAAGACTACTAAGTCAATACCACACATTTTCAATTCCTCCATTACCACCAATTCTTTCCATAGAATACTCCACACAACCAGAGAAAGGCTCGACAGAATGAGATAGTAAAGGGGGAAAAAGGTTCAAAATACACAGCAATAGTGAAACCTGGGGAATCAACTTTTTCATGTGTAATTTCAGCTGATGAGTGTATGTTAATAAAATTTATTTCTTTTAATTTAAGTTTCTTTATAGGTAATTATTAATTACTTTAATATTTATCCACAAATTTATTCATAAGGATTTGAACAAAACTTTAGGAAAATAATTGGTTAATGGTTTTTTTATAATGTTTTCTTGGGATAAAATTTGGTTTTTGATAGGTTTTATTATATTAAAAAAATGGGATATGGTTTTTTAATAGGTTTTATTTTAACAATAATATTGTATTTTTCTAGTATTTGGGTTGTAAATTTAATTTCATTTAAATTCTATATTGGGACATGTTCTTATTGATATCTGGTGTGTTTCTAGTGTGTATTTGGTCTGTTTCTAGTGTAGCGGTGTGCTGTAATAGAACACTGCAGTGGGGCTGCAGTGTTTTGTTACAACACACTATAGTATCACCTTTATGAGTTATTTTAAAATCATTAATTAAAAACACATTTAGTAGAACTTATAAAATCACAGATAATGAATTCCTTTATAGTGATAAAAAAAGTGCGGATAAATGTACCCTTTATCAACACTATTTCAGAACTGATAAAAGTCTTGGGATTTTAACATCTCTCAAGTATTCAACACTTTTCTACCACTGATAAAGGACATTTTTAGTTCTATTAAATACCAGTTTTGTAGTAGTGATGTCCATGCATCGCAATGTATCCCATGAGGATGGGAATCAAGCCACATGTAGTTCTTGAAGCATATCATGGTGAGAGACCAATACTAGTGGAGGACATCCTCTCTGAAGAAGAAGCTAAAGCATCCCAAAATTATCATGGGGCATCCTGGACTGATTAAGGGTAGGGTTGCAGCTTAATTTTGTGTGTTGAGGATATTGGCTCTTAGTTTAAGTTCATTGAGTTTGGTCCATGGGGATCCTAGTTTTTGGTCATAGATAAAGTGTTTGGGCGTCACTATAAATCCTGTAATGAGGTCAATCAAGACACACATAGTTATGAAATCTCATGCAGTTTATAATCATGCAGATATAATGAAAATTCTACGCAATTTATCATCGTGTGATAAGGATGTGAAAAGGGGTAATAATGTTGTGGTTGAAACTAATGTTGATTATCTAGGCATCACTACATATCCTAAAAGGATGGGAATCAAGCCCCACATAGTTATTGATGGTCAATTTTTTCATGCAGGTCTTACCCATGCACAGGGAGAAGATGCATTAGATATTTATTGTTTGTTCTTTTGTTTGTTTGTTTGTTTTTTGAGTGACCAGACCAGGATGAAAATTCTGGGTGTTTTATAGGAATGAATCCATATTGAATTATTAATAGATGGAATGCAGGATTATTTGTTCCAATGGTGATGACCTATCAAGTTAGAACACTATAATGTTGGGATGTTTTTCATCATACGGTCAAGACGATGATGTTGCAGTGTAAGGTCATATGATAGGACTAGTCCGTGCATTTTAGAATCATGTGATAATGACACAACAGTTTAATGTCATATGGGATGAGACATAAAATATAAATTTATTGTTTCTTGGATGAAATAGATCTTATTTTAAGGTCGTAGAACACAGAACATAAGGTTGTGCAGCTTCTCTTTGTGGGAATAACCCTATCAATACCCCTTATCCCACATGATCCATGCTCAGTGTGGGAAATAAAGAGTGATGTCAGGCTTCCCCATCATATGGGTGCACACAAAAATGGAAAGGAAATGTCAGGTGGGAAAATCCCAAACATGTCAATATTCTCACTCGATGTGCATGGATTCATAAAGGGACAACACCAGGGGTGATGGAGATCCACAAGAATGTGAGGGGATTAGGAAAATGTGAATTACAATGTCTAAAATTTGGGACACAATGAGGGTGGTATAATGATATAGGATAAATACTGACTGAATTCTAGATATAACATCCATATCATGTAACCTGGAATTGGAATGGAAAAACGATGGTCATCTATTGGTCATTTTTGAAATGTGGTACTTGGATCAAAATGTCATTCAACATCTTCTGGGACATTAGACCAAGATGGTAGGCAATCCATAAGGCTGAGAATCCATACCATTAGGGGGTCCCTTAATATGTTAAAGATTGTGTAGAACCAAACAAAGTAATGTGTGAAGTGTGGAAGTGGAATTGGTATAATATCCTTATGAAATACAATTCTCCAAGTCTCATACAACTTAACATTCAAACATGTCGGTGTGAAACATCTGTAAGATGTATTAGATATGTTCTCAAAATTGGGAGGTGTTGTGAATAGTTTAAAAGTCATATTTCTTTGTCCAAGAGATCCTAGTTTAAGTTTATAGAGTACAAACCATAGGTTCCCATTTTAACGTCATGTGTGTGGGATGTACTCATACAGTTTAATGTCAAGCAATGAGGATGAAAATTTAGTGTAATTTATCATCATGTGACTGGGACATGCCACATCCTAGAGAATAAATGTGTGGTGTGGAAAATAACATGTTGTGAATGAGGACTAAAGAGATCCACACCACACTCTAAGGGGAACCCATACACAAAGGGACAAAATGGTGTTGATAGATAAAATATTTTCAATTATTTTATTCTTAATTTCAATGTTTTTAATCCCACCAATTTGTTATTTAAAGGGAAATTGTCACATTTTATGTTTTAGGATTATTTTTTAGCTTAATTAGAAAAATGGATTATTTTTTATTTAAACAGTTTTAATTTATTTTAATGTTTCAGACATAATGTTTTCTAAACTAATCCAAATTGAAAAATTCATCATTTATAGGTTTTTATGTTCAATGTTCTTCATTTTATCCTTCTTAACCCAAAGATCAATCCATCATTTGGAAGCTCAAATCTAGCTCACAAATCAGGCGTCGAAAACTGTGCACATAACTGGATAATTTTATTGTTGGGTCCATATATAATAAATTGACAAACCATTTGTTCTGTAATTTTACATGGATATGGAATAAGTCAGGAGTAAGAACTTTAATTAATATGGAATAACCTTATTCCTTCATTACGAAGGTCATTAGTTCATTGAATCTCGGTGTATTGAAATACAAACAGTTTGGTTGGAAAGATTAAATCTTCTAAGTAAAGCGGCCATAACTCATTCATTACTTGGTCAATGAAGCTAAAATATAGTGTATATACATAGAATTAATATCTATATAATTTTCAAGAAGGAATATTTCCTAAATTCAGTCATTAAGGAGGTATACCACATGAATACAATCAGGGGGTAGATTTTGGAGCCAAATTTTTACCCCCTTGCCTAAAAAAATGTACTCCCTCTTCATTTCAAAGGGTTGGAAAAGTATTTTCCATTTTCTAAAGGTTTATATTTTATTTTCTTATGTAGTATATTTTTAATATTTTAATTTATATTAGTCTTATTCTTCATACCTCATTCTTCCATTTTAAATTTTATGTGTTTCCCCCGCTGTATTCTCTTCTAACTCCATGAGAATGAGGAACTAACCTCGATGTTTGTTTGAGTGGGGAATGGTGGTTGATTGAGTTTTATTGTGATGAAATTTAAGTCTCTTTATTTAATTATGAGAATTCTAGTGGTGGATAAATTTATTATGGTGTGTGATTTCTCCATTTTCTCTATCACTATGTTCTTCTTCTCATTCAACATTTATCCTTCCCTTCACTATCTAAGCCACACATATGATGGATTATGGCTTGGTTAGTGATGGTTGGCAAAGGGATCTCCTAGAATAATTTAGGAAGATTATTTCCCCACATGCATAGATATCAGTGTTAGAGTAATAACATTTCAAATGGTAGGGTGTATCGTGACAGATCTTGATCACTACATTGAATTGATATTGAGAATATTTTAATAAACAATGATATCAACCATTATGACCCCCCAAGAGAAAATGTCTTATTTCTTTCTTTTTAAAATTATTTTTTTTGTATTTCATATATATATATATATTAATATCTTATGCATATTTCAAACTAATATTTATATTATATATTAGTTACAAATAAATAGTGATAATAGAATTTCGGTGTTGGGTAAGTTGCCTCCTCGAGACCGACCTTGGGAGTGCACTATATTTCATGCTTTGGTATATAATATTTTGATTGGGGATCTGCGATAAATTCTCACACATCAAATTGGCGTCGTTTCCAGGGAGGCGCAACACTTTCACACACCATTTTTCATAAAAAACAAAAAATCATAAATTTCAAAAACTAAAAACACTTCTTTATTCATGATGTCTTTCAATTTAATTTTTTATATATGGACAGACAAATCTCAGGTGATAGAATAAGTTTTAAATGATCTTAATTCTAATTTTCAATGGATTATTAATTTAGTGGAAAAATTGGAGAGCCAAATAGAGTTGATAGCTGAATATGTACATGCATGTCTGGAGCAACCTGAACCTGATCCTGAGCCGGAACCTGAACCAAAACGTGTGGTGGAAGATATTTCACCAATCATTTTTTATTTCAAATAACCTAAGTAGGGTGAGAAGGAGCTACTAAAAAAGTTAATCATATCATCTTGTACTCAACCATTGCTCTAGGAGGTCCTTTATGAACACATTCCAGCTAATGAACTTATGGGAGATCAACAATTTTTTGAAGAATCTTTGAATTACTATGTTGAAGAAAACATAAAACATGATCTTCCCATGCTTTATAATGAAAAATCAATACCTTTTGACCTCTCTCTTTCTTTAGAAGATGATGAAGAAAATTCACCTACTGATATGGATTTTCTGATGGTCTTGCTGGAAGAGATCAATTTCCAAGCTGTCTTACTTGAAAGAGAATATTTCTTTATTGATTCATCATGTTTTAATACTATTCAAACTGAATTGTTTTCTGACTTTTCCTTTCCTAAAATTTCTGATAAAGCACAAATGGAGAAGACCTTGGATGATACAAAAGAGACTACCCAAGTGGTGGTGATCGAGAAAGATGAGCCAGAGAAGATGGTGGTGGTTCAACTACCTCCTCTTCAACAACTTTCATATCATATGGATGAGGACACCACAGAAGTTAACAGGGAGCACCCATATTTTCTTTTCCCTCCAACTCCTGAACTCAAATTATATATTTTTTATTTCTTGGGGGTTGGGAACTTTCATATCTTAGTTGGGGTTCTCTATTCTTGGTGTCTAATGATGGACACTGGAAAAAGTCACATGTGGTGGTTTATCTCAAAGAAACCACATCCACCATCTGATTGGGGATAATCTGTTGCAACTGCCTGACTAGGGGCAGTAAAAACCTAGCATCTGCTTGGGGGTCAGACCAATAATTATCTATTTTCTATAACATTTCTCTTTCTTTTTATTTATTTTTCTTATGTGTTGTCATTTCAATTGTTTGTGGTTTTATTTTATTTTTCATATTTTTTTTTGAAATTTTCTTGTTTTCCTTTTTCATTTTTTTGGTGTGTTTTTCGGAATCTTGAGCTGAATCGAATAATTGGGAAAATTCAAACCATCTTGGTATTTTTGGCACATTTATTGATTTTTGTATTTGTGTTTTTAAATGATTGTTGAATGGATTTTGTTTATGATTTCTGATCTTTTCATTTGATGAAGTTTGATTGACTATGAAACTCATGTACACTAGTGCTGTCCAAATTAAAAATCTTGCCCAACCTAAGAGGTTTCTAAACCTGTTTGACATATTCTTATATTTCTATTTTTCTTGAGAGTCTTGATACATGTTTTTTGATCTAGAACTTTTTATTTTTCTTTTTTGCAAAGCTGTTAGAGTTCATGGAATGTGTCAAGTATGATTGAGGTGTCACTTTGAAAGCCCCTTTTGCATTCAACTCTTATTTTGGCATACCTTTTCATATGAACTTCATTAATCCCCTAGTATCCATGAAATAACTTTTTATTAAGCCACATTACAAGACATTTATCCCTTTCCAACCTTCTCTAGAAGTTAAATGCATGATTATTTTTGAACTCAAGTGTGGGGGAGGGAGAAGATGGGATGTATTTTTATTTCTTGAAGAGTCTTTTTGTGCTGACTTGAAAATGTTTCCATATTTATTGCTGCTTTGGTGGAAGAAATGTCATGATGGTAACATGGATTGGTGGACCAAAATATAATTACAAAGATGGGTTGGGTGTTCACCGATTTTTTATGATCAAAAGCTTCCTCTATTTTCCTCCAAAACATGATTCTAAAGAGAAATCCAGATCTGAATTCAAACTGAAACAATGATACAATTTGGAAAAAGAGGGATGAAAATAATTGATGCTGAAATTCTATGTGTGAAATTCCCAAAATAAAAGGTGTTTGAAGGTGATTAATTTTGGAGCTTATTGTGGATCACACCATTCTTGAGAAAAACCATTTTCATGCATTTACATCACTGTAGAGCTTAACCCTCCACATTTTGACTCAGGTCTTTTTACATTTTAAACCTTCCAACCCTCATCCTCAGAACAAACCATGAAAAGGACCTCATTCTTGACACATTTTTTACTTTGTGAAGTGGAGATATTAGGAGGATAGAAACCCTATGGAGATCACACATGTTTTGAGAATGAGAAAACTCAACATTGAAAATCCTTGAGAGAAGAGAGAAATATTTTTCTAGGGAGGTAGGTATGACATGCATGTGATGATTAACATTTGATTTAATGGATTCATATGATTTCTAAGGAGTTATGAAATTTTTATCCATGAAGGAGGCATGATATTATCTTTGATATTATAATTGAGTTGTGTTATCATTTTTTCATTGAGATTTTTTTTTTGACCTTGGTATAAGATGATTGCCCAAGAGTGAAATGTTTAATTGTGGGGGAAATGGGATCAAACCTGGGTCACCTGAGCTAGCAACAATAATCAAATTCTTCCCAACTCCCAGCTCAACCATTACCCAACCCCAAGGGTAATGTAAGTGCAATTTCACATAGAGAGGGGAAGCAAATTCTTTTTCCTCAAGATAATCCCTCAAACCCCACTTTAAATGTTGACCTAGAAAATGAAAAGAAAAAGACACTTGAAAAGGAATCTGAAACCATTCCCTTGCCTCCTTCTATTCCACTTAGGAACCCAATTCTTTTTCCTCAAGCCTTTTTTAAGCCAAAGAAGTCCTTTGAACCTGATCATGAAATGCTCGACATGTTTAGACATGTTGAAGTCAACATTCCCCTCTTAGATGCCATAAAACAAATTCAAAAGTATGACAAGTTTCTCAAGGAGTTTTTTACCCATAATAGGAAACTTAAGACCTTAAAAAATGTTTCCACCCAACGGTTTATTCCCATAAAGTGAAAAGATCTAGGGACCTTTATGGTTCCATGCCAAATTGAAAGTTCTAACTTCGATGATGAACTCATATACCTAGGAGACTCAATTAATGTCATGCCCAAATCCATCTTTTACAACCTTGGTCTAGGTCCCTTACATCCAATGGGTGTTTTCATTCAGTTATCCAATTGAAGCACAACCAGTCCTGAGGGAATAATCGAGGATGTCCTTGTTTGCGTCAATGATCTTATCTTCCCTGCTGATTTCTATCTCCTTGAAATAGAAGGTGAGACAAACTCTTCTAGATCTCCCTTAATTCTAGTAATACCATTCCTAATGATAGAGATAACCAAGATTGATGTCCATTGAGGCATCTTATCCATGGAATTTGGCAACCAACTGGTCAAATTCAACATTTTCCAAGACATGCAATACCCATCTGAGGATCACTCTGCATTCTCTATCAATGCTTCTGAGGACACTTCTGAGAGTCAATTGAACCCCATTCCATCATTTTCATCATTTTCTAATGAGAATAGATCTTGTGAAATATACACCATGATTAACCATGTTATAAATGGTGAAGTTGATGTTGACATCTCATTCATAGACTCCATCAATCTAGAGGAACTTGAAAACTCTCTTGAATTCCACATCAAATCTGATCTCTACTACTCCACATTTGAAAATATCAAGGAAAATGAATCTGAAACAATTGAAATCCTTTCATACATTCTTGATATTTCTAAAACACAAATGATAGATGATACTAATCTAAAACCTCTTCCTACACACCTGAAATATGCATTCATTTTCCATGATCACTCATATACTATCATTATCTCTACTTCACTTACTGAAACAATGGAGTCCAAACATGTTCAGGTGTTAGAGGAAAACAAAAAGGCCTTAGGTTGGACTCTATATGACATACCAGGAATCAACCCTGCTATTTTCATGCATCACATCCATCTTGTGGAATCATCCAAACCAATTAGACAACCACAAAGAAGACTCAATCCACACATACTTGAGGTAGTTATGGAAGAGATCACCAAGATTATTCAAGCTGGTATTATCTACCCAATTTATGATAGAGAATGGTTTATTCCAATTCAAGTTATACCTAAGAAGGTTGGGATAACTGTTGTCACAAATGAACATGGGGAGGTAGTCACAACTCGAGTGAAAAAACAAATGGCGTGTGTGAATCAACTATCGAAAATTGAATGTTGAAACAAGAAAAGATCACTACCCTCTTCCATTCCTTGATCAAATGATGGAACGATTAGCTGGAAAGTCACACTATTTCATTCTTGATGGATACACTGGATACTTCCGAATCCCAATCACACCTCAGGACCAAGAAAAGACCACTTTAACATGCCCCTTTGGAACATATGAATATAGGAGAATGCCTTTGGGCCTTTTCAATGCTCCTAAAACATTCTAGAGGTGTATGATGAGTATCTTTTCTAAATTTATTGAACACTGCATGGAAGTCTTCAGGGATGACTTTACCATTTATGGCGAGTCATTTGAATATTGCTTGAATTCACTCTCTCTAGTCCTTAAAAAGTGTGTCAAGTGTAACCTTGTGTTAAATTTTGAAAAATGTCACTTCATGGTTGAAAATGGGATTGTTCTATAGCACATAGTTTCAAAATATGGTATTGAAGTTTATCCAGCCAAAATTAAATTGATCCAATCACTTCATGAACCCACTTCTGTTTGAGACATCTGTTCATTCATAGGTCATGCTGGTTTCTATCGGAGATTCATCCATAAGTTTATTAGGATTTACCTCTCACTCACTATGCTGCTCCAAAATGATGTCACTTTCCATTTTGATGAGGTTTTCAAGAGATCCTTGATTGAACTCAAAACTGATCTTACATCTTCCCTAATAATCCAACCCCTAGATTGGTCCTTACCCTTTGAGTTGATGTGTGATGCTTCTGATAGATCTGTTGGGGCTGTTCATGGTCAAAGAAAAGAAAAAATTTCTCATGTCTTATATTATGCCTCAAAAACATTGGATGGAACTCAATATCACTACACTGTCACTGAAAAATAACTTTTAGCAATTGTTTTTGACTTAGATAAATTCCAGACCTATCTCTTAGGTTCCAAAATCATTATCTTCACATACCATTCTACTATAAAGTTCTTACTCAAGAAAAGTGATTTCAAACCATGGCTATTAAGGTGGATCCAAATGCTCCAAGAGTTTGACCTTGAGATCAAAGATAGACCAGGAAAAGAAAACCCTGTGGATGATCACTTTAGAAGAATTTCTAATTCTTCTTATTCTAAAATCATCAATCCTGAATTCCCTACTGAGCACCTTTCATCTCTCACTCCAAAAATACCATGGTATGCCCCAATTGTAAATTACATGGTTTCTGGTGTTTTCCATGATATTTTTTCAAAAGAACAAAAAATGGAGTTGAAAAGTGATTCAAAATAATATTTTTGGGAAGAAAATAAAATTTGGAAAACTGGGTCTAACATGGTAATAAGGAGATGTGTCGATGAAAATGAACATTCTTCCATATTATAATTTTTTCACTCAATGCCTAGTGGTGGACATTTTGGACCACAAAGGACCTCCCGAAAGGTCCTAGACTCTGGATTCTTCTAGCCTTCACTCTTCAAGGACTCACATTAGTTCTGTCAATCTTGTCACACTTGCCAAACGTTTGGCTCAATTTCAAAGAGAAATGAAATTCCCCAAAAGCCTTTAATTTTCTGTGAGATCTTTAATGTTTGGGGTATGGATTTCATGGGACCATTCCTCCCTTCTAACGGATTCTCATACATTCTTCTTGCGGTTGATTATATTTCTAGGTGGGTCGAGGACAAACCCACAAGAAAGGATGATTCACATACTGTTAGTGAGTTCCTAAAGACACAAATCTCCCACATATTTGGCACTCCTTTTACCTTGATCAGTGACTTAAGAACCCATTTTTTTAATAGAACCATGGAATCTCTTTTGAAAAATAATGGGGTTGTACATAAAAAATCAACTTCATATATCACCCCCAAAAAATGGCATGGTTGAACTTTCTAATAAAGAAGTGAAAATAGTTCTTGAGAGAATTGTAAAACCCACCAGAAAAGACAGGCCTGAAAGACTTGGTGAAGAACATTGGGTTTATCGAACTGCCTATAAAACACTAATTGGGATGTCTCCTTTTAGGCTAGTTTTTGGTAAAGCATGTAATTTTCTATTTAAAATCCAACATAAGTCATTTTGGGCAGTGGAAACTTGTAATTTTTATCTTGAAAAATCTGGTGAAGAAAGATTGTTGCAATTGGCCAAACCGGAGGAGCTTTGACTTGATTCTTATGAGGATTCTAATCTATACAAAGAAAAATCCAAGGTACTACATGATAAACACATCCTAAGAAAGGTATTCCATGAAGGTGAAAAGTTAATGCTCTTCAATTCTCTATTTCAGCTTTACCCAGGTTATCTAAATTTTTTTGGGAAGGTCCTTTTGTTATTACTAATGTTTACCCATTTGGTGCAGTGCAAGTCCAAGACCCCTCTTTCAAAAGGACTTTCACGGTTAATGGACATCGGTTGAAGCATCACCATGAGAGGACACACAATCCTGTAACAACATTAACTTCCATTGGATCCCCAATTTCTACTATTGACCCACCACTGGATGGAGACGGAGACCCACCAAATCTAAACAAGGGGGCACCTCTTTCCCTTTAACTCTCTCTTTATCTCTTCCCCTCTCTCACTCTTTATTCTTCTTCCTCTCTCTTTCATTTTTTACCACTTTATTCATCAAACACTTTCCTTTTATCTTTCGCTTTTGTGTGGGTGTGTATTTTAATGAATGCTAAAAAAATAAAAAATAAAAACGTTTAAAAAAACCAAAAGAGTCATACTAACTCGCCTTCAATTTTCAAATTTTTTCCAACCATTTTGGGGATTCAAAAGAAATAGTTTCATCTCAAAAATTTTGTGTTTTCATCATATATTTGGATAAATAATTTTGTGTCAAGAATAATAAATTTTGAATGCTCAATTATTGATTTGGAAAATTCTTTTCCCCACCTGTGAGAAACAACATTTAATTTCATGCTAAGGCTACCTATGGACATCTTTTCAAAATGTGTTTTTTCACCCCCATTTGTAAGTCTTGAGTTTGTGGACCTTCAAGATTAATTTCCTATTTTAGTGTGAATTAATATGATAGAGGCATTTTCTGAACCACATGAGAATCACAATAGCCAAATAGCCTCCCATTTCCCTTACATTAATCCTCCTTTTGAAATCCCCTTTGAGCCTATGAAAAACTTTTATTTGATAGATACATTACAATCCCAATACCTTTTCCAACCCAATATTAACATGGATTTTAATTGCATATTTGTTTTGAAATTTACGTGTGGGGGTTGGATTTTATTTTGGGTAACCTTTGTTGATTTCACCATGTTATCATATTCTTGAGGTTAAGCATACATTAAATTGTGGGGGAGAGGTTGTCATTCGGTGTGTTTTGGGGAATTTAATGTACTTTCATTTATGTAATTTTGTAAATGTTGTTGACAGGTGTTAAAAAAATCAAAATAAAAAATAAAAAAACCAAAAAAATTGGGTTGTTTCTTGGGTAGGTCAAAAATCACTCTTACTCAACCTTGGATCTTGTTATAACTATTATAATTAATGTCAAGAGGAGATCAATCATGGGTTGGGATATGAGTGTGAGATCTTTTCCAAGTTCATCTTTCAAAAAAATAAAAAAAATGAACACTTTCATTATATTCTTATGTCATTGGGAGAAGATTTGTGGTTTTTAAATAATTAATCTTCTCATACACTTCAAATTTTCTTCCTCTCCTATGTCTTTCTTTACACAATCATTCCATTGTAAATATTTGTTTTCATTTCCTTCCATTTTTCATTTCAAAAAAAATGTGAATTGATTTTTCTTTGTTGGGGTTTTCCCCTCTTCTTCTCTCTCTTGTACATTATATTCCTACCATCCCATAGCCACAGAAAAACCCATTAAAAAGACCTATTTATTCTTGTGCACTTTGTATAGGGATTGGAAGCTGAGATCTCTTTCAAACTCTAATATTTTCACTTTTGGTTGGTGAAAGAGTGAACCTCCACAAATGAATTTTATCATCTTGAGAGGTGTGAGTTTTGAGTGTCCACTTTTTCAATTTCTAAATTTGATCATGAAAAAATGAATTGGTTTTGGAACATTTTTTCTGAAACAACTTGTGGTGGAATTCAAAATGGATGAGTGAAATTGTATAAACCTCCCCTGATTGGGGAAAACAAAATTTTAATATTTGTTGGTGAGTGATTTTTTCATGTTTTTATATTTGTTGCACATGAGGACATGTAAAAGACTAAGTTTGGGGGAGTTGAAGTTATTAATATTTTCATGACTTATTATATACTTCCTTTTCTGATTTAATATGAAATGTGCATAATTTGTGTGAAATATTAACGTTTTAATACTAAGTATAATTTTTGAGCATTTATAGAAGTAATCCAATTGGGTAATTTTACTATTTTATTTATACCTCTCATCCTAATGATCAAAATTTTGTTGTTACTATTTTTTATGATTCCTTATTCAATATAAAAAATTTCATTAGAAGAGATCATGGGCCAATTATTCCATTTGAAGGTGCATATGGTCCACACAAGAAGACCTAAAGAATCTGTGAATAAATTGGACAATCCATGGTGATTGAGTTACTGGTCTAAATCCCGAAGCACAAATTTTATAAAACTCCGCCATATGTTTTTTATTATCCAAAATAATCATGGATAAAAATTTCAGGGCCCAAATCCAAGAAAAAGGGGCCCAAATGAAGCCTTTAATCTAGCCCACCATTCTGTCTGGGAGATGAAATCAGCATACCAAAATTGATGTTTCTCATGATTTAGTCATAAAATCAAGATGAAATTTTGTAGTGTGAAAGTGGAAAAATAGGAGGCCTACTTTTTTGAAAAAACCATCCGGATTTGAAGGCATATTATTATTAAACAACCCGTTCACATTTAGGCCATTAAAAAAGTCTGGATTGAAATGGACAGATTATTATTGTTTAATAAAATGGCCATAACTTTTTCCACATATGATTAAATACCTCACACATTTGAGAGTGGTCAATAAAAATTATTATATACAACTTTTAATAAGGAGATATCTTGAGATTCAACTTTCTGGATGTCCAAATCGTAGATCCAATTAGAGGGGTAGTTTTGGAATGCAAACAGTCCACCACCTTTGGTTATAAATACATCCCCTTCTCTCCATTCAAAGTGTTAGGCATTTCAAAAGAGAGAAGCACATATTTTCACGACCAAAGCCTTTCCAAGGTCTTGGTAGGACTTTCCATACTCATGTTTTCACTTTTGAAACATTTCCTCCTCTCTTTGTTTTCATTTACTTTTGTGTTCGTCATTTTTGTAATCTTGTAAGTCTCTTTCTTTGTAATTCTGTTTTTATGCAAGTTTCTTCTTCAATATCTCTTTTTATCATCCAAATTATATTAAGTAATATTTTTTGTCTTAAAATCGTTTAAATACAGTTGAATCTCTTCATCTTATTATGCTTTCTCATTCAATCTAAAGTTAGTATTTAATTCCCTTCATTGTTTGTGTGTGTGTGTTTGATGCACAACTCTTTTCTTACCTTTTTCTTTTGTATTCACTTATTAATTCATCATTATAAAATTATAACCAAATTATTAACCACCCAAATGGCTGAGTAAATCTACCATTGGTGTGAGTTATAATATCGGAATATTAATTGATTGAGATCCTTTGCTCGATGAGTATTCTTGGAGTTAATATTGTTTATGTTGAACATTATATGTCATGGATTAATGACATGTTTTGTTCAATATGTGGATTCCATGGATTATTGGAACCACAAATACACTACCATAAACAAGTATTGGTAATTATTATAACCCTAAGTTAAGTTATGGCTAGGATTAAAGCTTTAACACTTGGTAATTCCAATCAACATCAACTTGTGACATGGGTGTTAATTTAATGCAATATAAATAAAAGATCAAGGATATCACAAGCTTAACTACCTAATAATGAATTCACCCCAATCTTTATCAATTTTTTAAATCAAACATCATCCATAAATTATTTTATAAGCTCTACAAACAAACCCCCCAATCAGAATACAATTAACTAAAAACAACTGACTATAAAAAAAGTATCATTGTCGAGGATTCGACCCGAGTGCTGCTATATGCATTAGCAGAGCATCGGAACCTTGATCGGCTGATAGACGAAAATCGGCTGCGCTTTTAGGTTCATTTACAATTCTGCAACTAGGCCAAGGGAAAAAAATGTTTGGGCATAACTATGTATCTTATTAGGGAACAAATCAATCCATGCATAGTTATTTAGGATGGAACTCCATATATCCAATTCCAAAAGGAGTGATATCCTCTCAAGTGAGAAAATCATGGCTATTATGTATTATATTATCATACAACTAGGACACTAAAAATATTAGTTTAAGGTCGTTGATTTCGGGCCACAAAGGGTGGAGATGTGATGTGTGGTTCTATAAGTAAAACCTGATGTGAATGAGGACCATAAAGATCCAAACCACACCACATAATTTTTAAGAGGGAACCCATTCCTAGAGGGGGTGAAAAGGTTCATGATTCTACTACTGGTCTCGGGGAATAGATTCTTGGGCGTCACTATGTAACCCATAAGAATGGGAATAAATCCACACATAGTTCTTGACAAGGTGTCCTAGTGAGGTACCAATACCAAGGAAAATGTCTTCCCATATGAAGATGTCATAGTTCTATGTATTTTATTTTCATACGGTGAGGATGAAAGATATATATTTTAGAATCTTATGATAAGGAAAACAGTTATTATGTAGTTTACCGTCATGCAGTAAGGACATTGGCAATCTTAGTTTGTGGTCATAGAACTCAGACCATAAGGCGAGGTTTTCAAATTGTAAATGTGTAGTGTGGTGCCATAAAGAAACCTGGAATGGATGATGACCAAAGAGGTCTCATCACAACACCACATACTCCCTTAGAAGAACATGTGCATAATTTAAAGTCTTAAGGCGTAGACTTAGATGTTTAGTTTAATGTTATGATCCCAGGATGTACACTCCTAGTATAAGGTCATAGAGTTTGGACCAAAAAATGGTGTGATTCTCCCATGTGGGTATACGAGTAATAGAGGATTCTTACGACACATGGAGGCACACACCAGGGGAAAGGGGTAGTCTGATTAAGGATGTCCCAATGATGTTGATCAGCCTGCTCAATGCACAAAGGTTCAAAGAGGGGTAACATTGATCGTATTGAAGTTCCTTCTGGACATAGGTATTTTGGTGGGGATGTGAATCAAAAAGTCCAATATTTGGGACACAATGGGGTGGAGTAATTATGGAGTATAAATGTTGACTAAATTTGAGATACAACATCCCTATAATATAACCTGGAAGGGGAATAGACAAATGAGGGTCGACCACTGACCATATTCAAAATGCAAAGCCTGTCTCAAAATGTTGTTCAAACTCTTCTAGGAAGTTCGACTAAGAAAATATGTGAGACATAAGGCTGGGAATCCATACTAATAGGGGGTCCCTCCATTCATTAAAGGTGATAGAGACCCAAAAAAAAGTGGAACATGGAGAACGTAAATGAAATGAGAGAATGTCCATGCAGAATCCAACACTCTAGGTCATATTCTATAGCGCATCTGAGCATGGTAATGAGGCATATCAGATAGAGGGATCAAAATCCATTCTTAAGGGAAGAATTCCTAAAAGGGATCCTATATATTTCATGGTAATATACAAATACCAGATGGAGATGATGGGGTGGAATAAGAGACGGTTAAAAAACTGAGGCTGGACCCAAAGACAAGAAGTATGGTCATTCCTACGTATCTCACAAGTATGGGAATCATGGTATGTGTATTTCATGAATTATATGTAGTTTAATGTCATGCAGGAAGGATTAAAGAGATATTATTTTAGGGTCATAGAGTTCGGACCATGAGGGACTGGCTTTGCAGTTTTCAGATTATCATTATGCAGGATGAGAGAGATCTTAGTTTAAGGTCGTAGAGCTCAAACCATACGTAATATTTCATCATGCAAGATGTAACAGTACTCTAACATCATATAGGATGTGAAGTCTATGTGGCTAAACTATGTTAATACACATCCTAAAAAAACTACTAAGGCCATGGGAGTCATTTTCAGTGTGGGAAACAAGGAGTAGTGATGAGATTTTCCAGACATAAGGAAGAAAACATCAAGAGAAAGGGAATTCTATGTGAAAAATTTACTAGTGACACTAACCTTCCAACTGAACGCACATAGATGCATAGAAAGATAAAATCCATGGTGTGGGAGTTCTGCCTAAACATGAGGTGAAAAGATATGAATCATGGCATCCAAGAACTATATCACAATGAGGTTGGCATGAAGATGGAGGATAAATTTTGACCTTATTCAAAATAAAGAATTTCCATCACATTATCCTGGGATGGAAACAAAAAAAAAGAGGTCCAACCACTGACTATATTAAAAAACATAGGTCAAAACAAAAAGTGTTGTCCAAATCCTTCTAGGACATTATCCCAAAATGGGAGGTGAGCCATATGGCTAGACACCATACCATTAAGGGATCCCTTCAGAAGTGAAGATGATGGGGATCCAAATAAAGGGACATTATGAAGCATGGAAATAGAGTGTGATTAAGTCCGTTTGTAGTCCAATATTCGATGCCATATCACATTTGATCATGTCAACAGGGTGTATTGGAAAGAGGGAGTTGAACTGCTTCTCAAGGATGAGGGTCCTGAGGTAGTTATGAATGTGGAATAGTAGTAAATTAGTGTTGAATGCAGTGTACTCTCTCATATGAGGGATCATGGAATTTCCTATTTTATTATACAATTTAATTTCCTATGAGTAAGATAAGTTATGGTTGTCATTTATGGTCACATAGCTTTGACCACGGTTGATGTGGTTTTAGGCCACATTGCTTTGACCAAAATGTCACACAATTTAACGTCATGTGACCAAAACATTGAATATAATGTAGTTTATCATCATGTGACTAGGAAGATGGTTGTTATGTAGTTTAACTTCATACAACTAGGACATTGAACATGTATCTTAACATCATATGGTGAGGATGATGGGTGTTATGTAGTTTAACGTCATGCAACTAGGATGTGGGTGATAGAGCCATGGGGGAGTGGAAGCATGGAGCAACTGTATGATGTGGGTGATGGATCATGGAAGTCATTTAAGCCTAGATCATTACTATGATGGGGGAGATGGAGGTCGGATGACATGAAAGCCTAAATAATTGGTATGATAGGGGCGATATATCCGGAAGGTGTGGAAGCCTGGATCATTGGTACGATGGGGGAGATAAAGCCCAGAACACATGGAATCTTGGATTGCCAGTACAGTGGGGAGATGGAGCCTGAAAGGAGTGGAATCCTGGATCACTGGTATGATGGGGTGATAGAGTTTGGAAGGCATGGAATCTTGGATCGTTGGTATGACAGGGTGATGGAGCTCAGAAGAAGTGGAACTGTAGATCGTCGGTATGATGGGGTGATGAAGCATAGAAGTTTTGGATGCTTAAAATGTTAGTATGATGAGGGTGATAAATCCAGGAAGGTGTGGAATCATGGATCGTCGATATGATAGGGCCATGGAGCCTTGGAGGTATAGAAGCCTAGAACGTCCATACGATGAGGGAAATGTAGCCCAAAATTCATGGAATCCCATAGCATCGATGTGATGAGGCAATGGAGCCCGGAAGGTATGGAAGCCTGGAGTGTTGATATCAGGGGGTGATGGAGCCTGAAAGGAATGGAATCCTGGATCACTGGTATGATAGGGGTGATAGAGCCCAGAAGTCGTGTAATCTTGGATCGTCGGTATGATGGGGTGATGGATCCCGAAAGGCATGGAAGCCTGGAACGTCGATACGATGGGGCGATGGAGCCTGGAATTCGTGGAATCCTATAATGTTTGTACGATGGGGAAATGAATCCTAGAATACATGGAATCCTAGATCATCGGCACAACTAGGGTGATGGATCCTAGAAGACATGGAATCCTAGATCGTCAGTACGATGTAGCGATAGAACCTGGAAAGTGTGGAAGCCTGTAATGTCAGTACGATGGGATAAATAGGGCTCGAAAGGTGTGGAAACATAGATCTTTGGTATGATGGGAGATAGATCCCAGAAAGAATGGAAGCCTGGATCTTTGGTACAATGGGGAGATGGAGCATGGATGACATGGAATCCTGGAACATTGGTAGGATGGGGGAGATGGAGCATAGAATGTGTGGAATCCTGTATTTTCATAACAATAGGGCGATGGTGCCCGGAAGGTGTGGAATCCTGGAATGTCTGTACAATAAGGGAGATGGAGCCCAGATGGTGTGGAAACCTAGATCATCTCACTATGTAGAGAATCCAGTTCAGTTATATGATCGACTTATTCCCAATACTAGTTCTTCATGGAAAGGAATGGATTCGACACTGGGAGGACCTCAGTGAAATCTTGTGGTAGATGCATGGGGAGTACCTTCATACTGGTCGATGATGGAAATGGGGAGGACCATCATGTCAGATGATGGAAGTGTAGGGAGGACCGCTGTAATGGATGATGATGTAAATGGGGAGGAACTCAGTGTTGAATGATTGTAGTGCATGGGGAACCTCCATAATGTACGATGATGGAAATGGGGAACACCTCTATTCCATATTATTTTAGTGTGTAGAGGACCTCTGTAATGGATTCTAGTGCTGCTGGCGATGCGAAATTGGGTTAGGGGTGGTTTCCCCTTCCACAGACCATGAGGGCGACAGAGTTAGAAAGGACCTGATGGAGTAGGGAAAAATTCCCCATGCATGGCCTATGAGGGTGGTGGTGTTAGTGATGAGTCAATGGAGTTGAGGGAGGATACCCCATGTGCGGAACATGAGGTTGGTGGTGTCGGTGATGGGTTGATGGAGTCAGGGAGAGGATTCTCCGTGTGCGGCCGGGGAGGGCGGAGGTGTCAGTAAGGAACTTATGGAATAAGGGGGTAGGATTACCCTATAAGGCCCATGAGGGTGGCTGTGTGAGCAAGGAGATGATGTATTTGAGGGGTTAATTCCCCTTGTGTATCCCTTAAGGTAAGTGGTGTCGGTGATGAGCCAATGGAGTCGGGGGAAAGATTTCCACTGCACGTCCCATGAGTGTGGTAGTGTCAGTGAGAAGCTAATAGAGTCTTGGGAAAATTCCCTCTATGTGCCCCCTGAGGGAGGAAGTGTTGGTGATGAGTCGATGGAGTCAGGGGAGGATTCCCCCTGCATGGACTATGAGGGTGGCGGTGTCAGTGAGGAGTCGATGGAGTTGGGTGGAGAATGCCCCATTCACGGCCCCTGAGAACGGTGGTGTCGGTAATGAGATGATAGGGGTAGGGTGAGGATTCCCCAGTGCAGCCCATGAGGTCATCGATGTTGGCAAGGATCCTATGGAGTTGGGGGAAAATTCTCCCTGTGCGGCCCATGAGGGTGGCAGTGTCGGTGAGGATCCGGTGACCCCTTTTCTTCATGCACCCATTATTACTCATCCTCTCGCACTTTAAGGATATGGGATTCACATAAGTGATGCCCCAGTTTGTTCATTCCTAACATTTTTCATTTTCTCACAGTCAATGGAGAATAAATTCACATCGAGTTCACCATTTTTTTCTGACGCTTTTCACGACTGGCACGTGCATCATCATGGTGACACATGCTTGTGGCCCTGTGTTCCCGCTTTCCAAAGGCGGACAGCATTCATCACTTCTTCATCAATGTTTTCTCCTTGATTGAAATGGGATGATGGTATATCTATTTCTCCTTCCATTGATTCCTCCTCAGAACTCATCACCTAGTTTGGGTCTCCCTCATAGATTTGAGTCGTTGTTCATGAACCTCATTTCTGGTGCCATCTCTTTGTGTATGCTAGTTAATTAAACTATTTCTATTGGGACTTTCCAAGGCATCTTGATATGTAAGTAACCTTTGGTCAGAGTAAATGGTATCATTAGGCATGTCGGGGCATCTCGAGATGATGGAACACTGGAGCACAAGAATTCTTCCTCATAAGAGGGATTCTCAAGGGTGTGGAAACCCAAGGCATCCCACATGAATCATAGGGTATCTTATTCCAAAGGAATGTCTCCAAGGTTTTCCTCGGCATCCCATGTTTAACATGGGGTATGCCATGAGATTAACATCTTTAGTAGATGGAATAAGAGTGATCAGAATGCCCCATGGAGATAGATCAAGGATTTGTATCTCTAGGAGGAAGCACCAGGAAGGTTCACTGAATGGGTGGATTATAACAACTAATGAGGATAAACTCGGGATGCCATGTCCCACAAAGGGATGGTTTCCCCCCATGAAGGCTGATCTGGAAGGATCAGGGAGGTGCACCCCAAAAAGGGGAATAAAAAGGTTTACCATTGTTTGGGATAGAACCTCATGGAGGCTTCCTATGTACCTTCTTTAGAATATAGGGATAAAAACCATGTATTTCGAGATGGAGGAAGAGAATTGGGGTGTACACAATGGACAGGGACCCAGAGACGTGCATGGGGCTTATGCGTGGTTAGTATCCCTTTGAAAGAGGATAACTCTTAGTTGGATGTATGTGATATGTGTGGGTCTTGCGCATGGTTAGCATCTCGAGTTCTGCTAAGAGAAGCAAAGAAGTGGGTGGAATGATCTCTCCAGGATGTGGCAGCCATGGTAACAATCAGGATGGATGATGGAGGATTTTAATGGAGTGAATTAGATGAATAGGATGGAACTAACGTGAAGATGGTTGTGCATTTCTTGAACATCAAGGGGATTCCTATGTATCTCGGTGACTGGGAATCAAAGTCTTCCTAGTTCGGTGGGGTGGTAAAACATCTAAGGAGGTGGCCCATGAGAAATGGAGTCCATGGGTGAGGACCCAAAAGAAGTAGAACCACTGGGTTGGGTCGTGATCTTCCCGAAGCACAAAGGCTCAAAGAAAAGAATAGGATGAGAAATGGGTTGTGGGTTTGAACCTCAAAGAGGCTTCCTACATACCCTACATAGAAGGTAGTCATCAAATTCCATGTAGTTTAGGGTGGGGGCCTAGAATCAGGGTGTACACAAAGGACAGTGACCTAGAGATGTTCCAAGGGATTATGCGTGGTTAGTGGACCTTCGCAAGAGGAGAACTACTAGTTGGAGAAGTATGGTTATGTTTGGGGCTTATGCATGGTTAGCTGCCCAGGATGGATCAAAAAACCTCAAAGGATGGATCAGAGAGATGTGTCCCAAAAAGGGTAGATGTCACATTAGTAGGATTCACCCCAAGAAGGGAGAACTATAGTTTTTCATTGGTTGGTATTAAACCATGAATAGGCTTCTTACATATCTTAAACGGATGAAAACTCATGTAATTCAGAGCGTGAAGTTTAACATTAGGTAGGATGAGTGAAACTACATGAAATAGCTAGGAAAAATGGATTGTGGGGAGTGATGGGATTGAACGTTGAAGAGGCTTCCTACGTACCCTGTTTGGAAGACAAGGATCAATTTCCATATAGTTCGGGATGGAGGGTCATGGGGATTATGCTTGGTTAGAGGGACAAATTCTTGTTCGATCTTGTGCATGGTGAGAAGACTAAAGACGCTTTGGGACTTACACATGGTTATTATCGCAAATAATTGTTACGGAATACGAATAGTTAGAGGCCAAGGTGGATGGAGGTGGATGGAGGGATCTCACTGGTATAAGGGTGAAGTGATGGATTAAGTGATGATGGATAGATCAAAATACCTTAGTGTGGGGGATTTGGTATGTGTATCCCATAAAGGAAAGATTTCACACTGTGAGGGTGCATCCCTAAAAGGGGGAACCTTGGTTCACCAGTGGATAGATCAAAACAACCTATGAGAGAAGAGTCGAGAGGTGTGTCCCATAACGGGAACATGTCACACCATGAGAATGTGTCCCTAGGAGGTTAATCCTGGGTACACTAGTGGATGGATCAAAATTCCCTTTGAGAGAAGATTTGAGAGGTGTGTTCCATAAAGGGAAGATAACACACCATGAGGGATGATCTGGAAACCAATGGAGGTGGATTAGGGATGGTTCTCCCCTAGGAGGGGGCACCAATGTTTACCATTGGTCAGGATTGAACCTTAATAATTCATCCTACACACCATGTATAGAAGATATGGATCAAATCTTATAGTG
This sequence comes from Viscum album, assembly GCA_963277665.1. Taxonomy (NCBI): domain Eukaryota; kingdom Viridiplantae; phylum Streptophyta; class Magnoliopsida; order Santalales; family Viscaceae; genus Viscum; species Viscum album. The sequence continues at coordinate 149,857,177 of OY728143.1, forward strand.
TTCAAAAAGGACTGGGGCTAACACAAAAGAGAGTCCATGGTGCCACTATGGAGTGGCAACGGTGGGTAGGACTTACGCATGAAGGTTTCCTAGGTGCTTCTAAGGAGTGGATATGGTGGATGGGTCTTACACTTGAATGCTTTCTGGTTGATGCTATAGAGCGGCTATAGTGGATGGGTCTTATGCGTGGAAGCTACCTGGGAGCCGCTAAGGAGTGGAAATTGTGGAATGGGATTACGTTTGGAAGTTGTCCGGGTGCCGCAAAGGAGAAACTATGGTGGATGGGGCTTATGTGTGGGAGATTCCCATGTGCCACTAAGGAGTGGAAACAATGGATGGGTCTTACACATGGATGATGCTCTGGTTCCCCTAAGGAGTGGCTATGGTGGATGGGGCTTACATATGGAAGATTCCTGGGTGTCGCTAAGGAGTGACAACAGTTGATGGGGATTGTACATGGAAGATTCCCATTATGACTTCCTCATGTTAGGTCATGAGGGAATCTCAACATGTTGATTGGTTGAGGTAAAATGGTTTGGGGCTTACAATTTAAGAGGATTCCCATAGTGCTTTTTTCTATTTGCCTCATGATGAGGCATCTTATGCTTGATGCATAAGGCATATCGTGTTTTGAACAAGAGGTGTCATATGTTTTTTATATAGAGTACACTATAGTTTAAAGTTGTGTAGTGATAACTATTTGGAAGAAGATTCCTAGAAATGGTAGGTGTGGGACTTATACAAGAGTATCCCTTTCTAGTTCAACAAAGCATAGGAGCTAAGTGATGAGGTTTTAGGAGTTCCTTAATGAATTGTTTGACTCAAGATACCCAAGAAATCCAAGATGAGGATCTCAAATCATGACATGGTAAAGGTACCAAAAGGAGTAGGTTGACTCAAGGTGTTTCACAGAACATGTAGGAAAAATCTTGAATCATGGTTTTCTTCACATGGAAGACGGGACTACATAAGGGAATAGTAGAAAATGGGGTCTACCCAACCTGAAAATCTCACAATGTGACTACTAATTATTGATGGGGTCCCTCAGGTTAGCGAAGGAACAATCCTAGAGATATGATACTGAAGATCGATAGTGATTCCAAGTGGGTGTGTGGGGGAGCATCCCACACGGTATTGACAAGTGGGTGCAGAGCATGGTGATTTTCGAAGGATATAGATTTGTGAAAGATAGGGTTTCACGGATCTCAGGGCCTCACAAAGAATAGGGCTTCGCAGAGCTCAGGGTATCATGAAGGATCTTCTGATTTTTTGGGAGAGAGTTTTATGAAGGCTGAATTCTTTTTATATCCCCAAGTGCCTCAGAGGGCCTTCTTCCTTCTCGAAGGGTGTGGGCCGTCATGAAGGGCATCACTACTTGGGGTGGAGGCTCACCAGAAGACAAGGGAGGTTTCTTTGAAAATCCAATGGGATCTACATAATAAGATGTCATGGACATCATGATCTCTGCAAATCGAGAGCGAGAAGGTGAAACCTAAGGATATCTCCCCTCTACCGAATAAAGGTATGAGGGAAGTATTTATTGGCAAAGGGGATCTCATGATGTTAGGGAGAACGTCGCGAAGGAAACCGCTCTTTGCAAATGGAGGTGGATCTGTCAGACTTGTGGAGTATTCCTTCACTACTTTACGATGTTCTTGGATCTCATCGAACTCTAGGAGCATTCTTTCACTACATCTTGGTTGCATAGGGAGCTCCGTGAATAGGATTCACGTACCAATTTTCTAGTCTAACATCGAATGGCCGTAACATCTAATATGTAACTCCACTTGGGCTCTACAACCAGTCAAATCAAATCCTAAAAAATGATCTATGCTCTTGGATTAAGTATGGAATTGTTAAATGCATCCTCTGAATTCGTTTTTCAGTGTCAAAAAATGTAAAATTCTTCATAAATATCTCTATTTAGAAAAAAAGGACTTTCCATCCATCTAATAAACTTTGTGATTTCTATGTGTATCCAATGATATAAACATTATAATAGTTTATAATCATTAAAATAGAGAAAACATTTCATAAAAATACACACCTTTGACATTTACATAGCCTTTACAGAAAAAAAAAATCTTTCTTTCTTTCTTAAGACGTCTCCATGTTAATTAAATTTGTTTCTATAAACCCACTTTTTTCTGATAACATTTTTATTTTTTTCCCATGGAAAAAGTTCTCATATGTAATTTTTATCAATCTGATCCAACTCTTTATTCATATCATCCACCAATTATTTATGTTGAATATCTTCTGAAATGGATTCTAGCTTAACTTTTAAGATAAATGATGTCTGATTTTCTAATCTCAACTCTCTTCTAGTCTGAACAGGATCCTTTTTATTCCCAATAATTTATTTCATATACAACATGTTTTTGTAAAGTAGGAAATTTCAAGGATTCTCTAGTAGCTTCACTTTCCTCATCACAAGTTTCTTCTGAATCTTGATGAGTCTGTTTTGACTCACTCTCTCTATCATGGGAAACCTTCTATTTATCCTCCTCAACTTTCTCAAAAAAAATTGTTGGATTTCCAATAAATTTAACATTATATGAATCTATCAACTTTTTTAAACGTTTTTTCCAACAATTGTAACATCTTCTATTGGTAGAATATCCCATATAAATTTCTTCTTCAGCTTTCTTGTCAAATTTTCCATGATCCAGATTTTTTATTTTTAGAAAACATGGAATTAAAAAAACTGTCAACTACTTCAATGAAGATTTTTTGTTATAACACATTTAATAGGAAGTCATGTTGGGTTCCAGACTCAACAAACATCTGTTCTGAACATGTGCAGTAGTACTAATAGATTATCTCTAATATAACATTGAAAATTGGTATTATACTAACTTGATTCTTCCCATTTCCACCAAACTTCTATTATTCCTTTCTACAACTCTTTTTTTTGTGGAGTATAAGGAGTACTATACTGATTTCTTATTCCATGATTTATTAGATAAGATTCCAAATTGTTAAATGTGAATTTTTTACCATTATATGTTGTAAACTTCTTTATTTACACCCTCATCTCTTTCTCAACATCTTTTTTTCAAGAATATGAACATTTAAATAGGCTATTAGTTGTGATTCATATACATAATATTGGTCATTCATGTGAATTAATCAATGATAGTGATAATGTACAAACTAAATTTTATTGATTGATTTCTCATCATCCGCCATAAATCAGAATGATTAACTTCAAGAGGTCTGGTAGAGAGAATCTCAACTTTCTTATGACTATTACCAGTCATATTACTTTTCATAAAATTTACACAACCATCTTCTTCTCTTCTTCTCAATTCTAGAAAATATCATATAGTATCAAATTTATAGATTTTTTTCATAATTTTATTCCCAAGGTGAGAAAGTATCTGGTGCCATAACTAATTTTCATTTTCATCACTTAGATAACATGAGTTGTTAAGTTCTCCAATCTGAAAATGATATATGTTGGTTCTTTCTCACCTAGTCAAAACTTTCCTATCTTCTATACTTCTGATGATACAAGGATATTTTCTAAAAACATATTATTTTCAATCATCACAAAGTTTACTTATACTAATTAAGTTATGTTTTAACCAATCAATACATAGAATTTAATTATTTATTAGTTTTTGAGGATCTATATTAGCATCTCTTATTCCTTTAATTTTCAAGGAACAATCACTTCCAAAGTAACTACTCCAACATCATTTTTTTCATCATGTTTCAAGATTTTTATATCACCTATAACGTATTAAAAAAACCACTATCAATTATCCATTATTTTTTCCTTTTACTTTCTTTCAAATATGTCTCAACAACAAAATATATTTCCTTAAATTTCTTCTTTCCAGCTTCCTTTTCTTTTATATCATTAGAAACTTCATCTAAAATGAGTTTCATACATATTTTTTCATGATGACCATCCTTATCACATCTTCTTGAAACTTCTTACATACATTCAAATTTATTTTTTATTGGATGTTTTCTAGAATCTTGATATCTTTCTATTAAAACTTCATGTAGGTTAGGAAAGTTATTCATTCTTCTTTCACTATTTCTCTCACTTTGTTCAAATAATCTTTTAGGATGTGATAAGGTATACCAAATATTATAATACATGTTCCCATAGATTCCACAAAATGAAAGAAAACCCTCAAATCTTAAGTTACAATTGAAGTAAGATCGTTCTTTATAGAAAATTTTTAAGGTTGATAACTCCTTCCAGATTAAACATACTCTAGTCATGGACCAACATTCCTAATGAGGTATTTAAAAACCTTTTTAGATGTGATAGACTTCTCAAATTCATTCTAAATATAAAATTTCCTATCACTTTTTTTATCACCTGAAATGTTAGCAATATTAGATGAAACATTATTTTTGCAGGGTGAGGATTTCATTGGAGTATTGATTTCTGCTTTCTTATCAACTTTTGAAGTCTCATATTTCACCTCTACGTATTTGTTGAAGTTTTCATTCTTCTTACTCAGGGTAATTTTGGACTTAAGATGTTTTGACTAAAACATTTTAACTTATTCTTCCTTATCTATCAACTTTTTACTAATATCTTCAACCATTTTCCCTATTCAAAAATTATAATTTTGTAACTGAAGATCTCATGGATGTTTTCTTCTTACTTAAAAACATTTTTCACCTTAAAAATATTTTCCACATTCTTTATTTATCATTATTATTTATTTTTTGAGAGATATAATTTTCTCCATACATGAAAAAAGTTATGTTTTGAGCTGATACTCTCTATAAGATACTTAACCTTCTTCTTCTTCACTATTTGAGGAGTATTATATTTTCTAAACTTTTTCAATGAATGTTGTACCCTTTTCTGATCCCTCGTCTTCTGAATAATTTTTTTCCTTTGATTCTAATTCAGATTTCTTACTCAACATACTTATCTTGTTCATAGTAAACTTATTATTATATTTATTGGATGATTTTTATTCTTTTGAACTTTTGTTCCACTTCTTCGAATGAGGTTTTTCATTAGAATTTTCTCAATATTATTAAACTTTCTTATTAGGGAGATTCATTTCAAAGTTTCTAATTCCACCGCACTCAAAAAATTTGAGAGGAAGTTTTCCTCCATACTTTCCAATTCCTCTCTAATAATTTCTGGAGATAAAAGACATGATTTTATTCATTTAACTCATAATCCTCCCTATCTTTAGAATCAAAAGTATCAACATATTTAACATATTGAATTTTCATTTTTCTCATAGCTTCAAAATCCATTTCATCCTTTATCTTCTTTTTTAACATTATATTTTTTCCCATTTCATAAGAAATAGGAAATTTATGCATTTCATTAAGAGATAAATCATATTTATCTTCTAATGTAGAGATTTTAGAGTCAATCCTATCTAGAAAGTTACACATATTTTTATTCACCATTATATAATCTTACTGAACATCTCCAAAACCTAAGATGTTGAAAAAAATCATTTACTCTAATGAAGTTTTTGTCAATATTTTACTCATCTCTTATTCTTATGTCTTCAAAATTACAATGCATGATTTTTAGTTTATCTTTCTTCACTTTAGTATTCTATTTGAAAATACTTTCTATCTTATCTCATATACTCTTTAATGTTTTGAGACTCATCACCTTTATATAAATGTTTTTTGACATATACATAAGAATAGAATTTCTAGCTTTCCATCAAATTCATTATTTCTTTGGTTAGAAAAGGTAATTGGGGAATCGTTCTCAATAAGAAGAACCCTAATTTCGGCAGTATCAACAAGTTCTAGGATAAGAGATACGAGATAAGGAATCATCCTATTTTTTCTTCCATAATAATTTTTCCATCAAATGTAGGAATTCCTCTACTATTGACAGAAATAAGATTATATATGGTATTCAACAAGGGAACCATCCATTGATATGAATTTAAGTTCCAAATGATTGAATAACAATTGAGATGGGGGTGAATCAATTGTTCACTTTTTATAAGTCTCAATAATTTTAGAAACATAACCTATGAAACCTATTAAATTTCATTACATTATCATATTTTAGTAAATAATAATGCATGAAAATATAGTAAATCAAGTAAAGAACATGGTATTTATGAGTTTCAGACACATTGAGGGTACCTACATCCTTATATAGCCACTCCCATGGGTCTTTAGAAATTAAAAATTATGAATAAGTGAATAAAACTTGTGCCAACTCCCATTAGACAAATTCAATCCCCTGAAAAGAAAGATTATACTAACTCCTGTAAGTTTAAAAATTTTAATTACATACAGTTTGATTCACAAAATAAAATATAAAAAAAGTTTTTATTCACAAAACAATGTCTACAACCTTAGTAGGATGAACTCAGTTTGATCGAATCAGAATGATGAACCCTTTTCTAAGAATACACTTCTCAACCTCTACTCAAATGCTTAGTCTAATATTTGTTAGTATAATCTTCCTTATTTCGGTAAGAAAATTTTTCAATAGTTTGATCTTCTTTTGAGGTCTCAGTCCAGAAAAAATCTCTAATGTAATCTATGTAGCACTCCAACATTTTCACACGTGAAAATGTTTAAAAGTATTAATGTATATTTCATCTATTTATAGGCATCCTATAATGGTAAAGATGTGAAGCTTAAAAACATTATTTCTCACTAAAATTCAAAATACCTAAAATTCACTTATATTTTAACTCCATATTTGACCACTTCAAACATTCTCAACTCTTCTGTTGTCTTCTCAAAAAATCATGAATATTAATAGAAATCATCTTTGTCAAACTTAATAACATTTAATCAGTATGATTAGGTGATTCTAATTACATTTAATTTTTTGACTTCAATTTTTCTTTCTAATCCAGATTCAGACTGATTAACTTTATTCCTTATAGTTATTCCGATTGAATTTTCTACTCAAAGTTAGTCTGATGCAAATTCTTCATCCCAATGCAATAGAACTTTGTTTTCTCAGTCCATTGGAACGTCCTTAGCTCAGTATGAATGATTTTTTATTAAAAAATATTTCTCATTATGATGGAATACTCATTATGATATTCTACATTCAGTGATGACACTACTCAAAAACATTGAAATTTTTCAAACCTCACTGGACAAAACTCATTTATACTTCTGATAAATTTTGTGTCTGGTACTCCTAGATCTGATGATAAGTGTAAAAGTTTCTTCATTCAGAACTCTAGAACTAGTATTGTATTTACAAATACCTTCAACATCCTGCATTACTTCAAAATATTTTATCATGAGAGTTATCATGATTTATGATAACTTCAAGATAAGAAAATCATCATCTAACTTAAGATTAGAAAGTAAAAAACTTTCTGACTCCTAACTTATATATTCTTTTTCATTAACTTCAATATCCTTCTGACTTCCTCACTCAGAAACTTGTGATTTTATAAACAACACCAATTCGGATGAATCTAGAACCCCATGTTCATGGAACTATGACCAACCATGCATCTAATCAAAAACTTCATATTTCATACAACTTCTATGTCTGGTGTTGCTCAGTCTGATACATTGCATCTGAAAAATGAATTTCTAGAAAACAAAACTATTCTCCCCTATAATGTATTCACCTGGGTGTCATACACTAGTGTACCAAGCTAGTCGGTCATATGACCTTAGGCATGCCTACCCATATTCCATAGGATGCTAACTAGTATTGAGGGTCTAATATCGAATGTGGGGAGACTATACCCTCTTTATCAGAGAATCTCCATTGAAAAAATAAATAACCAATAGCCAAAATATATATTCATAACAATAATAAGACCGATATCACATGATGACTAAAATAGTAGTACAATATCCAAACCAAAACTATAGATATGTCATCCCAAGTATGTGTCAACTGTCAAATGAAAAACCTAAAATAAATGCACACTAACACTCACAAGTGGGTCCCAACACCAGATCTAGCTTATACATCCATTCCCCATCCTGAATCATCCATCTAACATTGGACTCTTTCCCTTATCTTGTCCTACAACCATGAAGTCTATTTAGGTTCTGATCAGGCATCCGTAGTAACGGGTTAGTACAACTCAATAGGACACCACCAACAGCATCTAAAACAATATCCAATCAATAAAAGTGTATGAATTTTTATAAATAATAAATTATAGTACATAAATTAATGAGTTATCACATTTCATTATTATTTAATTAACTGCATATACCCCTCAGGTTCCCAAGGACACCCAAAACATAAATACCTACTTCGTCCCATGTCGGAGTCTGAACTATACCCAAGGGAAATCACATATCACAATACCATGGTCATCATTAATTATTTCATTTCAAATCATATCATAAACAATTGTAACTGTAGTCTATGCCAAACTCATGGGCATAGAACATAATGTCTAGCACCCTCTGGGTATTTGGAGCCTTTATCCCTATCTGACACATCAAAGTCACGTGGTTATTTGGATCCTTAATCCCTATCCCATTCTTTCTATCATATATGGTTATTTGGAGCATTTGTACCTATCCCACACTCATTTATAAAATATGGGTATTTGGATCCTCAGTCTCTATCCCACACACATTTATCACATATATCATAATATAACATATAACACATTCATCTCATTCATTAAGGTTAATCATCATTAACTTTATTATGAAACACCCACATCATGATATACTATTTCAATTTAGAAACAATCAAGTTTCATCACTTTAATTCACATGAAATAATATGAACAATTCACTATTAAACAATTTACCAACATTTAATCATATAAAACATTAACCCTTCAAGGTTAAGTCAACCCTCCCTTAATCCACATTATAAATGAATTCATAACCACGTTAATTTTCCAATCATACAACCCCAATTTATCATCAATTCTAAAATCATAACATTTTATTAATTAATTCACAAATTAATTAACACAATTCCACCAATTTCATACCCACAATTATTGTAATTAAATTTTCCCATATACAACCCATTTTGTGATCACATGAAAAATTAATTAATTAATTACATGATCCCATAAATCAATTAATAAAATAATTTATTCAATTTAATATTCACTTTCCAAATGTGAAAATTTAAATTTCATAATAAATACATGTAATTATAATTCAAGACTATGGGAATTAAACTGAGACCACCTACCACGATATTGATGATTCTCGCCTACAAAAATTCCCAATTGAAGTGGAACAACCAAATTCATGATGAAGAATGAGATCTGGATCCAAAACCTAAATCCAAGATCAAAAATATTAGATCTATAAAAACCCAGATCTAGATCCATCACCAATGGAGGAAGACAACCCTTTAAAGTATGATAGAAAATGGGAGAGAGAGGACACCAAATGGGATGATACTCTTATCGGGAGAGGTGATAATCTTTAATATGGGATTTGATTCATCAAAAAAAGTTTTAAGGACTAGGATTCTATCCCGGAGCCTCCAAAAATAATAAAAATCATTTAAGGTCAAGAAATTTTTGATTTAGGGTCAATTATGGGGGTTTAGGTATTTTTAATCTAATTTTCAGTAGATTAAAATTCATGTGCACATAGTTTTCTGTACAGGGATAACAGTTTCTCCGAACTATATTTCTCCTCTTAGAGAGTCACATGGTTTCTACTAGAAGGTCATAGGGTTTGACAAACCACATGCCAGTACTTCAAATCCCCTTTATTTGGGTTTTCATAGTTTTTTAGCTTGGGCGCATGGTTTAGGAAAATTGTGCGCCAACTGTGAACTATCCCACGCCCGTCCAAAAAAATTCTAACTTCACCCAAATGTACCCATGATAAAACCCAAACACGATATACTCAAAAAAGGAAAAGAGTTCCTGAGAAAAAATATTAAGACATCTCCATAAAAATGTTCGGGATCTTATAATCTCCCCCACCTTAAAATAACTCGTCCTTGATCTGTACTCCCAAGAATCTATATGATTATAATGTAAAAAATATTTAGACCCTAATCCCACATATCTATTCCTATTTCCCATGTTTCCTATTAAACACAGCTATAATTCCATAATACAAGAACTATCATCATTATCTTTCTCCACAACACTTTCTCACTACGATCCAACAGGCATATCAGATGGTCCTCAAAGGATGCATCAGTCTCATTCTCAAAATCATCTGCATAGATTACATGAGAAGGGTTAGGGTTATATTTTCCAATATGTGACACGTAAAAGATGTCATGAATAGAACTATACCTCTGTGTAAGACCCAATCGGTATTCCACCGGCTTGATTATCTTCATAACCACAAATAGTCCAACAAACTTGGGTGCCAACTTGCCCTATCTCTGAATCCTATGATGAACCAATCTAGGTGAAATGTGAAGAAAAAAAAACAATCACACTCTGTAAAATCTGGTGGTTTTCAACATCTATTAGTATATGACTTTTTTCTACTTTGATTCATATCCATAAATTTTATAATTTGCTAAACCTAATCTGACATTTCATGTATAAGACTCATTCCCAAAAACTCTTACTCACCTATCTCTATCCAATATAGAGGTAATCAACATGGCCTTCTATAAAGAGCCTCATATGGTGTCACCTATATAGTTTCTTGATAAAAATTGTTATAAGAAAATCCAAAAATATTAGGTTCTTCACAAAAGTCTCCCCAAAGTCTAGGACACATGCTTTTATCATATCCACAAGCACTTATATTGTACATTCCAACTACCCATCTATCTGAGGGTGGAATGTTGTACTCAATAAAACCTATCTACCAAGCACCTTCTACAAACCATTCCAGAATTTTGAAGTAAATAATGATTCATAGTCTGATACTATACTCCATCGAAACCCATGAACAAGAAAAATCAACCATACATAAAATCATCCCAACTGATTCACTGATAAAGTCTCTCGTATAGGTAAGAAATGTACTACTTTCATTAGTCGTCCCAAAATCACCCAAATATAATCATTCTTATGAGGTGTCCTGGGTATACCCACCATAAATTCCATTGTAACTTCATCCCACATCCATTTTTAGAATGGGAAATGTTTATAGTAAGACATTGGGTCATTGATGCTTGACATTAACCTGTTGATAGGTGTAGCATCGTTTCATGAACCCTGCTATTTCCTTTTTCATGATCATCCACCAATATTTCTATCATATGTCATGGTCGATTTTTATCAAACAAAGATATACCAAACACCTCTATTTATAAAATTCAAGAATCATCTCTTCCAACATACTAATAATAACAACAACATGATTCCTGGTATAGATGATCTCACCCTCATCTATGGTCCAATATGAAGGTGAATCTTTACCTTTTAGGCTTTCCCTCAAGGTAAAACATTCTAGATCATCATACTGTCAGTCTCTAATTTGGATCAAAGGTGTAGAATCCCGAGAAACTGATGTAAGATTCATCTTATATTGACCTTCTGAAACCAAAACATGCATCTTAGCTTGTAAACTCATAATTTTACACTCATCACTAGACTCCTAATCTTTCTGAGTCTAATTTTTCCTACTTGAAGCATTAGTAACATTGCTTCCCTTTCCAGACATATATGCTAGCTCAAAATCATATGATTGCATATACTCAACCCATCTCTATTGTAGGATATTCAAATATCACAATTAAAAGATATATTTTAACCACTTTTGATCCATATACAAAGAAAAATCTTTACCCAATAGATAATTCCTCCAACACATTGAAGCATAAACCGTTGTTTCTAACTCAAGGTCATGTGTAGGGTAGTTTCATTCATGTGTCATCAATTGCTGAGCCACATACATCACAACTCAATATCCCTACATCAACACTACTCTAATACTAATTCCAAAATCCTCACAAAATAATGTATAATCCTCACCTAGATCGGGTTGGATCAAGATTGGTGTTATTTTCAAGCACATCTTCAATTCCTCGAAGGCATTGTCACATGATCCAAACCTTTCAAACTTTACTCCCTTCTTATTCAATCCCAAATGTGGTTCTAATAAGTAGGAAAAGTCTTGGATGAACCTCTGATTGTATCATACCAACCCCAAAAATCTATGGATATCAAAAACATTCTTAGCTTTCTCCCAAGAAACAACTACTTTCACCTTATCTGGGAACACTTAAACACACTACTCCAAGATTATTTGACCCAAGAAATGTATCTGGTCATTCAAAAAATGACACTTAGATATCTTGGTGCATAGTAGATGTTATCTCAATGTACTCGGGATGATGTCAATATGATGGGTATGATCATCATGAGTCTTGGAGTATATTAAGATGTCATCCAAAAACACTACCATAAACTGGTCTAGGTATGGGTGGAAGATTCTTTTCATCATGGAAATAAACACTACTAGATCATTCATCAACCCAAATAGCATCATGAAGAACTCATAAAGTCTATAGCTTCTAATAAAATCATTCCTCGGTATATTAGAAGGTCAAAAACTCAACTGATGATACCCTGATCTCAAATAAAACTAAGAGAAAACACAAACTCTCATCAATTGGGAATATAAATCATCGATATGAAAAAAAGGATTTTGGTTCTTCACTGTCACGACCCGCCCTCGGGGTCCGTGCCGTGACTACCCCAAGCCCGCCTTCCATAGGCCAGGGGCTGGCGACTAGCACCAAGGCGTAATTCCCGGAAAAAGGGAAGGCATTGCCTTTGAAAAGTAAACACACACCACAGAGTAAACAAGCGGAAAGTAAACACTAAGCAAACAGAGTACGACTGAAAGTGAGGAAAAGTAAATGGGCCAGAATACAAACCCAAACTGAAAGTAAAGTACAACTCGAAAAGGAAAAAAACAGCAACTGAAAAGTAAAGCCGCTACTCCGAGCTGTCCACTGGAAATCCCACCTGAAGGGTGGGTACAGATAGCTCCTCTACTCCACGGGTCCCGCCGTCCGCTCCGAGCACGTCCCGCCCAGTGGTCCACCTCCGGGTACCATCCCGCTCTGCAAGCCTCAGCTAAGGTCAACGCTGTCCGTCGTCTGCAACCAACACAACGAAGTGCGGGCAAAGCCCGTGCAGGGGTGAGTATAAGCTACTCAGTAGGGACCCCGAGACCCCTGAAGGTCTCTCAAATCCACAAAGGATAAACCACGAAGAAAAGTACAATCACGAAGTAACAATCGACACTGCTTAGGTATATGCCCATACATATACCTAAGTCATCAATTCAAATACGCTCCAACCTCCGAGCCCAAGTACAACTCAGTCCACGCAGGAAAGTATACGTATTCCACATAGGAAAGCAAAATATAATCCACACAGGATTGCACAACACAATCCACACAGGAAAACAACAGGATTCAGCTCACACAGGTATACTTCTTCAAGGACGATAAAGATGATCACTGATCCATCTAAGTCGTCGGACCCACGAAGGATCGATAGGTAACTAACCCCCGCAAAGACCCACACAGGATCGGGCTCACACAGAACCTGTAGGCGCTGGCTCACACAGAACCGCTGAGCGCAAGGACCCACACAGGATCGGGCTCACACAGAACCTGTAGCACTGATCCACGTAGGATCGCTGAGTGCTGTAGTCGTCGTCGTCGAATCCACACAGGATCTCTGTACTGTCGTCGTCAAATCCACACAGGATCTCTGTACTGTCGTCGTCAAATCCACACAGGATCTCTGTACTGTCGTCGTCAAATCCACACAGGATCTCTGTACTGTCGTCGTCAAATCCACACAGGATCTCTGTACTGTCGTCGTCGCAGTCACAGTAGCAGTCGTAGCAGTAGAACAGTCGCAGCCAGCACTAGGGTTCCCGCACACAGCAAGCTTGTACGGAGGGTCCGCTCCACGAGCCGAGAGGCTGATACATCAACTGTCACAAAGACCAGAGTTGATGTATCCAAAAGTTCCGTATCGTCAACAGGAACTCAACGCAACAGACGGCGCGTCGATCGGACGCCCGGTCTGAGAGTTATAGGCATTTTCGTCTCCGGGGCCCGGTTGGTTTTTAAGGCAAAACCAACCCGACCGTACTCCACCTGCGTCCAAACCTCGGGCGGAGTATGCCAAAAGATCCGTCTCACTAAGAGGAACACAACGCGACTGACGGCGCGTCAATCGGACGTCCGTAGCTCAAGATATGAGTGTTTCCGCTCCGAAGGCCCGGTTGGTTTCGTGAACGAACCAACCCGGCCGAACTCAAAGTAAACCGAAACCTTGAGTGCGATATACCGAAACGACCGTCTCGATCCAAGGATCGCGTTGCCGCAGACGGTTCGTCATTCGGAGGTCCGAGGCTCATGTTATGAGCCAAAAACCGAAACTGGTCCGAAACGGGGGGGTCCGGGTCCGGGCCGACCCGGCCCGACCCCCCCCCCCGGGGGCGGCGCGGCGGTGGCGCGGCGGCCGGCGGCGGCGGCGTGCCGCAGGGCGGCGGCGGCGGCGTGCCGCGTGGCGGCGGCGGCGGGCCGCGTGGCGGCGGCGGCGGCGTGCCGCGTGGCGGCGGCGGCGGGCCGCGTGGCGGCGGCGGCGGCGTGCCGCGCTGGCGGCGGGGTGCCGCGGCGCACGCGGGAGGCACGCGGGGGCTAAGCCCCGCGTTTCTGTCAAGTGGCACGGCCTTGTGCCGTGCCTTGCAAAAGAAACGCCCCCCCCCCCCCCCCCCCCACAAATGGGGGCCGGCTGGACGAACCGGGGGGGCTTTGCCCCCCCCCCCCCCCCTCCTTTAAATGAACCGCCCCCCTCATTAAGAGGGGGGTTTGATGAACCAGCCGGGGGATTTATTCCCCCGGTTTTATGACATCCGGCCGGCCCGCTGGCCGGCCGGTTTTTACCAACGGGACCGGAAATTCCGGTCCCGCCCTCGTCTTCCGACGCCGGCGGCCCGGCCGCCGGTCTTTCCTTCCGCCGCGGCCCGGAACCGGCCGCGGTCTCCTCATCCCGCCGCGGCCCGGAACCGGCCGCGGTCTTCTCGTTCCGCCGCGGCCCGGAACCGGCCGCGGTGTTCGTCGTCCGGCGCGGTGCGACGGCACCGCGCCCCTTTCGCCGTGCCATGAATCCTTCCAACGCGGCGCGGCGGCGTCGCGTTCTTGAAGACTCTCCTCGGCGAAGCGCGACGGCGTTGCGTAAAATAAATGAACGATCATCCGCGTGGTGCGACGGCACCACGCTACTTGTTTCCACCCGCATAAACAAACATGAATGATGGAGGGGGGATTCGGCCGTGTTCGTGCGGTCCGGCCCCCCCTCACGTTAAAGAAATAAAAACGAAACTTAAATAAATAAGCCACACGTTATACTTATCATTCATGATCAAGAAAAGGAGTAAGGAATCCAAAATGAAAACAAAAACCCCTACCTCTGGTTTGAGATTCAAAGAATCTTCTACGTTCCGCGGAAGACGGCGTCGCGGAAGTCGGGCGTCGCGGTCGACGTTCGTCAAATTCCGTTGACGAAGTGTTACGTCTGATGCGACACGTTGTTGGCGGATCTTCGTTTGCCGACGAAGAAGGCCCGAGGAGGATGCGGCGTTCCCTCTTGTTGACACCGAGGACGAAGAAGAGAGGCGTCGTTCTTCGTCGGAGTTTGAGCGTTCTTCGACAAGATGAACGTTCTTCGTCAAGATGAAGAAGATGGAGGAGGAGCTCTCAAAAGAAATCCACACAAGTTGGCTAACAAAATAAAATAAGGTCTCTCCTTATTTTATTTACCAAGCCTAGGAATTCAAAACTTCAAAATTCAAACATAACACTTAATTAATTAACATGTCATGTGTAATTAATTTGATGTTAAGTTTACAAACAATTAAGAGGGAGAGAGAGGAGTTTAAGGGGGAAGTTGAGAGGTTTAGGTTCGTGTGGGTCCCACCACACTTAATCCTCTCAAAGTAGGTTAAGTGGGTGTGGGTCCCACCCCCAACTCCTTTTGAGAGGAGTTAACCTACAAAAGTGAAATAAAAAGAATCCACATTTTTTTATTCAACTTTTTATAATTCTCCCAAAAACTAACTTTCGTCTCGCAACAAACGCAACTCCCGATAGGGTCTCTTTAAGCGAATATCGGCGCTGCGAGTTCATCGGTGCCCTCGGATTTCAATTCCGAGCACCGGATCAAAAGTTAGGAATTCCCGCTCGTTCGTTCACTGAACGTACCCGAGCCCAAACTTCGGAAATTAATTCCGGGCACTCCGGGCCTCGGAATCAGGTGCCGTCTGAAACCGCGCTCTTGTAAAATTCTAAAGAAAATTAAGAAAAAATTTTCCTTGAATTTTACGGGTCTTTACATTACTCCCACCTCAGGGCTTTACGTCCCCGTAAAGCTACATCAAAAACTAGGGAAACAAAAAGAGGATACTGAGCACGCATCTGAGCCTCCCGCTCCCATGTGCTCTCCTGGAGATTCCCGTGCCGCCATCTGTTGCGCACAAGAGGAATCGATCGCCCATGTAGGACCCGCTCCTGGATGACATGGACTTCCTCTGACGTGGCCCGGACCATCTCCGGTCCCACCAGAGCTGCAAGATTTCTCTTTTGCCGAAAAGAGAAATCTGGTCTCATCCCCTGGATGAACCACATTCTTTGCCTAAAACAGTCAATCCTAACATGGATGATATTAATCCATACCAAGGATGACGTCGTAAGGCCTCGACGCTACTACTAAGAGATCCAACCGTTACTCTCGCCTCCAAGGGTTGAGTCACACTGTCGGCATCAGTGTGTGGTAACTGGTCTCCTCCAGTAGATGTCTCACAAGTGAGGGTCAAGTCAACAGTCAACTGGAACCTCTTAGTAACATCACAAAAGAGGACAGGAAAGAAAACATCACAAAAGAATGCGTCTTTTTATTATTGCAGCTCATAACACAAGACGCTACACAAAAGCAACAAGGAACCAGAAGTACAAAGGATGTAACCACTAGTTCTGCTCCGGTCCATCGGCTCCCAGAGCTCCATGATCGAAGGCCTCGGCTGCCTGAAGCTGAGCTCTCCCCTGCGGTCGGGGTGGACCTCCTGGTGGTGGTGGTGGTAGAGCCTCAAAGCGTCGTCCACCACCTGCTGCTCGGCCAGCTCCTCTGCCTCGTCCGCCTCCTTCCTGCAGACCGCCACGGTCGAACCTCTGCCTCTGCCTAGGTGGTTCCTCAACCGTCTGCTGCTCCTCCGCATGGCGGGTCGGGCAGTCACGAGCCATGTGGCCTCGCCCGCCGCATGCATAGCACTGTCTTCCACTCGAAAGACTGGCTCCGCGTTGTGTGCCCTGCACTGCTGAGCCAGTGCCCTGAGGTCTGGTCTGTCTGGACCCCTGAGTCATTCGTCGGCTGCCAGCTGCAGATGTCTCTGCCACGTTCCGCCCTGCGGTGGGTCGCTGTGCTGGTGTAGACTCAGCAAGGAAGCTCTCGATCAGAAGAGCCCGCTCCAGTACTCCTGTCTGAGTCGGTATGCTGAGGGAGATCAGCGATGCCCTGATCTCATGTCTCAAACCCTGCTCGAAGGTCCGGGCCCGGAAGAATGGGTCCCGTACCATGTCGGTCGAGTAGCGCGAGAGATCGGTAAATCTCGCCGAGTACTGGGCGACCGTCATGCTGCCCTGCCGCAGCTGTAGAAGCTCCTGGATGCGCACCGCACGAAGGGTGGCTGGGACGAACTCCGAGCGGAAGATGCTCTCAAAGTCTGTCCAAAGAAGAGATGCCTCATCGTGCACCTGGAGCATCAAGCTCCACCATCGTCCTGCTGCTGCGTGTAGTAGGCTCGCAGCGAGGATCACCATGAGGTCTGCTGGTGTCCTCACTAGCCTAAACACTCGAACCACTGCCTCCAGCCAGTCCTCTGCTGCCTGGGGATCCGTCTCCCCGCGAAACCTGGGCGGTCGCTGGTGCTGATACTCATGCAGTGCGCTGAGGCGACGTGCATCGTCAGCGGCTGCTGCTGGAAGCATCGGGGGCTCGGCGGGTAAAGCTACCGCCGGTGCCACTACTGAAAAAGGGCCCTGCACCGAGGCCTCATCGCTCGGTGGGCTGTCGTCTCGCTCGACTCTCGGAACCCTAGCTGGCTGCCGTCGTGGGGCCATCCTGAAAAGGAAACAGGTGCGCCACGGTTAGAACAGTATACCTGGTGAGCTGGCACAAGTAATCACAAGGAAAACTTGAGACTTTCATAAGCAGATCAGTATACCCGGTGAGCTGACACAAGTAATCACAAAGAAAACTTGAAACACACACGCAATCAATGTTTTCGTGCATTAAGTCGGAAATCAGAAGTCAGGGTCCTGGTGTACGGATACGTCGGCCGCCGCACCAACACTGGACTCCCTGGACTGATAACCACACTCAATACGCTAAACATTATTGCTTCACATAGAAAAGATCAGAGTTCGCAGTAGAACCGAACTCCTTTGATACCAATTTGTCACGACCCGCCCTCGGGGTCCGTGCCGTGACTACCCCAAGCCCGCCTTCCATAGGCCAGGGGCTGGCGACTAGCACCAAGGCGTAATTCCCGGAAAAAGGGAAGGCATTGCCTTTGAAAAGTAAACACACACCACAGAGTAAACAAGCGGAAAGTAAACACTAAGCAAACAGAGTACGACTGAAAGTGCGGAAAAGTAAATGGGCCAGAATACAAACCCAAACTGAAAGTAAAGTACAACTCGAAAAGGAAAAAAAACAGCAACTGAAAAGTAAAGCCGCTACTCCGAGCTGTCCACTGGAAATCCCACCTGAAGGGTGGGTACAGATAGCTCCTCTACTCCACGGGTCCCGCCGTCCGCTCCGAGCACGTCCCGCCCAGTGGTCCACCTCCGGGTACCGTCCCGCTCTGCAAGCCTCAGCTAAGGTCAACGCTGTCCGTCGTCTGCAACCAACACAACGAAGTGCGGGCAAAGCCCGTGCAAGGGTGAGTATAAGCTACTCAGTAGGGACCCCGAGACCCCTGAAGGTCTCTCAAATCCACAAAGGATAAACCACGAAGAAAAGTACAATCACGAAGTAACAACCGACACTGCTTAGGTATATGCCCATACATATACCTAAGTCATCAATTCAAATACGCTCCAACCTCCGAGCCCAAGTACAACTCAGTCCACGCAGGAAAGTATACGTATTCCACATAGGAAAGCAAAATATAATCCACACAGGATTGCACAACACAATCCACACAGGAAAACAACAGGATTCAGCTCACACAGGTATACTTCTTCAAGGACGATAAAGATGATCACTGATCCATCTAAGTCGTCGGACCCACGAAGGATCGATAGGTAACTAACCCCCGCAAAGACCCACACAGGATCGGGCTCACACAGAACCTGTAGGCGCTGGCTCACACAGAACCGCTGAGCGCAAGGACCCACACAGGATCGGGCTCACACAGAACCTGTAGCACTGATCCACGTAGGATCGCTGAGTGCTGTAGTCGTCGTCGTCGAATCCACACAGGATCTCTGTACTGTCGTCGTCAAATCCACACAGGATCTCTGTACTGTCGTCGTCAAATCCACACAGGATCTCTGTACTGTCGTCGTCAAATCCACACAGGATCTCTGTACTGTCGTCGTCAAATCCACACAGGATCTCTGTACTGTCGTCGTCGCAGTCACAGTAGCAGTCGTAGCAGTAGAACAGTCGCAGCCAGCACTAGGGTTCCCGCACACAGCAAGCTTGTACGGAGGGTCCGCTCCACGAGCCGAGAGGCTGATACATCAACTGTCACAAAGACCAGAGTTGATGTATCCAAAAGTTCCGTATCGTCAACAGGAACTCAACGCAACAGACGGCGCGTCGATCGGACGCCCGGTCTGAGAGTTATAGGCATTTTCATCTCCGGGGCCCGGTTGGTTTTTAAGGCAAAACCAACCCGACCGTACTCCACCTGCGTCCAAACCTCGGGCGGAGTATGCCAAAAGATCCGTCTCACTAAGAGGAACACAACGCGACTGACGGCGCGTCAATCGGACGTCCGTAGCTCAAGATATGAGTGTTTCCGCTCCGAAGGCCCGGTTGGTTTCGTGAACGAACCAACCCGGCCGAACTCAAAGTAAACCGAAACCTTGAGTGCGATATACCGAAACGACCGTCTCGATCCAAGGATCGCGTTGCCGCAGACGGTTCGTCATTCGGAGGTCCGAGGCTCAAGTTATGAGCCAAAAACCGAAACTGGTCCGAAACGGGGGGGTCCGGGTCCGGGCCGACCCGGCCCGACCCCCCCCCCCCCCCCCCGGGGGCGGCGCGGCGGCGGCGCGGCGGCCGGCGGCGGCGGCGACGGCGGCGCGGCGGTGGCGGCGCGGCGGCGGGCCACGTGGCGGCGGCGGCGGCGTGCCGCGTGGCGGCGGCGGCGGGCCGCGTGGCGGCGGCGGCGGCGTGCCGCGTGGCGGCGGCGGCGGGCCGCGTGGCGGCGGGGTGCCGCGGCGCACTCGGGAGGCACGCGGGGGCTAAGCCCCGCGTTTCTGTCAAGTGGCACGACCTTGTGCCGTGCCTTGCAAAAGAAACGGCCCCCCCCCCACAAATGGGGGCCGGCTGGACGAACCGGGGGGGCTTTGCCCCCCCCCCCTCCTTTAAATGAACCGCCCCCCTCATTAAGAGGGGGGTTTGATGAACCAGCCGGGGGATTTATTCCCCCGGTTTTATGACATCCGGCCGGCCCGCTGGCCGGCCGGTTTTTACCAACGGGACCGGAAATTCCGGTCCCGCCCTCGTCTTCCGACGCCGGCGGCCCGGCCGCCGGTCTTTCCTTCCGCCGCGGCCCGGAACCGGCCGCGGTCTCCTCATCCCGCCGCGGCCCGGAACCGGCCGCGGTCTTCTCGTTCCGCCGCGGCCCGGAACCGGCAGCGGTGTTCGTCGTCCGGCGCGGTGCGACGGCACCGCGCCCCTTTCGCCGTGCCATGAATCCTTCCAACGCGGCGCGACGGCGTCGCGTTCTTGAAGACTCTCCTCGGCGAAGCGCGACGGCGTTGCGTAAAATAAATGAACGATCATCCGCGTGGTGCGACGGCACCACGCTACTTGTTTCCACCCGTATAAACAAACATGAATGATGGAGGGGGGATTCGGCCGTGTTCGTGCGGTCCGGCCCCCCCTCACGTTAAAGAAATAAAAACGAAACTTAAATAAATAAGCCACACGTTATACTTATCATTCATGATCAAGAAAAGGAGTAAGGAATCCAAAATGAAAACAAAAACCCCTACCTCTGGTTTGAGATTCAAAGAATCTTCTACGTTCCGCGGAAGACGGCGTCGCAGAAGTCGGGCGTCGCGGTCGACGTTCGTCAAATTCCGTTGACGAAGTGTTACGTCCGATGCGACACGTTGTTGGCGGATCTTCGTTTGCCGACGAAGAAGGCCCGAGGAGGATGCGGCGTTCCCTCTTGTTGACACCGAGGACGAAGAAGAGAGGCGTCGTTCTTCGTCGGAGTTTGAGCGTTCTTCGTCAAGATGAACGTTCTTCGTCAAGATGAAGAAGATGGAGGAGGAGCTCTCAAAAGAAATCCACACAAGTTGGCTAACAAAATAAAATAAGGTCTCTCCTTATTTTATTTACCAAGCCTAGGAATTCAAAACTTCAAAATTCAAACATAACACTTAATTAATTAACATGTCATGTGTAATTAATTTGATGTTATGTTTACAAACAATTAAGAGGGAGAGAGAGGAGTTTAAGGGGGAAGTTGAGAGGTTTAGGTTCGTGTGGGTCCCACCACACTTAATCCTCTCAAAGTAGGTTAAGTGGGTGTGGGTCCCACCCCCAACTCCTTTTGAGAGGAGTTAACCTACAAAAGTGAAATAAAAAGAATCCACATTTTTTTATTCAACTTTTTATAATTCTCCCAAAAACTAACTTTCGTCTCGCAACAAACGCAACTCCCGATAGGGTCTCTTTAAGCGAATATCGGCGCTGCGAGTTCATCGGTGCCCTCGGATTTCAATTCCGAGCACCGGATCAAAAGTTAGGAATTCCCGCTCGTTCGTTCACTGAACGTACCCGATCCCAAACTTCGGAAATTAATTCCGGGCACTCCGGGCCTCGGAATCAGGTGCCGTCTGAAACCGCGCTCTTGTAAAATTCTAAAGAAAATTAAGAAAAAATTTTCCTTGAATTTTACGGGTCTTTACATTCACTATCATCCAGATCAATGTCCAGTAATTAGCACACAAGAGAATGTTTATTTCATCCTTCCTTACAAACAAAATTAGAGAACCTCAATGTGACATAATCATATGGATAAACCCCTTATCTATCAAATATTCCAATTGAGTTTTAATATCTATAATATCTATTAGTTCCATTCTATACATTGGAGTAGAAACTTGATCAGATCTAGTAATGAGGTCAATTTTAAATTCAAGATCTCTCTCATGTGGAATCCTTGATAAGTATTCAAGACACACATCCTAAAACATTTCCACTACGGGTTTAAATACTCTATTCTTTTCACCTCTTTTATCTAGAAACCAACTAGAAACCTGGTTGGTGAGCTCCCCTATTTGCTGATGATCTATCCATGCATGGCCCTCCTTGATATCCCACTCTCCATAGTGAATATAATTTTCATCCCCAATATATGTAAATGTCACTCTCCTATAGTAAAAAAATCATTGTAGGATCTATACACTACTAACTATTCTATACCCATAATCAGGTCAAAGCCTAACATTTCCATAATATAAATATCCCATAGAAAATGGTACTCCCCAACCTCTAGAGAACACCCCTAGCATAAATAGATGACTCTGGAACATACTCCCAAATGTGTATCTATCATCATCACCCCACTCACAAACTCCACTCTTAGGCTCAAACCATCTAATAGTTGTGTAAATATATAAAAAATGAGAGGAACCAGTATCAAATAAGGAACAATATAGTATAGAATATATAAGAATAGTATATCTAACTTCTTATGGTTTAACCTCACTATCCACTAGTATATTCTAAACTACATGCAAATCTACTACCCCTCTTCCCTATGATGTAGTCTAAGTCCCTAGAGCTTCACTAATATAATAACATGGTCACTCTTTCCCAGAATCACCATGCCCACTACCTCTACCGCCAGGACCAGTAGAACTCCAACTTCCAGACTAATATAGTGTAGAAGATCCCCTTCCTACACTCTAGTTCTACCTAGCTTCTCTATTGACACCCATCTACCATGGGGACATACATAACCTTACTAGTTGTCTCGTCATTCTTCAAACTCGTCACTCTATCGGTGGTTGGGAAAAATGTATATGAAAGTTTCTTGGTTAACCACACTTACGGAAAAGCACTCGGGTAAGATCATGGGTAGCTAATCTTCTACCTAACCACTCTTTTTTCCTCTACTTTGGTCAACATTATAATTGTGGTTATTCCTACCCACATAAGTCATTGCTCATGATTATCAAGTAGAAACCTCCTATCCTATACTAGAATTCTCCTTTAGGTTCCCCTTATATATGAGAGCCTAGTCCACCACATTATAAAACTACTTCAGTTGAAAGATATTAACTTGGGACATAATCTCACATTTATGTTCCTCATAGAAATGACTTTCCATAGCTGTCTCATCCCCTAACAGCACAAGATAAAATAAATTCAATTCATTAGATTTACCATCATATTCCATCATGGGCATAAATCCCTGATTCAACCACATGACTAAAATTCCATGTCCTATCTCGATGTATCTGGATAAAAGTGCTCCAGGAACTTATCCAAAAAGTCATTCCATACCATACCGTCAACATGCCCAGTCTGAGCCTGAAAATTCCCTAGTGCTTCATTGAACCTCATAACATATAAGAATCCAACATGGACCTATTCTTAATAGGTGTCTTTGAATGGTCAATTATAGTCTGTATGGACTCAATCCAAGACTCTGATGCCTCAACTCCACCCTCTTTGGTGAAATTCAGAGGGATTTGTAACTGTATCTCTCATTTAATGTCGTACATACTCTTCAATAATTTCACTTGGTCTCTCTCTAATAACTGTATGAAGTGAGAAAATCTCTCATGGAACTTCTCTCTAGATCAGGCACACGAAACTATCGGTGCCTCAGTTTCCACTGTTGGAGGATCATTTCCAACAATTTTCTCATGTCGTCCTATCAACAAATGTCCTCATGGAGGCATGTCCCTACAATCCCAAACACACTTATCGGGACACATAAAAAACCATTAACACATTTAACAAGAGTTATTCCCAATAATACATAACAATACATTCCCTAAAACCTCACCACACGGTCAAAACTGAGGTGTTATCGCTACCTTTAACCATTGCTCATCTAGGTCTAGGTTAACCAAAGGTAAATTCATTATAATTTTTCAAATTTCTCATCAAACAACCATTTACTCTCATATTTCATAATTTTACAACTTTGAAATCATATTAGTAATCTTTTTCAATTAAATTATATAAGCAAGTAAAACATTTCAATTTTAACAAAATACACAAAAACTTGTTTCCCCATGCGTTACTAAAATGATACATGTCACAAAAAATCTTGAGTTCCTAGAATGATTCATGCATACTCAAATCTTGTGTTATACTAGTACATGATTCAAATCTCAAGAAATCTTAAAAACAATAGTCACATCACACAATAAGTGCATTACTCGAGGTGAAATAGAATCAAACTGTAACAACACACATCAATAATAACAATCGCACCATGCATACTTCATTTTTACCTTTTTCATTAGTTTGATACTCCAATTAATGAGCTCTTAACCCAAGGAAAAGTCATTCTATTCTCCTATATAACATTCCCAAATAGTAAGAAAAGATGAAAATAAAAGAAAACCACTTTGATAACACTTTGTAACGTCCCGATCAAGGTTCCACACACTCATACCTAAACCAGTAAGTCACATGACCTCAGGTGTGCCTCCCCATATACAATAGGTTGTCGACTAGAAGTGAGGGTCAAATATCAATCATAGAGAGACTATACCCTCTTTATCAGATCATATCAATAGTGTAGATAAATAAAAAATATCAAAAAGATATAACCATAACCATAATAATACCAATATCACATAATGACTAAAATAAGAATATAATATCCAAACTAAAACTATAGATATTTCATTCCAAGCATGTGTCAATTTTCAAATAAAAAAACCAAAATAAATAAAACTAACTATACCAAGTAGGTCTTGACACTGATTCTGGTTCCCTCAATCATTATCCATCTTGACTCAACCATCTTACATAATAATCTTTTCCTTATCCTATCTTGAAACCATGAAGTTTATTTAGGTACCAATCAGTCAACCCGAGTAGGGTGTGAGTACATCTCATTAGGCCACCACCAATGGCATCTAAAATAATATAAAATAAATAATATTGTATGTAATTGTATTAAAAATAAATTACAATGAATAAATTAAATAGTTATCACATTTCATTATTCATTAATTAACCACATAAACCCCTAGGTTCCCAAGGACACCCAAACCACCAATACCTTCTTTGGCTCATGTTGAAGTTTGAACAATCTTCAAGGGATATCACATATCACAATACCATGTCTATCATTTATCATTTCATTTCAAATAATATCATGGCCAATTATAATGATAGTACAATGCCAAACTCGTGGGCATAGAATGTCATGTCTAACACCTTGTGGGTATTTGGAGCCTCTGTCCCTGTCCCACACCACAAAGTCACATGTGTATTTGGATCCTCGATACATGTCCCATTCTTTGTATCACATATGGGTATTTGGATCCTTAGTCTCTATCCCACACTCATTTATCACATATGGGTATTTAGATCCTTAGTCTCAATCCCACACACATTTATCACATATATCACAATATCACATATAACTCATTCATTAAGGTTCATCTTTATTAACCTTCTTTTAAAACACCCATATCATGATATACTATTTAAATTTAGAAACAATAAAGGTTCATCACATTAATTAACATGGAATAATATGAACAAATCACTATTAAACCATTTACCAACATTTTATCATATAAAACATTAACCCTTCAAGGTTAAGTAAACCCTCCCTTAATACCCATTATCAATTAATTCATCACCGCATTAAATGACCAATCACAAAACCCAAATTTCTCATCAATTCCACAATCACAGCATTTCATTAATTAATTCACAAATAAAATAATCTAATTCCACCAATCTTATGACCATAATTACTATAATTCAATTTCCCCATATTTAACTCATTTTGTGATCACATTTCAAATTAATTAATCAATTCTATGATCCCATAAATTAATTAATCAATAAATTTATTCAATTCAAGATTAAATTTCCAAAACTTCTAGCTAAAATTTCATAATAAATACATGTAATTTGAATTTAAGACTATTTTAATTGAATTTAAACCACCCCCCTCAAGATTGGTGATGAACGCTCACCAACAGAAATCCCTAATTAAAGTGGATCAACCAAATTCATGATAAATAATGATATCTAGATGAAAAACATAAATCAAATATCAAAAGGATTATATATATGAAATAATATATCTACATACATCACCAATGGAGTAAAACATCTCTTTAAAGGTGGGAAAAAATCAGAGAGAGAGGGGAAACCACACGTGATGAGAATCACTTACAGGGGTAGGTGTGGATCTTCAATATAGGGATTGATTAATCAATAAAGGATTTAAAAAGGAATTAGAATCCATATAGGAGCCTCTAAAAATGTTATAAATCTTTTAGGGTTGAGATAGGTTTGACTTATGGTGAATTCAAGGGGTTTGGTTATTTTTAGTCTAATTTTCAGGGGATTAAATTTCTGTGTGCATAGTTACCTTTATGAGGTGCATGGTTTCCCCTGACCATGAACCTCCTCTCATGGATTCACGCAATTTATACTAAAAGGATGCACAGTTTTAAAAACTTTGTGTTAGCTAGGTAAATCATCTATGTTTGGGTCCACATGGTTTCTTATCCAGAGTGCATTATTTGGGAAAATCGTTTGCCAACTATGCACTTCCCCAACTTCCTTCTAGTATTTTTCCAAACATCACTCAAACACACCCATGATTCTAAGAGCCCAGATCTTCATTTCAGGTATTTTTTTTCCTTTTCTGGTCGTTCTTGAGAAAAAGAGGAAAATATGGAAATTTTCTAAGTACACGTTGTGTATTTTATAAGTACATGTCGTGTACTTTACAAGTACACGAGGCTGTATACATGCCATTTCTGGGCCACACACATGGTGTGTAGGGGCGATGTGGAGGCCACCTAATGTGGAGTAAAGAAAAGTCGAGTACATGTCGTGTACTAAAGATATACATGTCTTGTACTTTTATTTTTGTTTCATTAAATGGACCAAGGTCACTTCTAATACCTATTTCTGTTGTCTTCTTCACCTAATTACGTCCAGAGCATCCGAGGAGGCCAAATCTTCTCTGATCCACTGATCTTTCACCGGTTATCTGAATCGAATGTCTTCGGTTTCAATAGAACCGCAGCGGTAAGTTCTTGGTTCTTCCTTGGCCACGTTTCCTGATTCTTTCTCTTATGAGAGTTATCTGAGGTTGAATGTTTTAGACATTTTTTGCAGATATTCTCCATTCTAGGCTGATTCACAGGCCGAGGTTCAAGTATATCGATATCCTATGATCGAGGTAGGTGGTTTGTTTCCTTATGTTGAATGTCATTGAGTTTTTTGGAAAAGGTGTCGGATTCCCATGTATTGAGTATCTCAGGTTAGGGTTTTGAACCTATATTATTATCTGCCTTAGATTTCGTGTATTCTTGAGGTTATTAGGTGATTAATAATTGCTTGTTATCATGTTTGGGGATCACCCCATGGGGTTTTCCCTTGTTTTGGTTGTTTACCGCCATTTGGATTAGGTTTCCTGTGAGGCATACCTTGTTGCATTGATTGCCTGCCTTGAGATAATTGATTTCATGTATTTCCTACTATTTATATTCTTTTGATCCATTGTATCTATTATCCAAGTAGTTGTTGAACTTACATAGGGATGCTGACTGTCGATTATGCATGAATAGACTGCTCAGGGCTGTGTGAACCTGGTGCGTTAGACTAAAGAGGGAATTGATGATTAAGGGCTTCCCTAGAGAGTCTATTATAAATTAGTATCATTCGCAGGACCTATAGTAATTTGAATTTGTGCTCCCTTAGAGTTTCCTTAGTTATTATCGAGACTATAGGTGGAATTAGACATAAGTTCTTCCTCAGAGAGTCTATACCTATCGTTGCAAGACCGTAAGGGAATTGATGGTGAGAGCTTCCCAGAGTGTTTGTGCCTTTGTATAATTACTTGACTAGAGGGGTCTGGAAGTATGAGCCACCCAGAGAGTCAGTGTGAATATTGTTTGTTTGATTGTGAGGAGTCCACCAAGCCAAAGAACAATCTTGGGTTTTGTACTGCTTGTTGTTTAGGTAGTCTGCTGAGTTACCTGTTGTGTTATTTTCTATGCCTTGGGAATAGAGAGTTGTTTTCATGATTTATTGGTTCATAATTAAATGATTGAAATAAATTAATAAATAAATGTGAATGGATATTTGTATGATTGTTTACTTTAGAGTATTTCTGTTTCTCTACTCCATTTATTCCCTTACTATTTCTATATTTCTCACTGATAGTAGGGCACAGATCTTGTGGTGATTGCCTACTGGGATTAGTCTCACACACATTTTGGGTTCTACTTTTCGGCCCAAACAGGTTATATGGTTGTAGGTGTGGATAGGTATTGTGGTACTTCTACTTCAGGTACATGACTTCTGGTTGGAGGTGGAGAGCATAGGACCGAGCCTAGGCTTGCGATGATGCTGGAGTTGTTTTTTACTTTTAGTAATTTGTTCTCAGTTTTATTTCAGCATGTTGTTGTGTTTTCTGCTTTACTTAGATACTTTTACCTGTTGCATCATTATCATTGTTATTATATGTTCAATTTCTTCTGCTATTTAGTTTTAGTTATTGTAGGCTGTTTACTGCTTCCTCTATTGTCTGTTGTTTCCTTTTCCTTGTATACCTTACCAAATGATGGAATAGTTTTCCCCAATGACTCACCAAGGCCCTCGCTACTAGTCAGTAGCCCCTGGTGTTTGGGAAAACGCACTTGAGGTCATGTGGCGAACTGGGTACGTGGCACCAGTTGAGTGGCTCCGGATTCGGGTCGTTACAAAGTGGTATTAGATGAGTTACTTTCTTTTTCTATTGACTTACTATTTATCGAAATTAGATAGGGATTGGATGGAATAAGTAAATGGTAAATAGCTATGCCCAGGATTTCTATAACCCGTGAACAGGGAAAAAGCTAGATTACCTCGAATATTGCAATTTTCTAGTTTTGCAAATGTTACAATTTAATTGATTCCACCATTGGGTGGTGCACTTGTTTTCTGCTATTACTGTTATATGATTGTGGTTCTATTTTGTTGCAACCCGATGAGATGAGGGTATTCCATATCATGCATCATATAGGAACTTTTTAAGAAATCACATGTCATTCATTTTTTCATGCCATCTAGGTTGCATTAGAATTTTCATGCTATTGTGATAGAATTTCTGATAGACGATGCATGCTATTGTGATAGCTAATATGATAGAATACATGCAATGTTAATAGGGTATCATTTTTTTAGAGCTTCTTTATCATGGACACCAAACCTTGGTCTTAGAGGTGTTATGGGCCCTCAAGGATCGGAATTTGGTGGATCATGAGTTTGTTATACAATTTACTTGTTATATGCATTGTTATGATGCCATGCCTTGATTCGCGGGGAGTATGGGCCCCCAAGGACCAGAATTTGGAACCTTAACACTTGTTTTTCTGTGTTTTCTAGGCTCTGGTGCAGTTCTAAGGCTAATTTTTGGAAAAAACCAGAATACACGGCGTGTACTTCATGAATTCACACCGTGTAGTTTTTAGCCATGTCACTGACTGTGTGGACAGGGGAGATGGGGTTGTGAAAGTTCTTGTAGAAACATGTCGTGTACTAGTTTACACGCCGTGTAGTATGACTTGGGTATCTGGCTATGTCACAAACAACACGAGCTGGGGGTTTCCTTCAAGTACATGTCATGTCTATCTAGAACACGCTGTTTAGGGTCAGCCATGTGTCAGGTCGTGTTGCTAACAACACAGGCCAGGTAAGGCATGTCTATTACACGTCGTGTCTCCTTTGAACACGCCGTGTATTTTTGTCATAGGTGAGCCATGTGACCACGCCGTGTAGCTGAATATATGGGTTGGGAAAATCCTCAGGGAAACACACCGTGTACCATGTTGAAACGTCGTTTATTAGTGGTCTATGTACCAGTCTATGTGACTAACAACACGGACAGGGAAAAAATCTTGAGGACACGCCATGTAGTAAACAAACACGCCATGTAGTTTCCTACTGGTAAAAACCGTGTTCCTAGCCATGTAGGAGTGATCGGGAAGGGAGAAAAGGGTTAGTACACGTCGTGTAGTTTGAGAACACGTCGTGTAGCCTGGTGGTTTACACAACCATGTATGGCCAGGGTACACCACCAGGCTACACGAAGTGTTCTAAAACTACACGACGTGTACTAACCCTTTTCTCCCTTCCCGATCACTCCTACATGGCTAGGAACACGGTTTGTACCAGCAGGAAACTACATGGCGTGTTTGTTTACTACATGGCATGTCCTCAAACTAAACCAGTAAGTCACATGACCTCAGGTGTGCCTCCCCATATGCAATAGGTTGTCGACTAGAAGTGAGGGTCAAATATCAATCATAGAGAGACTATACCCTCTTTATCAGATCATATCAATAGTGTAGATAAATAAAAAATATCCAAAAGATATAACCATAACCATAATAATACAAATATCACATAATGAATAAAATAAGAATATAATATCCCAACTAAAACTATAGATATTTCATTCCAAGCATGTGTCAATTTTCAAATAAAAAAACCAAAATAAATAAAACTAACTATACCAAGTAGGTCCTGACACTGATTCTGGTTCCCTCAATCATTATCCATCTTGACTCAGCCATCTTACATAAGGATCTTTTCCTTATCCTATCTTGAAACCATGAAGTCTATTTAGGTACCAATCAGTCAACCCGAGTAGGGTGTGAGTACAACTCATTAGGCCACCACCAATGGAATCTAAAATAATATAAAATAAATAATATTGTATGTAATTGTATTAAAAATAAATTACAATGAATAAATTAAATATATATCACATTTCATTATTCATTAATTAACCACATAAACCCCTAGGTTCCCAAGGACACCCAAACCACCAATACCTTCTTTGGCTCATGTTGAAGTTTGAACAATCTTCAAGGGATATCACATATCACAATACCCTGTCTATCATTTATCATTTCATTTCAAATAATATCATGGCCAATTATAATGATAGTACAATGCCAAACTCATGGGCATAAAATGTCATGTCTAACACCTTGTGGGTATTTGGAGCCTCTGTCCCTGTCCCACACCACAAAGTCACATGTGTATTTGGATCCTCGATACATGTCCCATACTTTGTATCACATATGGGTATTGGGATCCTTAGTCTCTATCCCACACTCATTTATCACATATGGGTATTTAGATCCTTAGTATCAATCCCACACACATTTATCACATATATCACAATATCACATATAACTCATTCATTAAGGTTCATCTTTATTAACATTCTTTTAAAACACCCACATCATGATATACTATTTAAATTTAGAAACAATAAAGGTTCATCACATTAATTAACATGGAATAGTATGAACAAATCACTATTAAACCATTTACCAACATTTTATCATATAAAACATTAACCCTTCAAGGTTAAGTAAACCCTCCCTTAATACCCATTATCAATTAATTCATCACCGCATTAAATGACCAATCACAAAACCCAAATTTCTCATCAATTCCACAATCACAGCATTTCATTAATTAATTCACAAATAAAATAATCTAATTCCACCAATCTTATGACCATAATTACTATAATTCAATTTCCCCATATTTAACTCATTTTGTGATCACATTTCAAATTAATTAATCAATTCTATGATCCCATAAATTAATTAATCAATAAATTTATTCAATTCAAGATTAAATTTCCAAAACATCTAGCTAAAATTTCATAATAAATACATGTAATTTGAATTCAAGACTATTTTAATTGAATTTAAACCACCCCCCTCAAGATTGGTGATGAACGCTCACCAACAGAAATCCCTAATTAAAGTGGATCAACCAAATTCATGATAAATAATGATATCTAGATGAAAAACATAAATCAAATATCAAAAGTATTATATATATGAAATACTATATCTACATACATCACCAATGGAGTAAAACATCTCTTTAAAGGTGGGAAAAAATCGGAGAGAGAGGGGAAACCACACGTGATGAGAATCACTTACAGGGGTAGGTGTGGATCTTCAATATAGGGATTGATTAATCAATAAAGGATTTAAAAAGGAATTAGAATCCATATAGGAGCCTCTAAAAATGTTATAAATCATTTAGGGTTGAGATAGGTTTGACTTATGGTGAATTCAAGGGGTTTGGTTATTTTTAGTCTAATTTTCAGGGGATTAAATTTCTGTGTGCATAGTTACCTTTATGAGGTGCATGGTTTCCCCTGACCATGAACCTCCTCTCATGGATTCACGCAATTTCTACTAAAAGGATGCATAGTTTTAAAAACTTTGTGTTAGCTAGGTAAATCATCTATGTTTGGGTCCACATGGTTTCTTATCCAGAGTGCATTATTTGGGAAAATCGTATGCCAACTATGCACTTCCCCAACTTCATTCTAGTATTTTTCCAAACATCACTCAAACACACCCATGATTCTAAGAGCCCAGATCTTCATTTCAGGTATTTTTTTTCCTTTTCTGGTCGTTCTTGAGAAAAAGAGGAAAATATGGAAATTTTCTAAGTACACGTTGTGTACTTTATAAGTACATGTCGTGTACTTTACAAGTACACAAGGCTGTGTACATGCCATTTCTGGGCCACACACATGGTGTGTAGGGGCGATGTGGAGGCCACCTAATGTGGAGTACAGAAAAGTCGAGTACATGTTGTGTACTCAAGATATACATGTCGTGTACTTTTCTTTTTGTTTCATTAAATGGACCAAGGTCACTTCTAATACCTATTTCTATTGTCTTCTTCACCTAATTACGTCCAGAGCATCCGAGGAGGCCAAATATTCTCTGATCCACTGATCTGTCACCGGTTATCCGAATCGAATTTCTTCGGTTGCAATAGAACCGCAGCGGTAAGTTCTTGGTTCTTCCTTGGCCACGTTTCCTGATTCTTTCTCTTATGAGAGTTATCTGAGGTTGAATGTTTTAGACATTTTTTGCAGATCTTCTCCGTTCTAGGATGATTCATAGGCTGAGGTTCAAGTATATCGATATCCTATGATCGAGGTAGGTGGTTTGTTTCCTTATGTTGAATGTCATTGAGTTTTTTGGAAAAGGTGTCGGATTCCCGTGTATCGAGTATCTCAGGTTAGGGTTTTGAACCTATATTATTATCTGCCTTAGATTTCGTGTATTCTTGAGGTTATTAGATGATTAATAATTGCTTGTTATCATGTTTGGGGATCACCCCATGGGGTTTGCCCTTATTTTGGATGTTTACCGCCATTTGGATTAGGTTTCCTGTGAGGCATACCTTGTTGCATTGATTGCCTGCCTTGAGATAATTGATTTCATGTATTTCCTACTATTTATATTCTTTTGATGCATTTTATCTATTATCCAAGTAGTTGTTGAACTTATATAGGGATGCTGACTGTCGATTATGCATGAATAGACTGCTCAGGGCTGTGTGAACCTGGTGCGTTAGACTAAAGAGGGAATTGATGATTAAGGGCTTCCCTAGAGAGTCTGTTATAAATTAGTATCATTCGCAGGATCTATAGTAATTTGAATTTGTGCTTCCTTAGAGTTTTCTTAGTTATTATCGAGACTATAGGTGGAATTAGACATAAGTTCTTCCTCAGAGAGTCTATACCTATCGTTGCAAGACCGTAAGGGAATTGATGGTGAGAGCTTCCCAGAGTGTTTGTGCCTTTGTATAATTACTTGACTAGAGGGGTCTGGCAGTATGAGCCACCCAGGGAGTCAGTGTGAATATTGTTTGTTTGATTGTGAGGAGTACACCAAGCCAAAGAACAATCTTGGGTTTTGTACTGCGTGTTGTTTAGGTAGTCTGATGAGTTACCTGTTGTGTTACTTGCTATGCCTTGGGAATAGAGAGTTGTTTTCTTGATTTATTAGTTCATAATTAAATGATTGAAATAAATTAATAAATAAATGTGAATGGATATTTGTATGATTGTTTACTTTAGAGTATTTCTGTTTCTCTACTCCATTTATTCCATTACTATTTATATATTTCTCACTGATAGTAGGGCACAGATCTTGTGGTGATTGCCTACTGGGATTAGTCTCACACACTTTTTGGGTTCTACTTTTCGGCCCAAACAGGTTATATGGTTGTAGGTGTGGATAGGTATTGTGGTACTTCTACTTCAGGTACATGACTTCTGGTTGGAGGTGGAGAGCATAGGACCGAGCCTAGGCTTGCGATGATGCTGGAGTTGTTCTTTACTTTTAGTAATTTGTTCTCAGTTTTATTTCAGCATGTTTTTGTGTTTTCTGCTTTACTTAGATACATTTACCTGCTGCATCATTATCATTGTTATTATATGTTCAATTTCTTCCGCTATTTAGTTTTAGTTATTGTAGGCTGTTTACTGCTTCCTCTATTGTCTGTTGTTTCCTTTTCCTTGTATACCTTACCAAATGATGGAATAGTTTTCCCCAATGACTCACCAAGGCCCTCGCTACTAGTCTGTAGCCCCTGGTGTTTGGGGAAACGCACTTGAGGTCATGTGGCGAACTGGGTACGTGGCACTAGTTGAGTGGCTCCGGATTCGGGTCGTTACAAAGTGGTATTAGATGAGTTACTTTCTTTTTCTATTGACTTGCTATTTAGCGAAATTAGATAGGGATTGGATGGAATAGGTAAATGGTAAATAGTTATGCCCGGGATTTCTATAACTCGTGAACAGTGAAAATGATAGATTACCTAGAATATTTCAATTTTCGAGTTTTGCAAATGTTACCATTTAATTGATTCCACCATTGGGTGGTGCACTTGTTTTGTGCTATTACTGTTTATATGATTGTGGTTCTATTTTGTTGCAACCCGATGATATGAGGGTATTCCATATCATGCATCATATAGGAACTTTTTAAGAAATCACATGTCATGCATTTTTTCATTCCATCTAGGTTGCATTAGAATTTTCATGCTATTGTGATAGAATTTGTGATAGACGATGCATGTTGTTGTGATAGATACTATGATAGAATACATGCAATGTTAATAGGGTATCATTTTTTAGAGCTTCTTTATCATGGACACCAAACCTTGGTCTTAGAGGTGTTATGGGCCCTCGAGGATCGGAATTTGGTGGATCATGAGTTTGTTATACAATTTACTTGTTATATGCATTGTTATGATGTCATGCCTTGATTCGCGGGGAGTATGGGCCCCCAAGGACCAGAATTTGGCACCTTAACACTTGTTTTTCTGTGTTTTCTGGGCTCTGGTGCAGTTCTAAGGATAATGTTTGGAAAAAACCAGAATACATGGCGTGTACTTCATGAATACACGCCGTGTAGTTTTTATCCATGTCACTGACTGTGTGGACAGGGGAGATGGGGTTGTGAAAGTTCTTGTAGGAACATGTCGTGTACTAGTTTACACGTCGTGTAGTATGACTTGGGTATCTGGCTATGTCATGAACAACACGAGCAGGGGGTTTCCTTCAAGTACATGTCATGTCTATCTAGAACACGCTGTTTAGGGTCAGCCATGTGTCAGGTCGTGTTGCTAACAACACGGGCCAGGTAAGGCATGTCTAGTACACGTTGTGTCTCCTTTGAACACACCGTGTATTTTTGTCATAGGTGAGCCATGTGACCACGCCGTGTAGCTGAATACATGGGTTGGGAAAATCCTCAGGGAAACACACCGTGTACCATGTTGAAACGTCGTGTATTAGTGGTCTATGTACCAGTCTATGTGACTAACAACACGGACAGGGAAAAAATCTTGAGGACACGCCATGTAGTAAACAAACACGCCATGTAGTTCCTGCTGGTACAAACCGTGTTCCTAGCCATGTAGGAGTGATCGGGAAGGGAGAAAAGGGTTAGTACACGTCGTGTAGTTTGAGAACACGTCGTGTAGCCTGGTGGTGTACCTTGGCCATAACTCTGAGTTGTACTTTTGACATTTTAGAGTTATGGCACCAAGACGTCCTCTCGTTGCATGATAGGAACCAGGCAGTGACCGTATGCCTGATACGACAGATCAGGGACTACCAGTAGTTCCACCTATCGTTCCAGATATGGCACCTGCAGTGATTCCAGAAACTGGTGTCGACGCTCAGTTTAGAGAGGGTTTCATGAGATTCATGCAGACCTTCTAGGGATCTCAGCATCCTTCCCCGTCTATGGCAGAGCTCACGCGGGTTTTCAGCAGCAGTATCCTCCCACGTTCACAGGGGAGGGAGGACCACATGCTACAGAGTCAGGGCTACAAGACATGCTTTCCATCATCAAGCACCTAAAGATGCCTCTAGAGAGGATAGTAAAGCTCGCGACATATATGCTACGAGATTCCACCAAGAGATAGTGGGATGTGGTTTTACAGGCAGGGCACCAACAGGCTATGGCTTGGGACGAGTTATAGCGTACGTTCTACGACTACTTCTACCCAGTGACGTTGAGGGATGATAGAGCCAGAGAAATCATGAACCTGTAGCAGGGTACTCTCACGGTTATGGATTATTCCTCTCTCTTACCAAAGTTGCATTGTTTCAATCCCATTCTGGGGAATGACGAGCTGTTTATAGCAAGGATGTCTAAGGAAGGCCTCATACCGGACATCAGATCGCAGGTGAATGTCTTCCAGTTGACTTCTATTACATTGATAGTCAACCAGGTGCTTATCACAGAGAGAAACCTGAGGGAGGCTGGAGCTTTGGACCAGGGTGGTTCAGCTTCCAGGGCTGATTCTTTTCAGTCAGACAGTAGGAAGCGCCACCCAGAGTCTACATGAGGTGACCTGAGAAAGCGAGGTATTCCTTCTATTATATGAGATCTTACTTCTAGAAACCAAGTAGTGTGCTATCAGTGTGGGAAAAATGGGCATAAGAAGACTCAGTTCCCGAGAGACCTAGTGGAGTGCCGATCATGTGGCAAGATGGGTCATCTGCAGCGTTTCTACAAGGTTCTTCTTCCAGCAGCTAGTGAAGGATGATCAGTTTTGACTCCGTGTATTGGGGCTGGATTACCAGTTCCATAGCAGACTGGGGGCTGGAGTTCTTCAGGTCATTCAGGCCAGGGTAGAGGCCATGGATGTAGTGTTCAGGGTCAGGGAGGGTCAGCTCAGGGATCTCAGGCTACTACACAGGACCATGGTACAGGCAATACTTTTATGGTATAAGAGATTCATCACGAGCAGGATCCTGGACCTTCCACAGTTCGAGGTACGATTTTAGTAGCCTCAGTTTTATCCTCTACACTTTTTGATATGGGATCTTCTCATATCTTTATTTCCATGCATACTATGGAAAGCCATAGACTTACTGTTTACACTTCTGAGGATATGATTTTTCTAGACACTCCCTTGGCAATTAGAAAGGATAGCATGCGTCAATGCTTAGACTTCCCCCTTGAGGTTGGTGGGTGTTATTTTTCATGGAGCCTCTATGTTTTGGAAATGACAGGCTATGATGTCATTCTCGGGATGGACTGGTTAGTTTCCTTCCTGTCCATTTTCGATTTCTATCATCGTAGGGTGAGTTTCACATCACCGGAGGGCGGATCTTTTCTTCACAAGGGAGAATGGAATGTTCATGTGAGCAGAGCTGGACCAGAGCATCATGGGTTAAGTGGTATTATAGCCCGGATTTCTAGCTTATATCTGGATGACCAGGGGACTTCTCAGATAGATTTTCCTCCAGTGGTTAATCGCTTTCCAGATGTCTTTCTAGAAGACTTTTCAGGTTTTCCTCCAAAGCGAGAGGTAGACTTCTCTATCGAGCTTATGCCAGGAGCAACATCGGTGTTCATTCCTCCTTATAGGATTGCTACACCTGAGATGAAGGAGCTCAAGAAGCAGTTAGAGGAGTTGTAGGAAAGGTGTTTCATCCAACCCAGTACATCTCCTTGGGGTTCGCCTGTCCTATTTGCGAAGAAGGCAGATGACACCCTTTGGCTTTGTGTGGATTATCAGAAACTAAACCAGTTGACAGTTAAGAACTGATATCCATTTTCACAAATAGATGATCTCTTTGATCAGATTTGAGGAGCCATAGAGTTCTCGAAGAATGACTTGAGATCCGGCTACCATCTGTTGCGTGTCAGACCATCTGATATACCTCTTACAGCCTTCCGGAGTAGGTATGGTCTCTATGAGTTTTTGGTTATTCCATTAGGTCTCACGAACACGCTTGAAGTTTTCATGGCACTGATGAATAGGGTTTTCCATCCTTACTTGGATTCTTTCATGGTGGTTTTCATGGACGACATCTTGGTGTACTCTCACACTCGACATGACCATGCAACCCATCTTGATATTGTTTTCAGTACACTGAGGGAGCATCAGTTATATGCTAAGCTCTAAAAGTGCCACTTTTGGATGGACGAGATTCACTTCCTGGGTCATGTAATCTCAGAGATAGAAGTATCAGTAGACCTAGAGAAGGTGAGAGCAGTAGTTACCTAGGAGCAGACGAAGAACATCTTCTAGGGGCAAAGTTTATTAGGGCCAGATGGTTACTAAAGGTGGTTTATACAGGACTTCTCACACTTATCAGTGTCTTTTACGGGCTTGACTAAGAATGGTGTGAAGTATGTTTGGTCAGAAGCCTAAGATTCAGCCTTTCAGGAGCTAAAAGGGAGATTGACTTCAACACCGATTCTAGTTTTGCTGGATCCGGGAAAGAGTTATATAGTTTTCTGTGATGCATCTAATATCGGGCTTGGAGTAGTTATTATGCAGGAGGATCATGTTGCTGCATATGGATCTCGGCAGTTGAGGCCACATGAGAGGAATTATCCTACACACGACTTAGTGTTGGCTGCAATTGTTCATGATTTGCATTGTTGGAGACATTATTTTCTCGGAGAGCATTGTTTGGTATATACTAACCACAAGAGCCTCAAGTATATCTTCACGTAGCATGACTTGATTCTGAGACAACATAAGTTGGTTGAGTACCTATAGTCTTTCGATTTCGAGCTTTCTTATATGCCTGGGAAAGGCAACGCTATGGGAGATGCACTGAGTAGGAGGACACAAATACGGGCAGTTCAGGAGGCCAGCAGCGAGTGGCGGCTTATGACTATGTTCTCTGAAATGAATTTGGAGGTGCATGACAGACAGGTTCAGACTTTTCTTTCTTCTGTAGCTGTTACCTCTACTCTTCTTGTTCGAGTTCGAATAAGGCAGCTATCAGATTCCGAAGGCCTAGTCCTATGGGAAAGCATTTCAGGAGAGGACCATCTTCCTTGATGGACCGTAGGTGGGGATGAGATCTTGTGTTTCGAGGGACACGTATGGGTGCCATCAGATATACACGAGGAGCTGATGTGAGACTTTCATTCCTCAGTTTGGGCAGTTCATCCTGGCATGAACAAGATGTATCATGATCTATACCGCTAGTATTGGTGGCCAGGTTTAAAGAGAGATGTTGCTGGTTTTGTCATGAGATGTTCCACCTGTCAGCAGGTGAAGGCAGAGCACCAGCGACTAGCAGGGCTTTTACAGCAATTATCCATTCTCGAGTGGAAGTGGAATGATGTCGCGATGGACTTCGTGACAGGGTTACCAAGGTCGCCTTGAGGGAATGACGCGGTTTGGGTTGTCATTGATAGGCTCACCAAGGTTTCTCACTTCTTGCCGATTAAGGAGACCTTCGGTGTTGATGAGCTTGGAAATTTGTACATCCGGGAGATTGTACGCTTGCATGGGGTCATGAGTACTATCATTTCAGATAGTGATGCCTGCTTTAGGTCGCATTTCTGGCAAGGGCTACATAGGGTTTTGGGTACACAGGTACTTATGAGTACAGCATACCATCCCCAGATAGATGGCCAGTCATAGTGCACGATACTGGTGCTAGAGGACATGCTACAAGCATGCGTCCTTGATTTTGGAGGTTCTTGGGAGAAACATATACATCTAGTGGAGTTTTCCTATAATAATAGTTTTCAAGCAACCATTCAGATGGCACCTTATGTGGCTTTGTATGGTAGGTCATGTTGATCACCCTTATGTTGGATGGAGGCAGGAGAGGCAGCTATGATGGAACCTCATCTTGTTCCGGAGACCACAGAATAGGTGGAGTTGATTTGGAAAAGGATGGATACTGCACAGTCTCAGCAGAAATATTATGCTGATCAGCAGAGACGGCCTTTGGAGTTCAAGGTCAGAGATTAGGTTTTCCTACGTGTTACCCCGAGGTTGGGACACAAGAGGGTCAGGAGATAGGGTAAGCTTTCATCGAGATTTGTCGGCCCATTTGAGATTCTAGAGAGAGTCTGGTTGGTTACTTATAAGTTGTAGTTACCTCAGAGGTACCAGGATATGCAGGACGTCTTCCATGTTTCTCAGGTTCAACATTATTTCTCAAACCCGTCTCATGTCTTTCAACCCGAGGAGGTAGAGCTGGAGCAGGATGCATTGTTCGAGGATCATCCTATCAAGATTGTTGATCGTAGTGAAAAGTTACTCTGTGGCTGGTCTGTTCCTCTGGTACGGGTGCTATGGCCGCACAGTCGTGTATAGGACGAGACATGGGAGAGGGAGGCCGATATGCGATCACAGTGGCCAGAGTTGTTCGAGGTTTCTTCTTCGCCACCTTGTTAGGTAAATTCAGGGACGAATTTCTTTAAGGGGGGAAGTTTGTAAGAACGTGGATCTTCATTTCAGGTATGTTTTTCCTTTTCTGGTCATTTTTGAAAAAAATAGGAAAATCTGGAAATTTTCTATGTACACGTCGTGTACTTTATAAGTACACTCTGTGTACATTGATCCCACGTGAGGCCATGTGCTGGCTATGTCTGGGCCATATACATGACGTGTAGAGGTTATGTGGAGTCCGCCTAATGCGAATTACGGAAAAGGCGAGTACACGCCATGTACTCAAGAAGTAAGCACCATGTACTTTTCTTTTTATTTCATTAAATGGACCGGGGTCACGTCTAATACCTATTTCCATCTTCTTCGTCACCTAATTACATCCAGAGTGTCAAAGGAGGCCTAATATTCTTCGAGCCACTGATCCATCATCGGTTATCCAAATCAAACGTTGTTAGTTACAATAGAACCACAGTAGTGAGTTCCTGGTTCTTCCATGGCCATGTTTCCTGATTCTTTCTCTTATTAGAGTTATCTGAGGTTGAACGTTTTAGACATTTTTGTGGATCTTCTATGTTCTAGGCTGATTCACAGGTCTGGGTTCAAGTATATCGATCTACTAGGATCGAGGTAGGTGGTTTGTTGCCTTATGTTGAATGTCTTTGAGTTTTTGTGAAAAAGTGTCGAATTCCCACGTATCAGGTATCTCGGGTTAGGGTTTTGATCCTGTATTATTATCTGAATTAGATTTATAGTATGCTTGTGGTTATTCAATGATTAATAATTGCTTGTTAGAATGTTTAAGGATCACCCCATGGGTGTTTCCCTTTTTATGGTTGTTTACCGCTATTTGGCTTAGGTTGCCTATGAGGCATACCTTGTTGCATTGATTTCCTGCCTTGAGATAATTGATTGCATGTATTTCATGTTGTTTTTATACTTTTGATGTGTTTTAGCTATTATCCAAGTAGTTGTTGAACTTACTTAGGGCTCCTGACAGTCGATTATGCATAACTAGACTGTTCAGGGCTGTGTGAACATGGTGCGGTAGACTAAAGATGGAATTGGCGTTAAGGGCTTCCTTAGAGAGTCTATTATAAATTAGTATCGTTCACAAGACCTATAGGAATTTGACATTGTGCTTCCTCTGTGTGTCCTTAGTTACGTATCGAGACTATTGGGTGAATTATATGTAATTGCTTCCTCAGAGATTCTATACCTATCATTGCAAGACCTTAGGGGAATTAACGGTGAGAGCTTCCCAGAGTGTCTGTTCCTTTGTATAATTACTTGAATAGAGGGGTTTTCCAGTATGAGCCACCCAGAGTATGACAACCCTGCTTTTCTTACAAACTTAAACATGATTTATTACATAAACTATTCACTTGATACAACATGGAAGATTGATAAGTCTAGTGTCTTTGGGGCTTAGGATCATTACATAACAATATAAAACATGAAATACAACATCTTTATTGAAAACTTCTTGTACATGACCACTACATTCCCACGTACTTAACATTGCATGGGATAACCTGAGGACATGCATAAGAAAAAGGTGAGCTATAAAGCCCAGTAAGGGAATAAACATGGAATACATGAGGATTACAATACATGTTAGACAATAGGCATATAAATAGAGTACAAGAGAAACATGAACATAAAGGCATGATAAAGGATGATAATTATAACATGGAAATGTGGCAACAACACTTAACATGGAATTAGCATGAGCCCAAGGCACATTGCACATGGAGCATGAGTAAATTCTCATTGAACATGAAGCACGAGTGAACCCTCATTGCACTTGAATTATCATGATTCAACACTCACTTCACATGATGTATCATGATAGTATACTTTAACCAATGCATTGGAGCACTATAAGGGCGCACCCTTCTTAAACATTTCATTTCATGCATAAGTGTTTCACATGGATCATAAAACATGGATTCCTAAAGCATAATCATTTATTCCACGATAAAAGAATGTGGAATTCATACATGAAACTTTATAATCAATAAGTAAATGTGCATAAAGGTTAATACCCCTGATGGAGAAATGGTCTTGGTATTCACCACACAATGGCATTGGCATAGAAAATCAGTGCGATTTCGGCAGCGTAACGGCATGACATAAGAATTCTTAAAAACGGTTTATGAGAGAGAAAGGGGTTCCCCATCATATTTATATGTAATGGACAGTAAGGAGTTCATATAGATACATTTCCCAACAATTTTAATGGAATTTAGATTCATGATACAAAATTATTGCTTGAATGTAAATGAGAAGAGAGAAGTTCCTTTCGGAATTTCGGCATAGTAACGGGTGTACATGGGAGGAATTTAATGAGAGAGAAAGGGTTCTCCATTCATTCAAACATAAATAGGACAGTATGAGGGAGGTTCTAAACCATACCCCATCATTCATAATTGAAGTTAAATGGGCAAAACAACTTAATGAAAATTGGACAAAAATGAGAAAGGAAGAAAAAACCATTACATGGAAGTGTGTGTCCAAAGGCTTGAGAGAGGCTTGAGAAGGCTTATTGGGAGCTTGAGGAACCTTGGGAGGATTCTAGAGAGAGTAGGGAAGAGGGTGGACGAACTCCTAAGGCTTTTAGTGAGGAGGATGGGGGAGCTTGGGTGGGTTTATATAGGAAAGGTGAGTGAATTTTTTATTCTTTAGGTTTGGGACCCCTTACATTAAACTAATCCAAACCACAAATAAGCTCATGGTTTTTGCCCATGGTTTTTTGAAAATGGGATAGAAAAACAATATTTTATAAGGCTAAAGTCCTGAATTCTTAAAATAATGGGGTTGCTTATGTGGAGGTGAGTCACACTCCCAAGGAAAATAATTTAAAAAGATAAGATGTTTAATAAGTCTTGAGGGGTCCATTAATGCTTTGTAAAATAAGTAAAACAAACCCAAAATCACATTATTTTAATGTTAAAACATATATTGGCCGAAAATAAAGCTTATAGTATTTTATTACATCACTATTGGGTCATTATGATGTCATAAAACACATTATATATTTAAACGGTATTTAATTTTTACCCAAAAATTTGATTGTCTCGGAAAATTATGAAACATTCACCATTGGATAATTTTGACATCCTGATTCCAGAAATAACATTTATTTTATCTAAATAATTTTCTAAATATGTTAATTTTTACTTTTAAAATAAAAACTGACATTTATAGAAAATTCACGGGTTTTGACAAAAATGGATTTCAAACCTTAATAAAAATTACAATTGCATTCATAAGA
Organism: Viscum album; assembly: GCA_963277665.1. Classification (NCBI taxonomy): domain Eukaryota; kingdom Viridiplantae; phylum Streptophyta; class Magnoliopsida; order Santalales; family Viscaceae; genus Viscum; species Viscum album. Next base: position 149,901,316 of record OY728143.1, read on the forward strand.
TTATAAGATTATTTATTAATTTAATAATAATATTATTATTTTATTAAAATATTATTTAATTAAAAAATCCATTAATTTAATAAAATATAATTCTTAATTAAATAATAACTAAAAACACTATTTGTACTTTAAAAACTATTTACAATGTATCAATAATGACAAGAAAATATATTCATTATTATATAGAAAAATAATATACATGAATATAGTACTAGAGATTTGTTACATAACCCCTTAAAACAGCTGCATAAGACCTAAGGGTAAGGTGTGCGATGGTGAAAGACTCTTGGGGTGGCTCGGATAACATCACTCGAGTGGTAATCTCTATCAACTTCCACTTTTCCTGTAGATGGTCTCGTTCGATCTTGACATGGTGAATCTCAGCTTGGGATTGGTCAAGAGAGAAGACCAAAGACGCCACCTCTTTTCCAAGCTCCGACAAATGGGCTTCATATGGAGCAATTCTACTGGATGAGTCCATCTCTTCTTTTGTCTGAGTGAATTGGGTTCATTAAAGCCTTATATTTATACTAATCATGTGATCACTCTTCAATGTCTATAAAAGTAACGGTCACAACTCTTAACATAAAACTAAATAATTTGACATTTTATATAAATTTTTTACATAAAGAGACATTTAACTAGATCAAGGGGAATTTCCATTAATGAAACTTTGGGCCATTACAATATTCCCCCCTTAAGAAATTCTGCCCTCAAAATTTCTTTTTCCCACACTAAAACAGATGTGGGTAACTCAGCTTCATCATTTCCTCTGATTCCCAAGTCGCTTCTTCAAACTTGTGGTTTCACCACAACACCTTGACGAGGGGAATTGTCTTATTTCGTAGAAATTTTTCTCTACGATCTAAGATCTTCACTGGTTTCTCCTCATAAGAAAGATCATCCTCCAACTGTACCACCTCAGAAGAGAGTACATGTCAAGGGTCTGGTATGTACTTCCTTAATAGGGATACATGAAAGACAACATGTACTTTGGCCATTGTAGGTGGAAGTGCTAGTCGATAGGCCACAGCCTCGACATGATCAAGACTCTCGAAGGGGCCAATGTACCTTGGACTTAACTTCCCTTTCTTTCCAAACCTCGTGACCTTCTTCCACGGAGATATGCGTAGAAAAACCATGTCTCCAACTTTAAACTCAAGGTCTCATCGACGATTATCTGCATAACTCTTCTGTCATCTCTGGGATGTCTTGACATACTACTGAATGGTTTTCACCTTCTCCACCATTTCCGCGACCATTTCTGGTCCAAGCAGCTTACGTTCACCGACCTCATCCCAACATGTCGGTTTTCTTCACCTTTTCCAATACAGGGCTTCATAAGGTGCCATTTTGATGCTCGAGTGGAAACTGTTATTATAAGAGAACTCAACCAGAGGAAGATGTTGATCCCATCCTCCTTTAAAGTCCATTGAAAATGCTCTCAACATGTCCTCAAGTGTTTGGATAGTCCGCTCAGATTGGCCATCAGTTTGAGAATGATATGTCATACTGAAGTTCTGTTCAGTATTAAGAGCATATTGAAGACTCTTCGAAAACTTAGAGGTGAATCTTGGATCTCAGTCAGACACAATATATAGTGTCACTCCATGCAGCCTTACCACTTCCCTAATATATATTTGTGCCAGTTGATCCAATGAGAAATCCTCCCAATTAGCAATGAAGTGTGTAGTCTTTGTAAGACGGTCCAATAAAACCCATATTACACGGTTTCCTTTGGTTGTCCTCGGAAGTCTGGTGACAAAGTCCATGGTGATGTTCTCCCATTTCTATTCTAGTATGGGAAATGGTTGCATCATCCCCTTAGACTTCTTCCTCTCTGCCTTCACTTGCTGGCACACTAGGCACTTTGATGTATATTCGGCGATCTCCTTCTTTATATTATCCCACCAAACATTTTCTCGGAGATCTTGATACATCTTTGTGCTCCCTGGGCGAATAGATAAATTTTAACTATGTGCATCATCCAAAAGATCCTTCTTCAGCTCCGAACTTGATGAAACACATAGTCTTTTCCCAAATCTCACAATTCCTTCTTCATTAACATTAAACTCTGAGGATTTTCCTTTTTCGATAGCTTCCACTTTTTCCTGAATTCCCACATCATCCTTTTAAACATCCTTTAACCATTTCAAAAGAGATGATTGCATAATAATTTGTGAAAGGATTGATGATGTTCCCTTCTTTATGATTCCCATGTCCATCATCATCAATTCTAAGAAGATTGGATCCTTCTCAATTCTCATCATTGATAGAATCACTGGGTCCTTTCTACTTAGGGAATCTTCCACCTTGTTCGCTTTCCCAGGGTGGTAATGTATTGAACAGTCATAATCCTTGATGAGCTCTATCCATCTTCTCTGGCGCATATTAAGCTCTTTCTGTGTGAATATATATTTAAAACCCTTATGGTCAGTATATATCTCACATTTCTCTCCATAGATATAATGCCGCCAGATTTTCAAGGAAAAGATCACCGCTTCCAACTCTAGATCATGTGTTGGATAGTTTCTCTCATGTATTTTCAACTCCCTTTAGACATAGGATATCACTTTATCATTCTGCATCATCACATAGCCTAAGCCCTTCTTCGAAGCATCACTGAATACCACAAAAATTTCCCCACTTGGGGGTAAAGTGAGAAAGAGCGTATTGATAAGCCTCCTTTTCAACTCTTTGAAGCATTCTTGGCATTCATCACTCCAATAAAACATTACTCCCATTCAAGTTAGCTTGGTAAGAGGGTTGGAAAATTGTGAGAAATTTCTCACAAATCGTCGATAATATCCAGCTAACCCCAAGAATCTACGGATATTCGTTACCGATGTTGGCCTTAGCCATCCCTCAATTGCATCTGTTTTGGAGGGATCCACTGATATCACATTGCTTTTGATGATATGGCCCAAGAATGATACCTCCTTCAACCATAACTCATGCTTGTTGTACTTTTCATAGAGCTTCTCCTTGCGCAAAGTCTCTAGTGTAGTTCTTAAATGCTCCTCATGATCCTCCTTGGTTTTGGAGTATATTAGAATATCATCTATAAAGACTACCACAAATTTGTCAAGGTAATCTCTAAAGACTCTATTCATCAAGTCTATGAAGATTGCTGGAGAATTAGTGTGTCTGAAAGGTATTACTATGAATTCATAGTGCCTGTATCTTGTACGAAAAGCACTCTTGGGGACATCTTCCTTCTTCACCCTTACTTGATAATATCCCGACCGCAAATCTACCTTGGAGAAGTATTTTGCTCCACGCAGCTGATCGAACAATTCATTGATTCGTGGAAGATGATACTTGTTCTTTATCGTGATTTTCTTAAGTTCACGATAATCGATGCAAAGCCGCATTGAACCATCCTTCTTCTTGACGAAGAGGACTGGTGCACCCCATGGTGAAGCACTTGGGTGTATAAAACCTTTATCCAGATTCTCCTGTAGTTATTTCTTTAGTTCTTTAACCTCCATGACATCCATTCTATATGGAGTCTTGGATATTGGTAGATCCCCTGGTATAATTTCAATTGAGAATTCAACGTCTCTTTTAGGAGGAAGACCAGGCAGTTCCTCGGGAAACACTTCAGCAAATTCCCTCACAATAGGCATTTCCTTGAGGGTGGTTTCTTCCTTGGACTCAATCATATGAGCCAGATATGCATTCTCATAGGGCAGTAATATCCATGCTTGAGATGATGGAGCTAAAGGATATTCATCTTCCTCCTTACACTTGTAACGAATCGGGGGTCGATTCTCCATATGGAGTGTGATTTCCCTCTCCCGACAATTTATGTTGGCTCTATATAAGGAAAGCCAATCAATGCCAAGAATTGCATAAAATTCCACCAGAGGGAGTATGACGAGGTTCTCCGGGAAATTCAATCCACATATTATAATAGGGGGAATTATATTCGTGGGATGTAATGATTGCCCCATTTTTCGTACTCACCGACATCTTCACTTCCATGATTTGTGGTGGTGCTGGGATTGTTCTAATAAACTTTTGAGATATAAAAGAATGCGTAAAACCTGAATCAAAAAGTAAATTTTCTATTCTTGAATGAATAACTAACGCACCAGTCACCACTTCATTGTCGGGGTTCACTTCGGCAGAAGTGATGGAAAAAGCTCTTTCTTGCTACCTTTGAGGTTGTTGGTTACCTCCGAAAACCCTTGGATTAGGGAACTGATTTGAAAAATTCCATGGTTCTTTGAAGTTGTAGCAATGAACAATGCGTTGAGGTTTGAACGGAGTGTTCCTCTCCTCTGTCGTAGCCGTGAGTATTTCTTGCCAACAGTTAACAGCTAGGTGCCCTTCTCTTCCACACCTAAAGCATTTCCTCGTCCCCTTGAGGCAATTTCCAGGGTGCTTCTTTCTGCACTTTTGGAAAGTGGGGTGCTGGATCTTCTTAGAATTGTTGGATTTATCCATCAGACCGCCATCATTGAAGTCTACCTTACGCTCTGTGTCCCCATGATACCCCTGTGATTCCCCGATCTCCATTTCAACCTTGAGGGAACATCAGACAATTTCCTCATAGCTGTCGAAGTCACAGATCGCTAATGCTTTCCGCAGGCTATGCTTCAGCCCACCAAAGAAGTGATCAACCATGCATTAGGGGGTAACAACAAAGCCAAAAGCATATCGTTCAAGCCTTGTGAAGTTTTCCTCATACACTCCAACAGATTCTTCATCTTTTTGCTTGAGGGAAAGGAATTCCCTTTCCATCTAAAGTTGGAGGGTACGTGGGAAATATTTATCGAAAAACATCTTCCGGAAATCCTTCAATTCCAACACATCGATCTCCTCCTCAGGCTTTATATTTTTGATCAACATCCACCATTGATCAGATTCACCCTCCATATGATAAGCCTCCAGGAGAACCTTCTCTTATTCAGAACATTGAATGACGGAGAATATATTTTCAATGGAGTTGATCCATTGTTCAGCGATCATGGGATCGGATGATCCACTAAAAGTAGGAGGCCTTTATCTCATGATGCTCTCGATAGCGATTTGTTCTTTCTTAGGGGGGTTTGGACATTCCTCTTGACCTGTGTTTCTATTCAATGCTTGAGTTAGCTGAGAGAGAAGCGTGACAAAGTTTGTGATTCTCACTCCCATTGGATTGGGCATCTCATTAGTACAGTCATCACACTAATCTTCACATTAGTTGTTAGCCCGAGTCCTCCTATTACTGGACATTGGCTGGAATAAAAGGAAAGTTAGGGGGTAACACATAAAGGGTAATCCAAAAAAAGTTGATGACTTACAAATAAACTTTTATTTCCTTAACTCATGAGTTTATAGGCTTCAATCTAGTCTTTTCATGATCTAATTTCTAACATATATTCTTAGGGGCATTTTTTTAATTCCCTTAATAATGGTTCATACTAATCTTGTGAATTTATCAAAACATATCCTCCAGGAGTGTCGTAACCAAGAGTGCATTAAGGGCTCTTGTCGTGCACCAGTTCCCATTCGAGTCTAGCTCAAAGTGGTGTTTTCAGGTTTTACCCCTAGGATACATCTGTGTCAGAGCTGCCTCTACCTACTTGTATCCACACAGGGATGTATTTGTTTCATAAACCACTAACTCAGTACTTACCAAAACATAGGGATGTTCTTATTATACTTATTCTTGTATCTAAGGCTTTACTCGGGTTTTCTAATCCTAATCCCAAAAATAACTAAACCTATCATCTGATACCAACTATGACAACCCTGCTTTTATTACAAACTTAAACGTGATTTAGTACATAAACTATTCACTTGATATAACATGGAAGATCTATAGGTCAAGTGTATTTGGGGCTTAGGATCACTACATAAAAACTTAAAACATGAAATAAAACATATTTATTGAAAACTTCCTTTACATGACCACTACATTCCCTCGTACTTAGCATTGCATGGGATAACCTGAGGACATGCATAAGAAAAGGGTGAGCTATAAAGCCCAGTAAGGGAATAAACACTGAATACATGAGGAGTACAATACATGTTAGACAATAGGCATATCAATAGAGCACAAGAGAAATATGAACATAAAGGCATGATAAATCATGATAATCATAACATGGAAATGTGGAAACAACACTTAACATGGAATTAGCATGAGCCAAGGCTCTTTGCACATGGAGCATGAGTAAATTCGCATTGCACATGAAGCACGAGTAAACCCTCGTTGCACTTGAATTATCATGAGTCAACACTCATTGCACATGACATATCATGATACTATACTTTACCCAATGCATTGGAGCTCTATAAGGGCGCACCCTTCTTAAACATTTCATTTCATGCATAAGTGTGCCACATGGATCCTAAAACATGGATTCATAAAACATAATCATTTATTACATGATAAAGGAATTTTGAATTCATACATAAAACTTTATAATCAATAAGTAAATGTGGATAAAGGTGAATACCCTTGATGGAGAAATGGGTATGGTATTCACTACACAATGGCATTAGCTTAGAAAATCGGTGCGATTTCGGCAGCGTAACGGCGTGACATAAGAATTCATAAAAACGGTTGATGAGATAGAAAGGGGTTCCTTATCATATTTACATGTAATGGATAGTAAGGAGGTAATATAGATACATGTCCCAACATTTTTAATGGAATTTAGATTCATGATACAAAAGTATTGCTTGAATGTAAATGATGAGAGAGAAGTTCCTTTCGGAATTTCGGCATAGTTACGGGTATACATGGGAGGAATTTAATGAGAGAGAAAGGGGTATCCCATAATTCAAACATAAAGAGGGAATTATGAGGGAGGTGTAAAACCATTCCCCAATATTCATAATTGAAGTTAAATGGGCAAAACAACTTAATGAAAATTGGACAAAAATGAGAAAGGAAGAAAAAACCCTTACTTGGAAGTGTGCTTCCAAAGGCTTGAGAGAGGCTTGAGAGAGGCTTCTTGGGACCTTGGGGCACCTTGGGAAGATTCTAGAGAGTGTAAGGCATAGGTTGGACGAACTCCAAAGGCTTTGTGTGAGGAGGAAGTGGGAGCTTGGGTGGGTTTATATAGGAAAGGTGAGTGAATTCTTTATTATTTAGGTTTGGGGCCCCTTACATTAAACTAATCCAAACCACAAATCAGCTCATGGTTTTTGCCCATGGTTTTTGGAAAATGGGAGAGGAAAACAATATTTTATAATTCCAAATTCCGAACTTCTTAAAATAATGGGGTTTCTTATGTGGAGGTGAGTCACACTCCCATGGAAAATAATTTAAAAAGATAAGACGTTTAATAAGTCTTGAGGGGTCCATTAATGATTTGTAAAATAAGTCAAACAAACCAAAAATCACATTATTTTAATGGTAAAACATATATTGGCCGAACATAAATCTTATAGTATTTTATTACTTCACTATTGGGTCATTATGATGTCATAAATCACATTATATATTTAAACGGTATTTAATTTTTACCCAAAAATTTGACTATCTCAGAAAATTATGAAACATTCACAGTTGGATAATTTCAACATCCTGATTCCAGAAATAACATTTATTTTATCGAAATAATTTTCTAAATATGTTAATTTTCACTTTTAAAATAAAAACCAATATTTATCAAAAAATCACGGGTTTTGACAAAAATGGATTTCAAACCTTAATAAAAATTACAATTGCATTCATAAGATTATAATATTATTTATTAATTTAATAATAATAATATATTATTAAAATATTATTTAATTCAAAAATTCCTTAATTTAATAAAATAGAATTCTTAATTAAATAATAACTAAAAAGACTATTTGTACTTTAAAAACTATTTACAATGTATCAATAATGACAAGAAAGTATATTCATTATTATATACAAAAATAATGTACATGAACATAGTACTAGTGATATGTTACATAACCCATTAAAACATCCACATAAGACCTAAGGGTAAGGTGTGCGATGGTGACAGACTCTTGGGGTGGCTCGGATAACATCGCTCGAGTGGTAGTCTCTATCAACTTCCACTTTTCCCGTAGATGGTCTCGTTCGAGCTTGACATGGTGAAACTCATCTTGGGCTTGGTCAAGAGCGAAGCCCAAAGACGCCACCTCTTTTCTGAGCTCTGACAAATGGGCTTTGTATGGAGAAATTCTACTGGATGAGGCCATCACTTATTTTTTTGAGTAAATTGGGTTCGTTAAATCCTTATATTTATACTAATCATGTGATCACTGTTCAACGGCTATAAAAGTAACGGTCACAAATCTTAACATAAAAATAAAGAAGTTGACATTTTATATAAATGTTTTACATAAAGATGCATTTAACTAGATCAAGATGAATTTACATTAATGAAACTTTGGGTCGTTACACAGAGATTCAGTGTGAATATTGTTTGGTTGATTGTGACGAGTCCACCAAGCCAAAGAACAAGCTTGGGTTTTGTAATACTTGTTTTTTAGGTAGTCTACTGAGTTACCTGTTGTGTTAATTACTATGCCTTGATAATATAGAGCTGTTTGCTTAATTTCTTGGTTGATAATTAAATGGTTGAATTAAATTAATAAATAAATGTGAATGGAGATTTGTAGGATTGTTTACTTTAGAGTATTCCTATTTCTCTAATGCATTTATTCGCTTACTTTTGATATATTGTTTACTGACAGTAAGGCACAAATCTTGTGGTGATTTCCTACTAGGATTAGTCTCACATCCTATTTGGGTCCTGCTTTTTAGCCCAAATAGGTTATATGGTTGAAGGTGTGGATAGGTATTTTGGCCCTTCTACTTTAGGTACTTGATTGCTGGTTGGAGCTGGAGAGCATAGGACCGAGCCTAGGCTTGAGATGCTATTGGGGTTTCTGTTTACTTTTAGTACATTGTTCTCAGTGGTATTTTAGCATGTTGTTGTGTTTGCTGCTTTCCTTAGATACTTGTACCTGCTGCATCATTATCATCATTATTATATGTTCAATTTCTTCCGATGTTTAGTTTCAGTTATTGTATGTTGTTTAATGCTTCCTATGTATGTTGTTGTTTACTTTTCCATGTATACCTTACCAAATGAGGGAATAGTTTTCCCCAATGACTCACCAAGGCCCTCGCTGCTAGTCGGCAGCCTCTGGAATTTGGGGAAACACGCTTGAGGTCATGTGGCGAACCGGGTGTGGGGCACCAATTGAGTGGTTCTGGATTCTGGTCATTACAATGATAAAACCCAAACAAAATATACTCAAAAAATAGTACCTGAAAACTATCTTGATACATCTCTATAAAAATATTGGGATCTTATATCCCCATTGGTGTTTGGGTTAGAACGTTCAACACATTTCACCAGTTTTTCAAAAACAATATTTTACACAAGGTTAGTTTTTAAAAAATAAAAAACATATATAAAAAACATCAAAAAGGTTATTCATAAATATTATTTCATATATCTATACTTCTTCATACTTTTGGTATGAATAGATAATGATGAATTATGTTCTTCATTCAATATTTCCTTCTTTAAGTCTGTTATTTACGGAACACAAACTCGATTTTTAAAATTTATCATTTTAATATGATCATGGTTGAACTAAAGAACATTTCTTTCCTTATTTTATAATTCCATATCTTTCTTCTACACCTTTTTAATCCTCTCATGTATATATGGTTAAACAATCATCTAAAAAAGTTATTATCTATCCCCATTTCTAAATATTTCATGATCTAAATTTTATAGACCCATGAATATTTGATCTATTTCAATCCACATCATTGACAGACCATTATGATCATTCAAATATGGATAATTATCCACATTATTCACCTTCATAAGGTTCTAATGTATTGATTAGTGATAATCCGTGATTAATTACAACTAACTTCTCTGGTGAATATTCAACTTTTTCTATGTTAATATATACTTTATGCTTTTATTATTAGTATATATATCACACATTTCAACATATAAATAATTCCTATATATATTCAATGAAAAAATTACCACTAACATTCCCAAATCATGATTTAGGTAATTCTACTCATTAATTTTCAATTGGTGATAGGCATAAGCTATCACCATATCATTATAGATAAGGAAGCATCACATTCCCTTCTTTTATGCATCACTATATATCACAATCCCTTCTCCCTTATAGGATAGTGTAAGAGTAGGTGTACTGAGCAACATTTTATTTAGTTCATTGAAATTATTCTTATATTAATTTGTCCAAAATAACGTGTCTCCCTTCTAGGTCTACTTGGTGAGTGGGTTAGATAGTCATGTGATATCCCAAACAAAGCATCGATAGTATCCAGTTAGTTCATGAAAACTACAGATTTTTGTTACTGTGTTTGATCTAGGAAATTACTCAATAACTTAAATAATTAAAAGATCTATATATATACCCTGAATTAAAATTATATGACCTAAGAATGAAACTTGTTCCAGCCAAAATTCACACTTACTGAATTTGGGATATAACTTCTCCTTCGTCTGAATTATTAGCACAATCCGCAAATATTCTTCATATTCTTATTTAATATTCAAATATATAAGAATATAATCTATAAATACTAACATATATTGATCAGGTTAATATCTAAACACTTTATTGATTTAACCATGAATGTGATGACCTGGACTCGGATGCCACTTAACGGTGCCCCGAGCCCGGTGGGCCACATGTCCTCAAGTGCATCTTCTTGAATGCTAGATGTTGTTGACTAGCAGTGAGGGCCTAGAGTGTGTCTAAGTGAAGACTATGACCTCATTATAAAAATGTAGCACAGTGGAGGATATATTAATGAATAGTATACAGCAGAACCAATATGAATAAATAGTGGAAGAAAACTGGTGAAATAGATAAACAAAAAAAATAATAGTTGTATCAACTAGAACAGTGATCATGTAATGTAATTTCACTATAAAAATAGAAGGAATAGATACAAGTCAATAAGAATAACATGTTCCACAAGGTGAAAGAAAACAAATTCTACTCCAAGAATCCCGAGATCCTACTCGGTCATATGCAATCAAGCTCCATCCTATCATCACACAATCAAGTATTGGAAGCTTCATGATTCCCTATGTCACTACCTGAAACTATGTAATCTACTTCGGGTACCAAACAGCACTCGGAGAGGGTGTGAGATAAATCTCAGTGGGCCACCACCAATGGTGTCTATAACATCCAGCCCATGTAATGGAATATAGTAGTGTGTAGGCATATATATAAAGTAAAGAAAATAGTACAAAATAACTAAATAACCAAGTACCAGCTTCAGCCCTAAGTTGGTGTCTAAACAAGTAACCAGTTCATTAATTAATCAATAAAAATTTAATGTTAATGGGACACGTTAGGCATATCCAAAACTGACATCACCTTGTGATTGTATAAGTAGTGAAGTTCCCAAGATGTAACAAGGCAACCAAACAATGATATCCAGTGAGGGAATTGCAGGGTAAAAACCAAGTTAATGTAAACTAATAGAAAGATAACTCAGTAGTATCTGAGTCTAGATAAGGGTTATGAGTGTAATCCAAGGAGATTAGTCTAAGGCATCCAAAATAATGCACCTACTGAGTCCAAGGTCATTGACCAAGGTAAAATGGGGCTAAGCAAACACATGGGCCTGATGGGATTTCATCATGGCACCTACTAGTCAATGCTAGATCCAAGTAGTGTATCCGAGGTATCTTGTAAGGAGAAAGGGACCCAACTGTAGTATACTAGGTATCCATGGAATAGACAAGAACTGGATTCTATGTGGGTATCAACCTAAGAAAACTGTATCCTTGAATTGGAATGGGGTTCCTGAGACCCAAGGTATTCTCCTCTCAGAATCCAAGGAAATCACGAGACAGTCCATTCCTATTTGATATTATAATAATGTAAAAATTCAATTGGTTCAATTCTAGCCTTCAATTAGTGTGGATAAGTCAATTAGAGTTGAAACCATTGTTCCAAGCCTTGTCTTCCCTTAGTGTGGATAGGCCATGTAGCATTGAAACCATTTAATCAAGTCTTAGTTAGTCATTAAGGAATCTTTGATTATTGAGGATCACTCTGCTGCCTTCCATTAACATGAAAAGGGGTTCTATAGACATGTAACCTTTATTCGATCTCTTTAAATAAGGTCAAGTTATATACTTTGTATGCTTTCCATTTTATATTTCACAATTCACTTTTAATAACAATTTGGAATTACTTAGCTTAGGCGGGTCAAGTGGTGAGCATACATGGTACATGACATTATGCAATTATCATCAACAATAATACATTTATTATAAGGAGTATCTCCATTAGAAAGGTCAAGAAAATGCACACCCGAACGGTGGCTCAAATGTGTCTAAACACTAAAACCCCATATTAAGGCATAACCTTTGACTTGTAGCAGATTGATTTGTGGGTGAAACCACCAACTACTAATCGCATTTTTGTAAAGAGCATTACCATATGATTCTAACAAGTATAATCATGGACTGGTAATTTAAGAAATAGTTTCCAATGAAACCGGTGGGCCCTACACGAACATTCCAATAACAATGAACTTTAGGGATAAGTTATAGAAAACCAACCTTAGGGTTGTACGATCCTTATCCTCCTATATCGGCCCGGGATTTTCCTCGAATTTTAGTAGATCTAAGAAATGGTGAAAAATTCTCACATGGAAATATCTAGATCAAGAGTGAAAGAGAAGAATTATGGATAAAAAGGATTCGAGTACTTACCATTGTGCATTCGACGTGACGAACAAAAGCTCGATCAGAATCCGGACAAAGGATATCTCTTGACTCCATGTTTTGATCTTCAAAAACCCCAAAATTGAGATAGAATTAGTTCAATCCAGCATAAAATTGGATTAGGGAGGAAGGGGAAGGATTAATAGATCATTAAGGGCATTTTGGTCAATTTACACATGTTTTTTTCCCATGCACGGTTTGTCTGCATGGTTTGTCAAATCATGTGCAAACCTTGCAAGATGGTTCTTCCCAAATCTTTGAAAAATGGTGGTTTTCATGGTTAGGTTGCATGGCTATGCGCAAACCATGTGAGATGACATTGTCCAAAAAAACACAAACTGCATGGTTAGGAAAACCGTGTGCAAACCATGCACAAACCATGCGACTTGGCCTAGGAAAAAGGGGGGGTTCATGATTAGGCCGCATAGTCATGCACAAACCATGTGTGATGCCACTATCCAAAATAACACAACCTGCATTGTTAAGAAAATCGTGCACAAACCATGTGCAAACCATGTGACTTGCCCTGCTTTCCAAAAAAGAGATGTTCCGAGCTCCAAATAAGCCTCAGACACCATCAAAACCTCTTCTAACTCATTAGGAATCTATGTTAGGTCTAAAGTAAAGGTTTAGACTTAAAATTAAACGATCCATATCTAAGTGAAAAATTGGGTTCTTACAATGAAGATAACATGATAATTGGTAAGTCCAATTGGAATTATTATAAATTCATAATGACCATACCTTGTATGGAATACTATATTGGGGATATCCTATATCTTGACCATTATATGATGATATCCTTATCAAATATTAATCATGGAAAAATATTGAGATCCTCGTAATTGATTAAACATATCATTGATATGAGAGAGATGATACTTTTTATTAATAGTGATATTTTTAATTTTCCAATGATCATTTCAAATATACATTGACCCATCTTTATTCTTAAAAAAAGAACAGGTGCACCCCATAGGCTAGCACTAGTCTGAATGATTCCCTTATCTAGATTCTCCTAGGGTAACCTTTTTAACTCTTGAAACTCAATTGGTTCTATTCTATATGGATTCCTTGAAATAGGTATAGCACTAGGTATGAGTTATATTGAAAACTCAACTTCATGATTTTTGCGGATATTAAGAAAAATATCTAGAAATACATCATTTAAATCCAAAAAAATAGGGATATTCTCAATTTTGAGTTTCTCCCCAACCATCTACGATAAATATCCATCATGAATATGTAGTAAATTATATATATGATGGCAGTAATTTCCCTTATGAGTTTAGTTTCATCCACACAATTATAGGATGTCATTGGTTGATTTAGAATATCCAATATAACTTCCTTTCCTCAAAAATTGATATGGTATATATACTAAGAGATCCAATAAATTACCAAAATTACATTATATTAAACTAGGGAAATAATAAAATGATTTATAGGAATCACATTCCCAAAAACATTTATCAGATAGGTTCTACATACTTGAGATTCTTCCATCCTACCACTTTGAGTTTTCACTACCAACTAAACCTATAATTATTTGGGTAGTGATGTGATTACCTTATAAAACTATTAATGTATAAAAGAGTGGGTAGAACCTAAATCAAACAAAAAAATACTTATATATTGTAAGATAAGTACACCTTTCACCACATCACTAGGAACATCCCATTTGGCTATAGTAATTCCATATGGTTGGCCTTTGCTGTAGGATCAAAATAATACTGATTATAGTATCGAAATAATGATGTAGATGCTCAATATACAAGAGGGGGGTGAATTGTATACTTTAAAAAATTCATTTTGAACTTTTAAAGATGTTAATGTTTAACAAAGTTAAATAAGGGAAATTCACAAGACCTCTTAGTTCTACAAACTTGATTGATTCCGGAAATGTGGTTCCAAAAATGGAACTTAAGAAAATTTTACAAGAACAAAGTTTCTTCCTTAAAGTGTATAGAATCTCACAAATCAGAGTACAAGTATAAGAAAGTATAAGAAAGTTATACTTTCCCCAAAAACCAAAATGCAAGGGAAAACTTGTAACAATACAAGTAACAAGTAGTAAATCTTTTAACCCAAAGAGAAGGGTATCCAAAAACTTTGGATAAATTTCCCTTGATTTATACTTTCAAGAAAGTCTGACTTACCCACAATAGGGTAATCCCTCGATACGAATATTGGAGTCTATCTTACTATCCCCTTAAGCCCTCGAGCTTCAAGGTATTCGGCACCTCTGTCTTCCAATCCCCCGGAATCCCTCGAATGTACTCAGCAACATTCAGAGTCACACAAAGCAATTCTAAACAAGATGTTCAGTACGCACAAAGCATGAAAGTATCTCTCTAGAAATCACATTATCATGTAATCTCTAGAGTCATAGAAAAGTCGTCAAAAAGTTGTGACCTCTTTCAAATTAGCACCTATTTATAGGTACATCTTCAACGGTCGACTCTCTCCTCCAACGATCATATTTTTCCTTGAATTTTGGAGGGACTTGTACATGTGTCACTCAAACAACAGTTTGTTAGAAACAGAAAGCATGACATCATTTCATAACTATAATAAGAGTAAGAAAAAATATGGTTGCTTAAAAAAATCCATTTTTCAGAGTGTAAGGATAAAATAAAAGTTTGGAGTCTAACCAAAAACCATTATGTGTCTATAATACATAAATATTTGGATTCTGTCTTCAAAAGAATTCAGAACCTAAATTATATATAATTTAGGAGTCTGAATTTCAAGGAAATTCAGAGTATAAATTCATAAGAATTCATAGTCAGGATTTTCAGAGTCTGAATTCATATAATTCAGAGTCTAAACTCATATAGTTCAGAGTCTGAATTTAGAAGAATTCAGAGTCTGAACTTAGAAAGTTCGGAGTATGAATTCAGAAGAATTCGGAGTTTGAACACAGAAAGTTTGGAACCTAAATTTAGAGAATTTGGAGTCTGAACTCGGATCTTGAAAATATAATGCTCTATATCTAAGTATTTAAAAGATTTCGAGGTTTTAGATATGAAACCTAATTTTATACTTAGACATAAAATGAGTTAGACTAAAATATGAACAATGAAAAACATGGTAAGGATAAATTTCCTTGATGAAGGAAAATTTTCCTTACTAAGATAAAATAAAGATGAAAAGAAATTTTCCTTGATATAGAGTGTTTGTGATTTTCAAAACTTGAAGGAATGGAAAAGTCATAAGGAAACCTTATTTAATCAACATTCACCCCTTGGATTGTTTTGTGGTATGTTCCCTGAATGTATGGGTCACTGTTTTAAATAATGCCACATCTCTTTATAGTTTAATCATTGGAAATTCATGGTTTATTTCTTTTTCATTCCTCTATTAGCTGGATGGCTCTTATCCCTATACTTGTAACAAACTCCCATACCTTAGAATAATTTTATAGGATGTTTCATTCTACAATTTTTACCTGATGGAAATTTCTTCATTACCATATTCTACATTGATGTATTCCCTTTTTATTAGTTCTCAAATGATCTATTCTTCTCTTCATTTCACTTAAAGGTATAGTATATAGAAAAATTCATTCTCATTCTTAATGTAACATGATATTGTATCATCATATAATGAAAACATTTTAGAAAATAGTTCCCTTCAGATAATCAGCTTAATCTCATCTAATAAATGGCCAATCTTACTTTATGAATTATTTATGTAGTATACAAAAATCTTGGATAATCATGTAAATTTATCCTCATAGTATGCTACAATTTCTTCTTCCTTCTACTTCCAACTGAGGAAATGTCTCTCAATTTCATCTCTCTTTTCTTGGGGGAAGTATTCCTTTAGGAAAATCACTTCAACATTTTTCCATTCCATGATTTCTATTTTATAAACCTCTTTGGTGTTATTAATAAATGACCACTATTGATTGACATATCGATTAAAATAATACACTCCAATAATAACATTTTCACTTTCATTACATACCAAAGATACGAATATCGATTTGAGGGACTTAATTTTTTTCTTAGATACGGATCGATTAGTAGGTCCATTTAAAATAGAGGCTTATGTTTCATGAAGCGATCCAACTTTGGTGAATATATTGATCTATATAGGAAATGTTATTCATCATCACATGAGTGAGCTTCCCTAATATGGCCATGGTCTATTTTTTCTAACATCAGCTATATTGGATTTCTTAGTATGAAAATTTCTAAATTGATTATGGGAGTTGAATATATTTCTTCTTTTAGGCACCATCACAGAATAATGGCACTCACTAATTCATCTCATAATCATCATGAATATTGATTCATAAAATAAAAATTACTCTAATGTTAAAATTTATCAAATACTATAAGGTATTATCATAATTATTTTATTAGATTTGATTATTTAAAATCTAGTTTCCAAGGTTTTTACTAAACATCCATTGATACCAACTGTAGAAACTCTGATTTCTCAAATCTAAAGCAGGCATATACTTTATTATATATGAATAAGATACAAGGGATCTCATACTAAAGTATTGATCATTTGTACAATCTTGTAAAACTGGATATATACATGATTCCCATATTATAATGTAAATATGAAATACATAGCATAAGAAACATTCACGCATCCTTGATATTGTTCATAATATAGTTTTTTATATCCAAATGAAAGGAAAAAAATAAAGGGTGAGATAAAATTCTTACTAAATGTTACGTAAAGTATAATTTATCATGATTTTATAAGTAATAATCAATATGGAAAAGAAAATAACTAAAAATACATGTCATTTAATAAAAAACGTGGGTAGGAAATTCATCCATGAATAATATCAATGTAGTAATATCATGGATAATAATAACTAAATTCTCAATGAAGGAAATGGTTAATATAAGAATTAATAATATCATATATCAAGATATATTTACCATCAATTCCTTGTACTAATATTGTATAATTGATGGGTAGGTTTACACAAAAACCCCATTTAATAATTTTAGCCAACTAGTTTGTCTCATGAGATCTGTCGATGCATAGAGGGGTTATATAATTCTGAGCCTCACCTATCACTACACGTCCAATTCATTCCTTGTATATTGAATAATAAATTTAATTCATAAAAAATAAGATTAATCAATAAATATATATTTTAATATCCTGTTTTTTATAAAAGAACATTATGTTCGACTGCATATACAACATCCAACAAAAAAACCTACATGAATCACGAAATATTATTATTTAAATAAGAACATCATAAACTATCCATCGAATTGAAGGGTATGAATAGGGATAAACATTTTATGAAATATATATTAAGGTTATACTGAATAAAAAATTATTGATTAATTCAAAGGAAATAAACACTCAATTTTTTTAGTAGTCATTTTATTCTTTAAAAACATGTTTTCCTTAAAAATGATTTTTATTTATTTCTATGAGAAAATAATATAATTAATGATTCCAATTTTATAAAATTTATTTAATGAAATTAACTAAAATTTTCAAATCAGTATATGAAAATTATCTTAGGGTTAATTTTTGACATTTTTCTGAAAAGTTTGATTTTTCAATGAATATTGGAAAATACTTCTTTTTATTGAAAACACTATTTTTGTTTCAAGAATTTAATAAGAAATATTTTATTTTAAAATGTATTAAAATAATAATTATTTTAATTATATTAATTATTCAATTTTTTATTTATAATGAATATTATACATAATTTGGTATAAAAACATTTTTATATTTAAAAATACATTTTTCTAAAATACAATTTTTAATTGCATTTTGCTATTTAATATTAGATAAATTTCTTATAGTTACTAAAATTGAATCTTGGGAAATGTATTACATATTTGGAATCATGATTTCCAATTTTTTTAAATATTTTCCTTTTATTTCTAATCATTATAAATTTGTAATGATAGTAAATAATTGTCACTTCAGTAATGGTATATTATATAAATATGGTTAAAAATAATTTAATAATGTGTTAAAAATCATCCCAACACTTATCTTAATTTTATTGGATGATAATTTTTCATCCATAATTATCTAAAATTCTAAAATTTGACCTTTTTCCATCTATCTATTATTTTCACCTTTACAATATTTAAGAGGGAGATAAAGACAGAAAAGTCATGTTTCTTCTTTCTATATCTATAATATTTTATTATAAGGTTAAATAAAACTTATGTTGGGTTATATATAATAATTTTAAATATAAATTATTATTTTTTCATTTTCATTTATTTATAATTTTTAGGGATGAAATAATTACCTTAAATGCTTAAGAAATGATGACACAATATTTATTTATTTAATAAAAAATGAAATAAATTGTTTCAAAAAAATTAAAACTAATTTAATTAAAAATAATTATTCTATTACATGAATTTTTTAGATAAATATAACATCCTAGTTTTGTGTGACAAAATTATATTCTAATTCCATATTTATCTTGGTATATTTAATGTCAAATTAAATGAATAATATCGAAATATAATTAATGGTATTTTAAAATAAATAATATTTATTAAATGATTTAAAATTCATAAGAATGTTATATTTAGAAACATTAATTAGATATGATTTAACACATTAAAAATGATCCATTTATGGGTCTTTTTTAATTTTATGGAAACATTGTTATCCCTTAAAGGATTGAAAGCTTTAATAGTGTAGTAATTTTCTGAAGGGTAATTGTGGTTAAAACTAAAAGATAAGGGGGGGAAATAACCAAAACTTATCCAAATTTTATTTTATGAGATAATTAAGGCTCATACTCATATTATAACAAAATTATATCAATATTAATACATTTTTTCATAGAAATTTATTTATATTAATTTAATTATTTATGAAATTCCAAGAATGTCTCTCACCTTACTTATAAAGGGACACCAATTATCCTAATTCTTCACAACACTTTGATCCATATATATCTACCAAACCCTAAATAAATATATTATAAAAATCATTATATATTATATAGATTGTTTTTCATTCTTATAATACCATCTCTACATACCTTAAGAGAATATGTAATGAAACTCTTTTGAAGAAGAGGTAATCATATTTACCGACTCTTTGAAATTTATTTCTTCTTAAACTTCCTCTAAATATATTATAATACTCCTAAAGTAAAAAATTGTGTAGCATAAAAATACTTAAATTTTATTATTATTATTATGTTATAACCATTTTCTATCTCTTTTCTACCTATGAAAAGTAAAAATATCCCTCCTGTGCACGTATGGCTTACCGTCTCCATGTAGAAATGTAGTTCATTTTTCATCACCACTTTACATGGATAATTATAAATATTAAAATAATGAATATATATTATATATAATAAATAAATATTCCTTTGTAATTTTAATATCATATACACTATATTACCATCTAATCCATTGGAAAATGATAGTATCGCTTGGGTGTACGTGTGGACTACCACCTCCACGAAGCAGTCTGATTTGTTTTTCATTTACACTTAACATAGAAGGTAATAAAGACAGATTTAATTTATATATATGGTATTTATATCATGATTATAATTCTATAAAATTATGAGTCATAACCAAAATACAAGGACTGGAACCTCCACAACAAAACATGCATTAGAAAATAATGATATTAACACCCAAAATAACAAAAAAAATGAAAGATTGTTGACAATTGGGTGATGATATTTGATAATAAGATCATGTATAATATAATAAATATTATTATTATTATTTTATAAATTAATAACATGGTTAAAATGTTATATAGTAGTTTAAATCACATTCAACATAGAGGAAATGCGAGGTAATAGATTTCATCTCAATTTCCACTTCAATGAGATATATTTGGTAATATGAACCTATTTACTTTTATGTGCTTTATATATTTCCCTTTTGAGTTATTTAACTTGAATATATATATTTATTCATGATTATAATTACTAAATTAAATTTAATCTTTATATATTAATGTTTAAAATAAAATTTGGTATTATTTCTCTAATTATTCTGGTATATTTTTCTTCTATGTACATATTTTTAAAAATTATTCTCAAAACATTTTCTAAATAAATGATTTATAAATAATATAATAATATATCCATGAATTTTTACATTTAATGAAATAAATATTTTTTATGTTTTCCTTAAAGGGGTTATTGTTAACTTTCCTTACAAAAATAGTCAAATGAATGTTTTTGTAACTTATACAGTTTTAATATACCTTCCCACTATCATAACCATTTTACAAACATTAGGTTATTCAAAAATATTTAAATGTTATTAAAAAAACTATTTTGAAAAATTTTCTCTCCTCCATTTTCTTTTATTCCCCAAAATACATGAATTTATTTCAAAACTTGTATTTCTAATGAATTGAAGGTCATATTTTATCACTTATTAATTTTCCATTTAATAAATTTCTCATAAAACATTTAATTTCTTCTCATCTTTGAACATTAAATTTACCTTAAATATAAAAATTGATTATATCATTGATATGATTAATTCTTATACTATATACCATTTCTATATATGGTTTTTTAATTTTAATGTTATTTAATTAACTGGGAAAATATTGATAATTAATATTCTTTACAACATAAGGATGTTTGTTGATAATATATATTGTTCATGAATTAAATTGATGATTCAATATATTAGAAATGAATTAGACATATAGTGACAAGTGTGGATTAGGATTATATAGCCCCTTGATGTGGTGATAGGTCTCATGAGACAAATTATTTATTAAAATTAAAGAGTTATTTACCCATAGTTTTAAACTATATTATTGGATGGTCTTGATATTAAATATATCATGATATCTGAGATCATGAATTCCAATGGTATTAATTTTCTTCATTAAGAATTCAGTTATTATTATCCATGAGATTACTCAATTAATATTATCCATGCATTTATTTTTTTCTCAATTCATTGATTAAATGTCATGTTTTTTCAATTACATACATTGTCATATTAATTATTCTGTATTTAATCATGGTAGATTCTGTTGTACATAACCCTTAATGATAATATGATCTCACCCTTTATTTGTTTTCCTTTCCCAAGGATATGAAGATGAAATCTTTGAATGATTTCAATGATGCCTAAATTTCTATTTTGTTCTATTGATATATTATTTCCAAAATAAAATGGGTATCATGTATGTATCTGGTTCTCCAAGAATACTAAACTAATTTATTTTTTTGGATTAGATTCATTATATCTATGTTAATTTAATGAAGTATACATAGACTATGTGTTACTTTAGTTGAGGTTATTACAGATGGTATCATTGAACGTTTAGTAGAAACCATGGGAACTATATTTTAAATAAACAAACCTAACATAAGAATTATGATAATACCTTATATTATTTGATAAATTTTACCATTATAATAATTTTTATTTTGGATCAATATTCATTATGATTACAATATGATAAAACTCAGTGTTTGACATTATTTATTGATAAAGCCTAATAGAAGAAATATAAACAATACCCATGGCCAATTTAGGGATTTCCCTATTGATCAATAAAATATAGTTGGTGTTGGAACTAATTAGATAATGACCAGCTGATCCATGTTATGTCTAATTACGTTGTAAAAATTTAGAAACATGGTCTTCCATGACAAGATATGTCTGTATTTTATCACTCCATGTAACAAAATCCTCCATATTTTAGTGGAATTACTAATACAGTGGTAGATGATAAATGGATCAAGTCTATTCAAAAGTTATTTCTTACCTTGGGATGCAATTAAAGGGAAAGGTTATGCTGGCAGTGTATTTTCCTAAAGTCGATGTTGGTCATTGGTGATTGTTGATCCAAAATACTAGGGAGTAAGAAAAAATAAAACATATGTATTGGAGAGAATTCAATGTAATATTATTAAATAAATATTTCCCTCATGAAAAACAGACTAAAATGAATATAAAGTTCCTCAGCTTAATGAAACATTACGGAAAATGATTGAAGGGAATGGGATTTTGTTACAAGTGTGGTGATATGGGTCGTATGGCTAATGAATAAATGTGGAAAAAAATAAATGATTGTCAATGTTTTAACTATCAATAAATGGGGTATTATTCACACAAATTCCCCAAGAATCAATGGAACACATTGCAAAAGTGCTCGGGGGGAGAAGGCCAAGCATATGGAGTCACTATAGTTGCAGTTGAAGTTCTCAATTATGTGGTGGAAGGTACTTTAATCATAGCATCAAATTTACTTAATGATTTATTTGACTCTATATCCTCACACACTTATATAACTTAAATTCTTACTAAAAAATTATATATTTCCCTAGAACCTTAAGAATTATGTTTCCAATCAAAACCCCTAGTGGAAATCTCACAAAAATAAGTATGTGTTAGCCGGTCACCATCATAACCCATAAACACACCCTATTTAAAAATATGATTATTATAACTATGTTTGGTTTTGACATAATCTTCAGTATGGATTGGATTTCAAAATATGATATAGAAAAATATTACAAATATAATAAAATCATGATTCACAATGACGATATGTAATTCCTTATATTTATAGGGGACACTTCAACGCCTAATTCATGTCTAGATCCACCCCCAATAGTACTTCTAAATGAGATTCTTTGGAAAGAAGAGTATACAAAACCTATATATGGAAATGGTAATCTTTACATTGAGTATGTATGTATTTTATAGGGAAATATTTAAGTATTTCATAATTAATTTCTTAGATTTCCACCACAATATGAATTTGAGTTTTCTATTGATTTAATCCCAAATACAAGACCTATATCAAATAATCCCTATAAAATGGAAACTATTTAATTATTAGATTTGAAAAAAAAACTAGAGGATTTTTGTGATAAGGAATCTATACACCCTCGTGTTTCACCTTGGGAGCCCCTATTTATTTTGTTAATAAGAAAGATGGTTCAATGAGGTTGTGAATTAGTTAAAGGGAAATCAATGTTATTATGATAAAGAAAAGGTATCATCTACCTCACATTGATGATTTATTTGATCAACTTCATGGAGATATATATTTTATTGAACATAATTATGGGTATCATCAATTACATGTAAATAAATAATATATTCTAAATATAAAATTTAGTATGAGGTATGGACATTATAAATTTATGGTAATTCCATTTGGATTGAATATTGAACCCTTTTTTAGGGATTTAATGAAAATATGATTCAAGGAATTTATAGATAATTTTTTGTGGTATTTATTGATGATATCATGGTATTATCTAAAATATATGAGGACCATGAGAATCGTTTGTAGATCCTTAATAAGACTCTTTAAGAAAATGAGTTATATGTGAAATTTAGCAACTGTTAATACTATCTTTATAATGTTTTTTTCTTGCCAATTTTGTCCCTAAGGTTATAATCTCATTTGATACATCAATGACAAAGGCGTTCATAAAATGGACTACACCAATGAACATAATTGAGGTACGTAGTTTCATTGGTTTAACAGGTTACTAACAGTGACTTGTTCAAAATTTTACTTGATTGTCTAACCCATTAACCAATGTTACACATAAAGTTGTTAAGTACGTATGGATAAAGGAATGTAAAGAATTTTGGAATAATTTAATAGGAGATTTGTGAGTGATCTGATTTTGAATCCACCATCTAAAATTATGGATTTGGGAAATATTGTGATGCATCGAAGAAGGGACTTGATTGTTTCCTTATGAAAAATGATAAAGTTATTTCCTATGAATCAAGGCAGTTAAATACATGTGAACAGAAATATCCAACTCAAGATCTTGAGTTGGCATCTATAATCTTTACTTTAAAGATATTGACACATTATCTCTATGATGAAAGATGTGATTTATACACATAAAATAATATTTTGAAATATATATTCTCACAAAAATAGATCAATATAAGTAATACATTATGGATCAAGATGCTCAAAGATTATGATCACTCAATACACTACCACCCAAGGAAGGAAAACCAGGTAGTGGATGCATTGAGTAGGAAATATAATGTATTCTTGACCAAAATGTGGATTAATAAGGATCATATGTTCATGTATTTTCTAAATATGGATATAGAAATTATTAATGAATGGGAAACATCACTGATATTTCAATTTATTTCAAAACCATATTTATTGGAAAAGATAAAAAGTTCTCATCCAGATGAAGAGGATTTTAAAAGGAAAATTAATTTTATGAATGATGGGAAATTTTATGACATTTTATATGAAGATATAATTATAAAATTTGGAAATAGGATATATGTACCATCTATACCTAAGATAAAAATGGAATTATTAGATGATTATCATTGATTTAATTTCTCTATACACTATGGTAGAACCAAGATGTATAGATATTTTAAGGAACATTTTTTGTGGGATAGTATGATATGGGAAATTACTGATTATGGGTCATTTTGTTTGGTTTTTCAATTGGTGACGGATGAGAGATTGTATCCTAGAGTATTATCTTAACCTATACCTATTCTTATATAGAAATTAGATGACATTACTGTGGACTTTGTTACTAAATTACCAAATACTCTTAGAAAGAATGATGCAATATGGGTTATTGTTGATTATCATACCAAATGTTCATATTTCCTTTCTATAAGAGAATATTTTCCTTTTAATAACCTTAAATAACTCTATATTAATAAAGTTTAAAGACATCATGGTGAACATATTTCAATTGTTTCTAATCATTATCCACTATTTACATTAAAATTGTAGAAAATTCTTCAGAAAGATCTAGATGTTGAGCTTCATTTAATAATTTTCTATCAACCTCATGCTATTGGATACTATAAAAGGACGATTAAAACTTTTGATGACATGTTTAGGTCATGATCACATGACTTTAAAGGTATGTGGGATTAGTATTTACCATTGGTAGAGTTTTTAAATAATAATAGTTTTCATTCAAGTATTTAAATAGATCCATATAAAGAATCATATTGAAAGTGATTGCATACTATAACTTATTGGGAATAAGCTGGTGAAAGAAAACTTGTGGAGTTAAATCTTGTTGACAAGACAACTAAAAAGTTAAAGGTTATTCATACTCAAAATAAAGAATCTCAAAGAGGAAAAAAGAGTTATACCAATAACCGAAGGAATGATTTTAAATTTCAAGTAAGTGAAAAAAATTTATTGAATGTATTTGCATGGAAGGGTGATATAATATTTTCTAATAGGGGAAAAATGGGACCCAGGTACATCAGATATTTTTAAATTCTAAAAATAATTTGAGTGGTGCATTTCTGATTAACAATGCTACTAAGTCTCTCTAAAGTACATGATGTATTCTATATCTATTTGTTAAGGAAGTATATTCTAGGACTAATGCATTTTATCACATATGGAGAAATAGAATTAAAACCTGATCTATCATACTATGAATATCCTATATAGATTCATGAAACTAGATAGCAAGTTTTTAGGAATTGAATGACTCTACTAGTAAAGTTACTTCATGGAAATCATAAAATAGAGGAAGCGATGTGGGAACCTAATGATGTTAGTAAGATTAACCATCCTCATTTGTATAGAAGGTAATATCTAAGAAACTTTTAAGGATGAAATTTTTGTATGAGGGAAGAATGTATTATCCTGAATTTTTAAAATAATACTATATTCAATAATATATATAACACGCAACACTGAGCCTAAACTAACTATGGAATATCATTATTTATATATGATAGTTATAATATAACCATCAAATTAGAGGGTATGAATAGGAATAAAACATTCTGAAATATATACGAAGTTCAAACTCAATAAAAATTTATTGATTAATTCATTGTAAATAAATACTTAATTTTTTTATTAAAGTTTTTTTATTCTTCAATAATATGGTTTATTCAAAAATAATTTTTATTAATTTCTATTAGAAAATAATATAATTAATTTTAACCACTTTTAGAAAATGTATTTTCTGAAACTAAATTTATTTTATAAATCATCATGTGAAAAATATCTTTGGGTGAATTTTTGGTATTTTTCTTAAAATATATATTTTTAATTAAATAGTGAGAAATATTACTTTTTATTGAAAACTGAATTTTTTTACAATAATTTTCATAGTTACATTTTGTTTTAAAATGTTTTCAGATAATAATATGTTCAAATATATTAATAATCTAATGACGTTATTTAAAATTAATTCTATACTTGAATTTGGTTAGAAAACATTTTTATATTTAAAATGCATTTTCTAAAAACCTGTTTTTTATTGTGTTTTTTGTTTTAATATTATATTAATTTCTCCCAATTATTGAAATAGAATGTTGAAAAATTTATTCTGTATTTATAATGAGGAGTTCAAATTGGTTAAATATATCCCTTCTATTTCTAATCATTATGAATAGTAACCATAGTAAATAATAATAACAACAATAAAGGTCAATTGGGTAATTAAGGTTAAAAATAATGTGATAAGGATTTATAAAATAAACCCAACACTTGAATTAATTTCATTTTATAAATCTATTTCCTCCATAATTATCCAAAATTTGAAAATATTACCTTTTTTCATGTTTCTATGATTTAGAAATTAATAATATTTAAGTGAGAAATAATGAAAAAAATATCACTTTTATTCTTTTAATAACTGTAATATTTTATGATAGGGATAAATATAACATAAATTTTTTTTATAAGTAGTAATTTTAAATATAAATTATTATTTTTATCATAGACATTCATTTATAATTTTTTGTAATAAAATAATTACCTTAAATTCTTGTGTAACGTCAACACAACATTTATTTAATTAATAAAAAAATAAATGATTTTAAAAATACTAAAACAAATATAATTTAAAATAATTATTGTATTCCATGATATTTTTAGAAAAATATAACAAGATAGTAATTTTTGAAAATATTATATTTTAATTCCTTCTTCTTTATGATGTATTTAAATTAAAATTAAATTAATATTGTAAAAAATAAAATTAATGATATTTTACAAAAAATAATATTTTATTAAATGATTTAAAATTAATAAAAATATTATATTTGGATAAATTAATTTAATATGGTTTAAATATAAACCATAGTCCATTTATTTTATATTTTTCATTTTATATTAACATTATTTACATTTAAAGGATAAAAAACTTCAATACAATAGTAGTTGTCAAAAGGGTTAATGGGGATTTAAACTAAAAGATAAGGGTGAATACATAACCAAAACTTGTTGTGATTTTATTATATGAGATTATTTATACTCATAAAAATCTTATATATGAATTAAATCAATTTGGATCTCATTTTAAATAAAAAAATAATTTATATTAATTTAATACTTTATGAAATTATTATAATGTATCTCCCCTCACTTATAAAAGGACCCCCTTCTCTTAATTATTTACAACACTATGAGCCATATATATTGAATATACCATACCAAATTATCTTATAAACATCCTTAGATAAGTTTTGAATGTGATGTTCTTCCTAGAATACCAACCCTATATCCCTTAAGAGAAAATCTAGATGAACTCTTTTGAAGAAATGGTGATCATCTTTACCAACACATTCAAATTTCATTCTTATTCACCTTTATATAAATCTATTGTAACCATAATAAAATAAAAACATTAGTATCATAAAAATACTAATATTTTATTATGATTATATTACAACCATTCTCCATTTCTTTAATATCCTATAAAAGTAAAAAAAACATCACTCGTGTATATTTATAGCTTACCATCTCCACGTAGAGGTGTAATTCATTTTTCATCACCACTTTACATGGATAGTTATAAATATAGACCTAATAAATATATATTATATTTATGATGTAAATATTTATCTATAATTTTAATATAACATATACCTTCTTCTCTTCTAATCCATTTTTAAAATTATAATGTTGGTTGTGCATATGTGTGGACTACCACATCCACGAAGCAATGTGATCCTTTTTTAATTTAGTATTTATACAGTAGGTAATAAAAATAGATTTAATGGATATATATGATATTTATATCATGATTAACATTATAGATAATATTAAACCATACTCAAAGTAAAATTATTGTAACTTCCATGAAAAATTATGCATGTGAAAAAAAGTAGTTAACACACAAAAAATTGAAATAGTGAAAGATTATTGGAAAATGGGTGATAATATGTAATAATATTGGATCATATATTATATTATAAATATTAATATGATTATTTTATAAATTAATAGCCTGTTTAAAACTATTATACATGAGGTTAATGAACATTTAACTAAAAGGAAACATCATGTAAGGGATTTTGTCTCAATTTCCACTCCATTGCGAGATATTTGGTAATATAAACCTATTTATTTTATTTGGTGTATATATTTACTATTTTAATTATTTAAAATTAATATATATTTATTCATGATGATTAATTATTTAATTCAAGTTACTCTTTCAAGAGGAATGTTTAAAATAAAAGAAGATATTATTTCTCTTTTTTTTCGGGTATATTTTTCTTCCATATCAATATTTTTCAAAACAAAATTAGAAAAATAATTTTTATTTACAAAAATGATTTATAAAGAATATTTTAATTTATCATTTATTATTTACATTGTATAAAATTTATTTTTCTATTTTTTCTTAAAAGGGTTGATTTTCAACTTTCTTTACAAAAAAAGTAAAAATGAATGTTTTTTTAACTTATAAGATATTAATGGACCTTCCTAGAACCATTTCCAGTTTACACTATTTTTCTTCATCTACAAGATTTAAAAGTTATTACCAATAAAACTCTTTTAAGAAATTTTTTCTCATCCATTTTTTTATTCTCTAAAATACATAAATTTATTTCAAAAAAATTATTTCTGATGAATTTAAGTTCATATTTTATCTCTTATTAATTTTTTGGTTGTTATATTTCTCTTAAAATATTAACTTTCTTGTGATCATTGAACATTGAATTTACATTAAATATTCAAATTATTTTTATAATGGATATGATTATTTCTTAAATCCTATGTTATTTCTATATATGGTGTTTTACTTTGAAAGTTATTTGATTAATTGGGGAAATATTGATATTTTGTATTCTTTACAAAATATAGATATTTTTTATAATGAATATTGTTCATGAATTAAATTGATCATTTGATATATGAGTAATTAACTGGACATGTCATGATGGGTGGGTCCCAGAATTATAAATCACTATGATTCATCTTCATATCTCATGAGACAAATTAGTTGGCCAATTTAAATAGTTATTTGCCCATAGTTTTAAACTGTCCTGGTGAAAGTTCTTAACTAGAGAGATATCATGATGTATGAGATAATGACATCCAATAGTATGAATTTCCATCATTGAGAATTAATTTATTAGTATCCATGATATACTATATTAATATTCTCCATTGATTTATTTTGGGCTCAAGTTATAGATTAAATGGAATGTGTTTCTAGTTTTTTACTTTACTATATTGATTGTGCCTTATTTACTGATGACAGATTTTGTTATACGTAACTCATATTGAGAACCCAATATCACCATTAATTTTTCTTCCTTTCACCTGGATATGAATAATAATTCTTTGAATATGTTCTAGAATGTTGATCTTTCTATTTTTTTATTTTTTTTATATTATTCCTAATATAAAATGGGTATTATGTATGTATCTCATACCCCAACACTACTAAATGGATCGATCCTTTGGGGTTAAATCCCTTTTATCTATGAAAATGTATTAATGTATACATTGTCTCTAGGTTACTAGATTTGGGGTTATTACATTATATTTAGTAAGGGACACAAAATATCAATATTTCCCCAATCAATCAAATAAGATTCACAATAAAACATTATTTGTAGAATTGGTGTATGATTTAGGAAATAAGAATATCCATGATAAAAATAATATATATATTTAATAGAAATGTAATGTTTAATGATATATTATCACAATAAAGTAATTTTTATAAGGGAAAGTTAATGAAAAAAAAAGTAATTGTGAGATTAGAGATGACCATCAGTTCATTAAAAAAGTAGAATTTGTATTAAAATAAAGTCTTTTAAAGAATATGAACAAATATAAGGGAAATATTAAAAATAAGTTTTCATAAAAAAATCACTCGAAGCCCATTTAAATATTGTAGAAGAATATAGAGAGTGTAAAATATTTTTGGTTGTGGGAATGTCTGTTAACACCATATACATTAAAAAGAAAAACATTTTATTTAATTTTTTTCAAAAAATCCAAAAAATAAACATTCCAAAAAAACTAAATATTCATTTAAAAACGTTTAAAATCTATTTATATTAAAAAATTATTTCAATAAATAATTTTAATAAATAAAAATATTTTTTAAAAAAACATTGAAAATATAGACATATTAGAAAAATATACCCGATCAACAAGATAAAAAATATATTCTTTTATTTTAAACATTTATTTGGTTGATTTAATTTCCATAGAGTGTAAAAGTTGGAATAAAACATATAAACTCGTAAAATATCCCAATTATAAAAACAAATATGGATTTTATTAAGGATATTTATAATATTCCTTCAACATAAAATATAAGTGACCCTAAAAATGTGATTGTAAAATAAATTCTTACATGTTTGGAAAATTTTAAATTATTAACCCTTGAAAGAGTAAAATTGAATTGAAACATCATCATTAATAAAGATATATTTATGTAAAATACATACAAGTGGTAATATATACAATCCATAAAATTATATTGGTGCATGTTACAAAATATGTCTCAGTGTAATGGAAATTGAGACGAAAGCCCTTACCACAAGTTGGACTTTCTTTGAAAAAATCTAACATATTGTATAATAAATTTTAATTTTTTATACTTATATACCATAGTTATTTAAACACTTATAATATCATTTATTATACACTTATAACATTTCAACACCCATTTATTAATAACTCTTTATTAAAATCATCATTTATGGTTGTTAACTATTTCATTTTTTATGAGAATTTTGGTTCGGTTGTTATGGTCCTTGCACTTTGATTATGGTTAAATCATATATAGAATGTTAATATTGATATAAATATCATATATATTCATTATATATATTTATATTCATCTATAATATATATATATATATTAATTACACCATTCATAGAGATGGTAAGCTGTATGTACGCATGAACATTGTTTTCAGTTTTCGACGAATAGAACGAAAGAAAGGAAAATAATAATTAAAATTTATAGAATCATCATTATATAATATATATTAATTATATATATCCTTATTACCATACATGTAAAGACTTAATGAAAAATGGATCTCGCCGCTTCATAGAAGTGGTAGTTCACACGTATGCACGAATGACGTTATCATTTTCTAATTGATTGGAATGTTAGAAGGTAGATGTGATTTAGTAATTCTAGAAATTTAATTCTTTCCTAAATTATATGTGTATATATGTGTGTGTGTTTGTGTGTTTGTGTCTGTTAATTATCTCCATACTTATAATCATCCATCTAAATTGGTGATGAAAAATGAATTACACTATTATGTGGCGAGAGTAAGTTGTATATACACATGAGTGATGTTTTTGCCTCCCATATAATGAAAAACAGATGGAAAATGGTTTTCCCATAATCATACTAACATATTTTTATATTTATTTTACTATATTTATTAAATTGTGATGGTTAAAACATATTTATATGAAGTAGAATAAGAAGTAAACTTGAAAGAGTCAGTAAAGACAATTGCCTTATTCAGTATAGTTCTTTTAGATCCCTTCTTAAGAACCATTGGAGTGGTATTTCAAGAATATAAAAACCTATAATTCATGGATATAGAAATTAATAATTGAATAGTTAAGGTTTCTCACAATAAATATATCTCAAATTTGTGTAATTAAAATAGATAAGGGGTGTCCTTTTATAAGTATGGGGAGGGGAAATCTTGTAATTTAACAAAATATTAAAATATAATAACTTCATATTCATGAAAAAAGTGGTTCCAAAATGAAATGGATTCAAATATAAGGATTATATATTCCTAATATAATCATCTAATAAAATTTCTACAGTTTTAAATATCATTATAAACCAATATTTTTATTAACCCAGTCATTAACCTCATTTTTTCTACAATTCATTTATTATGACTTTAAATACATCAACGAAAATATTGAATTTGGATTTAAACCTTTATAGAATTCATAATATGTTATATTTACCAATAAAATTCTTGTGGAAATAAGAATCACCCAACAAATATTACTTTTATATTCTTTAAAATCATTTACATGAATTTTATACTACTTTCGCAAACACAACGTCAGCTTTGTGTAAGAATTTAAGGAAATTATTTCCTCACTAAAAATTAAAAATATACATATAATGATAAAAAAATAATTAATACTTAAAATGAACATTTAGAACTAAAATTATCCAATTTTTAACTTTATATAAAAAAAATTTATAGATATGAAATTTAAGAGAGTGAGATTTTGGAATTTCCATTACTGAAAATAACATAAACATCTTTATCAAAGTAAAATGTCATAAAAATACCATACATTAAAATTTATGATGGATATAGTTGAATTAAACTCATAAAATGAAATAAATACAAGTTTTGGATGAATTTTTAATGTCCTATTTTATTATTTTTAACCGTAATTACCCTGTTTACCATTTATCGTGATGATAAATTTTAATATGGTTACTATTCATGATTCCTAAAAATAAAGCAGTCTTATTTAATAAATTTAATCCAATTTAATAAAAATAAGGAATCAATTTTATTGAATTCAATTTGTATAATTTTTAGAAATCAATTCAAAAGTAAACTTGTAAAAATATGATGAAAAACTATTTTCTAGATAATTGTGTTTTTAAGCCAAAAAATAGAATTATATCAAAATAATGTAAAATATTGATCATATTATAAATAAAATGGATATTATATCAATTTAAAATCAAATAAAAATACAGTTAGGCTTTAATATTACTTTATTTAAAAAAATACATTAATATTTTTCAAAAATCATTATTTTTCACTATTCACTAAAAAATAAATCTTTTTAGAAAAATCTCAAATAAACTACTTAAGATAACACTAACAAACTTATTTAAAAAATTAAAGAAATATATATTAATAATAATTAAATAGGTTTTAATGTTTCATTTAAACATAGTGTTTAATTTAAATAAAGTTATCTAATAAATTGGATCTCTTTAAAGAGAAATATATCAAAAAAATATCAGGGTGTTACAAGCAATCCATTCAATGAATAAGTGAAGAGGTAAAAGGAAAAGAGGATAGTGGGAAAAAAATTATCAACATTGATTCAACCCACCCATTGTTATTTATCACATATTGTGATACTATCATCTTGAATGTTTGAGTAAAAAAATTATAGAAGTCTATTATTTATGCCAAGCGAGAGAAGAACCTATTATAGGAAACTTTAAAGTTATTATTCATTTAATGATTCTACCCTGAAACCATAGAGGTGGAATTTTTTTAATGTTTTTATTTCTTCTCAAATAATAAAATTTTGATAGATTATACTATTTTTATTTATGATCTAGCACTATATTTACCTCATCTAATCTCAAATAATACATTGGAAGCTCAATTATTCATAAGGGGTACTTATAAATATATCTAGTCGATGGAATCTCAATATCGTCAATGCTCATATTTTTAAGTGTAAACTTAGTCTTCAAATATATAATTGAACATGGAAGGTCTGTCTATAAATGAATAGGTTTCCTCAATACATAAAATTAATAAAGTTATTTAGTGGTGATAATAAGAAAGATATTGAACCTGGTTAGATAAGTGGGAGTGGTATAAAAATTCTATATAAATTTGTTTCTTTAAAATATGATAAGAGTAAATCTCTGGTGTACCATAAATGTGGTAGGACATGGAATAAAAGGCATATATTTTAAAAATATATTAAATATTTATAGGGTTGAATATTATTATAGGAATATCCAAATATTCTAGGAAATATTTTCTCAAAGGAAAAGTGGAGTAAGTTATAACTGCTTAGATAATTTTCAATATATAATGGATTCTTATATAGGAAAGTGAGCTAAATAAAAAGAAATAAATAGAACCATGGATAATGAGGATGAAGTATCAATTAAGTAAGGATCCTTAGGCTCAAACTAAAGTTACACAAGTGAATGTTATAGAAAATATACCTATTAGTTATAGATTTATATTCACATCATTATGAGATATTCATCTATATTACCTATCCATGGATAATATTTTATTTAAATTATATGTCATTCATTATTAAAATTTTGTTACAATTGATATCTTTATCTGTTAAATATTTGTAGTAATCATTAACAATTCTCAATGATGGTATCCTATAAATATATAAATTCTCTATGATGTCCCTGTGATCTCATTATTCATCTAGAGTTTATATATTTAATAAAAGTCATTATTTATAGGTGTCTCATTATTTTTTTAGAAAGTTTCGAAATAACTCAATGATTGACTATTTTATTACATTTTAGAGTTATTAAAGGTTAAATAAGGAATTAAAATCTCAATATATGGTATTTTAATCATATAATTCAATGTACTACAAGAGTTATAAATGGTGAGGACACTACCAATGAATGATCACGTTTTCATGATAGTCTTATTTGTTTTAAGATTTTTCTTTTTTAATTTATTTTTTTATAATTAAGTGAGAGTACAGTATCAAAAAAATTATAAGCCTCTCTACCCCACCCAATCTTACTAGAAAAATGATAGTAAGTTTGTATAAGGGATACTTCATTCTAAAATTTCATAAGATAAGGAGAAATCATAACAACCAAACGTTTTCAAGTTATAAATTTGATCTATTTTCTATTGAACCTTGTGTATTTTGATCTATTCTAGGTGTTATAGTGGTTAGATATGGTTTTATATCATGTTTCAATGAAATATACAAGTGATAGAAAACTTTCTTTGTAGGTTCCCCCATTGTAAGTCTAGTAGGATCCCACCAGAGTTCTGGTGGGTGTGGAAGTTATTATTTCCACTGCCATAATGAGTCTACTAGGGTGAAAATGGAACCTCAGTGGGACACCAAAGTTCTTTTGAATTCCCAGTGGAACAATTGTTGGCCTAGGTATGGTTTTATTAAATTTAAATTTAAATTATTTAAATGAGTTTAGATATATTAAAAATGTGTTTTTACCTCATTCCACCTGGGAGAAATGTTCATGGGATCTCCCTCCATTTTCTTTAATCTTCTTCCTTATAAAGTTGGATCTCTATCCTGTGAACTCATATATTCAATTAGATCATTATTTTAGGTCTATAAAAGTAATTTTTGCTATAATATTTCTTCTATTCTTGGGATTTATTGTTATTTCACCACAAATTTGTTATGTTTCCCTAATTTTGGGTTTTTTATTAATTTTTCAAATTTTGACCAATTGGGGTTGAATCAGTCAAGTATCCTCAATGATTATGACCATACTACTCCTAGGTAATTATTCACTTACTTTATAATTGGTTTTAACTCATCTATAATGCATTATATAAAATATGGGAAATTAAAATTAGTTATGTATTCTCTAAAACTAAATTAAATTTGTTTCATTAAATTCCTATTATATGAGTGGATCATGTGGAAGACGCGAGTAGTATACAAGAAGTTTGGACTGACATAAATAGTCTTCTATGAACATTATTTATATATATTGAAATATGAATATGATACTTTGGACCTCGGATAGGATAATATGATTGAGAATCAACCCTAGGAGCCTAGTTTGGTGACCTAGTGTATTTCCTTGATAAGAATTAGATTGAGTACGATCTAGGGTAGATGTGATTTGGTCTCAAATTGGTCATTAGAAAGTATTTTTACCTTTAGATAATAACCCTTGAAGTGTTCATTATTGTGAATTATTTAAATTGATTTTGAATAATAAATCATTCATGGGATGGTTATTTGATAAGTGGTGGTGCCTCATCCACGTAGAACAAATTAAGCGTAGTGTATCATTAACCCTTGTATATTTTGGATTCTTATACACCCAATGTGGGTGAGTAATCCCTTATTTACTATGGATCCAATGAAATTGTGGAATATCGGCCTCTAGAATTTTTTGTTAGTGGTATATCATCCACGTGAAGTTCGGTATTGGTGGATCATCATCTTATTTTTTGATCCATCCTAGTGGTAAATCATATTATTAGGGAATTTTTTAAGTCTTATGCTATCCATATAGAATTTAATTATGGTGCTATATCAATCTCTTATGATATGAAACTAGTGGTATATCATCCATATGAAAGAGGGTATCAATGACACATTATCAAGGTATAGATTTTTTCTTAGAGGTGTATCATCTTCCTAGAGACTAGTTATTATGGTATACCAACCACCGTGAGATTAATATGAATGGCATATAATCCACATAATAAATATGTTTTTTATGTATAATCCACCTGATATGTGTATTAGTGGTTTTTTATCCACCTGTGATGGAAATGGGTATTTTATAATCTACTAAGATGGGTTATGATAGTGATACATCATTCACCTTGTGAATCTTGATGGTGATAGATCATTCACGTTGATTTTTATATGTGGAGTGATGTATCTTTCATACTCAAGGAGGGTTCAAAAAAATAGTGTATCATCCCATTTTAGCACTAGTTAAATTAGGTATGGTCACATGTTGTTTGGATATAGAGTTCTCCATGGGGTGATAATTTATTTATTTGTTTTATTTATTATCACATCATATCGATCATGCATGTGTATTCAGTTGACTTGTTAGGGACACCATTAATGGTGTACTATTGAGTTGTACTCACACCCTTATTGGGTTCCCTAATACTTAAGTAGACTTCATGTTTCATGACATATGAAAGGACCAGGGACCAACTGATATAAATGGTTGAGCTAATATGAAGAAGGAGCTGGGAGGCGAGATTAGCCCAAGACTCAGAACTAGTTTGTGGATATATCCTTTACTTTTGGTTATTTTTGGACCCTATTTTATATGATACATCCATGGGATATCTTTTTTATATTATACAATTTTTATGACTTGTTTTTTAGTTCATCATGATACAACAAGTCATTGATATTTATTATTGTCTATATTTTAGTTGTATCATCAATCTTAAATTTTTGTTGCATTATGATGATTGTTTCCTTGATATTACTCTTTTTGTGTTATGATGGTTACCTATACTTGAGGGTATAGTGTTCCCACCGATTATATATTGAACCTCACCACTAGTCAGCAGCCTCTAGCATAAAATTATGTTTATTTGAGGTGTATAATATGTCGATTCATCCATAGTTGCGGTGAATCATATTAGGTACATTACAAAGTGTCATTAGAGCCTCTTTTTCTTTTGTATTACTATTTTGGATATTTTATATAAGAAATAAGATGTCTTTGGGACTTGTTAGAGATATTTTCCCTTGGATTAGCTATCCCGTGTATGATGGAAGTCCATGTTACTAGGTATAGGGCTATTTTATTAGTTTTTCTTTTATAGTTGGGTAATTTTTTTCAAATATGATTCCATATAATACTGATTTATAGTTTATAGTTTTTTACTCTTAGAATAATGTGGAAATTGGGAGTGTGTTCATGAATAATAATTAGAACATAGGACTCACATGGAATCTATATACTTTCATGTGATTGATATTATGGTTACTATATAGGGTTGATACATTTAAAGTGTCAAAAACAACTTATATAGAATTTTCCTATGTAATTTATTGGTGGAACTATACTTGAAAAACACATGGTTACTCGCTATTATTGATTATATTATATGAATTTTATAAGACTTTTTTAATATTTTACCTGACCTAAAAGTTGGTATTAATTATATTTTGGATTGGTGAACGCATTTTATCTGTTTTCAACAGTTTATAAAAGAACTTGTTTTGTTTTAGGGGAAAATAAAGTTTATATTTCAAATGAAATTAATCATGTGGGCTTAGTGATCTCACTAGAAGTTATGAGTTAAGTTAAAATAATTTTTTTGAAGTAATATGTTATGTTTGATAATATTTTTAGGATGATAGAAGACACTTGGCAAGGATAACTACAAGTCAAATGACCAGAAAAATAAAGCAGATGAAGCACCTTGAAAATCTGTATATGTCCTAAAAATCATATGTAATACTCAAAGATTTTATAATGTGTACTTTTTTTTAATAATAAAAAATTAATAGCTTATGTTTCCTTAAAAATTGAAAGAGATATGTTTTACTTACATACAATTTTATAATTGCAGATAAACAACAATACATTATGATTTTTTTAAAATAATAAACAGTAAGAAAAATATAATTGAAATAAATAAAAATATATATATAAATATTGTGAGCATATAATATTTATCAATATGGTATTCCATGATTATCATAATCCCAATTAAACCTATGGACAAAAGGATAACAATTAAAACTATTATTTTTATAATGATAGAGAAGTAATGAATTTAGTGATTTATATAAGATTATAAAAGAAAGTAATATGGTTGTTAGGCTTATATAGTCATTGGGATTACATTGACATTATATTCATAGAGTAATTGGGATTATATAGTCTTTGGATATATATAAACATTTGTATTATATATTAATTGAGTTTAATACCATTAAATTTATAGTAAAATAAATGATTTGATATGATTAAAATCAATTTTTTTAAATGTTTTTTATGTGTCATGACCCATCCTCAGGGCCCGTGTTGTGAGTACCCCAAGCCTACCTTCCATAGGCCAGGGGATGGCGAATACCACCAAAGGCCTAAATCCCAAAAGAAGGGAAGGAATTGCCTTTATGAACTAACATACAGAACAGAGTACGCAAGAGAAGTAAGCACTAAGTAAAACTGGGTACAAGGTAAGTGCTGAAAAGTAAATGGGCCAATATACAAACCCCACTGAAAGTACAGTACACTGAAATAAAATTATAACAATTGTAAGTAAAAGTGCAACACTGAGTCATCCTACGGAATTCCCACCTGAAGGGTGGGTACAAATAGTCTCCTCAGCTCCTCGGGTCTGACCGCCTGCTCCATGTACGTCTCACCAAGTGGTCCACCTCCGGGTACCGTCCAGCT
The DNA here is from genome assembly GCA_963277665.1 of Viscum album. Lineage (NCBI taxonomy): Eukaryota > Viridiplantae > Streptophyta > Magnoliopsida > Santalales > Viscaceae > Viscum > Viscum album. The sequence goes on from OY728143.1 coordinate 149,941,126, forward strand.
CCACAAACCTCCACCTCGATCAGTGTTGTCCATCATCTGCATCCAACACAATGTAGTGCGAGCATAGCCCGTGCAGGGGTGAGTATATGATACTCAATAGGGACCCCGAGACCCCCGAAGGTCTCTCAGAATCCACGAAAGATAAACTACAAAGGAAAGATACAATCACGAAGTATCAAATGACTCTACTTAGGTATATTCCCATACATATACCTAAGTCATTAGTTACAGAATGACTCCAACTCTCGATCCCAAGCACAACCCAGTACACACAGGAAAACACAACCCAGTCCACACAGGAAAGCAAGTCAATCACATCAATGATAATGATTGAGAAACAAGACTCAGCTCACATAGGTATACACTTCGTAAGGTGATAGAGATGATCAGATGTAGCCACTGATTCATCTAAGCTATTGGACCCACATAGGATACAAGACCAGATAAGCTGTCGGACCCACATAGGATACAAGACCAGCTACTCTGCCGGACCCACTCAGGATACAAGTACAAATGTCAAATACTAGCGGACCCAAATAGGATAAAAGAACAATAGTCATCATCGTCGAACACACAGAGGATCCCAGTATGGTTTTCATCGCTTCAGAACCCACGAAGGATCCAAGTACTGTCGTCCTCGCTGTCGAACCCACGGAATATTCAAGTGCAGTCGTCATCGTCGCATTCGCAGCCAGCTCTAGGGTTCCCGCACACAACATGCTCGATTTCGGGAGGGTCTGATCCTTGATCAAGAGAGAGAGAGAGTTGATACATCAACTGTCATGATGTCCATAGTTGATGTATCCCAAAGTTCTGCCTCGTAAAAAAAACTCAACGTGTCAGACGGTGCATCAATCGGACATACGGTCTGAGAGTTATTGGCTTTTCCGTCCCAGGGTCTGGTTGGTTTTTTAGCTAAAACCAACCCGACCATACTCTAGTTGCGTCCAAACCTTAATCGGTGCAAGCCAAAAGGACCGTCTGAACAAAAGGATCCCAATGCAATTGATGGCACGTCAATCGTATGTCCGGTCCTTAAGATATAAGCATTTCCGCTCCAAGGGCCCGGTTGGTTTCGAGTTTGCACCAACCCAGCTATACCCAAAATTTTCCGAAACCTCAAGTGTAATATACCAAAACGACCGTCTCGATCCAAAGATTCCTACTCAGCTGGCGGTGTGCCGATCGTAGGTTTGTAGCTCAAGTTATGGGTAAAATACCAAAAATAGTCCAACGTGGGGGGTCTGGGCCCGACCCGACCTGGCCCACTCCCCCCTGGGTCGACCCAAACCGGGTCGACCAGACCAGGGTCCGGGTCCGGTCCGGTAGGGCGCAGACCATCCCAGCTAGGCTTGGCCTGGCCCAGCCTGGTCCGCACGACCTGCCCCGGCCCGGCCGGGGGGGTGCGCTGGCTCGGCCAGTGAGTCGAGCAGGGGGGAAACGCGACCCCCCTTTATGCTCCACGGACGAGGCGCCTGGTGTCGCGTCTCCAGTGGATCCCGTGCAGCCACAGGATCCACTCCTCGCCACTTCCGCGGGCTCCTACCGGCATCGCACCGGGGCGCCGCTACCTCCACGCGGCCGGCCTGTGTCGGCCGGCGACCCGCACCGCCGGAGATTTCCGCGGGCCACCGGAGTCATTCTGGTGGTCCGATTTTGCTTTCGTCTGCGCATGCGGTCGTCTTGGGACTCGTACATCACTGTGAAGGCCTCCAATTTCCTTTTTGGTCCCGCTTCGTCATCGACAATTATTTCGCACATCAAGAAAAAAGAAGCGGTGGGTTCAGACTTGTTCATTAGTCCGCACCCACCGTGTTAGAGGTTCTAAACATCACCAAACAAAAAGCACGCCATGAAGAGGGTATAAAAATCACATGGATAAAATTATACCAAATCCCCTACCTCAAAGAAGGAAGAAAAATGTCGGCGTGGTGGTAGACGGCGTTGCGGTGGACGGCGTCTCGGGGAAGAGGATCGTAGGTGTCGTCGGAGCCCGCTGAGGAGGAAGCGGCGTCTCCTCTCTTGCCATAGATGAGAGTAAGGGTGGCATGTCGTCGACCTTCGAGGAACCAGTGTTCTTCATCATTCTTCGTCGGAGGTCAGCGTTCTTCCAAATTTCCAAGGCTCACCCAATCTCTCTCTCACAACGAAGTCTCTTCCCAAATTAAATAATAGGTTCCTCCTATTATTTAATAATACCTGCAAGGTAACTCTCCCATAATTAATTCACCACCTTAAATAAAAAGTGTTGACAATTAATTAAAGAAGGAAGAGATAAGGTCCCCTATTATTAAATGTGTTGGTAGTTAAATAAAAAGGGGAAAAGAGGAAGGTTCCTCATTAAATTATGGGTTGACATAATTTAATGCATTGAGGTGGAGAGATTGACATTTAATAGAGGTTTTCCAAATTAATGAGGGGATGTTAATGAGATCAGAGGGAATTAAATGGTGGGGCTCGCATGGGCCCCCACCTCTCTAACATCCACACTTGGGTAGTTAGGTGCTTGTGGGCCCCACTCTTAACTACCCATGGGAGGGGAAAACCACCTTAATAAATAAAAATTGTTCCGACAATTTTTTATTTACATCTTAAATAAACCCCCAAAATTATCTTCTCCTCCTTTGCGAATGCAACTACGGTAAGGATCGCATTAAGGAATTACCGGCATTGCGAGTTCATCGATGCTCTCAGATTTTAATTCCGAGCATCTGTTTCAAAGATAGAAAAAACCCACTTGTTCGTTCATTGAACGTACCTGAGTTAAACTTCAGAAACTGATTCCGGGCACACCGGGCCTCGGAATCAAGTGCTGTCAGAAACCATAGACTCATAAAATTCCAATGTATTTAAAAAAATTCTTGAAATTTCCGGGTCTTTACATCACTCTCACCTTAGGGATTTGCGTCCCCGTAAAGCTACAGTATAAACTAGGGGAACAAATGAGGGTACAAAGCACGTATCTGAGCCTCCCGCTCCCATGTGCTCTCCTGGAGGTTCTCGTGCTACCAAAAAATGTGCACCAGAGGAATCGACCATCCACATAGGACCCTCTCCTGTCGATCCTCGATCTCCACTGGGACCTCCGCAAAAGTTGCCTCGTCATCGATGTCCAGCTCCCCATGGTAGATGATATGCGTCGGTTCGTGCACATATCTCCTCAACTGAGATACGTGAAAGATGTCATGCACCCGGTGCAGCTGAGGTGGAAGGGACAGGCTGTAACCCACCTCGCCTAACCTGCTGAGGACCTGGAATGGTCTGATGAAGCATGGAGATAACTTGATGCCATGGAAAAATCTCCGTAATCCACGTCAAGGTGAGACCCGTAAGAAAATGTGGTCGCCATCCTCGAACTATAGTCGTCTCTACATCCTATCAGCATATGACTTCTGTCTGCTCTGTGTAGTCCTCATCCGCTTCTGGATGATCTGCACCTTCTCTGTCGTAGCTTGAACCATCTCTGGTCCTACGAGTTCTTACTCCCCAGGGTCAGTCCAGCACAGAGGTGATCTACAAGGTCAGCCGTACAATTCCTCGTATGGTGTCATCCCAATAGTGGAGTGGTAGCTGTTGTTGTATGCAAACTCCACCAAGGGTAGGTGATCCTCCCAACTATGACCAAAGTCAAGGACACATGCACATAGCATGTCCTCGAGTGTCTGAATGGTCCTCTCTGTCTGGCCATCCATCTGAGGATGAAAGGGAGTGCTCAGGTGTAGTTGTATCCCAAAAGCCTCCTGTAACCCCTTCCAAAGCTGGGAAGTAACGTGAGTGTCTCAATCGGAAACGATAGAAGATGGAACACCATGAAGATGTACGATCTCCTGAACGTAGAGTCATCCCAAGCTCTCTACTGAGCCCTGCTCTCTGATCTGTAGGAAGTGGGTTGACTTGGTGAGTCGTTCTATGATCACCCAGATGGAGTCATGTACTCCAGAAGTACGTGGAATCCCTGACATAAAATCCATGGATATCACATCCCACTTCCACTCTGGGACCTCTAAGGGTTGTACCAAGCCTACTGGTACCTGGTTCTCAGCCTTCACATGCTGACGAGTGAAGCACCGAGAAACGAACTCTACCACAACCTTCTTCATACCTGGCCACCAGTGTTGTTGTCTAAGGTCCTGATACATCTTCGCTATTTATAGATGTACTACTAGAGGGGAAGTGTGGAACTCCCTCATAACCTCCTCCTGCAGTGCAACTGGTACCATGGTACGTCCCCAAAAGAGGATGACGTGCTCCCCACCTTCAGAAAATCCATCGGGTGAGAGCCTTGAGGATATCTGAGCATGTCGCGCCTCACAGTCAATGTCCCCACACTGTGCCTCTCTGACCCGCTGATGTAGTGGAGGAGTGACTGTGAGGGACTGAAGATAGGGTGCCCCATCTCTACCCACGAAGGATATCTACAAAGCGGATAACTACTATGTCGCCTCCTTAAGTAGCTGAATACCCGATCTCCTGCTGAGAGCATCAGCTACTACGTTCCCCTTCCTAGTAGTATAGAATAACTCAAAGTCATAGTCCTGGAGGAACTCAAGCCATCACCGTTGTCTCAGGTTCAATTTATTCTTTGAGAAGATGTACCTGAGACTCTAGTGGTTAGAGTAGATTGTAAAGCGCTCGCCCATCAGGTGGTGTCGCCACATCTTCAGGGTGAAGACCACTACTGCTAACTCCAGGTCATGGGTAGCTTAGTTCTACTCATGTAGCCTCAACTGCCATGAACCGTAATAGATCACTGCTCACTTCTGCATCAGGACACACCCGAGTCCAGTCCCTTATGCATCGTAGTAAACTACGTACCCTGCACCCTCCTATAGTAGCCTCAAGATGGGAGCACTGGTCAATCTCTGCCTCAGCTCCTGAAATCTTTGCTGACACCTGTCTGACCACACGAAGGGTTTCCCATTCTTCATCAAAGCTGTAAGTGATGCTGCAAATCTGTAGAAGTCTGGCACAAATCTCTGATAGTACCCAGCCAGACCTAGGAAACTATGCACCTCTGTCACGCTCCTGGGCGGCTCCCAAGCATGTACCGCGTTGACCTTCGCGGGATCCACTGCAACTCCTACCTCTGAGATGACGTGCACCAAGAAGTGAACCTCTCAAAGCCAGAACTGGAACTTCGAGAGCTTACCATAAATCTAGTGATCTCAGAGTGTATCCAGTATAACCCGCAAGTGGAAGGCGTGCTCCTCCTCGGTATCCGAGTAAATCAGTATGTCGTCAATGAAGACTACGACAAACCGAATGAGTTAGGGCTGGAAGATCCTGTTCATGAGGCTCATGAACACTTATGGAGTGTTGGTCACACCGAATGGAATGACTAAGAACTCGTAGTGGTTGTACCGACACCTGAAGGCTGTCTTCTGCACATCCCCATCCCGAACTCGGAGATAATTATAGCCTGACCTGAGGTCTATCTTCGAGAACCAACGTGCTCCCTTGAGCTGATCAAAGAGTTCATCAATCCTTGGAAGTGGATACTTGTTCCTCACGGTCAGCAGGTTCAGGCGATGGTAGTCGACACATAGTTGCAAGCCCCCATCTTCCTTCTTGGTGAATAGAACCAGAGAAGCCCAGGGTGAAACACTGGTTCAGATGAAACCTTTCCCATGTAAGTCCTCCAGCTATACCCACAGCTCACGAAGCTCGGCGGGAGCCATCCGGTATGCTAGAGTAGATATCGGTGATGTCCTGAGGTACAGGTATATGTAGAAATCTACCTCCCTGCAAGGAGGTAGTCTTGGAACATTGTCAGTAAAAACGCCTGCATACTGATCCACCATAACAAGAAATCTCAAAATCTGCGTGTCAACTGCTCCAAGGATGACACTGGCCAACTGATGTGTGATCGGCTTCCCTCTCCTCTGCGTAAGTCCATCCCATGCTACGAAGGTTTATTTCTCTCCAGTGAAGGTGAACCTGGTCCCATCCGTGTGGACACACCGCACCTTGCGCTTAATACAGTCGATCTGAGCATGGACTGTAGATAACCAGTCCATACCCAAGATGACATCGTAAGGCCTCGACGCTGCTACAAAAAGATCACAGTCGAAGATCTCGCCTCCTATAGTAATCTCACACTACCGACACTAGTGTGTAATTGTTGATTCTGCTCCCGTAGGAGTCTCTAACCATAAGGATCGAGCCAACGGCTCCGTCGGAATCTCTGAGCTCCGAACAAGGGCAGCAGCAATAAAAGAATGACTAGCACCTATGTCTATAAGAACTATAGCAAGTGTGGAGTAGACACAGATAGTACCTCGAATCATCTCGGGTGTGCCATGGTCATAAGCCTCCACTACCTAGAGTTGAGCCTGCCGCTACCCGCCAGCTCCATGTGGTCGGGGTGGACCTCCTGGGGGTGGTGGTGGTAGAGCCTCGAAGCGTCGTCCACCACCCGCTGCTCGGCTAGCTCCTCTGCCTCGTCTTACTGCTCCCTGTGGAACACCATGGTTGAACCTTTGCCTCTAACTGGGAGGTTCCTCCACTGTCTTCTACTCGTCTGCATGGCGGGTCAGGCAGTCACGAGCCATGTGGCCCTGCCCGCCACATGCATAGCATTGTCTGCTACTCGTAAGGTTGGATCTATGCCTTGTTCCCCGCATAGCCGAACCTTTATCCTGAGGTCACCCACCCGATGGTCTAGTCCGATTGGACCCCTGCTTCATCTGTCGACTACCGGCTGTAGAAGACTCTGCTCTGTGTCGTCCTATGGTGGGTCTCGCTGCTGATGGCTACTCAGTGAGAAAGCTCTCCACTAAGAGGGATCGCTCTAGCACCCCCGCCTACGTCGGGATGCTGAGGGGAATCATTGAAGCTCTGATCTCATGCTTCATTCCTTGATCAAAGGTCTAGGCCCGGAAGAATGGGTCTCTTACCATGTCCGTGGAGTAGAGCGAGAGGTCAGTAAATGTCACTGAGTACTGGGCTACTGACATGTTGTCCTGCCGTAGCTGTAGTAACTCCTAGATGTGCACCGCACGGAGGGTGGCTGGAACAAACTCCGAACAGAAGAGGCTCTCGAAGTCGGTCCATAGTAGAGATGTCTCATCGTGCACCTAGAGCATCAGGCTCCACCATCTACCCGCTGCTGTGTGCATGAGACTCACGGTAAGGATCACCATAAGATCTGCTGGTGTCCCTACTAGCTTGAAGACTCTGACGATGGCCTCCAGCCAATCCTCGGATGCCTGAGGATCCGTCTCTCTGTGGAACCTGGGCAGTCTCTGTCTCTGAAACTCATGAAACGCGCTCAGGCGGCGTGTAGTCTCCGCCACTGGGGCTGTAAGCATCGGTGGCTCAGCGGGTAGTGGTACCGATGGCGGCTCTGCTGTAATGGGGCCCTGAACCGAGGCCTCGTCGCTCGGTGGGCTTCCATATCGCACTAAGCTCAAAACCCTAGCTGGTTATCGTCATTGGGCCATCCTGAAAAGAAACAGGTGTGCCACGGCTAATACAATATACCTGGTGAGCTGACAAAAATTAATCACAAAAAAAACTTTTGAAACACACATGCAATCAATGTTTTCGAGCACTGAGTTGGAAATCAGAGGTCAGGGTCCTGGTGTATGGATACGTCGGCCGCCGCACTAACACTGGAATCCCTAGACTGAAAACCACGCTCAATACTCTTAACACTATTTCTTCATAGAGAAGAAAATATCAGAGTCATGAGTTCTGTGGTAGAACTGACTCCTCTGATACCAATTTTTCACGACCTGTCCTCGGGTCTCGTGTCGTGACTACCCCAAGCCCGCCTTCCATAGGCCAAGGGATGGTGACTAGCACCAAAGACGTAAATCCCAATAGAAGGGAAGGCATTGCCTTTATGAAGTAACATACACAACAGAGTACGCAAGAGAAGTAAGCACTAAGTAAAATGGGGTACATGGTAAGTGATGAAAAGTAAATGGACCAGTATACAAACCCAACTGAAAGTACTATACACCTGAAAGAAAAGTACAATAATAGTAATTAAAATAGCAACACTGAGTCGTCCTCCGAAAATCCCACCTGAAGGGTGGGTACAGATAGTATCCTTGGCTACTCGGGTCCGACCGCCTGCTCCGTGTACGTCTCGCCAAGTGGTCCACCTACGGGTATCGTCCAGCTCCACAAGCCTCCACCTTGATCAGTGTTGTCCGTCATCGGCATCCAACACAATGTAGTGTGGGCATACCCCGTGCAGGGGTGAGTATACGATACTCAGTAAGGACCCCAAGACCCCCGAAGGTCTCTCAAAATCCATGAAGAATGAACCACAAAGGATATATACAATCATGAAGTATCAAACGACTCTACTTAGGTATATGCCCATACATATACCTAAGTCATCAGTTACAGAACAACTCCATCTCTCGAGCCCAAGCACAACCCAATACACACAAGAAAACACAACCCAGTCCACACTATAAAGCAAGTCATTCACATCAATGATAATGATTGAGAAACAAGACTCGGCTCACACAGGTATACACTTTGTAAGGCGATAGATATGATCAGATGTAGCCACTGGTTTATCTATGTTGTCTGACCCACATAAGATACAAGACCAACTAAGCTGTCGTACCCACATAGGATACAAGACAAGCTACTCTACCGGACCCACTCAGGATACAAGTGCAGAGGTCAAATACTGCTGGACCCACATAGGATACAAGAATAGAAGTCATCTCCGTTGAACCCACAGAGGATCCCAGTATGGTCTTCGTCGATGTCGAACCCATGGAGGATCCAAGTACAGTCGTCCTCGCTACCGAACCCACAGAGGATCCAAGTGCAGTCGTCATCGTCGTAGTTGCAGCTAGCTCTAGGGTTCCCACACACAGCATGCTCGATTCTGAGAGGGTTCGTTCCTCGAGAAAGAGAGAGAGAGACAGTCAATACATCAACTACCACGAAGTCCAGAGTTGATTTATCCCAAAGTTCTGTCTCGTCAAAATAAACCCAACGCGTCAGACGGTGCGTCAATCGGACGCCCGGTCTGAGAGTTACTGGCTTTTCCGTCCCAGGGGCCCGGTTGGTTTTTAAGCTAAAACCAACCCGACCATACTCCAGCTACTTCCAAACCGTAAGAGGAGCAATCCAAAAGGACTGTATCAACAAAAGTGTCTCAACGTAATTGACAGCACGTCAATCGGATGTTTGGTCCTTAAGATATAAGTGTTTCTCCTCCAAGGGCCCGGTTGGTTTCGAGTTCGAACCAACCCGTCTATACAAAAACTTTGCCAAAACCTCAAGTTTAATATACCAAAACAACCTTCTCGATCCAAGGATTCCTACTCAATAGACGGTTCATCGATCGGAGGTCATTAGCTCAAGTTATGGGAAAAAGACCGAAAATAGTCCGAAGTGGGGGGTCTGGGCCCGACCCGACCCGGCCCAACCCCCCTGGGTCGGCCTGAACCGGGTCGACCCGACCTGGGTCCGGCCCAGTTGGGCGCGGCCCGGCCCAGCTGGGGGGGTGCGCTGGCTCGGCCAGCAAGCCGAGCAGGGGGGTAACCCCCCCCCCCCCCCCCTTGTGCTTTGTAGATGCAGCGCCTAGCGCCGCGTCTCCAATGGATCTCGTGCGGCCGTGGGATCCACTCCTTGTCATCACGGCTTCAGACGTGACGGGCTCTTGCCGGCAGCGCGTCGGGGCGCCACTTCCTTTGGCCGCCGGCACCGCAGAAGATTTCTTCGGTCCACTGGAGTCATTCTGGTGGTCCGATTTTGCTCCAATCTGCGCCGGCGGTCGTCTCGGGACTCGTACATCACTGCGAAGGCCTCCAATCGCCTTTTTCGGTCCCGCTTCATCGTCACCAATTATTCCTCACATCAAGAACAAAGCAGCGGTGGGTTCGGACTTTTTTTCTAGTCTGCACCCACCGCGTTGTTGGTTCAAAACATCACCAAACAAAAAGCATGCCATGCCGAGGGTATTAATATCACAAGGAGAAAATTATACAAAATCCCCTACCTCAAAGAAAGAATACAAATGTCAGCGTGGAGGTAGACGAAATTGCGTTGGATGGTGTCGTGGGGAAGAGGATCATAGGCATCATCGGAGCGCACCGAGGAGGAAGCAGCGTCTCCTCTCTTACCGCGGAGAAGAGTAAGGGTGGCGTGTTGTCGACCTTCGAGGAACCGGCATTATTTATTGTTCTTCATCGGCGGACGGCGTTCTTCCAATGTTCCAAGGCTCACCCGATCTCTCTCGCACAATGAAGGATCTTCCCAAATTAAATAATAGGTTCCTCCTATTATTTAATTATACCCTCAAGGTAACTCTCCCATAATTAATTCACCACCTTAAATAAAAAGTGTTGACAATTAATTAAAGACGGGAGAGAGAAGGTCCCCTATTTTCAAACGTGTTGGTAGTTAAATAAAAAGGGGAAAAGAGGATGTTTCCTCATTAAATTATGGGTTGAAATAATTTAATGCATTGAGGTGGAGAGATTGACATTTAATGGAGGTTTTCCAAATTAATGAGGGGATGTTAATGAGATCATAGGGAATTAAATAGTGGGGCTCGCACGGCCCCCCACCTCTCTAACATCCACACTTGGGTAGTTAAGTGGTTGTGGGCCCCACTCTTAACTACCCATGGGAGGGAAAAACCACCTTAAGAAATAAAAATTGTTCTGACAATTTTTTATTTACTTCTTAAATAAACCCCCAAAATTATATTCTCCTCCTTTATGAACGCAACTATGGTAAGGATCCCGTTAAGGAATTATCAGCATTGCAATTTCATTGGTGCCCTCATATTCTAATTCCGAGTAGCGGTTTCAAAGATAGAAAAACCCGCTTGTTCGTTTACTGAATGTACCTGAGCTAAACTTCAAAAATTGATTCCAGGCACACCGGGCCTCGGAATCAAGTGTCGTCAAAAGCCACAGACTCCTAAAATTCCAAAGTATTTAAAAACAATTCCTTGAAATTTCTGGGTCTTTACATTAGTTATTGTGTATTTTATCATAATAAATAAATCAATTTCAAAAGTTTATTATGGAAATCTGTGATATTTCAACATATGAACTAATATATTAACAAACATCTAATTTTGTTTCTAGATAATGAAAAGGTATAAATTTTTTTTATACTTCAAAAATGCTTTTATTTCAGTTTTTGTATGGGTATTGTGATTAATTTATAACAATTTTGGAAGTAAAATTTGATAAAATGGGAATATATTTCTAAATAATCATTTAAAAATATTATTTAGATAATGTTTTGGTTTTTCTCTAAAAATATTTATTTTTAAGTGATATTGAAAAATATTGATTTTGCATGTATTGTTAAATTTATAACTTTATCAAGATATAATAATTTTTGACTGTTTATGAAAAAAATTATGAAATAAATATATATTCAATAACTAAAGAAATTTATTTTAAAATAAAATTTCCAGAATAAAATTTGGTTTTTAATATTATTTAAATTTATATAATGTTTTTATTCAAATAAAAATTGATTTAGTTTCATTATTTTAATTAATTATTTACAAGGTTATAATATTTTTTGTATTAGTTTTAAAGTAAAATAATTATTATTTAATTTTAATTAATTCAATTAATTCCATAGTAATCAACATTATACTTTATTTGGGTATAAAATCATTTTTATGCCAAAACTGACATTTTTCTAAAAATTATTTTCATTGTGATTTGTGTACTTATATTAAAATTATTTTTTACCACTTCTATAAGTTGAATACGTTAAAAAGGATTAAAATATATTAATCAAGAGATTGATTTTTTTTAATAATTTAAATTTAAATTTTTCACTATTAATGATAACATTGGTAAAATATTATCGCCACAGTAATGGTTAAAAGAGTGAATGAGGAGGTTAAAACTATGATATAAGGTTTAAAACATCATTGACAACTTGTTTAAATTTTATTATATGAGTGGATTTAGACTCGTCATCATTATAGATTAAAATAATCTTATTTTGTTAAAATTTTATTTGAGAAATAAATATAATATATTAAAATTCCTAAGTATTTACAATTGTGACACTATCCACACATATAAAAGGACATATCTTTTCCTTAATTAATCACACACTTTGATCACTATATCTCAAAAAAATACCCACATAAATCCCTTACAAAATATTATCCCCGCATCTTGTAGGTCCTGGTCTCATAAACATACCAACCTAAGAAGGCTTAAAGTTCTATATATTAGATTTTTCAAAGAATGTGTATAATTATTAATTGAGTGTTTCATGTTTATTTCTTCTTCTACCCCCTTAAAATATTATTTAACCATGATTAAATAATATCATTAGTATCCTCCAAATATTTTAAATGTTATTATGTTACAACCATTTTTTATCTACTTTTATATCATATAGGAAATGAAAATATATCTTGTGTGTACGTGTGGACTACCACCTCCACGAAATAATATTTTTCATTTTTCATCACCAGATCATTCGAATGATTAAAATGATGGTTCAAATGATGGTTTAAATGAATATATTTATATAAGAACCTGGCCATAAACGTTATATATTCCAGTGAATTTATATTATAATTTACTTTATTTCATTCCCAAATATATTTTTGGTTTATATTTTTGGATAATTAAGACAAATTTTTACAATTTAAACTCATACATTATAAGTGTACATTTATACTTAGTATCCATTTTCCCAATAAAATAGAATTCATTAAAATAAAGCATGATCGTGTCAATTTTCTTATTGGACTCAAAATTATACTTAATATCCCTTACACCCTATGAAAAACATTTTAAAACGTAGTATGAGCACAAAAATCTTAGTAAGTAACATTAAGGAAAGAAATCATTAGTCTAGGGAAAACCCATAAAACATTTCCTCAAAAACATACCTTTTACCTATAAAAAGGAATCATCTTTTAAAAAAGATAACAAATTTACCATTTTAAAATCAAATTATTTTCATGAAAACTCATTTTAAATCATATAAAATTTAAATTGGTAACTTTAGAAATAATTTTTCGTATCACTATTATAATTTGAGTGACCAAATGGTCAACCTCCAACTCCAAAGTACCCAATTTATTGGAGGTTATAACGTAACAATCCGTCCTTAGTTTATCATGAAACCACACATCATTGGTTAATAATGTAACCACACATCATTATTTTATCATGGAACCACCCATCATTAGTTCATAACAGAAGCACCCATCATTATAAAAAAATCTAGATAACTATATTATAATCATAAAATATGAATAATTTCACCATAAAAGCATTCCTTGAGGAAAATAACTTATTTTAAAATAATACTATGCACATATAAAGGAAAAAATATTTAAAATAACAATGTAATATTGTAAAGTAATCTTTAAAAAATTAATGATTCACTAAGGTTGTAAAAGCGGCTCATTCAATATAAGTTTAAAAAATCCTCTTACACTTTTTAAAAAGAAGCATTAAAAAAGTTTTTTCTTAAAGAAAGTCCCTTACATATATCATAACATTGAAGTGAGCATTAATAAAAACAATTATGTGTATTAAATGTAAATACACATTAATCAAGTTTAAATACATCATAATATAATAAAAATACATTTCACATGTAATCTTAGCATGACATAATCAATGAAGTAGAATTTTAAGTCAATAAAAGGAAATTGAGTTAACAATTCCATTACATTGAGTCTGATTTGGCACGTACATTATTTATCATCTCAAATAATAAAATTAGGTTAATTATTTACATTATTGAGAACCTATTTAAATTTAATAGTTCCTTTTATATCACTTCTTACTATGTTATAACAATTTCTTAATTATTTAAATTCACATTTGATGTTTTGATGATATTCTATTCATAAGTCCAAAATGGCTTCGGTAAGTCGAATATGGTCAAAGAGGTAATTATTCCATAATCTATAGAATAATATTCATGAAATAATTATCATATTTATATATCAATTATACTTTCAAATCCATCAATTAAATATGTTTATGAAAAATGAACTACTTTATAATCATAGAGACGGTAGGTTGTACGTACGCATGGGTAACATTTTCAATTTTCAAGGATCATTATAGAGATAAGGTAAGTATAATTTTGTCTTTAAATAAAGATAATAATTCCTTAAATTTAATATTTATTCTTAAAATATACTTATATATATCATTCATGTTTTTTGGTGATGAAAAATGAATCACATCACTTTGTTGAGGTGGTTGTCCACACGTACGCACGAACGATGTTATCATTTCTCAATTCATGAAATGGTAATGATATAAGTGAAATATTATCTTTTAAGAGTTTTTAATATTTCATTAATATTATATATAAACATTAATTTCATCATTATAAACATTTATGATATATGGTGATGGAAAATTAATCATATCGGTTTGCGAGGTGGTAATCTGTCATACACACAAACGATAAATTATTTTCCCATTTGATGGACGTGGAGATGGATATAGGTAATTATATTCACATAATAAAAAATTATTATATTTAAGAAATGGTTTTCTATTATTTTATCATGGTTTAATAACATTTAAAGTAGTTACAAGAAGAAGAAAAACTAAAATAAGGGGATAAAGTTATACCTCTTCTTTGGAAAACCTTCATTGATTAACAACTAAAAAACACTAAGGGTGGTGTTATTCCTAAAAAAATCCTCTATAATGCAGGGAGGTATTATAAGAATATATTTTTTATGGATTTTCCAAACCAAAAGTTTTTTTAATTTTTTTGAAATGAGAAGAAAATGATACCATTTTTAAGAGAGGAGAGGGGTATGCTTTGAATTTCCCAAAATATTAAATTAATATAAATTAATTTTCAATTAAAAATGTCTCAAAACATATTAATTTATAAAAAAAATATGTTTATGGGTCAAAATACCTTTATAAACTAAACATTAGATAAGTTTTGACTAAATTTCGACCCTTATCTTTTGGTTTTAACGTTTATTTAACCGCTTTAACTCTTATGTGGCAACATGGATGTTTACAATTTGAGGGTTATTATAGTAATTGTAAAATAAAAAGAGACTCATAAATTGATCATGTATAACATGATAAACCTTATCACAATTATTTTTATGTATTTAATATTTTCATGAATTTTATATCATTTAATAAAATATTATTTACTATAAAATATTTATAATGTCAATTTAAAGGAATATTAATTACATTGACATTAATTATATAAATATAACACTTATAATTCAAAAAATATATTTTATTACATCCCTAACTTGTAAATTTAATCTATAAAATTTTTTGATCACATTAATTATCAAAAAATTATTCATATTAATATTTTAAATAATGTTTATTTGATATTTATGTTAATAAAATAATTACTCCATCAGCATTGTATGATCATTTAGGAAAATTATTTTTTCAAAAAAAACAACAAAAATTACATTGTTAATATAAATATTTTTTATTTAAAATAACCATTTATAGTAGAATATATCCTTTGGATAACCCCATATTAAAAATGTTGTATTTATTAAAAATATAAAAGATCTCTCTAATTCAACATACTTTATTTTCTAGTTGAAGGTACTTGAGAATTATAGATTACCATTCGAGGTCTCGATATATATATATATAATTCAATGGGTAATGATTAGTATTTAAAGATGAAAAATTAGGTAGATAACAAAGAAAGTAACTCCTATGGAATTAACATAGCCTCATTTGTTTTAGACATGGGTTTGACATGACTTAATTCAAGTTATGAATATGATGTTCCAAGATACCTATTTTATGCTTACAAATTTATTTTAAGGAAATAATTTTATTTTATGTGGAAAGTAGATTTTATAAACTTTTAAGGTGAATATTTGGTTTTTTAAGAAATTTTTTCATGAGTTTTATATACGTTGTGTTTCTTTCATGGTTTTCTTTGTTTCTAATTAGTTTTAGAGGATATTTGGAGAAAATAATGATTTTATCATTTGTATATGTTATATTTATGTGAATAATGTTTTATTATGAAAAATGTAAACATTTTCATGGTTTTTCATGTTTTTCACTAATCTAATGGTTTCCATTATTCTTATATCCATTAATTATATATATTATGTTAATCCAATGTTTTAAAATGTTTTTCATTGGACATAAGGATTATTTTAAACTATTATGAAATCTAGTTCCAAATAAAATAAATTATCCTTAAAATAATCAAGTGTTTCATGAATGAAATAGAGATGTGAAATTTAACTATTTATGTGAAAAAATGGACATTGTGTGTAGTTCTTCTAATTTAATGTATTGGTTTTCCGAGTTCTCTAAAAAACTAAACCTAAAATATCATGGGAATTTAAAAAATGTAAAATCCTGGTTAATAATCTCATATTTAAGGGTTATTAAAGTAATGTACCATTATAATTTGTATCAAAAAAAGGGTTTAAATAACTTTAGAGGTTAGGATGTTGTTTGAGGACAAAACATCAAGGGTTAATATGTTGATTTGGGATTATAAGTTAAAATTATTTTATAAACTTAATGTTTAGTATGATGATATTAATTATTTTTATTTTATTATTGGGTTAATAAGTATAATATAACCAAACATAAGGTAACCTACATTGAACCTATGGTGAATAAAAAGTTTCATATACTAATGGAAGGGTATCTTAGGGTAATAAATTCATAATATAGACTAATAAAATTTATTAATTTGTTCACTAAAAATTTATTAAGAAGTCATTTTTTATAAACATAAAAATTTATTTCATTAGGTTAAAATTTATTCTTCACAATGGATGAGAAAAATTCAGGCACAAACCTCAGTTATCTTCTACATGATTTAATTTCAATAATAATTGAAAAATATTTGTCATGTGATTTAAAAACCTTATTAAGAATTAAAATTACCCATAAAACACTTTATAATATATCCCAATACTCTTTTTTAATTATATATCCTAAATAACCATTAGATATATTTGACTGTGATTTGAAAAAAAAAATATCTCATCATACCTATTTTGGAAAATACCATAAGGTAAATTATCATGTTTTAATAATTGATTTCTCATAAAAATAACTTCCAACCCTCTAATCAGCTACAAATAAGGGTTTCCTTGGAGTAAATTATGTATTTCTCTTGTTATGTGAATTTTTTATTATTAAAAACACCAACCCTTATATAAAAAACTCAAGTCAAAACATATCCTAAAGTATTATGGGAAGAAAGTTCAAGATAATGTCTCAAAGTTATATATTCAAAACATGGGATTATTTAAAATTTAAAATCTCTAGAAACATACATTACAACCACGATTTATTAATTGTGCATAGGTAAAAGAAGCAGAATAACTTTGCAAGGTTTCTTAACATTATAAAAACGTATGGTTCAACCTGGTAAATCAAGGGGAATCAATATTAAAAATTGGGATTATAATGAATGGTGATATAAATTTAAAAGGTATGAGTGACTTATGTTTAAATTAGGAAACATAACTAGATTTAAATTGACGAATTTTAGGACATAATTCATTTTTTTACTATAGGAAGGAAGTATTAGGGGATAAGATTGAAAAGTATGGATCAAGGTTTCTGAATAAAGTTAAATGATTAAAGTACTTATATATAGGGTTCCAAGAGTTATGATGTAGTGGTATCTTATATAAGGGTTTATAATTTGAAGGATAATAATAAGTTAAAATATATAGATACCCTTTTTGAGGCTATATATGATTGTAATTTAAAGGTGATTAATTATACTTTCAATGATATTTATTATATTTTGATAGATAAGTGATGTATAAATAACCCTTAGGTTTAACATGTGAATTTTTTTTGTGGTGGTTATTTTTTGAAGAATAAAATTCTATTATTGAAGAATAAATTTAATGGGATGGAAATATTTTTGGGTATATGAATTTCTAAGTAATAATTGATGTTTTTAAATACATGTTATATATATTTTGGAAGAATTTATGATCATATATTTTTGACTTTTTTATTTATAATTTAATCCTGAATATTTTAAATATTTTTAGGGTGAGTTATTTATAGAATGATTTATGTGGAACTTTGGGTATTATTGTTGAAATTTTGTAGATTTATGAAGGTTTATTCATTTGGGGTATTATCTTATCATGTGATAACCTTTTTGTTTTTAGAAAATATGAGAGGAATAAATTTTCATCCTTTAAGGATATCATGATCCAATAAGAGTATATTTTCTAAAATTAGACAAGTATATTTATCTTGGACATTCAATGTTAATAATTTTAGATAAAAAAGAGCTAGAAAATGATTGAAACAAGCAACCAAAGGATGAAATTACATTTATCGAATTGAATAAATCAAGTATATTTTCTCATGTTCTTCGTCTTGATGGTAAAGTAATAACTCAAATAAAAAAGGATATTGAAATTAAATGTTATCCTTTTGCAACCATTTTGGTTTAATTGATGGTCTCTGGCCATTATTGGTAGAATAACATTTTCTCCTCAAAAAATTATAATGTAATATATTTAATGGATCTTCCTTTCAAGACTATATTTTCACTTCCCACCAATGTTATCCTTATTATTTGAAAAAAAAAATTCCATGTTATCCTAGGTGACCTTTATATTTCACTATTACTCTTTTAAAGAAGACTTTTTTTATCCCTTTCAATGATGTGGGTTTTCAGCACATGTATTTTAAAATATTAAAAATGTTTTTCCTTTCATGTTTTAATTTTTTATCTTCCACTCCATATTTCTTCTAGATAACCCTTATGAATTTTTCAGGTTTCTCTTATTGGGGTTTATTTTAAAAATTATGATGTTCAATGTACTCTTTGAACCGTTAAAATGGATATTGAAAATGTTTTAATTTCTAACATTCATAACCCCTTTCTTACCAAGGTCAAGATAAAATTTTGATCATATAATATCTTTAAGGGGGTAGAATATAACCCCTCAATATTTTATAATGTTTATTTACATAAATAAAACTTTTTTATAGCTAATGTTTAATTAAACATCAAACTAAAAGTTAATGTGATATTTTTTTATTGAGGTAAAACATTTAAATTCTAGATAAACTTTAATACATTATGAGGCTGCAATAATAATCAATTGTAAGAAAAATACAATTGGAATAAATGCCAAGATATAAAAAAATAGTACAATTATATAAGCTTAATACTCATGGTCTTCTATAAAGATAATAATCTTGATCACAACTATGGATAAATGGTTAAGAAGTATAACTATTATTGGCATAATGAGAGAAAATTAAGGATTTTATAGATTTATGTGAGATTATATAGGAAGTTAATATGGTCGTTGGGCTTATATAATCATTGGAATTATATAGTCATTGGACAGATATGGTCATTGGGATTACATATTCATTAGAACTATATGAAAATTGGAATTATATAGTCATTGGGTATAATACTAGTAAATTTGTTATAAAAATAAATTATTTGATGTATTTAATATCATATTTTTCAAAGAAATTTTTTTTAAAGTTTTGTATATTTTATCACAATAAATTAATCACTTTCAAATTATTATTATAAAAATTTATTATATTTTGAAATATGAAATAATTTATTAAAATTCATCCAATGGTTGTTACTAAATAAGGAATGAGTCTAGATTCATTTTTTACTTCAAAAATACAGAATCTTCAAAAATCATTTTTATTGAATTTTGTGTCTGGGTATTATGAATAATTTCTTCCATTTATATAAATTGTATTTGATAAAATAGAAATAATTTTTGAAATCAAAATTTCCAAATAATCTTAATTTGAATTTTTTGTATTTGTCTAAAAAGATTTATTTTTAAGTGAATACTGAAAAATACCAATTTTGCTTGTATTTTAACTTTTATGACTTTATCAGGATATAATAATTACTTGAAAATTTATGAAAACTTTTTTCTAGAATAAATTTATATTTAATAAGAAATATAATTCATTTTAAAATAAAATTTTTACATTAAAAAACTATGTTTAACATTTTGTAAATTTATTTAATGATTCTCATGTATCATATGTTTTGACTATCAAAAAACAATTTCTTATTTTTTTAATAAATATCCATTTAAGTTTGTTTAAACATGTTTTAATTATATTTTCATTGGTTAAATTTAATCCCACCATAAAATGAAGCATTTTCTAAGTTTGGATAAATTATGATACGTGGAATTTTTCGCTATGTGGAATTATCTTACCTGAGAATCATCATATCTGAATTTTCATACATAATGGAGTATGATTATGAAAATTGGATTACGTTGTGAATATACTTATTTGAATTTCACTATACTAAAAAATTGCCTATACAGAATCTCTGACATTGATAAGTCAGATATGAAATGAAATCAGGGACACCGAATACCGTATATTGATAAATTAGATACATTGTGGGATCAAAAAAACAATTTTTACATAGATACCGCAGCTACACAGAATCTCCTAGATGATAGATTTTCCAATGAAAAATCAGCTATGCAATGAATTCAGTAATATAAAATCTGAAACGTGATGTTTTGGCAATGTGGTTCTTTCGAATATGTAAAACTGTCTATGTTGAAGATTTTGATCCATGAAATTTTCACTAACAGAATCATCTACGTGAAAAAGTCTTATTTACATATTTCGATCTATAGATATATTTTTCCTGCTTGATTTTTTCTATGGTTATTTTGGTTATAAAAAATATGTTTTCAGTGTGTGTTGCTGCAACTCATCCTATTTTTTACCATTGGAGTATTTTAAGAAAATTTATTTTTTTCAAATATTTGGAATAAGATCTCAATATATTATGTATGGGTGACTTCTCTAAAAGATTAAAGTTCCAAAAATGGTATAAATCATTACATTATTTTTACTTCCATGTTGTTTTTAAGAAAATGAAGGTAACCTTGATCTAGAAAAGTATTAATTTTTTGTATTGATTTAATTGATATAACCTTTATAGAATATATGTATGAGGATATATAAGTTGAATAAAATAAAGAGGTGTTTATGCGTACAAGAAAATCGATCTCTCTTTATTGAATATCATCTTATTCTTTCTTACATTGAAACAAGCACAGTTATTCTTGAAAAGAAATATTATTTAATTTCTAATGCATTTGTAACAAGTGATGGTCTCATGAAATCAATTTAAACAGCCCCTAGGAAAAGGAATGGACATAGTAAAAAAGAAATAATGTCATTGAAAGAGTGTTGGTGGAGTGGACTGGTGGGTCTTTATAACTCTAAACACTATATTATATCATGTGTTTATTTGTCATTTTTTTTCTTTTTATTACACAGTATAATTGTTATTTATATATAGAAGGATGGTCTCAAAAAGAGGGTGTGAAATTTTAGAGCTCAATTGACACCCCCACCTCTTGATCCATTATTAAACTAATCTAGGAAAAAATTTGGTATCTGAGTTATAACTTTGAGTTCTCAACCTTCATTCATTTAATTTATAAAGATCACTCTCTACTATTTTAATGGCTAAAATGATTGATAATATATAAGTAATATCTATATTCCAGGATCCTTATTTCAATTGAGAAAACTCTGGGTGCTGGAAGGATTGTATGATTATTTTTATAAAAAATCCTTGACTAAATGTTTATTTTAAATATTTCAATCCTTATTAAACATATTAAGGAGAACCAGATAAATGGTATTATGCTAAATAATCATAATATAAACTAAAATACAAGGATATAAATGTTATTATATGTGAATTAGGTCCAGATTAGTCCAACCAATCTTCATAATATAACATATCACATAAAATATTGAATAACTATTTACTGATTATGAAGGTACTGATAATGTAAGGAAAATAAGATATAATACTATCAAATTAAATTTTAATACATTTAAAATAATTTATGTTAAAATATTTACTCAGATGAATAGAAGGATAACTGAAATTATAAACAATGTAGATCCCTTAGAATATTCTACTCCTGAACCAGATCAAGTTCTCAAAGTACTTAGATTTCTACCAAAAAAATGGTGTGTAATTTTAAATCAAATAGGAAATATACTATAGTGAAATATTTTTTTAAAAATATCATTGATACTCTTATGATGTATAAAGTTGAAATAAAATCTAGAACTAGTGAAAAAAAGTTTATTTAAAAATGAAAGTGCTTCTTTGAAAGTTTCTACTCCAAATTATGAAAATAATAATAAATAAGTAATATTATCTAACGTATCATGTGAATAAGATCCAAATAGTTCTAACTCTAATAATTAACTTCCTTTATTTCACAAGAAGTTTAATAAATTCTATAATAAGATAAATAATTCAATAAATAATTCAAAAAATATTAGAAGTGTGATGAAATTTCTTAAGAATTTATTTGTTATGTGTGTAATAAGCTCGGACACATCAAGATACACTTTCTTAAATTGAAATATAAGAAGAAATATGAAGAAAAAAATTAGATGGAAATTTAATTTCTTAAGAAAAGTAAAAAATATCATGTAAGTCTACTTGTATTGCTTTAAAAGATAATAGTAATGAATTGTCTTTGGAATCTGAAGTTTAACTCAAAACCAAAAAAATATAACATGTTATTTTTTGTATAAGCACTAAAGGTATATTATTTTTATTATTCTGAGAAAGAAACTAATTTTCAAACTGAGAATTTATATTTTTAAGAATTAAATGAATATTTTTTTCATACTAGAAATAGATTTGAGAGATTAAAAAAGAATAATAAATCTCTTATAAAGTTTTATGATTAAGAAACAAAATTTCAGACTTAACAATAAAACTAGATAAATCTTTTTTATCTTGTGTTAAACATGATGATTAAATTAAAATCTAACCAAATGAGATAAAATATCTTAAATATACTGCAAGTGTTTTTACTTATGGGGAAATTATCTCTAAAAATAATTGTAAATAAAAAGGTAAATAGAAAAATATTTTTTATAGGAAGTAATGGTGATATACCTAATCTATATAGAAATTATTTTATACCTAGTTCTTAGAAAAAAACTAGTCTAAATTTAGATTTTTTTATTGGAGAGAACGTATACATTATTCCAATTCATTTAGTAAAAAAATAATCAATTTTTTTATTAAGATTTAATTTATTTCAATGAATTTGTCTAAATTTAGTGCTTGAAGTTATAAAAAACAAAATCATATTTAGATCCCAAAATATTTGGTTGATAACATTACAGAACCCAAGAGTATATGAGTACCAAAAATCCTTCATGACTAATCTCTTTATATAGGTAAAAATATATAATAATAACAATTAGAAGTGGTACATGGATAATGGATGCTCAATAAATATTAGTGGTGACTTCTAAAATGTTCAATCATTATCGAGAATTGATGGAGGCTATGTCACTTTTGGTGATAATGATAAAGACAAAATTATTGTATTTGGATCACTAGGAAATCTAAATTTAGTTATCAACAATAATTGTATTTATGTTGATGAGTTGGAGCACAACCTTTTACCAACATTGTGATAAATGTTTCTTTTTATATTTTTCTTATAATTCATGTTTTTCATTAAAAAAATCCCTTTAAATATAAGTCACAAAAAATGAAAATGTCTACACATTATATCTTAACTCTTTGAGTAGAAAAAGTATATTATTCATCAATATTGAAGTAAATAGATCATGGATTTGGAATAGAATACGTGTACATTATACTACTAATTTAATAAGAAAGTTATCTAAAATAAATCTAATTTAAATTTTTTCTCAATATAAATTATTTGAAAATAGACTTTGTAATGCAAGGAAAATGGGTAAGAAACACAGTTCATCTTTTAAATCAATTAAATATGTTTCTACTACTAGAACCTTGTAACTTATATACATGGATTTTTTGGGCCATCTATGAAAAAAAATAGAGGTAAATATCTTTTTATGTTTTAGTTGATGATTTTTCTATATTTACATGTGTTTTCTTTTAAAGAAATAAAATTGAATCTTGTTCTATTTTTATTATCTTTTTAAAGCTATATTAAAGAGAAATTTTTTTCTAAATTTTTAATTTAGGAATTTACCATGGTGAAGAATTTTAAAACCATTATTTTAATTCATTTATTCAAAACATGGCATCAAGCATAATTTTTCTACCCCTTTGACACCTCAATAGAATATTGTCGTTAAAAGGAGGAATATGAAAATGCAATAAATCTCTATTACTATGTTATGTGAGTATATAATTCCAACTAATTTTTGGGATTAAGTTTTTTACATTATATACAATTTCATTAACAGAGTTTTAATTATGTGTATTTTAAATAATAAACCCTTTAAGCTATGGAATAACAGAAAACAAAACATTGAATACTTTAATGTTTTTGGATACAAAGTTTATATTCTTAAAAAAAGAATCTTGGTAAATTGTATCCAAAGGATAATGAAGGAATCTTTTTTGGTTGTATTAAAATTTCAAAATCATATAGATTTATCAATAAAAAATTCCAAGATTATTGAAGAATCAACTCATGTGAAATTTAATAAAGTGATCCTTTTTATCATAAAAAGAATCAAGATGATGAGTCAAGTGATTATTTGGAAAACATGAGACATTTCACTCCTTTTGAATAAAAAATGAAGATGATTTAGAAATTGATTTCAAAAGAAACATTCCTAAAAGGATAGAAATTAGTGAACCAAAATGTGTGCTACCTAGACAGCCTTCAAACGTAAAATACTACCCCATTAAGATAGTTATAAGAAACATAGATTTAAGTGTAAGAAATATAATAAGTGTATGAAACCTTGTTGACTTATTTTCCTTTCCCTATCAAAATATAATTAAAATCATAGAATAATCCTTAGATGATAAAAATTAGTTATTATCTATGAAAGAGGAATTATTCTAGTTTAAAAAGATAAGTTTTGGGAATTATTTGATAGACCCTCTGATTTCCCTTTTATAGGAACCAAGCTGTTAAAAATAAATAAAGAATATGTTTTTGGTGTGATCATTAGTAATAAGGATATAATGGTTTAAAAAGGTTACAATCAATAAAAATGAATAGATTATGAGGAAACCTTTTACCTGGTTTCTATATTAAAATATATTAGGATTATACTAGACTATACATTGCATATGAATTATAAATTATTTTAGATATATGTTAAATAAAATTTTATAAATTGTTTTATTATGGAGGAACTTAATGTTGAACAACCTCCCAATCTTGGAATTTCACTTTTTCTGAATTGTATTTAAAAACTTAATAAAGACATATATGGTATTAAACAAGCCCCTAGAGCTTAGTATGAATTGTTTAGTTCTTTTATCTTATCAGATATATTTTCAGTAGTTTTGGTAGATGTTACTCTTATTAAAAAACTTCATCAAATGATATTTTAGAAGTTTAAATATATGTTAATGATGTGATTTTTGTTTCACCAATAAAAAATTAAGTAAATGTTTCTCAAAATTCATGTAGAAAGAATTTGAAATGAGAATAACAGGAGAGATAAAATTATTTATTAGCTTTTAGATTTATCAAAAGGACTTTGGTAATTTTTTTAATCAAATAAAATACATATATGATCTACTTAAGTGATTTGGACTTGAATGTATTAAGACAAAAACAACTCTTATGAGTTCCAACCTAAATCTTGATTTGGATATTGATGGACCAGATTTTCTATCCCGTTACATTATTGTAAATATAATGGTAAATTTGTTAGAGGAAATCTTGTGTTTCACAGAGGTGTTTAGGAGGAGAAGTAGGATATTAAACTAAAAAATAAATATGGGATGATTTATATGGTGGGGATTCTTAGGATACACTATAGGGGTGGTCGCTATATCATGAAAGAGTTGGCTACATCATAGGGAACCTGGGGATATATTTTTGGTTCCACTTCCAATTAGGTCATGGGTAAGGAATAGAAGATAGTTGTGGCGTAAATATGGTTATCCTACCCTAGGGGTTGCAGTGTAGTGGTTACAGTTCTGGCATGGATTTATAGAGGTATGTTTTGGTGGTTATGATTTTTTTAGGGTGGTTGTGGTTTAGAGTTAGAGGATGTGGAATTATGCATCTCGGTTGATAGGTTTTATAGTGTATTATTCCAGGAAACACCTTGGATTCCTTCCCTATTTTATAAGATCATTAGAGTGGGAATAGCTGTAAACCCCATAAGTCGGTTGAACAGTAGGGATGTAGCATGGTAAGGGGTATTGCATCATAGTCCCTTTAATTATTTAAGTAGGTTATAGAATGTTAAATGTTGTTGCACTTTGGTCATGTGTTTTTCATCCAGTGTATAAATTCCTAGATCCCCTCAGACCATATCACTTTTCTTTTATTTCCCTCATTTCTTAAGTGACTCAAGTGCATCCCAAAGAGCACAGTCATTACCCTTTCAGTACCTTTTGACCCTGGTCCTTGGAGGTTGATCTATAGTGGTTTGGGTGAGATCCTACCACCCTTTTCTAGTTTTTATTATAATTATTATTTGGGAATATTATTTTCAAGGTAAACCAATGGTTTTTTCTGTTTCATTGGTAATGGTTTCTTTCCTTTATCTTAGGGATTGATGGTGGACTTTCTCTTATTCCATCCTTGTGAAGCGAGTCAGAAATCTTCATTTGAGGTAGGGGATCCTTCATTTCTCACCTAGTGTATCATCTGGAGTGGATTTTACTCATGTCATCTCTTCAGAAGATGGTCACATCCATCTTAACAAATATAAATTAATCATTTTAATTTAAATTGAAATAGAATGGGTATTTTTTACATTTTTTTATAGATTTGATATTCTTTTTGATATTATGATTGTGTGGGATTGATGCCCCACTAAAAATTATGATCATTGGGGGATTTTATTGTTCATTGGATAATAAATTGTGGAGCGTTATCTATTGTGATTGATTGATATCACCATGAATAAATGGAAATTTTCTAACCACATAGATTTGGAAAATAAAATGGTTTCCATGGGATTTATGGCTTGTGTGATAATTCCCCAAAATAAAGAACTAGAATTTATAAAAACATTACTAAATCAAAACATATTTTATGTTATGATTTTTTTTTGTGACTATGTTGTGTGGTAGTTATATGTTACTTTCTTTATGGTTTTTTAGATGTGAACATGTTATGGTAATTGAGGTGTGATTATATTATGGGGTGGTGAGGTGTGAATGTTCTGTTAGTCAGTGATGTGTGGTTGTCCTCCTAATCCATTTTTTTATATTTTCTTAAATCCACTTTGTGGGTTAGTGGGAACCGCACATACCAAAACCCTAATACAACCTGACCACATCATCCAAGTAGGAAACCAAATTAAAAATTTAAACAAACAATACCCAAATCAACCCAAATCTGTGAATTCAAAATTAAAAAGTGAACCACAAACCAGGCACCACAGACCACCATGGGCCGCAAGTCATCACCATCTTCAATGTCAGTCGCATCAAGTAAACATCCATCACACCATCGTTACCATCAAAAAACACCATTTCCACCATCTCTTCCTTGAAAATGCATGCCAACAGCCTCAATAAATCACATAGGCAACCAGAAACTAGAAGGAATTCCATCCTTCACCAAGTCTGAAGCAATCAAATGTTGCATCCTCTACCAACAACCTCAAACGCAGGTTGCAGGACAATATCAAGCACATCAAACCATCAACAAATTCATAACACACCACCAAAACCAAAATCAGTTGGCCCTTCGTGAAATCACACATCATGAACAAACAATACAGATCCAAATCACTTAGACAGAAAATGTAAATAGAAACCATCACCACAAAACACCGAACGCAAGTCCGCACTGGAAGAAGAAACACTACAATTCATGAACACGACCCATCACGTCTAGTTATTTTTGGAATTGAATGATAATATTGAATTTAAATGGCATAGTATATTTATAATGGAATGAATTGGTAAATTATGAATTGAAATGGTATGTGTTAAATAGTTATTAAAGGAATGATTAATAAACGGGATATAAAATTGAAGGGTGAATTGAATATAATTGGTTGGTAACCTGAATCTATAAATTTTATTTAATTGATAATGATGGTGAAATATAAATTGTGGATTGTGGCTTATTGTTTGTTGTGAATTTAGTAATGGTGGTGAAAGTGGTGTTGTTTTGAGATTTGATGGTGATGTTGGGATTTTTCTAGTTCTTGGTTGTGAACCTATAGGTTGGTCTTCTGTGTGGATTTATATATGAATCATTTAAATTTCTTTTTATTTTCTATATACACCCCACCCACATCAAGAATCATTTACCAATAGCCATGTTTTTATATGGGGGTGTTTTGCCAACATTATGATGCGAGGATGGATGGATGAAAACCCACTCTTTTCTAATATTTATTCACGGAGATATTGACATGCATGGGTTGTGAATGGAATAAGTAAAAATTACCTGGTAGTGTTATTTGGTGAGGTGATGATGTGTAATATGGTGGTGTTCATGCATGGTAATAAGAGAAAATGAGGTCGATGTCCAATATATCCATGATACCATAATGATATGGTTATGATTCATATGTATTTGGGTGATATGTGATGTGATGTCCCATGCATCTTCAAGTTAGGTGTGATGTGGTGATGGATTAGGTGTCTATGGGTGAGATGATATGTGATGTGTCCATGCAGTTGGATGGTGTTGTCTATTCTGATATACGGAATAGATATAAGTTCTAGTGTACAATGTTGGGTTGTGAGAGAAGAAAACCATAGGGAAATTTTGGCATGGTACCCATTATAGATAATATTTTTATTATATTATTATACTTGGCTTTCATTATTTGGGAATTGTTCCTTGGTGAGATATGGGTTAGTTGGTTGAATTATTTAGGTGATGTTGGTTTTTTTTGTTTTCTCACATGTGAATTAGTATGCTCTTTTCACATGTTCATAAGATAATTTATTTTTCTATTTGAAGTATACATTTATTCTCACCCTATGTAAATGTAAACTAATTTTTAGGTTTCTAGGAGGACTATGTAGACCACACTGTATATTACTAGTCTGAGGATTTGGACTTTTGTTATGTTTTTTCCTTAACCTTTATTTTGGGTATTTAATTTTTAGACTTTTATCTATATTTTATTACCTTATAAATTCATTATCGAATGGTTTTGGTTTCCTTTTTCTTATGATATTTCATAGAGTTTTTCATTGTTGGTTTATCCTATCTCTCGATCTTATTTTATTATAGAGGGTAATTCCTATCATTAATGAGATTTTTAATACCCTTAGTGCTAGTCGCCAACATAGGGCCTACTAGAGTAAGGACTCAGGTGTCATTATCTCCCTTACTTTAGTGCAGAATCATTGGATAAAGGTGTCATGACAGAGTGGTATTAGAGGTAAGGGATGAGAGATAGGGGGGAGTTTTTAGTTAGGCACTGTGAAGATTCCATTTTTTAGTGAGGCGATGGTGTTAGTTGATTTTGGTGTGTGATATATACTAGGGATACTGACTAAGACCTAGGATTTTTGGGCCCCTTGTTATCCATTGTATAGAATCCTAGCTTATTGAACAACCAAGTTTGGTGGAACGTTTTACATGGTAGTGGAATAGGATAGTTACATGCATCACGATGACTTGAATTTTTACTTTAATTAGGTGGTTTTGGTTCTAAGAAAGTTAAATTGAAATAATGAAATAAATGAACCTCAATTAAATTCCCTACTACTTTAATTATAAAATCCATGTTTCTCTTTCATAAATAGCTCATATTTATCATCCACATGTGATTCAGCAAGTTTAGTTTTAATAGGATGATTAGGTTGACTGTTGGAGTGTTGATTTGGTTATGGAGGTTGATTAGTGGTATAGAACATTGAATTCTTTTCAATAGTAGGATTTAGGTAAGTATGAGGGAAATGTTTCTAATCATGACATAAATAGATGGTTGGAGGATCTTGAGATCACTTTCAGTTTGATCTGGGCCCTAGAGGAGTAATATGTCCCTTTGTTGGTTAGTCAGATGCGTGGAGCTATGCATAAGTGGTGTATATTGTATCTTGGTGAAGATTAAAGATGATAATGGTTCATGGGTAGACTTTCAGAAATAGTTCTAGGAAGAGTTCCTTTCACTGACCATGAAGGTAGTAAAGAGGTAGAAGATTTTTCTCTCTTTAGTAAGTGAGTATGTCATTATGAGAGCTAGGGATAAAATTCAAGGAAATTCTATTTTTTCTATATATTTCTTCTGATGAGGATTCTCATGACATATTTCTTGAGGACACACTTTGATCTTTTATCCAGTATATAGTTACTCCCTTTGTGTTTCCAACATATTTAGAAGTTCATTAGAAGTTGGAGGTGATAAAGTGTATGCACTCACGAGAAGGTTCACCATGATAAGGAAGACATATGGGTTCCATGAGGAGAATATTTGTTAGTGGTAGGTATCATACACTAGGGCCTTCAAGGTTTTGACCCACAAGGAGTTGTCCTTAGAAGCTTATTTTCTATCCTTTTAGGGCCAGTTTTTTCTGTGCTCTTCCTAAGGGATTTGGGTCGTTGTTTTTTCTATGCTATTCTTGGCCATATCCCAAATCAATGTCAAATGGTTCTTCGAGTTTATTTTGTTGGAGGTGGATAGGTTCTGCATCAACCTTAGTAACAGTTTCCAACAATCCCATTTTAGCAGTAAGGATAATGGGATTATGCTATGCTAAGTAAAGATAGGTCATGTATAAGTCATCCATAGGATGTTCCATGTGTTCAGGGACCTAGACCTGATCATGGTCATGGAGGTGGACATTAGAAAAGAGTCAAAGGATATATTCATGGTCATTTTCATATAGTATAGGCAGTAACTCCAAAGGTTCTAGATATTGTTCAAGGTATTCTCATCTTGTCATGTACCCTTTTTTATGCCTGGTTTGATTTAGGATCTTCAAATTCATATGTTATACCCACTCTGATATGTTCTTTTGGATAGGATGTATAGAGGATTCCTATTAATCTAGTATTGACTATGCTAGTTTGATACTATACCAACTCGTTTGAAGTATGATAGGGTAATAAATTGATTATGGGGCCACATCAGTCCCATGAAGATATTTTTTCTTCAGATGAAATCACATGATGTCATTATCATCCTCAACTAGTTATATTTCATGCATTCAGTAATCTATTACTTCTAGAGGAGAGTTGACTTTTTAAAATGTGGATGGCTAACATGCAGTATTTGTTGGTGAGTAGAGTTTTCAGATGGGAAGTAGAAATATGTATACCCTTCTCTCATTATGGAAGAGTTGTCTGTGGAATCCATATTTTCAAGGATGGGGGAGGTTCTAACAGTTTTTTGGGAGTTTTTGGATGCTTTTTCCAAGGAGGTTGTGACATTTATCCCTCGACATGATGTTGATTTTGGGGTGGATTTTTATCTCAGTGATTCTCTAATCTCGATGGATACCAATTGGATGGAACCCTTGGAGGATAAAGAGTTAAGGATTCATATAGATTATCTGTTGTAGAATGGCTTAATTATGACTATTTTGTTTTCAAGGGGAGTTCCAATGTTCTTTTCTAAAAATTCAGATGATATTATGAGGTTATGTATATACTACTAGAGGTTGAATCAGTTTAATATCAAGAATCATTACCCTCTTCTGAGTATAAATTATTTTCTAACTCATATAGAGGGGTGAGTTTGTTTTCTAAAATCAATATATGGTTGGGATATCCTCAACTGAGTGGAAAGTAAGGAGATGTCCTAAATATTACCTTTAGATATAGGTATGGACACTTTGAGTTCATGGTCATGTCATTCGGTATCATGAATGCACCAGTTGTGTTCATGGCGTTTATGAACTACATGTTCTTTGAATTCCTAGACCATTTCATAGTTGTATTCATCAAATACATATGTATCTAATCAAATTCATAGGATAATAATGATGATTATCTTAGAGTTTTCCTAAAGGTTCTTTAACACCACTGTCTCTATGGAATATTGTTCAAGTATAATTTTTTTACACTAGGGGTATGTTTCCTTAAGCATATAGTGTCTTATAATGGTTTGTCTATGGAGATATCATAGGTTGAAGAAGTTTTTTCTTAGGATGAACCCAAAAATGTTGTGGAGTTTCATAGATTATTGGGTCTTCCCGGCTATTATCATAGGTTTGTATCTAATTTATCAATGATTTTGGCCTCATTGGCAGCTTTGACCAATAATTACTAGGATTTTTATGGACTGATCAATGTCCAACAACATTTAGATATCTGAAATAGAAGTTGATCAATGATTCAGTGCTTTAGTTACTTGAGGAAGGGGTGTTATATGAGGTATTTTTTTATTCTTTCATATAGGATTAGGATATCTATTGATGAAGTTGAGGTTGGTGATCTATTATACTTGTAGGAATGTATGTCCCTATAATAATTACTATTATACCCATGATATAGGTTTGGTTTAGGTTGTGTTTTTTACTGAATCTATAGTGACACTACCTCATTGGGGAGCACATTTTGTCCTTTATAGATCACAAGAGTTTGAGTTATATCTTTTCTCACCATGATATGGATCTATGGCAGTATTGGTGGATGGAGTTTCTTTATGATTATGAATTTGAGATATATTACACCTTAATAAAGGTGAATGTTTTGGATGAAACCTTGAGTATGAAGTTATGAAGAAATGTTTTTTGGGAGTTTGGGGATGTTTGGAAAGGGAAGGAGTAGCTTGAAGCGACAAATATCTATGTGAGAGATAGTAGTAGTCAAAGTTTTATTTGTCGAATGAATTTTCGGTCTTCTTTGATATAGAAGGTGGAGGATACTCAGTGGGGAGACTCAAAGATAGTAGTGATACATGATCATGTTGATCATAGTGATGCTCCAGATGGGTAGACACAGTATTTCTGAAAAATGGAGTTGTTTTAGGATAGGATATTTATTCTGGTAGTGGTGTGTGAGGGATTCCTTAATGAGTCTCATAGATTACCATTGGTGGTACGCCCAGAAGTAGCTATGCTCTTTCATGTCTTGAGAATACAGTTTTAGTGGCCTAGGAAAAAAATTGACGGTGGAAGATGTTATGCCTCGGTGTTTGGATTTCCAACAGTAAAGGTTGAGGATAATTTTTTTAGAGGTTTCTTGTAGCCTTATGTGTTCTTGATTAGAATTTGGATGAAATATTAGGGTATTTCATCACATGATTACCCAGATCTCATGGATGTTGTTATGATATTTGGATAATTTTTGATTGGTTGATGAAATCACCTCGCTTTATAGCAATTTGTAAGTCGTTTTTCATGGATGTTTTAGAAAATCACTATGTTTATGAGGTCATGAGGTTTTATGGAGTCCTGAGATCCATTATCTCAGACCAAGATTCTCATTTAACCTTATTATTCTAGAAGGGATTGTAGCATGGTTTTGGCATATGGTTATGCCATAACACCTATTTCCACCCTTATATGAATGGGAATTTGGATAAGACTATCAAAAAAAGGTAGTATATGGTTTGGGAATGTATATTATACTTTTTTAGATCTTGTTCATTGAAATTACACTTGGTTGAGTTTTATTACAATAATATTTATCACTCATCCATCGTTATAGACCCATCTAAGGATATGTATGAATGGTTGTTCCATTCTCTGTTATGCTAGACTGGGGTTGGGGAGTCAGTATTTCTTGGTCCAGATGTGGTATAGACCATGATTGAGAAGGATTAGTTGGTTTAAGAGAGGATGAAAGTAGTG
This sequence comes from Viscum album, assembly GCA_963277665.1. NCBI lineage: Eukaryota > Viridiplantae > Streptophyta > Magnoliopsida > Santalales > Viscaceae > Viscum > Viscum album. Next base: position 149,974,795 of record OY728143.1, read on the forward strand.
TAAGACTAGAAGAAGTCTTATTCCGAATGTAGGAGGATGCCCTTGTAGTTCAAGGTTGGAGACTATGTATTCTTGAAGTTCTTTCCTTGACCTAGGAAGTAGATTTTTGGTATGGGGAGTAATATTTCACCCTAGTTTGTTGGGACCTTCAAGGTTTTGGGGTGTAATGGTGAGGTGGATTTTCGATTGCAACCTCTACTATGAAAAAATAGAATTCACAATTTCTTCCACATCCCTCATCTTTGTCGATATATTCATAATGAATCCCGTATAATTTAATGGTGAGAGTTGTAAATTTAGGATGATGCAATGTTCATAGAGAAAACAATGGAGATATAGGATCTTCATTAGAAGGTACTTTATGGATGGAAAATTCTTTTGGTTTGGGTGTTATGGGGGAATATATTCCTAGAGGAGAGTACTTGTGAGTTTAAGACGCATATGTATTCCCAATACCCTAAGTTTTTGTTTTGAGCTTGTATTGTTTTCTTTATTCTGTTTTGGTTGAAAATGTAATATTCAAAACCATGTTGTTTTATGAAATATGATTTTTTGATGTGAGATGTGGGATAAAACGTATGACATATGGAGAGGGGAGGACCTCAATCCTACTCAGAGCATGATATACTTTGATATAATTAAAACCGTTTAGGAGAGTCACTTCCACTCAAACTGGATAGTATCTGGAAATGGAGTATGCAATTGGTTGATTTATGTTCACAGTTGGCATAGTATTGTGTGCTAGTTATGGTAGTGGTTGGATTGGGTTGTGTGGAATTTGATGTGGTTATATGTAAATGTGGTGGTTTGTGGATATTGTTGAATGTTTTGTATAATTCTCCATGCGAGGTGTTGATGTGGTTTTTTGAGATATTTTTTGGGAGCTTTGGTTGTCTCATTTAGTTGGTGGTGTGGTTGTGTTTGGACTATAACAATATCCTTGAGAGGTATCTCAAGGGGTGTCTGTTTGGAACTCCTTTCACTTTTCTTTTATTTTTTCTTTGATTCTTGAGGGTGAGAATAGTTTTAGTGTTATCTGATGTAATGGAACAAACCTTCAATCCATTTAATTTATGGTAAATATAGTGGTAAATATGTATGGAGAAATATCAATATTTTGGAGGTTTTTAGGAGGATAATGGAGGTTTTTCAGCTGGAAAATATAGATGGGAGTATTCCTATAATTTTAATCCATAGGAAAAGTTGTAGGGGTGGCCTATGTGGCATGGAGGAGCCAACTGTAGTGTAGGGAGCCCAGGGAGGTTTTTTTGGTTCTAAAAAAAATTATGGCATGGATTCAGTCTAGAGGCTAGTTGTGAAATAGAGATGGGTATCCTACCCCAATGGCTATAGTATAGGGGTGATGGATGTAGTGTGGTGTTATGGAGTTAATCTTTCATGGTTCTAGAATTTTTGGGGAAGTTATGTTATGGAGTTAAAATCTATGGCATGTCCCTTATTGGTTGAGAGGTTTTGTGGTGTATTAGTTCTGAATACATCATGACCTACTTCCCCTTTTATATGATCTATATCATGGTAATATCCTCAAATATTATAGGTTAGTAAATCAGTGTGGTTGTGGCAGGGTAAGGGGTGATGTGACATAGTCACTTCAATTTATTAAGTAAGCTATGATATGGATAGGGTGGTTGTGTCATGGTCCTATGTTTTTTTATCTATTGTATAAATTCCCATATCCACTTATACTAGATCACTTTTCATTTTGTTTCCATAATTTCTTGAGTATCTCAAGTGCATCCAAAGGAGTACTTTCAACCCCCTTTCAGATGATTTAAACCCCATCCTTAGAGATTGAACCATATTAGTTTAGTTGAGTTCCTACATCCTTTTTCAATTTTTCTTAGTTTCTTGATTGGGAATGGTTCTTACATGGTAAATAATTTTTTTCAGTGTTTCTTTGGAAAGTGTATGATGGTTTTTTATGTTTTAGGTAGGTTAAGGTGCCTTCCTTCATCGTGGTTCTTGTTGGTGGCCTGGTTCTTATTCCAACCATTAACAATGAATCAAAAATATTTTTTTGAGCTAGGGGATCCTTTTTCTCACCTAGTGTATCATGTGAGATGGTTTATAGTCTTTATATCTCTTGGGAATATGGTTTCATCCTACTTAATAAAATAAATTAATCATTTTAATTGAAATTTAAAGGTAAGGTGAATTTTTTCATGTTTTTACAACTTTGATATTATTGTTGATATTTTTATTGTACAATCATGATTCCCTACTGAAAATGGGGGTTGTTGGGGGATTCACTTGTGCATTTGTTGATAAATTATGGATCCTTTTTTATTTTGATTGATTGGAATCACCTTAAATAAATTTTAATTGGATAGCCACTTATATTTGGATAATAAAATGGTTACCCCAATATTTATGGATTATTTGAGAATTTCCCTAAATAAACTAGTGGAATATGATAAAAAACCCAACTAAATCTAAAAAGATGTTATATTTCAATGTTTTGTTTTGTGACCATGTTTTGGGGTGGTGATATGTTACCATGAAGTGGGTGGTGATATGTTATCATGTTGTGGGGCGATGAGGTTTGGATATATTGTGGGGTGGTTATGTGTAGTTGTGTTGTGGGGTGGTGATGTGTGGTTGTGATGTGGTTTGGAAATATTGAAGTGGTGGTAGTCGGATTTATAAGGATGATGGTTTGTTTGGTTTGTTGGTATGGTGTTGTGTTTTGATAGATTCCCAGGTAGTTTTGTAATTTAATGATAATGTTTAATTAAAATTTAATGGGATATTAGTAATGGAATTAATTGGTAAATGATGAATTGAAATGGTATGGTATGAATAGTTAATAAAAGGGATGTAAAATCGATGGGAGAAATGAAATTAATTGGTTAGTAACATGAATCTGGAAATATGAATTAATTGAGAAAGTGGAGGAAATGTTAAGTATATATTGCGGCTTGTTTTTTTTTTGTGTATTTAATAGTAACAGTGAAAATTACGGTGTTTTAAGGTTGGTGGTGAAGTTTTCATTTTTATAGTACCTGGTTGTGAACCCATAATATTGGATTGTATGTAGATTTATATATATGTGTGTGTGTGTGTGTGTGTGTCTGTGTGTGTGTGTATCATTCATATTCTCTGTGATTTTTTATACACACTCCCCCCATTTTGAACACCATGTGTCAACACCCATATATTCATCTGGGGTTTTTTCCCAATATCACAATGGGGGATAGATGTATGGAAACCCACTCTTTCTCGATCTCTCTTCTAGGTGATATTGACATGAATGAACTGTGATGGCTAGAAGTAAAAAAGTGAATATTAGTGGTATTTAGTGAGGTAATGGTGTGGATTGTTGTGAGGATCATGCATGGTAGGAAGAGGACATGAGATTATTGTCCTACGTGTTCACTATACCCTACTGCTCTGGTTATGGCCCAGAATTCTTTGGATGAGATGTGATGTGATGGACCAGGTGTCTATAGGAAAGATGAGATATGATGTTATCATATTTTGGGGTGGTATTTATCTATTGTGATATAAGTAAGAGATGGAAACACCATGACAAATGACATTGGGGTGTGAGAGAAAAAATGAAATGGGAATGTGGTGTGAGGTTCCCTTTATCTATATGATTCTTATTTTGTTATTATACTTGTCGTTCATTATTTAGGGATCTTTCTTTGATGAAATTGGAGTTATTTAGTTGATCTTTTTAGGTGTTGTGGTTTCTGTTGTTCACTCATGGGTGCATTAGTATTCTCTTTTCACATGACCATGAGAGACATTTGGCTTCCTAGTAAGTATACCTATATGCTCACCCTACATAAATGTAAACCAATTTTCAAGTTTCTAGGTGGACTATGTGGACCGTGATAGACATCACTAGCTCAGAACTTTGTATTTTTGTTGTGTTTCTTCCTTATCTTTTATTTTGGTTAATTACTTTTGGAGACTATTATATGTATTTTGTTACCTTATAAAATCATTTTAGGATGGTTTTGGTTTCCTTTTTCTTATGGTATTTCATAGAGTAATTCGTGGTTGATTTGACATATCTTCTAAACTAGTTTTATTATGTAGGGTAATACCTCTCATTCATTATTTTTTTATCCCCTTGGTTCTAGTTATAAACTTAGGGCCTACTAGAGGTAAAAAATAGGAGGGTCATTATCTCTCTTCCTTCTTGGTAGTATCTTTGGAGGATGGGGGTCATGACTAGATTAATCTAAGTAACCAGTTGATAATAAGTTTTATAGAGGATTGATTCGGATCTTACTATATTTGACTAATAGTAAACTATACATAATGCATTTAGTATTCTTATGTTCTATAATCCAAGAAAATCCCAAATAATCATGTTTTAAAGATTCGAGAATAATTTTAAGGTATTTTAAAGGCTTGGTTTCTCTTTGTCCAACCTTTCTAAAAACCATTGATCTTAATTTAATCTCATATTCAGATATTTTTTTGGTTGGTTATATGTTATATAGAAAATTCACCTCAAAAACCTACCACTTTTTTGGTAAATACATTTTTTCATGGTCGATTAAGAAGCAATACCCAGTTGCATTATCTACTGTAGAATAATAATACTATATTTCTAATAGTTCTTGTGAAAAGTTATTATGGATGAAACATACCTTGATCGACTTTATATTTAATTTTAATCAAGTGTCAATCAAATGTGATAACACTGGTGTTATCATCATTTCTAAAAATATCATAAACCATTCTATAAAAAATCACATTTTTTTGAGTCATCATTTCTTTAGAGATCACACAAGAAAATGGAACATCTCTATTGAATTTATTTCTACTAAAAAAATTATCTGAAATATTTACTAATCCTCTCTTTTATTATATATTTTATTTTATTAAAAGAGAAATAAGTTTATAAAAATTTAAATAAACTTATTTATGATATTATTAAGTTCACTTATAAATTATGTTTATGATTTATTTTTTGTTACTTTGTATTATCTTGTTTATTTTATAAATTCAATAATAAATAGTATTATTCCACAATAATTTATACAATATTATTTTAACATTATTTTTAAAAAAAATATTTTCTTAGGATACAATAGAATTGATATGTAAGCACCTTAATTTTTTTTATATTACTCTATTTCTGAATTCATTGCTTGAATACCTAAAAACCCTTATGAATCTAAAACCATTATGCACCAAAACCATGTATGTGTTCTCTCTATGATTGGTTCCCTTATGCATGATCTCCCTTAACTAAATCTCTTTAGTCCTTATCTATATCCATAAACTCCCTAATCTTTATCATCCCCTACCTAGTTTGATAATTGGGAAAGAAAATAGGATAGGGGAAGGAACCTTAAGTCCCTCAAAGAAGTTCAAATATTCTAGCTCGTAGCATCGAGTGTATCCTAGTAAGGCCATCAATCTTGAATTTTTGAATATCATAGAGATTATTTTGAATAAATTATTTATTTTTCAAGGTCAATAGTATGTTTTTGTTAAAAAGAAAAGTGATTTTTTTATATAAAATTGCACAAATTCTATGAGAATGTGCATAGTGGGGATCATATTTCTTATAAGATAAATTGAAAGGAATTTTTTATCTCCTTTGAAGAAATGGGTGGAATCCTTTATTTTTATCATAAGGGAAGTGATTATTTTAGACAGACCATGGTGGGTAAAGATAAATATGAATCTCTTGAGCTTATCAAATCCATGTTTGGGACATCAGTGGTTAAAAGAATGTGGTTAAGGATCGAGAGGTCAAAAACAAGGTTTTGTATAATTTTATTCAAACTAATATTTCTAAAAGGGATATACAGTTTAATAATATACTCTTTAAGGATATGTATCTTCTCTATTTATTTTTTAATGATAATAATGTTATCCAACCAAGATACATGTTCCACCTCATGCATCATTACTTCCAAGGAAATGTTGAGATGATTTATTATCCTTTTCATAGGATTTTATAGTTTTTAAAAAAAATAAGTGGTGTTGAATGAAGTTGAGTATGTAAAGAATCACAAAAGTAACACACTCAAAATTAATCTTCTAAAAATATTTTTTTATTCTGGAGACTCTTTTTAAAATATGTTCTTCAAAATTTGAAAAAAAACTAAGAAACTTGACCAGTTCCAATTCCCCATGCACATGTTGAGGGGGGGGGTCTAGACCTAGTCTTCTTAGAGATGCAAGACCCACTAAGGGGGATCTTACTAAGGAAGTAGTAGTAGAAGTTGTTTTGGAATCTAGGTAGGAACCTTTTGGGGTTATTGTAGATGAAGTGGAAGTGAAACAAGCTATTTTTTCATCTTCTTAACTACAAGTTGCAAAATTTGGAACTGTAGATGTGTAAAGAGGAGATGAGGCTAAAAATTTGATTATACTAATATCTCTATATAGTATAATGTTCTAGATCATATGGAAGTTGATATACCTGTTTGATCTCCTAATCCTCATGAGATTACTATTATAGATATCCCCTTATCTGTAGAATCTACTAATGTAGAATCTTTATAGGATTCTAAAATTTTAATCTCTAATGATCATATATTTTTAAAGGATAAACAAGTTGTGGATAAAGATATTTACTCTCAAAATCATGGGGATACATATTTAGTGAGAAATGATAAAGTGATATAAGGTTTTGAAAATCATGTTAAAACCTTTATTGATGATATTGTTAATGAGTTCGGAAATATCAGGGAGGGATTTGAGGAGCTAAATGGTGAGATAAATGCCACTCAAGATGATTTGAAGAGAATTTAAGAAAATTCATTATCTAAGACTAATTTCAAAAAGATAATGGAATTAATGGATACTCAAAATCCTATACTAGAGAATTTATAACCTATTCATCTAGGTTCTTCTACTTCAGAAAAGAAAGAGATTGAGTCTATAAAGAACTAGATTTTTGGTTTAAATGAAATGTGTACCACTAAATGTGAATTTAATTAGTTAAGTGTAATTTTAACATCACAATATTAAATGATCAAGTATATATCTCTAGTACAACCCAGGTTATCTGAAAAAGTGATTAAAGAAATAGAAGGGGTGAGATTAGATATCAAATATGACATTCATCAGTTGAATATTATGGTGAATATTCATTTTGAGTTTCTCAAATATTTTTCACCAAATGCATTGGATTATATTCATTTATTTGATTCTGATATGTATCCATAATTTAAAAATTTATCTTTAGATCTAAGTTATGTAAATGAGAATCTAGAAAGACTTTAATGTTATTTTATCTCTCTAGTGATACTATGATATTATAGAAAAGAAGTACACATAGAATTTTAATAAGTTATAAATGTTATAGACAAGGGAATTCTTGGCACTGATCTCCAACTAGTTATTTTTATTAGAAAATGTGAGGAGTATCTTCCCTCATTTAAATCCAAGGTGGATGACATGTTTGATATATTTGAAATCATCCTAAATCATCTAGAAAATTATAATTCCCTATCAACTAAAATTTCAAAATTCTTCACACTCATCTAATGGAACATCTAGAATTTACTCATAAAGTATATGTTTCTACCATTTCTCAATCCAAATCCAATATTCCCATTTATACCAAGGTCAAGGAAACCATGATTTAAAAGGGGATGAAATATATTCCTATGCCTCTAGCACCCCCTTCTTCTATCCCTATATCAATTTCTTGTCAACAACTTGTCTCTGATAGTGTTTTTCAAATCAGTCAAGTTTTGGTTGATAGTCCTACTAACATTGATTACAAAGTTAAATATTTTGATGTTAAATTGTTAAATCATAAATCTTGTGTTGAGGAAGTTAGAAAAAAATTCCCAGATAGTCTGGTATGCCAACATTCAGTTCTTTCTAGTCTTGTTCTATCCCTTATCAGTGGTTTTCAACAACTCAATTAGAATATTTAAAGGTTTTTTTAATTATTCCCATGAAGTGATATCTCAAAAAATGGAAAGGATATAAGATCACCCTTGAATTCTATAATGGTATATTATCAAAAGGATTAGAATATGTGCAGATGCCTCATCCCATATCCAAGTAATAAGATCTATTATAACTTCACTACTTAGTAGGTGAATTAGTTTCGAAAATAGGTTAGATAAATCTTTTGATCATTACACCATTTATCAGCAAGATAACCATAGGTTAGCTCAGTATGCAACCCTTTATTATCCTCCTTCTATTTCCTGACCTATGTTGTTCATTTCCTATAGAAAGTATGAATTCAGTGTAGCCTCAAATTACCATTAGAAAATCCCAGCATCCCCAATGAGTCTCTCTGGTCATGACTAAATAGGTTTTGGAGGCGAAATACATTTAAAAGTTGAGGTTGGTAGTATTTTCATTCTTCCTCCTATAAAACCTCCTTCAACATCTTCCACTTCTCCTACCTTCAAGAAACCTTCATCTCATCCCAATCCTTCTTTTGATCATATTATCCATTCTTGATCCACATAGATTCTTGACTGTGTATATTTAATATTGTTTTATATTTAATGAAATTCATATTCTAGGGTTATTTTGTGGATTATTTTGTTTTTATTTATATACTGTTGTTTATTTTCTTCTTATCTAGGTAGATGTACAATTAATATCTTTATTCATTAATATGTTCTTATAGTATATTATAGTTTTGTACTATATTCATTATTCTTTATGCATTATATTTTGTTCATTTTTTGTCACACAAAAAGTAATATTAGTGGAAAACAAAAAAAATCAAAAAAAAAATTAAGCATGATTAAGTCCTTTTAAATTTTATAGGATATTTTGTTTACCAAATCCATTAAAATTATATGTTTTTCTTTATGGGTTTCATGATCATAAAAATGGGGAATATTGTTAAACTACTAATGTTATTCAAATATAATGTATCATATGTTTTGATTCACATATAAAATATTTATTATATTTATAATAGATCTCTCTTTAAGTGTGTTTAACTAGGCTGTATTTATATTTTTATTTACTGAAGTCAATTCCGGCCTGATATGAAGATTTTTCGTAGTCTGAAAATTTTATCTTACATAGAATTATTTTCTATGTTTAATTCACTTACATGAAAATCTATACATGTGAATCCATATATATAATGGAGTCTACCAACATAAATTTTCTTATATAGTGAATCTACCTACATGAAATTGACTTTATAGTGAAATCAACTATGTTGAATCACTTATATCGATAAGTTAGATACATAGTAAAATCAATGCTGTAGAAACATATATATTAATAAATCATCTGCACGGTGAGATTAGTTATGAAGAATTTCATTAGGTAGACAACTTGGATATGCAGAATCACCTAAGTGATATATTTTTTAATGCATAATTACATATTCAATAAATTTAGTTACATAGAATTTGATATGATTTTTTTGATTACATGGTTCTTTCAGCTATGTAAAATTTGTTACATGGAAGATTTGGATCCATATACTTTTTTCTTATAGATTTGTATAAATGAAAAATTCATATACATAGTTTTGGATTCATGGATATATTTCAACTCTAGGATTTTGGCTGCATGGATTTCATCTATGAAAATTTTATTTTGCATACATCTTGCTACAACTCATTCTATGTATTATGGTTGGAGTATTTTAAGGAAAATTAATTATTGTTTCCAAATATTTGTAAGAAATATGAGTAAATTAGGTATGGATGACTTCTCTAAAATCATTAAATTCCAATAATGGTAAAAAATATTACCATATTAATGATTTCATAATTTTTATTGAGACAATTAAGGTAATAATGATCTAGAAAAGATTTTATTTTAGATATTGATTTAATCTATAGAACCAAGATATAATCTATATAAAAAATATAAATAAGTTCAATAAAAAATATAGGTGTTTATGTATACAAGAAACTCAATATCTATTTTTTGAATATCGTCGTCTTTTCCCTTACGTTGCAATGAGATTTATTATCCTCAAAAGAAAAGTTTACTAAATTTGTGTTCCACTTTTACTTTTAAGAAATATAATTTTTTCACTCATAATTTCTTCCCCAATCTACATTTATTAAAATATTTTATTCTGTTGGGAACTTCTCAACTGCCAATTTTTTATTGTAATTGTGTGCATTAGCTAAAGATTACATTATATAATGTTTTTCCTCTCATTTAAGTGAAAAATCCTTGTATAGAGTGTGGTTGAAGGTTATTTTAATACTCATAATAGGATACATATAAAATATCATTAATTTATGTTTATATTGAGTGATAGTTTATTGAACTCGAGTAGGGAAGCCTCTTGGAAAAGGATTGTATATAGTGAAAATCATTATCCGCGTAGAGCGAGTGTTGGTATAGTGGACAAGGGGATCTTTGTGCCCAAAAAAACTATAATAATATCTTATATTACTTTATCGTATTTTCATTTATACCACAACAAACTAGTTCATTATATTGAAGAAAGTTCTCAAAAAGAGGGTATGAAATCGTAGTGTTCAATTCTCCCCCCCCCCCTTGAGTCATTATTCAACTAATATGGGACAACATTTATAAAGTTTTTTTATTTCTTGGAAAGAAAAATATGTCACATATAATTTAACTTAATTTAATTAATTCCATTGGAATAATCATTATACTTTATTTTGGTATAAAATCATTTTTATGCTTAAAAGTAAATTTTTTTTAAATGGTTTTCATTGCAGTTTGTGTAATTATATTCAAATTAATTTTTAAATTTTTTGTAAATTTAATATGTTAAATTAATTTATATTTATAATCAAGAGGTTCAAATTTTTTAATGATTTTAATTTCATCTTTAGTCATTATGAATAGTAACCTTGGTAAACCTTTGTCACAACAGTAATGGTTAAAAGATTTATCAAGAGGGTTAAAAAGAAGTTATAAGGATTACAAATCATAAAATATTATTTAAATTTTATTGGATGGGTTTATTTAAACTCATATTAATACTAGATTCAAAAAAAATTAATTTTGTTCCACTTTATTTTGGTAAAAAACATAATATATTTAAAATTTTTAAGTATTTACAAGTGTGTCACTCGCCTTACTTATAATATGCCACCTCATTAACTCACTTATACACATACATTGAAAACTATATCTTAGATAATACCTACCAAAATCCCTTCCCAACTCTCATACTCACATCTTAGAGGTCTTAGTATTAATAAAATACCAACTTAATAAGTCTTAAGGTGTAATCCAAAGGGACGTTCTCTAAATAAAAGATATAATTATTAATTGAGTGTTTCATGTTTATTTATTATTATACCTCTTTAAAATATTATTTAACCATGATAAAAAAATAACACCATTATATTATATATAGTGAAATTTTATAATTTTTTTTTAAAACCCTTTTTCATATCATTTTCTATCATATGGAAAATAAAAATATCACTTGTGTTTATGTGTGGACTACCACCTCAATGAAGTAATGTGTTTCTTCTTTCATAACTAAATCGTATGGATAGTTAAAATAATGTAATAAATGAATATATATGATATTTATGAAATAATTGTTTTTATTTGAAGATAATATACTACTTACCTTCCTACCCTACTATCTTTTTAAAAATGATAACATCCCTGATGCATGTGTGTGGATTTCTACCTCCACAAAGCGATGTGATTTGTTTTTCATTTACACCTTAAAATGATGGTTATAAGGATAAAAATAATGAATAAATATAAAATTTATTGAATATTTATGATTTAGAAAATGTAAAATATTATCTACATTATTTATTCTCTACCTAGTTGAAAAATAAAAACAATGTTCTTGCATACGTACAGACTGTCGTCTCCATGAAATGACATGTCCAATTTTTCATGACCACCTTACATGGTTAATTATAAAATTATATTTAATATATAAATATGATAATTAAAAAATTAATAGTATGAAGGTAATGGAACCATAAACACTATGAACATGGTCAAAGCATCGATGTTGTTTTTGAGGTTATAAATTGAACCACCCCAAAACATCAAACGTGAACTTAAAAATTTTAGTAAATAAATAAAACATGGTAATAAATGAAATAAAGGTAATAATGAAAATGGAATTAAAATTAAAATGTTATATAATAAATTAAATATCTAATTTAATTTTATTATTTAGGATTTATAGAACGTATAAAACTACACGAGACTTAAGTTAAGGGATTTTCCTTTAAAATGTTTTTTTAAATATTTTAAAATATTTTTCCTACATATCCATGTTCCTTTAAATATTTCAATAATGTTATTATTTATGATTAAATTTTCTATACAGTTTATTTTTTAATATATTTATATTTCATTACAAAGGTTTAAAAAATTAATATTTTCATCATTTTCTTTATGGGTTATTTTTAACTTTTTTCAAAAGTGCCAAAAATGTTTTTTTAACATGTACGGATTGACATAATTTTCCCATAATCGTATAAATTATTAATTATCAACCATTCTATATAAGTTGATATAGTTTTTTAAAAGATATCCTACTACTCTTCTGGTAATTTTTCATTTTTAAGTGTTTTTGAGGAATAGATATTTCCCCTTCTGTTTATGTGAAAAATGGAAAAGTGTTTTGTTTATGGGTACAAATGAATATTTAAATTTTTTTATGATGAAAAAGTATAATATTAAAAAAAAATGTTAATTATATGGTGATTTAGAATTATATATGATGATTAATGACACCAATATAGCTCATGATGATGGGTGATCTCGATATATCTCCCCAATGCATTGGATAATGAGTAGTCTTAAAATGTAAAAATTGAGAGAGATAACCAGATAAGTTACTCTTATGTAATTAATAAATACTTAGTTATTTTTTAAATGGGTTGAACATGAGTGAACATGGGTAATGACTACGATGTCACAAGATATCTATTTCATTATTGAAAAATTTTCTATGGAAATATTTTAATTTCACGAGGAAAGAAAAGTTTATAAACTTTTAGAGATGAATGGTTTTTTTCCAATTAATATTTTCATGAGTTCCCATATACCTCATATTTACTTCATGATTTTCTATGATAATAATGGGTTTAAAATCTTTTATTTAAGAAATAGTTTATTTTCTATTATGGATATGTTATTTTTATGTTCTCAAAGTTTTATTTTGGAAAAGGTAAACATTTTCATGGGTTTTCAAGTTCCCCATTGGACTAACTACTTTTCATTATTCGTGCATCCCTTAATAATCTTTATATGCTAATCACATGTCTTAAAATTATTTTTATAGGGACTAAGGATGAGTATAATGTATTATTATTTCTATCTCTGGATAAAGTAATTTTTCCTTGAATGAAGCAAGTTTTCTATGAATAAAACAGTGATGTGAACTTAAGAACCCTGTTTTTGTGGAAAAAATGGACATTGTGTATTAGTGTTCCCTATGTAATGTAATGGTTTTTATAATTAACTAAAACACTAAACCTAAGAGACTATGGTAATATAAAAATGTGAAATTTGTGTTATTGAACTCATATTTATGGTTTTTTAATGTAATGGGGTGTTGTACAATAAGCACCACCAAAAAATATGCTATAGATATTGGGGTGGAAGTTATCTAAAATATACACTAAATATGATGAGTTTATAAAGTCTCCATAAGAATAAATCTACGATTAAAGTTAATAATATTGAGCTAATATGAAGGCTTAGTGATTAAGTCATTTAATACTATGTTGATCTAAAAGTATCAACATCGTGTTAGTGGAATACCAAGAGTGATTTAAGTTGATTAGATCCAATAGTTAAGTAGATTGAAAGCTAAATCAGAGGATTAATAATACTAACTTCTCTAGAAGAAGGTTTCAAGATAAAAGTTTATTGGTGGTATCACCGGAATCCATATCAATAAAGGTATGAGAAATAGTGATAGAATCAAAAATCGAAGTGATGTATAAATAGTTCAACATTAAGGTTGGTTTTATGTTTTTTTAGTCAAATATTAGGGAAACAATAAGAGAATGAATATATGATTGGTATTCATTTTTCTAGATGATGAAGATAAAGTTGTGATATAATGAAGAAGATGTAAAGTATCAAAACATGAGGTTTTCAGCTGTGTTAAAGACATTAGTAGATGTAAATGAAAATTAAATCAAGTGTAACTAATTGATTGAGTTATAAAGGTGATATGATCATAAGATGAGGAACCCCATATGTGAAAAGGTAAAAATCATTGGAATATTATAGATGAAGCTGATCAAAATATGAAATTTCAATAAAAAACATGAACAATATGTTTATGTGACATATAAATATCACCAAAATCATATGATTCATGTAAAAGTTTGTTCAATGATTCAAAGGTTGTGTATAATTGATGTTGTGGAAAAGGTAGAACTCGAAGCTAAAGCATATTGAAGTTATTGTAAAAACTTATTGAATTATATAGAAGTAAATGTATTGAAATATTTCATTTATAATTAACATTTATGTGAAGTAAAATCCATTTATAAAATGTTTACTTAGATATTTAATGATCACGAAGATTGATTCTATTTTTCTTGTTGGTATTTAATGAAGATTTAGAAATATTGATTTTATATTTTTATAGGATTTAACATGGTTAAATATCTAATTTATTTATAATAATTTTAGGAAAGGATTACATTTTTTTAGGAAATTTTGAGTTTATAAATGACCAATATTGTTCAGATCTTAGTTGGGTTGATAATCCTGAGAAGATGAGTGATTAAAGAGTTAATAAATATGAATTTCTAAGAGATTTGTGTGGTTAAATAAGGGTATTATTTCTAGATTATTTTTTATCTAAAAAAGAGGAACCAAATTATGGAGTTTGATAGATTTTAGGAACGATAAGTTCAAATTATGGTTGAAAAAGTTCCAAATAACATTTTCCAAATTATTTATGAAAATAAGTTAAGTTCAATTATTCAATAGGATTATATAAATATTCAAACTGTTAAACTGGTTGTAACTAAAATAATCATCGTATCTAGATATATAAGTGATGGCTTAACATTTGTTAAAATGATAATACATTCCCAAACTATTCTAATAGATAATTGATTATCGTGGAATTTTGTGGGTTGAGATAAAAAATGAACATAGTAAGTGGTAGGTACCCACACTAGGATAAAACCTTGTAATAAATATGTGCATTTCTTTCAAGTTTACTTTATTTCATATGGATGAGAGTGAGAATAAGGATGCATGCCTTTAAAAACATATATTTATGAGTTTAATAGAAAAGATTTAAATTTATTACATTATCATGATCTTTTAGGTTTAGTGTTTTATATAATTAGAAAAAATTGTTAAATATGAAACCCATGAATTAAAAAGTGAAAACTTCCGATAAATTTCCATTTTTCATAGATACAAGACTCTTAAATTAATCTTATGATTCATTCATTTCTCTTTTACTTCATTTAAAAATGATACACAAAAGTATAAATTTTGACATTTTTATTGTTCTTAATCATCCTTAGATCATATAAAAATATTTTAAAATTTTGGATGAATATAAAAAAGATAAATAAGGGATATAAAAATAAATTAATCTCATTATTCCAATGAAAAATAGGAAAATACATTAAAATGATTACCATTTTCATAATAAAAAATTGAGAACATAAATAAAAAAATTCCACATAATAAAATCAATCATTGCTCAAAAAAACCTTTTAAACTCATATAAAACATATTAATACTTTGAAATAAACTTGAGAAACATGATAGATCAAGAATTTATTTCTTTGAAAAAAAACATTTCACTTTTAAAAGTTTATAAAATTTTATATACAGATAAATCAAAAGATTTATATAAAAACCCTTTGCAAGCCTGAAATGGGTATCTTGTAGCATTATAGTGATAAACAATGTTCACTCATATTTAATAAATGATAGACTAACTGATTCCCAGTAAATTCCATAAGATTAACCTACCTGGTTATCTCCCTTATTTCTTTCTTTGAAGAATAAATAATGTCCCATTGTATTAGAGAATGATATGGGGTTCACCCATAATCATGAGTTATATCAGGATTACCCAGCATAATCTATGATCCCAAAGCACCATATAATGAAGGAAAAATTTTACAATCACACACTTTTTTATCATAAAACCCTTCAAAAAATAATTTTAACCCATAAAAAACAGCACATTCCATTTTCACAAAAAATTAGGCGAAATATAATTTTCTTTTGAAAACTCATAAAATTTAAAAATTACCAAAAAAAGAGAATAATATATACTTTGAAAATTCATGTAAAATTATAGAGTAATATTTATATCAAATAACTGATATGTTGGTGGGAAAATATGATCATGCTATAAATGTAAACAAACATTTTTTTCACTTTTTTAAAAAGTTAAAAAATAATCCATACAAATAACATTGAAAAGATTCCTTTCTAAACCTTTTTAAAGAAAGTAAAAAGGAGTATAAAATTGTAACATCCCAAGTAAATAAAGAATAAGATATTTTAATATTTATTAAGAAAAATTAATTAAATATTAATTTTACTTTAAAGGGGATGTTATGTTTGATGGCATACCTGACACGAAACAATGGGTTTCTCTAAAGTCTAATGTTGCACACAATGCTGAGTCATATTGAAAAATATTAATAAAATATCATTATTTAACAAGGTAGTTAATGCCTAATCATTTTAATGGAGGTAATGAACATAACTAACTAAAATATGATTATACATGTTTGTTAAATGTTTTTACATTTATCCAATAAAATTTATAGGCTTAAAATGTGAATGAATCTAATTTTAAGCACAAATAGTCTAATATTCTTTAAAAGGTCGATTTACCACCTTCTAATGGAGAACCCTCATTAAATCTTATTTTGGTAACTTATATATGTTCTATTTGAAAAAATAAAATTCTTATTTAAAATCAGGACATCAAAGTTTACTTTGGGTAAATTTTTGGTATTTTTATGATAAAATTCATTTCTTAATGAATAGTGAAAATACTGTATTTTAAATTCAAAACTGAATTTTAATATAATTTATTTATATGTTTAGATTATCTTTTTATTTTATTTTAAATTTTAAATAGATTATATTTTTACCATTTAATCCAATGTTGGTCATTGGAAGTAATTTCACTTTGAAATTGGACGTAAACAAGTGTCAATATTTTGATAGCTATTATTTCTTAAAAACATGCTTTTTATTTTGATAACGGATATTAATTTTAAATTAATTAATGAAACTTCTATGTTTCTAATTTGGTAAAATATATATCATTTTTGAATTTGGAATATCAAATATAGCATAAGCTGAATTTTTGGTATTTTTCTCAAAAACATCAATTTTTGTTGAATAGTGAAAACACTCAGTAATAGTTAAAAGGATGACTTTTTCATTTAAATGAAATTTTACTTCTTCTGTGAATTAAATTTCAAAAATCTGATATACATGGTCGTTATTAATAAGTAAAATGTGGTTTAATAAGATTAAAATAATTTTTCATGAATAGTAACTTTTGACTTTTATTTACCGCGGTTAAAGATATATAGGGTAATTCAAGGTAAAAAAATATATTATAATAATATTAAATTAACCTAACATCTAGCCCAATCCTATTTTTTGATACATTTCCGACCATGGGCATTCTTGGGTCGATTTTGGGATCCCATGGTTCCACTTAAGAGTGCTAATGACACTTTATATTAATTAATGTAAAGTAATGACAAAAATGACATAAACATATATATTTTAGTAAATAAATTATTACATGGAATTATATAAATTATCTATTAATCTATAAATATTCATTTTAAAGATAAAAATATTTTATACATCATGGTGTCTTTTTATAATTTTTATAAATCAAATAAATAAAATTATTTATGACACAATAACGATGCAGTGTTTACCTCATTAATGAATGATTTAAATAAATAAGATTATAAAAATAAAAAAAAATCCAAAACCTATCCAATTCTTATTGGATTATTTTATTTCAAATAAGATTCATCTTATATTCGACATTAATAAGTTTTGGACCTTTAGAAACTGATAATAATTATATAATAAAATAATATTTTCAAACTTTCCAAAAGAGCCCCTCCTCCCCCTTATAAAAATCCCTCACCTCTAACCCATTACTCGCACCTATGAATCTCTTTGGATCATCCAATATTTTCACAAATAATATCTCAAGATCCCTATATTCCACCTAGAATACTTACCTTAGGCTGAAAGCACTTCAATAAATCCTTTGGGTTCAAACCAAAGGAAGTTACCCGATTTAAAGGTAACATCTTCTTTTAAGTTCTTTTCTTTTATTTTACTTCTCCAAACCCATAAACTATTTTTATTCCTTTATTTTATAAGAAAACAAAAATCATAAATATACTAGTTTTTTGTTATTAGAATTATTCTAACTACACTTACACACACTTCCATTTAATTGGTAAAGAACATATTGTTTCTAGGGATGGCAAATTAACGCCTCACGAAATGATGATTGTTCAATTATCTCCTACTGCCTCTCATGGTGGCCATTAAGATGGAACTATATTTATATATTATATATATTATATATATTATATTTATATTGTTTCTATGCTTCTGTTTTTTCATTCATATAATACCTTTATGGTTTCCATAGTAGGTAAATATGATAATTTCGTTTTAGGAAGCGTGGACTACCGCCCCCTCAAACAGATATGACTCGTTCATGCCATATGTGGAACATATAAAGGATAGAGTTAATAAAATTATAGATGATATTATACTAAAATTATAAAATACATATTTATCATTAATTTTCCATTCTATTAAAAATACGAAATAGAAATGAAAGTAGTGTTCATGCATACAAACGGCTTACCGTCTCCATGAACGATGCATTTCTTTTCTTACCTCCAAATGTTATATACTATTATAAATACATATATATACTCGATATATATGATATATATGATATTGAAATTATTAATATAATTCTGTAAGTAATGAAATTTTGACCACATGGACAACTTGTAAATATAAGAAGTTCATTTTTGACTTAAGTACCAAATATCGAAAAAATGACCATTATTAAATTAATGATTACATAATGTTTATAAAATGGAAATAAGTGACATAAAAAGAATAATAAACTCGAAAAAGGTTCTTAATCAAGTATAAATAAAGTTTAGTTTCTTATTTAGGAGATTAAAGAACGAACGGTTCAAGTCGGACACGAGGTAAGGGATTTCATCTCAATCTCCTTTCATTGATGCATATTTTATTTTATACATGACATTATTTTATACAGTGTAGAAAAACCTTTGATTTTTCATTTCATTCAAAAGGAATATTTTTCTATGAGGCATTTTACTAAATGACAAAAAATAATGTTTCTTTTTAATGTAATCAGTGAAAATGACATTTTTCACCGCCGCGAGTATTATTTGATCTATAGCTTCCTTAACAAGCCATAATGTTTTTAGAAGAAAATAAATACCAAGTACTCTTTTATGTATTTTTGTATTAAAAATGGTTTTGATAATGAATTTTTTATGTCAATATATTTAAATGATATATTGTGATTGAAATGTGGAAATTTTATCTTTCCTTTATATTTTTCTTATGTGTTATGAATATGTTATTATTTTTGGGCCTTGTTTACGTATATAGGAGGTTCCAGGATAAACCTTGGGTAGGTGAGCCTGAGATAGCTCTCCAATGCATTGGGTAATGTGACAGAGGTAAACGTGAATGTTTCTTCTAAGATATTTAGTGAATACACTATGATGGATATTCTAAATGTAACTCCCTACGTGGTTGTGAAAGCTACAAAGTAAGTATGTTATAGATGCCACAATTTACCTTTATGATTTGTGATTACTATGTGTTATTCATAAATCTTATGATTTCAAGAGTTATGTTAAAAATATTATGTTTTGATGAAATAATGTTTTATTTCCTTATTTTATAACCCTTACTGAGATTTTTATGCTCATCCCAAGTTTTGAAATGTTTTTCACAGGACTTAAAGATTAATAGGGTCAAGGATGGGATCAACAAAAATTCATGTTGTCCAAATCATGGAACTAGACATGACTCTTTTTTTCAATAGTTTTTATTTTATGAAAAAAAATGTAAACTGAGTAGATGTATCAAATCTTTAATTTTTGAGATGTAATGTAATAGTTATGGCCTAATTCTATGAAACTCTAAACCTGAAAATATCGTCAATGTGAATTATCTAATTAATTCAAGATTGTGTAATGTTTTAAGGTTGGGTCGTTATAGTTGGTATCAGAGATCCGTTTAAACAACTTTAGGAGTTAGAATATTGTAAAATTAATGACCATAAATTATTTTTTGGTAAGATAGATATGATATAGCATTTACAGATTACCATGTTACTTCGCCTAATATATTTCTGTGTTCAAAATTGTTTTCCACAGAGAAAATAGGGTGGTTATGATGGGATGACATCAGGAGGAAGGAAACCTTCCAAATCAGCAACATGAGATGGTCGGAATCAGAACTGAATAATTTATTTTAGTGATGGAATAGTTGAATCAGGCATTAAATGGTGGTGGTATCCATACACGAGATTATCCAAATCAACCACAGAGGAACATGTCAGTAGTAGAGCATTTCATGAGGCAAAATCCCACATAATTCAAAGGACCATATAACCCTGTGCTAGCTGAAGGGTGGATTATATAACTGGAGAATATTTTTGATTTCATTGGGTGTTCTTAACATCAAAAGGTTAGTTTTTTTGTTTACCATTTTGAAGGTGAATCTGATCAGTTGTGGTCGATGGTGAAAAATATTAGGGATAGTTAGTAGATTGATGCTCTCGATTGGGATGAATTCAAAGGTATATTTCTTGAGAAATATTTTCCTAAGGTGGTTCATCTTAGGATGGAAAAATAATTCCTATAATTGACACAGGAGGATGACTCAGTGGCTGCTTATGAAGCAAAATTCACTTGATTGGCAAGGTATGATCCAAATTTCATACGAGATCTTGATAGTAAAATCAATCGTTTTCACTTAGGATTAAACTGAAAGTATTGAATGACTTTAGATTCTCGTGAGTTAAAAAGTTATGAAAAACTTGTTTTATGTGTGGAGACGGTGGAAATGGATTTTTCTAATGATCAGGTGTTCTTTGACAAACAACATAATAAGAGGTCGAGGTGGCAGACAAAAGGGAATAACTCTACAAAAATGTCTGATGGTAAGAAACATAAGTTTATAGTTTTTGAAAATTGTGGTAAAAAGCATACTAGGGAATGTCTTTTGAATTCTGGTAAGTGCTACTGATATGTTAAAATGGGACATAAGGCTCGTAATTTCACTAAAAAAAGATCAAGTTAATGGTAAGACAAAATATGATTTACATTCAGAAAAATGTTTTAAGTGAAATGAAATGGGTCATTATGAAAATGAGTTTCCAATGAAGAACTAAACTGAGGGAAAGCAACCAGATTATAAGTAGAAAGGGGTGGTGAAATCCTTTGCAACTACTTCAGAAGATGTTGGTCCATCAAATGAAATAGTATCAGCTCTAGGGAGCTTTTTTTTTTAAGATTGATTTGAGGTCGGGGTACCATCATTTGAAAGTAAAGGAAGTAGACATTCTGAAGACCATGTTTCGTACTAGATATGGCCATTATGAATTTTTAGTTATTCCTTTTTGGTTAACCAATGCATCTATTGTATTCATGGATCTTATGAATAGAATTTTCTGTGAGTTCTTGGATAAGTTTGTGGTAATGTTCATTGATGATATTTTGGTTTATTCCAAAAGTAAATAGGAGCATGAAATTAATTTATGGGTTATCTCGCAAACCTTAAAAGAAAATAAACTATTTGGGAAATTCCACAAGTGTGAGTTTTTGTTACAAAAAATTTAATTCCTTGGTCATATTGTTTAAAAAAATGGCATAACTATTGATCCTTCAAAAACAAAAGTTATTGAAGAATGGACAAGACCTAGAAATATCACAGAGATTCGTAATTTTCTTGGTTTAGAAGGTTATTATCAAAAGTTTGTTGAATATTTTTCATGGTTATCTAGTCCACTGACTATGTTAAATCAAAAAGGTGTTAAGTTCATTTGGACAAAATAAAGTGAATATTTTTTTCAAGAATGGAAAAGAATATTAGTAAATGCTTATATTTTGGAATTACCTTCCAGAAATGGTGAGTTTATTATATATATTGATGCTTCAGTGAAAGGACTTGGTTGTTTCCTTATTTATAATGAGCAGTTAATTGCTTAAGCATCATGTCAGTTGAAACCCAATGAGTTTAATTACCATACACATGATTTGGAATTACCTGCTGTTGTTTTTTCTTTGAAAATTTAGATGCATCATTTGTATACAGTAAAATGTGAAATATATACTGACCACAATAGTTTAAAGTATATATTCACTCAGAAAGAATTAAACATGAGACAGAGGAGATAGATGAAATTAATCAAGGATTATTACTGCATGATCCATTACCATCTGGGAAAAGAAAATAAATAGGCAGATGCTTTGAGTCAAAAAAGTAATTCTTCGTTAACCATTTTATGTTTGAAATGAGACCATTTGGTTTTTGATTTGATGAAATTTGTTATAGAAGTTGTTAGTGCGGGAAATTCATCTATTTTTTCAGGTGTCTGTGAAATCATCTATATCAGACAGAATTAAGCAAGCAGAGAACGAATATAGTGAGTTGCAGAAAAAGGTAGAGTTGGTTCAGAAGGGTAAGTTGCCTGATTTTAGCATTGATAATGATTGTGTTTTGAGGTTTGGGAAGAGATTATATGTGCCTTTTGATTCAATGTTGAAGAAAGAGTTATAATGTGAAGCTCATAGTTCTCTGTTTTCAGTTCATCCTGGCAGTACTAAGATGTACAGAGATTTTCGGGAGTATTACTGGTGGGATCAAATGAAAAGAGATATTGCTGACTTTACTGTGAAGTGTTTGACTTGTCGATAGGTTAAAGCAGAGCGGCAGTTACCGAAAGGGATGCTTCAGTCCTTACCGGTTCCATAGTGGAAATTGGAAAATTAATCCATAGACATCGTTGTTGGATTACCAAATACATCTCAAGAAAATAATACAATATGGGTTATTGTTGTTCGATTGACTAAATCTTCTCATTTCCTTCCTATTTGATAAAATTTGTCTCTACATCGACTTTCTTGGTTGTATGTTAAAGGTATGGTCTTTTTGCATGGATTTCTCCTCTCCATTGTATCAGATTGTGATCCCAGAATCACTTCTAACTTTTAAAAAATCCTTCAGAAGTCATTGGGTACTGAATTAAAATTTCAGTACAACTTTTCATCCATTATCAGATGGGCAGTCATAATGAACAATTCAGACCTTGGAGGATATGTTAGGTGCTTTCCCAATAGATTACCAGGGAATATGGGACCAACATATTTCTTTGGTTGAATTTTCTTATAATAATAGTTTTCATTCCAGTATATAGATGGCTCTATTTGAGGCATTATATTGGAATCCGGGTCGAACTCTAGCTTTTTGGGATGAAGTAGGTGAAAGGAAGTTGATGGGACCAGAATTGGTAGAAGAGATGGCAGAAAAGGTTCAGTTGATTCAGAAGCACATGAAAACAGCTCAGAGCAGGCAGAAAAGTTATGTAGATATCCATAGGAAGGATCTTTATTTTGAGTTAGGTGATCATGTCTTTATCAATGTTTCTCCATGGAAAAGTGTGTTTCGTTCTAGTAAGAAGGGAAAGTTGTGTCCGAGGTTCAATGAACCTTATGAAATTATAGAGAAAGTTGGATCAGTTTCCTACACAATGTTTTTAATGTTTCAATGTTGAGAAAGTATATGCTAGATTTATCTCATGTTTTGAGCCCAAATGTAGTTAAGTTGGAAGAGAATCTCTCTCAAGTTCTTGAACGAAGAGAGAAAGTGTTACAGAATAAAGTAATTCATTAGGTGAAGGTTTTTTGGAAAAACCATAAGGTTGAAGAGGCAACATGGTAATCTAAAAATGTTACAAAGGATAAATACCCCCACTTATTTGATAAGTGAATAAAAATTGTGAGGATGCTATTTCCAAAAGGGGGGAAGGATGTAACATCCCAAGTAAATAAAGAATAAGAAATTTTCATATTTATTAAAATTTTTGAATTAAATATTAATTTTACTTTATAGGGAATGTTATGTTTGATGGGATATATGACACGCAATAATGGGTTTCTCCATAGTCTAATGTTTCATACAATGTAGAGTCATACTGAAAAATACCAATATAATATTATTATTTTAAATGGTATTTATCGCCTAGATGTTGTATTGGTGGGAATGAACAAGACTAACTAAAATATTATTATACAAGTTTGTAAATGTTTTTACATTTATCCAATAAAAGTTAGAGGCTTAAAATGTGAATGAATCTAATTTCAAGCACAAATAGTCTAATATTCTTTAAAAGGTTGATTTACAGCTTTTTAATGGAGGACCCTCTTTTAATATATTTTTGGTCACTTTTATATGTTCTATTTAACAAAATAAAATTCTTATTTAGAATCGGGACATCAAAATTTTCTTTGGGTAAATTTTTGTTATTTTTCTGATAAAATTTTTTTCTTAATGAATAGTGAAAATATGGTATTTTAAAATCAAAATTGACTTTTAATATAATTTATTTATATTATTATATTCTTTTTTTAATTTGTTTTAAATTTTAAATAGATTATATTTTTACCATTTCATCCAATGTTGGTCATTGGAAGTAATTTCACTTTGAAATTACACATAAACAAGTGTCAATCTTTTGACAGTTATTATTTCTTAAAAACATGCTTTTTGTTTTGACAACGGGAATTAATTTTAAATTAATTAATGAAACTTCTATGTTTTTAATTTGGTAAAATAGACATCATTTTTGAATTCGTAATATCAAATATAGCTTAGGCTGATTTTTTTGTATTTTTCTGAAAAATTCAATTTTTGATGAATAGTGAAAACACTAAGTGGTAGTTAAAAAGATGACTTTTTCATTTAAATGAAATTTTAAGATTTATATGAATTTAATTTCAAAAATATGACATAAATTGTTGTTATTAGTAAGTAAAATTTGGTTAAATAAGATTAAAATAATTTTTGTTGAATAGTAACTTTTGACTAATTAACCGTGGTTAAAGGTAAATAGGGTAATTCAAGGTACAAATAATATTATAATAATATTAAATTACCCTAACATGTGTCCTAATAATATTAGTTGATAAATTTTCAACCATGGTCATCCTTGGGTCGATTTTGGGACCCCATGGATCCACTTAAGAGTGATAATGACACTTTATATTAATTAATTTAATGTAATGAAAAAAATGACATAAACATAAATATTGTAATGAATAAATTCTTACATGGGGTAGTATAAGTTATCTCTTCAAATATAAATATTCATTTAGAAGCTAAAAATATTTCCTACATCGGGGTATTTTTTGTAATTTTTAAACATCAAATAAATAAAATTATTTATGACACAATAATGATGAAGTGTTTACCTCATTAATGAATTATTTAAATAAATAAGATTATAAAAATTAAAAAAAATATTTAAAACCTATTCAATTGTTATTTTATGACTATATTTCAAACAAGAATCATCTTATCTTTGACTTTAATAAGTTTTGTACCTTTAGAAACTGAAATTAATTATATAATAAATTAATATTTTCAAACATTCCAAAAGAGCCCCTCTTCCCCCTTATAAAAAGCTATCACCTCTAACCCATTACTCACACCTCTCAAGCTCCATGTCTTGTCCAACCTCTGCCCAAATAATCTCTAAATATCCCTATCTTCCACCTAGAAGCCTTACCTTATGCAGAAATCACTTCAAGAAATCCTTTTCTTTCAAACCAAATGAAGTTACCCGATTTAAAGGTAAAGTCTTCTTTTAAGTTCTTTTATTTTATTTTTCTTCTCCAACCCCCTAAACTCTTTTTATTCCATTTTTTATAAAAAAACAATATCATAAATATACTATGTTGTTTTTATGATAATTATTCGAACTACACATACACACACTTCCATCTAATGGGTAAAGAACATATTGTTTCTCTGGACGGAAAACTAACGCCTCACGAAACGATGATTGTTCAATTATATCCTCCCACCTCTGATGGTGGCCATTAATATGGAACTATATTTATATGTGATATATATTAAATTTATATTGTTTCTATTCTTCTGTATTTTTCATTAATTGAATACCTTTATGGTTTTCATAGTGGATAAATACGATAATTTCATTTGAGTAAGTGTGGACTACCACCCCCTCAAAGTGATATAACTCATTCATTCCATACGTAGAACGTATAAGGGATGGAGTTAATAAAATTATATATGATTTTATACTAGAATTATAAAATACCTATTTATCATTAAGTTTTCATTCCATTAAAAATTCTAAATAGAAAAGAAAGTAGTGTTCATGCGTATGTACGGCTTACCGTCTCAATGAACGGTGCATTTCATTTCTTACCTCCAAATGTTATGTACTATTATAAATACATATATATACTGGATATATATGATATATATGATATCTAAATCATGAATATCATTATAGAAATAATGAAATTTTGACCACATTGACAACTTGTAAATATAAGAAGTTCATTTTTGACTCAAGTGCCAAATATCGACAAAATGACCATTATTTACTTAAATGATTACATAATCTTTATAACATGGAAATAAGTGACATAAAAAGAATATTAAACTTGAAAAAGGTTCTTAATCAAGTATAAATAAACTTTAGTTTATTATTTAGGAGATTAAAGAACGAACGGATCAAGTCAGACACGAGGTAAGGGACTTCATCTCAATCTCCTTTCATTGATGCATATTTTGTTTTATACACGACTTTATTTTATACAGTGTATAAAAACCTTTGAATTTTCATTTCATTCAATGGGAATCTTTTTCTATGAGGTGTTTTACTAAATGACAAATAATAATGTCTCTTTTTAATGTAATCAGTGAAAATGACGTTTTTCACCGCCGCGAGTATTATTTGATCTATGGCTTCATTAAAGAGCCATAATGTTTTTAGAATAAAATAAATACCATATACTCTTTTATGTATTTTGGTATTGAAAATGGTTTTGATAATTGATTTTTTATGTCAATATATTTAAATGATATATTGTGATTGAAATGTGGAAATGTTATCTTTCCTTTATATTTGTTTTATGTATTATGAATATGTTATTATTCTTGGGCCTTGTTTATGTATATGGGTGGTTCCAGGATAAACCTTGGGCGGGTGAGCCTGAGATAGCTCTCCAATGCATTGGGTAATGTGACAGAGGTAAACGTGAATGTTTCTCCTAAGATATTTAGGGAATACACTATGATGTATATTCTAAATGTAACTCCATGTGTTGTTGTGAAACCTACAACGTAAGTATGTTATAGATGCCAAAATTTACCTTTATGATTTGTGATTACTATGTGTTATTCAAAAATCTTTTGATTTCATGAGTTATGTTAAAAAGATTATGTTTTGATGAACTAATGTTTTATTTATTTATTTTATAACCTTTACTGAGATTTTTATGCTCATCCCAAGTTTTGAAATATTTTTCATAGGACTTAAAGATGAATAGGGTCAAGGGTGGGATCAAGGAAAATTCATGCTGTCGAAATCATGGAACTAGACATGACTCTTTTTTTCAATAGATTTTATTTTATGAAAAAAATGGAAACTGAGTAGATGTATCTAGTTTTTAATTTTTGACATGTAATGTAATAGTTATGGCCTAATTCTCTAAAACTCTAAACCTAAAAAGATCCTCAATGTGAATTATCAAATTAATTCAAGATTGTGTAATTTTTTAAGGTTGGGTCCTTATAGTTGGTATCAGAGATTGGTTTAAACAACTTTAGGAGTTAGAATATTGTTAAATTAATGACCATAAATTATTTTTTGGTAATATTGATATGATATAGCATTTACATATTACCATGTTACTTCGCCTAATATATTTCTATGTTCAGAATTGTTTTCCACAGATGAAATAGGGCAGTTATGATGGGACGACATCAGGAGGAAGACAAACTTCCAAATCAGCAACCTGAGATGGTCATAATCAAAACTGAATAGTTTATTGCAGGGATGGAATAGTTGAATCAGGCTTTAAATGGTGGTGGTATCCATGCACGAGATTAGCCAGATCAACTACAGAGGAACATGTTAGTAGTAGAGAATTTCATGAGGCAACATCACCCATCATTCAGAGGATCATATGACCCTGTGCTAGCTAAAGGGTGGATAAAATCACTGGAGAATATTTTTGATTTCATTGGGTGTTCTGAACATCAAAAGGATAGTTTTTTTGTTTACCATTTTGAAGGTGAAGCTTATCAGTGGTGGTCGATGGTGAAAAATATTAGGGATAGGGAGTAGGTTGATGCTCTCGATTGGGATGGATTCAAAGGTATGTTTCTTGAGAAATATTTTCCTAAGGTGGTTCATCATAGGATGGAAACACAATTCCTATAATTGACATAGAAGGATGACTCAGTGGCTGCTTTTGAAGAAAAATTCACTCGACTGGCAAGGTATGATCCAAATTTCATACGAGATCTCGATAGTAAAATAAACCATTTTCACATAGTATTAAACCCAAAGTATTGAACGGATTTAGATTCTCGTGAGTTAAAAAGTTATGAAAAACTTGTTTAATGTGTGGAGAAGGTGGAAACGGAGTTTTCCAATGATCAGGTGTTCTTTGACAAACAATGGAATAAGAGGTCGAGGTGGCAGACAAAAAGAAATAACTCTAAAAAAAGTCTGATGGTAAGAAACCTAAGTTTATAGTTTTTAAAAATTGTGGTAAAAAGAATTCTGGGGAATGTATTTTTAATTATGGTAAGTGCTACCGATATGTTAAAATGGGACATAAGGCTCGTAATTTCACTAAAAAAGATCAAGTTAATGGTAAGAAAAAATATGATTTACATTCAGCAAAATGTTTTAAGTGAAATGAAATGGGTCATTATGCAAATGAGTGTCCAATGAAGAACTCAATTGTGGGAAAGAAACCATATTATAAGTAGAAAGGGGTTGTGAAATCCTTTGCAACTACTTCAGAAGATGTTGGGACATAAAATGAAATAGTATCAGCTCTAGGGAGCTTATTATTTTTTCAAAGATTGATTTGAGGTCGGGGTACCATCATTTCAAAGTAAAGGAAGTAGACATTCTGTAGACCATGTTTCGTACTAGATATGGCCATTATGAATTTTTAGTTATGCCTTTTTGGTTAACCAATGCATCTGTTGTATTCATAGATCTTATGAATAGAATTTTTTGTGAGTTCTTGGATAAGTTTGTGGTTATGTTCATTGATGATATTTTGGTTTATTCCAAAAGTAAATAGGAGCATGAAAGTCATTTATGAGTTATCTCGCAAACCTTAAAAGAAAATAAACTATTTGGGAAATTCCACAAGTGTGAGTTTTTGTTACAACAAATTTAATTCCTTTGTCATATTGTTTAAAAAATGGCATAACTATTGATCCTTTTAAAACAAAAGTTATTGAAGAATGGACAAGACCTACCAATATCACAGAGATTCGTAGTTTTCTTGGTTTAGTAGGTTATTATCATAAGTTTGTTGAATATTTTGCACGGTTATCTAGCCTTCTAACTATGTTAACTCAAAAAGGTGTCAAGTTCATTTGGACAAAATAATGTGATGATTTTTTTCATGAATTAAAAATAAGATTGGTGAATGATTATATTTTGGAATTACCTTCTAGAAATGGTGAGTTTGTTATATATAGTGATGCTTCGTTAAAAGGACTTTGTTGTTTCCTTATTTAGAATGATCAGTTAATTGCTTATGCATTATTTCAGTTGAAATACCATGAGTTTAATTACCCTACACATGATTTGGAATTACCTGCTGTTGTTTTTTCTTTGAAAATTTGGAAGAATCATTTTTATAGAGTAAAATTTGAAATATATACTGACCACAAAAGTTTAAAGTATATATTCACTCAGAAAGAATTAAACATGAGACAGAGGATATGGATAAAATTAATCAGGAATTATGATTGCATGATCCATTACCATCTGGGAAAAGAAAATAAATATGCAGATGCTTTGAGTCAAAAAAGTAATTCTTCCTTAACCATTTTATGTTTGAAATGAGATCATTTGGTTTTTGATTTGATGAACTTTGGTATAGAAGTTGGTTGTATGGGAAATTCATCTATTTTGTTTCAAGTGTCAGTGAAATCATTTATATCAGACAGAATTACGCAAGCGGAGAAGGAATATAATGAGTTGCATAAAAAGGTAGAGTTGGTTCAGAAGGGTAATTTTCCTAATTTTAACATTGATAATGATTGTGTTATGAGGTTTGGGAAGAGATTATGTATGCCTTTTGATTAAAAGTTAAAGAAAGTGTTATTATGTAAAGCTCATAGTTATCTGTTTTCAGTTCATTCTTGCAGTACTAAGATGTACAGAAATCTTCGGGAGTATTACTGGTGGGATCGAATGAAAAGAGATATTGATGACTTTACTATGAAGTGTTTGACTTGTAGATAGGTTAAAGTAGAGCAGCAGTTACCAAAAGGGATTATTCAGTCTTTACCGGTGCCATAGTGTAGATGTGAAAATTAATTCATGGACATCATTGTGGGATTACCAAATACATCTCAAGAAAATAAAACAATATGGGTTATTGTTGATCGATTGAATAAATCTACTCATTTCCTTCCTATTTGAGAAACATTGTCTCTAGATCAACCTTCTCAGTTGTATATTAAAAATATGGTCAGTTTGCATGGATTTCCCCTCTCTATTTGTATCTGATTGTTATCCCAAAATCACTTCTAACTTTTAAAAAAGCCTTCAGAAGTCATTGGGTACTGAATTAAAATTTTAGTACAACTTTTCATCCTTTATCATATGGGCAGTCAGAATGAACAATTCAGACCTTGGAGGATATGTTACGTGCTTGATCAATAGATTACCAGGGAAGTTGAGACCAAAATATTTCTTTGGTTGAATTTTCTTATAATAATAGTTTTAATTCCAGTATATAGATGGCTCCATTTGAGGAATTATATGGGAATTCGGGTCAAACTCCAGCTTTTTGGGATAAAGTAGGTGAAAGAAAGTTAATGGGACCAGAATTGGTAGAAGAGATGGCATAAAAGGTTCAGTTGATTCAGAAGTACATGAGAATAGCTCAGAGCAGGCAGAAAAGTTATGTAAATAACCAAAGGAAGGATATTTATTTTGAGGTAGGTGATCATGTCTTTCTCAATGTTTCTTTATGGAAAAGTGTGTTTCATTATAGTAAGAAGGGAAAGTTGAGTCTGAGGTTCAATTAACCTTATGAAATTCTAGTGAAAGTTGGATCAGTTGCCTACAGAGTGGATTTACCTCCAAGTTTATCCCAGGTACCCAATGTTTTTCATGTTTCAATGTTGAGAAAGTATATGCCAGATCCATCTCATGTTTTTATCCCATAGGTAGTTCAGTTGGAAGAGAATCTCTCTTATGAGGAACAACCAGTCCAGATTCTTGACCGAAGATAGCAAGTGTTGCAGAATAAAGTAATTCATTAGGTAAAGGTTTTGTGGAAATACCATAAGGTTGAAGAGGCAACATGGGAATCTGAAAATGTTACAATGGATAAATACCCCCACTTATTTGATAAGTGAATAAAAATTGTGAGGATGCTATTTCCAAAAGGGGGGAGGATGTAACATCCCTAGTAAATAAAGAATAAGAAATTTTCATATTTATTAAAATTTGTGAATTAAATATTAATTTTACTTTAAAGGGAATGTTATGTTTGACGGTATACATGACACGCAATAATGGGTTTCTCCAAAGTCTAACGTTGCATACAATTCTGAGTCATACTGAAAAATATTAATATAATATTATTATTTTAAATGGTAGTTAACGCCAAGACATTGTATTGGTGGGAATGAAAAAGACTAACTGAAATATTATTATACAAGTTTGTTAAATGTTTTTACATTTATCCAATAAAATCTAGAGGCTTAAAATGTGAATGAATCTAATTTTAAGCACAAATAGTCTAATATTCTTTAAAAGGATGATTTACAGCCTTTTAATGGAGGACCCTCTTCAAATCTATTTTTGGTCACTTTTATATGTTCTATTTAACAAAATAAAATTCTTATTTAGAATCGGGACATCAAAATTTTCTTTGGGTAAATTTTTAATATTTTTTTTGATAAAATTCATTTCTTAATGAATAGGGAAAATACGGTATTTTAAAATCAAAAATGACTTTTAATATAATTTATTTATATGATTAGATTATCTTTTTAATTAGTTTTAAATATTAAATTTGTTATATTTTTACCATTTCATCCAATTTTGGTCATTGGAAGTAATTTCACTTTGAAATTGCACATAAACAAGTGCCAATCTTTTGATAGTTATTATTTCTTAAATACATACTTTTTGTTTTGACAATGGGAATTAATTTTAAATTAATTAATGAAACTTCTATGTTTTTAATTTGGTAAAATAGATATCAATTTTGAATTTGTAAAATCAAATATATCATAGGCTGAATTTTTTGTATTTTTCTGAAAAAAAATTCAATTTTTGATGAATAGTGAAAACACTAAGTAGTAGTTAAAAAACTGAATTTTTCATTTAAATGAAATTTTATCAGTTCTGTGAATTGAATTTCAAAAATCTGACATAAATGGTTGTTATTAGTAAGTAAAATATGGTTTAATAAGATTAAAATAAATTTTTTTGAATAGTAACTTTTGACTAATTTACTGCGGTTAAAGGTAAATAGGGTAATTCAAGGTAAAAATAATGTTATAATAATATTAAATTCCCCAAACATGTGTCCTAATCATATTGGTTGATACATTTTCAACCATGGGCATCCTTGGGTCGATTTTGGGACCCCATGGATCCACTTAAGAGTGATAATGACACTTTAGATTAATTAATTTAATGTAATGAAAAAAATGACATAAACATAAATATTTTAATAAATAAATTCTTACATGGGGTAGTATAAGTTGTCTCTTGAAATATAAATATTCATTTGGAAGCTAAAAATATTTCCTACATCAGGGTGTTTTTTATATTTTTTAAACATAAAATAAATAAAATTATTTATGACACAATAATGATGTAGTGTTTACCTCATTAATGAATTATTTAAATAAATAAGATTATAAAAATTAAAAAAAATATCTTAAACCTATTAAATTGTTATTTTATAATTATATTTCGAAAAATACTCATCCTATATTTGACTTTAATAAGTTTTGTAAATTTAGAAACTGAAATTAATTATATAATAAAATAATATTTTCATACATTCCAAAAGAGCCCCTCCTCCCCCTTATAAAAATCTATCACCTCTAACCCATTACTCACACCTCTCAAGCTCCATGTCTTGTCCAACCTATGACCAAATAAGCTCTAAATATCCATATCTTCCACCTAGAATCCTTACCATACGCAGAAATCACTTCAAGAAATCATTTTGGTTCAAACCAAATGAAGTTACCTGATTTAAAGGTAAAGTCTTCTTTTAAGTTCTTTTCTTTTATTTTTATTCTCCATCCCCCTAAACTCTTTATATTCCATTTTTTATAAAAAAACAGTATCCTCAATATACGAGGTTGTTTTTATGAGAATTATTCGAACTACACTTACACACACTTCCATCTAATGGGTAAAGAACATATTGTTTCTCTGGACGGAAAACTAACGCCTCACGAAACGATGATTGTTCAATTATCTCCTCCCACCTCTGATGGTGGCCATTAATATGGAACTAAATTTATATGTGATATATATTATATTTATATTGTCTCTATTCTTATGTGTTTTTCATTAATTTAATACCTTTATGGTTTCCATTGTGGGTAAATATGATAATTTCATTTGAGGAAGTGTGGACTACCGGCCCCCTCAAAGTGATATTAATCGTTCATGCAATATGTAGAACGTATAAAGGATGGAGTTAATAAAATTATATATGATTTTACACTAGAATTATAAAATACCTATTTATCATTAAGTTTTAATTCCATTAAAAATTTTAAATAAAAATGAAAGTAGCGTTCATGCATACGTATGGCTTACCGTCTCAATGAACGGTGCATTTCATTTCTTACCTCCAAATGTTATGTACTATTTTAAATACATATAAATACTGGATATATATGATATATATTATATCTAAATCATGAATAGAATTCTATAAATAATGAACTTTTGATAACATTAACAACTTGTAAATATAAGAAGTTCATTTTTGACTCAAGTACCAAATATCGACAAAATGACCATTATTACCTTAAATGATTACATAATGTTTATAACATGGAAATAAGTGACATAAAAAGAATAAT
Organism: Viscum album; assembly: GCA_963277665.1. Lineage (NCBI taxonomy): Eukaryota > Viridiplantae > Streptophyta > Magnoliopsida > Santalales > Viscaceae > Viscum > Viscum album. The sequence continues at coordinate 150,009,142 of OY728143.1, forward strand.
AAACTTGAAAATTGTTCTTAATAAAGTATAAATAAACTTTAGTTTATTATTTAGGAGATTAAAGAATGAACGGTTCAATTCAGACACGAGGTAAGGGACTTCATCTCAATCTCTTTTCATTGATGCATATTTTGTTTTATACACAACTTTATTTTATACAGTGTAGAAAAACCTTTGAATTTTCATTTCATTCAAAGGTAATCTTTTTCTATGATCTGTTTTACTAAATGAAAAAAAAAATGTTTCTTTTTAATGTAATTAGTGAAAATGAAATTTTCACCATCGTGAGTATTATTTGATCTATGGGTTCATTAACAAGCCATAATGTTTTTAGAAGAAAATAAATACCATATACACTTTTATGTATTTTGGTATTAAAAATGGTTTTGATAAAGGATTTTTTATGTCAATATATTTTAATGATATATTGTGATTGAAATGTGGAAATGTTTTCTTTCCTTTATATTTGTTTTATGTGTTATGAATATGTTATTATTATTTGTCCTTATTTATGTATATGGGTGGTTCTAGGGTAAACCTTGGGAGGGTGAGCCTAAGATAGCTCTCCAATGCATTGGGTAATGTGACAGAGGTAAACGTGAATGTTTCTCCTAAGATATTAAGGGAATACACTATGATAGATATTCCAAATGTAACTCCCTACGTGGTTGTGAAAGCTACAACGTAAGTATATTATAGATTCCACAATTTACTTTTATGATTTGTGATTACTATGTGTTATTCATAAATCTTATGATTTCATGAGTTATGTTAAAAAGCTTATGTTTTGATGAACTATTGTTTTATTTCTATATTTTATAACCCTTACTGAGATTTTTATGCTCATCCCAAGTTTTGAAATGTTTTTCACGGGACTTAAAGATGAATAGGTTCAAGGATGGGATCAAGGAAAATTCTTGCTGTCGAAAACATGGAACTAGACATGACTCTTTTTTCAATAGTTTTTATTTTATGAAAAAAATGAAAACTGAGTAGATGTATCTACTTTTAAATTTTTGAGATGTAATTTAATTCTTATGGCCAAATTCCTTGAAACACTAAACCTGAAAAGATCCTCAATGTGAATTATCCAATTAATTCAAGATTGTGTAATGTTTTAAGGTTTGGTCCTTATAGTTGGTATCAGAGATCGGTTTAAACAACATTAGGAGTTATAATATTGTTAAATTAATGAGCATAAATAATTTTTTGTTAAGATTGATATGATATAGCATTTATAGATTACCATGTTACTTCACCTAATATATTTCTGTGTTCAGAATTTTTTCCACAAAAGAAATAGGGCAGTTATGATTGGATGACATCAGGAGGAAGACAACCTTCCAAATCAGCAACCTGATATGGTCAGAATCAGAACTGAATAGTTTATTGTAGTGATGGATTAGTTGAATCGGGATTTAAATGATGGTGGTATCCATGCATGAGATTAACCAGATCAACCACAGAGGAACATGTCAGTAGTAGAGCATTTCATGAGGCAACATCCCCCATCATTCAGAGGATCATATGACCATGTGCTAGCTGAAGGGTGGATTAAATTAATGGATAATATTTTTTATTTCATTGGGTTTTCTGAACATCAAAAGGTTAGTTTTGTTGTTTACCATTTTGAAGGTGAAGCTGATCAGTGGTGGTCGATGGTGAAAAATATTAGGGATAATGAGTAGATTGATGCTCTAGATTGGGATGAATTCAAAGGTATGTTTCTTGAGAAATATTTTCTTAAGGTGGTTCATCTTAAGATGGAAAAACAATTCCAAGAATTGAAACAGGAGGATGGCTCAGTGGATGCTTATAAAGAAAAATTCACTCGACTGGCAAGGTCTGAACCAAATTTCATACGAGATCTTGATAGTAAAATCAACCGTTTTCACTTAGGATTAAACCCAAAGTATTGAACGGATTTAGATTCTCGTGAGTTAAAAAGTTATGAAAAAACTTGTTTTATGTGTGGAGAAGGTGGAAATGGAGTTTTCCAATGATCAGGTTATCTTTAACAAACAACGAAATAAGAGGTCGAGGTGGCAGACAAAAGGGAATAACTCTACAAAAAAGTCTGATGGTAAGAAACGTAGGTTTATAGTTTTTGAAAATTGTGGTAAAAATCATACTGGGGAATGTCTTTTGAATTCTGGAAAGTGCTACCGATATGTTAAAATGGGACATAAGGCTCGTAATTTCACTAAAAAAGATCTAGTTAATGGTAAGAAAAAATATGATTTACATTCAGCAAAATGTTTTAAGTGAAATGAAATGGGTCATTATGCAAATGAGTGACCAATGAAGAACTCAACTGAGGGAAAGAAACCAGATTATAAGTATAAAGGGGTGGTGAAATCCTTTTCAACTACTTCAGAAGATGTTGGACCATCAAATGAAATAGTATCAACTCAAGGGAGCTCAGTATGTTTTCAAAGATTGATTTGAGGTCGGTGTACCATCATTTGAAAGTAAAGGAAGCAGGAATTCGGAAGACCATGTTTCATACTAGATATGGTCATTATGAATTTTTAGTTATTCCTTTTTGGTTAACCAATGCATCTGTTGTATTCATGGATCTTATGAATATAATTTTCTATGAGTTCTTGGATAAGTTTGTGGTTATGTTCATTGATATTTTGGTTTATTCCAAAAGTAAATAGAAGCATGAAAGTCATTTATGGGTTATCTCGAAAACCTTAAAAGAAAATAAACTATTTGGGAAATTCCACAAGTGTGAGTTTTTGTTACAAAAAATTTAATTCCTTGGTCATATTGTTTAAAAAAATGGCATAACTATTGATCCTTCAAAAACAAAAGTTATTTAAGAATAGACAAGACCTAGCAATATCACAGAGATTCGTAGTTTTCTTGGTTTAGCAGGTTATTATCAGAAGTTTGTTGAATATTTTACACGGTTATCTAGCCCACTTACTAAGTTAACTCAAAAAGGTATTAAGTTCAATTGGACAAAATAATGTGATGATTTTTTTTCAGGAATTGAAAAGAAGATTAGTGAATGCTTATATTTTGGCATCACCTTCCATAAATGGTGAGTTTGTTATATATAGTGATGCTTCGTTGAAAGGACTTGGTTGTTTCCTTATTTAGAATGATCAGTTAATTGCTTATGCATCATGTCAGTTGAAACCCCATGAGTTTAATTACCCTACAAATGATTTGGAATTACCTGCTATTGTTTTTCTTTGAAAATTTAGAGGCATCATTTGTATAGAGTAAAATGTGAAATATATACTGACCATAAAAGTTTAAAGAATATATTCACTCAGAAAGTATTAAACATGAGACAGAGGAGGTGGATGAAATTAATCAAGGATTATGATTGCATGATCGGTTACCATCTGGAAAAAGCAAATAAATAGGCAGATTCTTCGAGTCATAAAAGTAATTCTTCGTTAACCATTTTATGTTTGAAATGAGATCATTTGGTTTTTGATTTGATAAACTTTGGTATAGAAGTTGTTGGTGTGGGAAATTCATCTATTTTGTTTTAGGTGTCAGTGAAATCATCTATATCAGACAGAATTAAGCAAGCGGAGAAGGAATATAGTGAGTTGCAGAAAAAGGTAGAGTTGGTTCAGAAGGGTAGGTTGCCTGATTTTAACATTGATAATGATTGTGTTTTGAGGTTTGGGAAGAGATTATGTGTGACGTTTGATTCAAATTTGAAGAAAGAGTTATTATGTGAAACTCATAGTTCTCTGTTTTCAGTTCATCCTAGTAGTTCAAAGATGTAAAAAGATCTTCGGGAGTATTACTGGTGGGATCGAATGAAAAGAGATATTGATGACTTTACTATGAAGTGTCTGACTTGTTGATAGGTTAAAGCATAGAGGCAGTTACCAAAAGGGATGCTTCAGTATTTACCGGCGCCATAGTGGAAATAAGAGAATGAATCCATTGACATCATTATGGGATTACCAAATACATCTCAAGAAAATAATACAATATGGGTTATTATTGATCGATTGACTAAATCTGCTCATTTCCTTTCTATTTGAGAAACTTTGTCTCTAGATCAACTTTCTCGGTTGTATGTTAAAGAGATGGTCAGTTTGCATGGATTTCCCCTCTCCATTGTATCTGATTGTGATCCCAGAATCACATCTAACTTTTAAAAAAGCCTTCAGAATTTATTGGGTACTGAATTAAAATTTTAGTACAAATTTTTATCCTTTATCAGATGGGCAGTCAGAACGAACAATTCAGACCTTAGAGAATATGTTACATGCTTGCTCAATAGATTACCAGGGAAATTGGGACCAACATATTTCTTTGGTTGAATTTTATTATAATGATAGTTTTCATTCCAGTATATAGATGGATCTGTTTGAGGAATTATATGGGAATCTGGGTCGAACTCCATCTTTTTGGGATGAAGTAGGTGAAAGAAAGTTTATGGGAACAGAATTGGTAGAAGAGATGGCAGAAAAGGTTCAGTTGATTCATAAGCACATGAGAACAGCTCAGAGCAGGCAGAAAAGTTATGTAGATAATCATAGGAAGGATCTTTATTTTGAGGTAGGTGATCATGTCTTTCTCAATGTTTCTCCATGGAAAAGTGTGTTCTGTTCTAGTAAGAAGGGAAAGTTGAGTCCCAAGCTCAATGAAGCTTATGAAATTCTAGAGAAAGTTGGATCAGTTTCCTATAGAGTGGATTTACCTCCAAGTTTATCCCAGGTACCTAATGTTTTTCATGTTTTAATGTTGAGAAATTATATGCTAGATCCATATCATGTTTTTAGCCCAGAGGTAGTTCAATTGTAAGAGAATCTCTCTTATGAGGAACAACCAGTCCAGATTCTTGACCGAAGAGAGCAAGTGTTGCGGAATAAAGTAATTCATCATGTAAAGGTTTTTTGGGAAAACCATAAGGTTTAAGAGGCAACATGGGAATCTGAAAATGTTACAAAGGATAAATACCCCCACTAATTTGATAAGTGAATAAAAATTGCGAGGATGATATTTCCAAAAGCGGGGAAGGATGTAACATCCCAAGTAAATAAAGAATAAGAAATTATCATATTTATTAAAATTTGTGAATTAAATATTAATTTTACTTTAAAGGGAATGTTATGTTTGATGGGATACATGAAACCCAATAATGGGTTTCTCCAAAGTCAAATGTTGCATACAATTCATAGTCATACTGAAAAATATTAATATAATATTATTATTTTAAATGGTAGTTAACACCTAGACGTTGTATTGGTGGGAATGAACAAGACTGACTAAAATATTATTATACAAGTTTTTTAAATGTTTTTACATTTATCCAATAAAGTTAGAGGCTTAAAATGCGAATGAATCTAATTTTAAGCACAAATAGTCTAATATTCTTTAAAATTTTGATTTACAGCCTTTTAATAGAGAACCATATTTAAATCTATTTTTTGTCACTTTTATATGTTCTATTTAACAAAATAAAATTCTTATTTAGAATCGGGACATCAAAATTTTCTTTGGGTAATTTTTTGGTATTTTTCTGATAAAATTCATTTCTTAATGAATAGTGAAAATACGGTATTTTAAAATCAAAAATGACTTTTAAAATAATTTATTTATATTATTAGATTATCTTTTTAATTTGTTTTAAATTTTTAATAGATTATATTTTTACCTTTTCATCCAATGTTGGTCATTGGAAGTAATTTTACATTGAAATTGCACATAAACAAATGTCAATCTTTTGATAATTATTATTTCTTAAAAACATGCTTTTTGTTTTGACAATGGGAATTAATTTTAAATTAATTAATTCAAATTATATGTTTTTAATTTGGTAAAATAGACATCATTTTTTAATTCGTAATATCAAATATATCTTAGGCTTATTTTTTTGTATTTTTCTAAAAAAAATCAATTTTTGATGAATAGTGAAAACACTAAGTAGAAGTTAAAAGGATGACTTTTTCATTTAAATGAAATTTTACCAGTCCTGTGAATTTAATTTCAAAAAATCCGACATAAATTTCTGTTATTAGTAAGTAAAATGTGGTTTAATAAGATTAAAATAAATTTTGGTGAATAGTAACTGTTGACTAATTTACCGCGGTTAAAGGTAAATAGGGTAATTCAAGGTAAAAATAATATTATAATAATATTAAATTACCCTAACATGTGTCCTAATCATTGGTTGATACATTTTCAACCATGGGCATCCTTGGGTCGATTTTAGGACCCCATGGAGCTACTTAAGAGTGATAATGACACTTTATATTAATTAATTTAATGTAATGAAAAAAATAACATAAACATAAAAATTTTAATAAATAAATTCTTGCATGGGGTAGTATAAGTTATCTCTTAAAATATAAATATTCATTTGTAAGCTAAAAATATTTCCTACATCAGGGTGTTTTTTATAATTTTTAAACATCAAATAAATAAAATTATTTATGACACAATAATGATGCAGTGTTTACCTCATTAATGAATTATTTAAATAAATAAGAATATAAAAATTAAAAAAAATATCTAAATCTTATTCAATTGTTATTTTATGATTATATTTCAAACAAGACTCATCTTATCTTTGACTTTTATAAGTTTTGTAACTTTAGAAACTAGAATTAATTATATAATAAAATAATATTTTCAAACTTTCCAAAAGAGTCCCTCCTCCCCCTTATAAAAATATATCACCTCTAACCCATTACTCACACCTCTCAAGCTCCATGTCTTGTCCAACCTCTACCCAAATAAGCTCTAAATATCCCTATCTTCCACCTAGAAGCCTTACCATATGAAGAAATCACTTCAAGAAATCCTTTTGGTTCAAACTGAATGAAGTTACCCGATTTAAAGGTAAAGTCTTCTTTTAAGTTATTTTCTTTTATTTTTCTTATCCATCCCCCTAAACTCTTTATATTCCGTTTTTTATAAAAAAAACAATATCCTCAATATACTAGGTTTTTTTAAGAGAATTATTTGAACTACACTAACACAAACTTCCATATAATGGGTAAAGAACATATTGTTTCTCCGGACGGCAAACTAACGCCTCACGAAACGATGATTGTTCAGTTATCTCCTCCCACCTCTGATGGTGGACATTAATATAGAACTATATTCATATGTGATATATATTATATTTATACTGTTTCTATTCTTTTGTATTTTTCATTAATTTAATACCTTTATGGTTTCCATAGTGGGTAAATATGATAATTTCATTTGAGGAGGTGTGGACTACCGGCCCCTCAAAGTGATATGACTCGTTCATGCAATACGTAGAAATTATAACGGATGAAGTTAATAAAATTATATATGATTTTACACTATAATTATAAAATACCTATTTATCATTAAGTTTTCATTCCATTAAAAATTCTTAAATAGAAATGAAAGTAGTGTTCATTCGTACGTACGGCTTACCGTCTCAATGAACGGTGCATTTCATTTCTTACCTCCAAATGTTATGTACTATTAAAAATACATTTATATATTGGATATATATGATATATATGATATCTAAATCATAAATATCATTCTAGAAATAATGAACTTTTGACCACATTGACAACTTGTAAATATAAGAAGCTCATTTTTGACACAAGTACCAAATATCGACAAAATGACCATTATTACCTTAAATGATTACATAATGTTTATAACATGGAAATAAGTGACATAAAAAGAATAATAAACTTGAAAAAGTTTCTTAATCAAGTATAAATAAACTTTAGTTTATTATTTAGGAGATTAAAGAATGAACGGTTCAATTCAGACACGAGGTAAGGGACTTTATCTCAATATCCTGTCATTGATGCATATTTTGTTTTATACATGACTTTATTTTATACAGTGTAGAAAAAACCTTTGAATTTTCATTTCAGTCAAAGAGAATCTTTTTCTATGAGTCATTTTACTAAACGACAAAAAATAATGTTTCTTTTTAATGTAATCAGTGAAAATGACATTTTTCCCTGCCGCGAGTATCATTTGACCTATGGCTTCATTAACAAGTCATAATGTTTTTAGAAGAAAATAAATACCATATACTCTTTTATGTATTTTGGTATTAAAAATGGTTTTGATAAAGGATTTTTTATGTTAATATATTTAAATGATATATTGTGATTGAAATGTGGAAATTTTATCTTTCCTTTATATTTGTTTTATGTGTTATGAATATGTTATTATTCTTGGGTCGTGTTTACGTATATGGGTGGTTCCAGGGTAAACCTTGGGAGGGTGAGCCTGAGATAGCTCTCCAATGCATTGGGTAATGTGACAAAGGTAAACATGAAAGTTTCTCCTAAGAGATTAAGGGAATACACTATGATGGATATTCCAAATGTAACTCCCTACGTGGTTGTGAAAGGTACAATGTAAGTATGTTATAGATGCCACAATTTAACTTTATGATTTGTGATTACTATGTGTTATTCATAAATATTATGATTTCATGAGTTATGTTAAAAAGCTTATGTTTTGATGAGCTTATGTTTTCTTTCTTTATTTTATAACCCTTACTGAGATTTTTATGCTCATCCCAAGTTTTGAAATGTTTTTCACGGGACTTAAAGATGAATTGGGTCAAGGCTGGGATCAAGGAAATTCATTCTGTCGAAAAAATGGGACTAGAAAAGATTCTTTTTTTCAGTAGTTTTTATTTTATGAAAAAAAATGTAAACTGAGTAGATGTATCTACTTTTAAATTTTTGAGATGTACTTTAATAGTTATGGCCTAATTCTCTGAAACTCTAAACCTGAAAAGATCCTCAATGTGAATTATCCAATTAATTCAAGATTGTGTAATGTTTTATGGTTGGGTCCTTGTAGTTGGTATCAGAGATCAGTTTAAACAACTTTATGATTTAGAATATTGTTAAATTAATTACCATAAATTATTTTTTGGTAAGATTGATATGATATAGAATTTACAGATTACCATGTTACTTCGCCTAATATATTTCTGTGTTTAGAATTTTTTTTCCACATAGGAAATAGGGCAGTTATGATGGGACGACATCAGGAGGAAGAAAACCTTCCAAATCAGCAACCTGAGATGGTCAGAATCAGAACTGAATAGTTTATTGAAGTGATGGAATAGTTGAATCAGGCTTTAAATGGTGGTGGTATCCATGCACGAGATTAGCCAGATCAACCACAGAGGAACATGTCAGTAGTAGAGTATTTCATGAGGCAACATCCCCCATCATTCAGAGGATCATATGACCCTATACTAGCTGAAGGGTGGATTAAATCACTGGAGAATATTTTTGATTTGATTGGGTGTTCTGAACATAAAAAGTTTAGTTTTGTTGTTTACCATTTTGAAGTTGAAGCTGATCAATAGTGGTCGATGGTGAAAAATATTAGGGATAGTGAGTAGATTGATGCTCTCGATTGGGATGAATTCAAAGGTATGTTTCTTGAGAAATATTTTCCTAAGGTGGTCCATCTTAGGATGGAAAAACAATTCCTAGAATTGACATAGGAGGATGACTCAATGGATGCTTATGAAGCAAAATTCACTCGACTCGCAAGGTATGAACATAATTTCATACATGATCTTGATAGTAAAATCAATTGTTTTCACTTAAGATTATTCCCAAAGTATTGAACGAATTTAGATTATCATGAGTTAAAAAGTTATGAAAACTTGTTTTATGTGTGGAGAAGGTGGAAACGGAGTTTTCCAATGATCAGGTGTTCATTGAAAAACAACGGAATAAGAGGTCGAGGTGGAAAACAAAAGGGAATAACTCTACAAAAAAGACTGATGGTAAGAAACTTAAGTTTATAGTTTTTGAAAATTTTGGTAAAAAGCATGCTGGGGAATGTCTTTTGAATTTTGGTAATTGCTACCGATATGTTAAAATGGGACATAAGGATCATAATTTCACTAAAAAAGATCAAGTTAATGGTAAGACAAAATATGATTTACATTCAGCAAAATGTTTTAAGTGAAATGAAATGGGTCATTATGCAAATGAGTGTCCAATGAAGAACTCAACTGAGGGAAAGAAACCATATTATAAGTAGAAAGGGGTGGTGAAATCCTTTACAACTACTTCAGAAGATGTTGGGCCATCAAATGAAATAGTATCAGCTCTAGAGAGCTCAGTATTTTTTCAAAGATTGATTTGAGGTCCGGGTACCATCATTTGAAAGTAATGGATGCAGATATTCCAAAGACCATGTTTCGTACTAGATATGGCCATTATGAATTTTTAGTTATTCCTTTTTGTTTAACCAATGCATCTATTGTATTCATGGTTCTTATGAATAGAATTTTCTGTGAGTTCTTGGATAAGTTTTTGGTTATGTTCATTGATGATATTTTGGTTTATTCCAAAATTAAATAGGAGAATGAAATTCATTTATGGGTTATCTCGCAAACCTTAAAATAAAATAAACTATTTGGGAAATTCCACAAGTGTGAGTTTTTGACAACAAATTTAATTCCTTGGTCATATTGTTTAAAAAAATGGCATAACTGTTGATCCTTCTAAAATTAAAGTTATTGAAAAATGGACAAGACCTATCAATATCAAAGAGATTCGTACTTTTCTTGGTTTAGAAGGTTATTATCAGAAGTGTGTTGAATATTTTTCATGGTTATTTATCCCACTGAATAAGTTAACTCAAAAAGGTGTTAAGTTCATTAGGACAAAATAATGTGATGATTTTTTTCAGGAATTGAAAAGAATATTAGTGAATGCTTATATTTTGGCATTACATTCCAGAAATGGTTAGTTTGTTATATATAGTGATGCTTTGTTGAAAGGACTTTGTTTTTTCCTTATTTAGAATGATCAGTTAATTGCTTATGCATCACGTCAGTTGAAACCCCTTGAGTTTAATTACCCTACACATGATTTGGAATTACCTGCTGTTGTTTTTTCTTTGAAAAGTTGTAGGCATCGTTTGTATTGAGTAAATTGTGAAATATATACTAACCACAAAAGTTTAAAGTATATATTCACTCAGAAAGAATTAAACATGAGATAGAGGATATGGATGAAATTAATCAAGGATTGTGATTGCATGATCCATTACCATCTGGGAAAAGCAAATAAATAGGAAGATGCTATGAGTCAAAAAGTAATTCTTCGTTAACTATTTTATGTTTGAAATGAGATCATTTGGTTTTTGATTTGATGAACTTTGGTATAGAAGTTGTTGGTACGGGAAATTCATCTATTTTATTTCAGGTGTCAGTGAAATCATCTATATCAGACAAAATTAAGCAAGTGGAGAAGGAATATAGTAAGTTGCAGAAAAAGGTATAGTTGGTTCAAAAGGGTAAGTTTCTTGATTTCAATATTGATAATTATTGTGTTTTGAGGTTTGGGAAGAGATTATGTGTGCCTTTTGATTAAAAGTTGATGAAAGAGTTATTATGTGAAGCTCGTAGCTCTCTTTTTTCAATTCATCCTGGCAGTACTATGATGTACAGAGATCTTCGGGGGTATTACTGGTGGGATCGAATAAAAAGAGATATTGCTGACATTACTGTAAAGTGTTTGACTTGTCGATAGGTTAAAAGAGAGTGGCAGTTACCAAATGGGATGCTTCAGTCTTTACCAGTTCCATAGTGGAAATGGGAAAATGAATCCATGGGCATCATTGTGGGATTACCAAATACATCTCAAGAAAATAATACAATATGGGTTATTGTTGATCGATTGACTAAATATCCTCATTTCCTTCCTATTTGAGAAACTTTGTCTCTGGATCAACTTTACCGATTGTATGTTAAAGAGATGGTCAGTTTTTATGGATTTCTCCTCTCCATTGTATCTGATTGTGATCCCAGAATCACTTCTAACTTTTAAAAAATCCTCTAGAATTCATTGGGTACTGAATTAAAATTTTAGTACAACTTTCCATTCTTTATCAGATGGGAAGTCAGAATGAACAATTCAGACCTTGGAGGATATGTTACGTGCTTGCTCAATAGATTACCAGGGAAGTTGGGACCAACATATTTCTTTGGATGAATTTTCTTATAATAACAGTCTTCATTACAGTATATAGATAGCTCCATTTGAGGCATTATATGGGAATCCGGGTCGAACTCCAGCTTTTTGGGATGAAGTTGGTGAAAGGAAGTTAATGGGATCAGAATTGGTAGAAGAGATGGCAGAAAAGGTTCAGTTGATTCAGAAGCACATGAGAACAGCTCAGAGTAGGCAGAAAAGTTATGTAGGAACCATAGGAAGGATATTTATTTTGAGGTAGGTGATCATGTCTTTCTCAATTCTTCTCCATGTAAAAGTGTGTTTCCTTCTAGTAAGAAGGTAAATTTGGGTCTGAGGTTCAATGAACCTTATGAAATTATAGAGAAAGTTGGATCAGTTGCCTACAGAGTGGATTTACCTCCAAGTTTATCCCAGGTACCCAATATTTTTCATGTTTAAATGTTGAGAAAGTATATACCAGATCCATCTCATGTTTTGTGCCCAGAGGTAGTTCAGTTGGATGAAAATATCTCTTATGAGGAACAACCAGTCCATATTATTGACTGAAGAGAGAAAGTGTTGCGGAATAAAGTAATTCATCAGGTAAAGGATTTGTGGAAAAACCATAAGGTTGAAGAGGCAACATGGGAATCTGAAAATGTTACAAAGGATAAATACCCCCACTTGTTTGATAAGTGAATAAAAATTGCGAGGATGATATTTCAAAAAGGGGAAAGGATGTAACATCCCAAGTAAATAAAGAATAAGAAATTTTCATATTTATTAAAATTTGTGAATTAAATATTAATTTTACTTTAAAGGGAATGTTATGTTTTATGGGATACATGACACGTAATAATGGGTTTCTCCAAAGTATAATGTTGCATACAATGCAGAGTTATACTGAAAAATATTAATATAATATTATTATTTTAAATGGTAGTTAACGCCTAGATATTGTATTGGTGGGAATGAACAAGACCAACTAAAATATTATTATACAAGTTTGTTAAATGTTTTTACATTTATCCAATAAAAGTTAGAGTCTTAAATTGTGAATGAATCTAATTTTAAGCCCAAATACTCTAATATTATTTAAAAGGTTGATTTACAGCCTTTTAATGGAGTACCCTCTTTAAATCTATTTTTGGTCACTTTTATATGTTCTATTTTAAAAAATAAAATTCTTATTTAGAATCCGGACATCAACATTTTCTTTGGGTAAATTTTTGGTATTTTTATGATAAAATTTATTTATTAATGAATATTGATAATATGGTATTTTAAAATCAAAAATGACTTTTTATATAATTTATTTATATGATTAGATTATATATTTAATTTGTTTTAAATTTTAAATATATTATAGTTTTACCATTTCCTCCAATTTTGGTCATTGGAAGTAATTTCACTTTGAAATTGAACATAAACAAGTGTCAATCTTTTGATAGTTATTATTTCTTAAAAACATGCTTTTTGTTTTGATAATGGGAATTAATTTTAAATTAATTAATGCAAATTCTATGTTTTTAATTTGGTAAAATAGAAATAATTTTTGAATTCGTAATAACAAATATAGCTTAGGCTTAATTTTTAGTATTTCTCTGAAAAAATTTAATTTTTGATGAATAGTGAAAACACTAAGTAGTAGTTAAAAAGCTGAATTTTTCATTTAAGTGAAATTTTACCAGTTCTGTGAATTGAATTTCAAAAATCCAAAATAAATGTTTGTTATTAGTAAGTAAAATGTGGTTTAATAAGATTAAAATAATTTTTGGTGAATAGTAACTTTTGACTAATTTACCGCGGTTAAAGGTAAATAGGGTAATTCAAGGTAAAAATAATATTATAATAATATTAAATTTCCCTAACATGTGTCCTAATCATATTTGTTGATACATTTTCAACCATGGTCATCTTTGGGTCGATTTTGGGACCCCATGGAGCCACTTAAGGGTGATAATGACACTTTATATTAATTAATTTAATGTAATGAAAAAAATGACATAAACATAAATATTTTAATAAATAAATTCTTACATGGGGTAGTATAAGTTATCTCTTAAAATATAAATATTCATTTTGAAGCTAAAAATTTTTCTTACATCGGGGTATTTTTTATAATTTTTAAACATCAAATAAATAAAATTATTTATGACACAATAATGATGGAGTGTTTACCTCATTAATGAATTATTTAAATAAATAAGATTATAAAAATTAAAAAAAATATCCAAAACCTATTAAATTGTTATTGTATGATTATATTTCTAACAAGACTCATCTTATCTTTGACTTTAATAAGTTTTGTACCTTTATAAACTGAAATTAATTATATAATAAAATAATATTTTCAAACTTTCCAAAAGAGCCCCTCCTCCCCCTTATAAAAATATATCACCTCTAACCCATTACTCACACCTCTCAAGCTCCATGTCTTGTCCAAAATCTGCCCAAATAAGCTCAAAATATAGCTATCTTCCACCTATAATCCTTACCTTATGGAGAAATCACTTCAAGAAATCCTTTTGGTTCAAACCAAATGAAGTTACCCGATTTAAAGGTAAAGTCTTCTTCTAAGTTCTTTTCTTTTATTTTTCTTCTCCATCCCCCTAAACTCTTTTTATTCCATTTTTTATACAAAAAACAGTATAATCAATATATTAGGTTGTTTTTATAAGAATTATTCGAACTACACTTACACACACTTCCATCTAATGGGTAAAGAACATATTGTTTCTCTGGACGAAAAACTAACGCCTCACGAAACGATGATTGTTCAATTATCTCATCTCACCTCTGATGGTGGCCATTAATATGGAACTATATTTATATGTGATATATATTATATTTATATTGTTTTTATTCTTCTGTATTTTTCATTAATTGAATACCTTTATGGTTTCGATAGTGGGTAAATACGATAATTTCATTTGAGGAATTTTGGACTACCGCCCCCTCAAAGTGATATGACTCGTTCATGCCATACGTAGAACGTATAAAGGATGGAGTTAATAAAATTATATATGATTTTACACTAGAATTATAAAATACCTATTTATAATTAATTTTTCATTCCATTAAAAATTTTAAATAGAAATGAAAGTAGCGTTCATGCGTACGTATGGCTTACCCTCTCAATGAATGGTGCATTTAATTTCTTACCTCCAAATGTTATGTACTATTATAAATACATATATATACAGGATATATATGATATATATTATATCTAAATCGTGAATATAATTCTAGAAATAATGAACTTTTGACCACATTGACAACTTGTAAATATAAGAAGTTCATTTTTGACTCAAGTACCAAATATCGAAAAAATGACCATTATTAAATTAAATGATTAAATAATGTTTATAACATGGAAATAAGTTATATAAAAAGAATAATAAACATGAAAAATTTTCTTAATCAAGAAGAAATTAACTTTAGTTATTATTCAGTAGATTAAAGAATGAACGGTTCAAGTCGGACATGAGGTAAGGGACTTCGTTTCAATCTCCTTTCATTGAGAACTATTTTGATTTAAATGCATATTTCTTTTATACGGTGTATAAAAACCTTTTAATTTTCATTTCTTTCAAAGGGAATATTTTTCTATGAGGTGTTTTACTAAATGAAAAAATAATAATGCTTCTTTTTAACGTAAGTGGTGACAATGACCTTTTTCACCACCATGAGTATTATTTGATCTATGGCTTCCTTAAAAAGTCGTAATGTTTTTAAAAGGAAAATAAATACCATATACTCCTTTATGTATTTTTTTTATTGAAAATGGTTTTTATAATGGATTTTTTATGTCAATATATTTAAATGATATATTGTGATTTAAATGTGGAAATGTTATCTTTCCTTTATATTTGTTTTATGTGTTATGAATATGTTATGGTTCTTGGGCATTGTTTACGTATACGAGTGGTTCCATGATAAACCTAGGGCAGGTGAGCCTGATATAGCTCTGCAATGCATTGGGTAACTTGACAGAGGTAAATGTGAATGTTTCTCCTAATAGATTTAGGTAATATACTATGATGGGTATTCCAAATGTAACTCCCAACATGGCTGTGAAGGCAACAACTTAAGTATGTTATAGATGCTACAAGGTACCTTTATGATTTGTGATTACTCTATGTTATTCATAAATATTATGATTTCATGAGTTATGTTAAAAGGATTATGTTTTGATAAACTAATGGTTTCTTTCTTAATTTTATAACTCATACTGAGCTTTTTATGCTCATTCCAAGTTTTGAAATGTTTTTCACATGACTTAAAGATAAATAGGGTCAATGATGGGATCAAGGAAAAGTCTTGTTGTCTAAAACATGGAACTAGACATGACCTTTTTGTTCAAGAGTTTTTATTTTATGAAAAAAATGTAAATTGAGTAGAATTGTCTACTTTGCAATTTTTGAGATGTTATTTAATAGTTATGGCCTTATTATCTAAAACTCTAAACCTGAAAAGTTCCCAAAAGTGAATTGTCTATTTAATTCAAGATTATGTAATTTTTTAAGGATGGGTCCTTATAAAAACAACCATTACCATCATTTTTATTGTAAATAATAAAATTCTTGAAACATTTAAAAAAAATGTGGATGTGGATGGAAAATAGTTGAAAAGAAAACATTAAAACTAGGTTTTAATGAAAAAATCCTTACCACTTTGGTAACTTTTTGAATCAAATAGAAATTGAAGAAGATAAATTTAAATATATTTTTAAAAAAATTTAATTTAATGAAATTAATTATAAAATTAATCCATATGGTGGTTTATAAACCAATAAAATAAAACATGTGGTTAAAATAGATTAATTCTCAAACAAAGTAAATTAAGATGAATCATATCATATTTTGAATCTGACTCACCAAGTAAATTCCTTAAAAAATATATAGTAAACTTATATTATTTTTTTAATTTTTTAATAAAATTTTTCTATTTTTTTACAATATCATAATCCCTTTTATCACATTAATTACCATGTCTTATATTGTTACAAAATCAGTTAAGTTCATGTCGGATGTTTTGAGGATGTTTGGTTCTTCATCAAAAAATAACATTGGTAGGTTAGACATTGTTAAATGGGTCATGGTTACATCATATAAAGAATATTAATAATTTAATAATTATCATTTTTATATATTAAATAAAATTTTATAAATTTATATAAAATATGCTCATGAAAAATGAAGCACATCATTTCATGGAGGCGGCAGTCGGTACGTACACATTAATGATGTTTTTATTTTTCTAAGAGATGGAAAGGAAATAAAATAGAAAAAGGTTTAAATTTAAAAATTATAATTATTTTTAAATTATAATATTAATTCATTAAATTTATCCTAATAACCATCCATGTATGGATAAAATAAAAAAAAGAATCACATTGTTTTGTCAATATGGTAGTCCAAACGTCTGCACGAGTAGAATTATAATTTTCCAATGGATATAAGGGTAATAATGGAAATAATATATTATATTTAAAGAGTCATAATTTTTTCATAAATATCATATGTATTCCTTTTATCTATAATTTTATCCATCTATATTAGGTAGTGATGAAAAATAAAACAAATCGCTTCATGGAGGTGGTAGTCCACATATATGCATGAGCGATGTTTTCATTTACCATACAATGGAATAGGTTATGAAAAAAGGTTTTAATGAAAACATAATAAAATTTCACAATATTATAAATATTTTTGTAATTATATAAGCATGGTTATGATAGGTTTTAAGGTGATATAATAATAAATAAACATGAAAGAACTCTATTAAGATTTATACCTCTTATTTAGAAAACATCCTTTTAAAAACACCTTAATTCTTCCAGGTTGGAATTTTAGAGAGAAAATAACCAATAATATGTGTGTAGGATATTTGTTAAGTTATTTTTCTGGAGATATTTTATCCTATAGTGATCAATTTTTTTGAATAAATGAGATTTGCTTTTATAAGTTAGGGGAGAGACACTCTTGTAATTATTATTAACTTTTAAATTTAATAAATATACTAATCATAGTCAAGTGGAACTAAATAAATATAATTTCAAATATAAATTGTTAAGGGTTTAAATAATAACATCAAATAATATATAATACGATATTTTTTACCTTATCACAATGTTTTAACCCTAATTAACTCATTTTACCATTTACTGTGGTGATAACAATTTTTCATTATTACAATTATTTATGACCAAAAAATAAATTTACATCAAAAATAAATTGTAAAATCAGGATTCCAAATATTAAATTAATTTTTAAATATTTGATATGTAAAAATTTTGTAAATTAATTTTAATATAAGGAGGCAATTAAAAAACAAATTTAAGTTTGTTTGTAAGACTAAAAATGAATTTATACCAAACCCAAGTTTAATGTTGATTCATATGGAATTGATTGTATTATGTTTTTATAAAATTGGAAAAATTTTACTTTAAAACAAATAAAAATTTTAATGGTACATTTAAAATACATTAAATATATGGTGGTTTTTATAAAAATTGATATTTTTCACGATTCACCCAAAAATCAATATTTTAAAAAAACATCATAAAACTACACCCTAAGAAAAACAATATACAATGAAACCAAAAATGAATATAATTTTATAAAACAAATTTTATATAACTTTCATAAAATAATTCTAATTGTTTTGAAAAAGACGCATAAAAACCATTTTTAGAAAAAAAAAATTGAAGCATAAAATGAATTTATTCTCATTATTTTCCTATCAACAACCATTATGTGATTGTTAATTTTTTTATTCAATATATTATCAATAAATTTCAAAAATATAATTAATAAATAGTAAATAATTTAATTTATTAAGATAAAAATACATTATTCACTTAAAAATAGCTTTTTGAAAATATCTCTTTTTACCATTAAATGATTTTATCATCATTTTTAACAATTTGATAATCAAAGTATGGATGATTAGTACTTGTTTTTAATGTATAAAAAATAATTTTCCAATAATATTAATACACCAAATAAGAGAAATTTATTTTTAAATGAAGTAAATAAAATATAAATAAAATCCACTTTTTTAGAAAAATGCCATTTTTAAACTTTAATTTTTTTAACATTATATGATTTAATTATTATCATTAAAAATTGATTGGTTATTTCTTGGGTATTAATAAATAAATTTTTATTAGATAAAACATTTCTATATATATTTTAGTATTCAGTTACTTCTATTCATGCTTGTTAATCTAATGGCCCGGTTATAAAAGTCATATTTAGTTAATTATATTTTAATAGTATATCGTTGTTCGTTTTAAGCTCGGTGTTGTGTGTGGTACATAAAATTGAACATATTATTCTTTTAAAACTAAAATATATGAGTGTTAAATTATACTCCCTTAAATGAATTTCATCTTCTCAATTTTATTTCATCTTCAATGAATAAAATATTTCAAATATTTTCAAAATCAATTCCAAGGAGTAAAAGATAAATATACATTTGTGGAAATAAATATTGATTATATTTCCACTTGGTAAGAACATTGATATATAGTTTAATACTAAAAAACATATCATTTCATAAATATTTCTTAAACCATACATTTACCATAATGTGTAAGGACTTATTTTACCAATAATATAGAGAATATGAGAAAATATACTTACTAGATGCCTTTTCACAATTTCATCCTTCTGTTGTGCTTTAAGTAGTTTTCCACCATTACCTCATCTCATATTCAAAAATATAAATGACCATTATAATATTTTTCATGCCTAAAGCTCTAAATTTGAGTTTTAATGGATCATAAGATCCACCAAAGGATGAAAAGTTATTCTCTTATTTCTATCAATTTATTAAAAATCAAAATGGTTAGAATAAGTTAAGATAATACCCAAAATTAATAAAACTTCATATTAATAAATACTAAATTAATCTCCAAATACTAAACAATAACACCTGAAGTTCAACATTGAACGTTATATAAATAACTAATCTTAAAACTCTTCAAAATATTCTAGAATAAAATTTAAAACTCAAAGATTAGAAAGATTTGATCACATATTCTTCCAGAAGAAATTATCTCCAAAAAAATCAATTAATCATAAAGTTACACACCAATAATGTATATTACCCAATCATATATTTTCTAAAATATATTAATAATTTCCATAAATCGCCATAAATTCGTAATAAAATCATAAATGTTTCCAATATTTTACTCAAACATTACTCCTCAATTCATATCCACCAATTTGACTTAAAATAACATACTAGCTAAAAATATTATGTTGACCATAATCAAAATATATTACTAATATTGTTAACTTCTTGAAAAATAAATTTAATCAATTAATCACCAAATCACTTTTAAATCCCATGGTTATGTATATTATAAAACATATATTCCCAAAATGTATTAACCCTTTATCCTAATTAACCATAATTATATAATCATAAAAATCATATTAATCTAAATAATTATCTATACTTTAATAGTGTATTATTCCTAAAACTCAAAAAACACCACCCAAAATATCACTAATCATCTTTTAATAAAATCACATATGACCTCAAAAGGGTATCAGTACTTTTTAACTTATGATCACTCAAAAATATTATAAAACTTTAAATAAAATAACATTACATAATTTCTCTTGAAACCCAAAATTTAAACACTTAAATCATTTAAATTCCTTTATAAACCTTTAACTAAGACTTTTTATCCTATTCCTCAATACTCTCTACATTCAGAAATATGAATCAAGTCCCAAGATTTTATCAATATCAATCTAATCAGGTTTTCTACTTTAAAAATAAGCAAAAATAATGAAATAATTCATACCTTTTATACTTTATTCTAATTTTCTTCATATCTAGTTGTAAAAACATTATCCATTTGATCTTGATGATACCTTTATTAATATTTCCACCTAGTGCATCAATTTTCATAATTCCAATACTCTATATAGTTAAAACATTCAATTGATACCTTATAATGAACATTATTACCCTACATTTTTCTATTTAAACTCTTCATTTTTTATCAGTAGGTAATTACTCTATGCACTTACATTCCACACATAAGAAATTTTCCTATTCCTTTGAGACAATCCCTAGGGTTTTATTTACATGTTATTAACATATAAGAAGTTGAAATTTATTTTCTCTATGGTATTTATCATTGTAACTCCCTTAAAACACCATTTTTCTCTTATTCGGTGCTTTAGGAAACTCACCTAGTATTTTTTTGTTAATCATAAATCAAGATAGCTGGTTAAGAATAACCAAAATATTTTTCACTCCAACTCCTATCCTATTTGGTTTTTTTCTTGAATAACCACTATATTGTCCTTCACAATCATTATACACATGGTTAATTTTGGTCATATCCATTTACTAAAACCAAAAATTGTTACTGTGATTATATAAAATAAAATAATAATAAACCATATCATTATGAGGATAAATACTGAGATATAATTAACTATGTCATATTCTATTCAATTCTTTAAATTCAATCGAAAAAACTATAATTCTTTGTAACATATTAATATTAAAGGTTATAAAAGAATCATAAATTATGATCAAACATAGACTTACTAACCCATTATGGTATCTAAAATTATTAAATTATCCCCATTTCGTAGATCCTAAACTCTAAATTTATCTAAACCCTTTCTCTGATACCAACTATAAGGACTTATGCATTTAGCAACAAAAAATTATGAGTTTTATAAGAAGGATTTCACTTTTTTATATTATCATGATATTTTAGGTCTAGAGTTTTAAAAAATTATGACAAAATATTACATATTAAACCCATATATTACAAAGTAGATGCTTACTCTCAATGTTAATTTTTTCTAAAAAAACTAAATTCTTAAATTTAAACTTTTTTTAAATTCAAACCTCTTTTTATTTGATTAATAAAAGTCCCCCATGATGGAATGTGTGACCTTTATATACTTCTTACTCATCCTTAGATCCTGTGAAAAACATTTAAAAATGTGGGATAAGCCCAAAAAATATCAGTAAGGGATATAAAAATAAAGTAATATTGTTATTCTTGTGAAAAACATGAAAACTCATTAAAATGTTTACCACTTTCATAGTAAAAATTTCAACATTTAAATAAAACATTTCCACATATTAAAATAAAATATTTATTAAATAAAAACATGTAAACTCATAAAAAAATATGAAACCCTTGATAGAATAATGAGTAACATGAGAACTTAAGAAATTATTTCTTTTAAAACAAATTATTTACTTTAAAATGATCGCAAACTTTTCTTCCCTCGTGAAATAAAAATATTTATAAAAAACACTTTACAAGAAACAAATAAGTATTTTGTGAAGTCATATTCATAACCCCTGTTCACTTGGGGTTAATCCGTATTGAAATAACTAAATCTCAGTTAATTTTATTGGAGTAACCCTCCTAGTTATCATCATCATTTTCTCCTTCAGAGACTAAATCATTACCCAATGCATTGGAGAGAAATATTAGGCTCACCAATCATTAGAAGATATATCAGGATCAACCATCATAATATATAATTCCCAAGTACTATATCATGAATGAAAAAATTATAATATTTAACTTTTTCATCTTAAAACCCTTGAAATACTCATTTGAACACAAAAAAATGGAACCTTCCGTTTTTGTATAAAAATAAGTATAAATATCATTTTCTTTTGTAAAATATTTAAAATAAAAAATTTCCATAAGTGTAATAATAGGATATTATTTTAAAATATATTTAAAATTAAATAGGAATATTAAAAATTAATAACATCTATGATGGTGGTAAAAGGTGATCAACCATATTGTAAAAATTTTCACTTTTCTAAAAATTTATAAAATGGCCCTTATAGAAAACATTAAAAAGTTTAATTTTAAGAAATCTTTTAATAAAGTAATCAATATTTGAAAATTAACTTTATAAACATTTTAATTATAAATAATAAAATTCTTGGGACATTTAAAAAATATTGATATAGAGTAAAACAAGTTGGAATGAATACTTTAAAAATATGTTTTAAATGAAAATCATTTACCACTTTGGTAACTTTGGAATAGAAATGAAATTAAATAATATGGATTGAAATGGATGTATAAAACACTTTAATTTTATAAAAATAATTATAAAATTAATCCACAAGTCATGTTATACACCACAAAAAAAACACGTGATTAAAAATACATAAGTATCAAGGAAAGGGATTTGAGACAAGAAATATATTTCCTCAAGTCTGACCCTCCAAATAAATTATTTAAATCCTATATAATAAACATATATTAATTATTTACTTTTTTAGAAACCTTTTTAAATTTATTACCTTAGTATAATCCCTTTTATCTTATTTATTATTATTCCTTATATACTTAATAAATCAGTTAAGTTCATGTTAAAAGTGTTGAGTGTCACAACCCCCTCCCACAAGGTGTACCCCTCTTGGGGTAAGAAATCTGATAAGAGAGATACTAACCCACGAGTCCCACCTCTAGTAGGCCCTGGGTTGACGACTAGCACCGAGGGTATAAAAAACACATATATAGGAGGCATTAACCTCTAAGAGAAAACATGCAGAAGAAAGAGATAAGATAGACACCAACCAATATTTTCTCAGACTACAATATAAAATAAACACAAGTACATATATTTAATGTCATCAAAAACTATTACAACTAAAAGGGAAAAACTACAAGTACCAAAAGAAATTAAAATGGTAGTGACCAGGAAGCTCGAATAGCTCCTGAAAACCCCTAATCTAGTAGTAATTGACCTAATCTCCAATCTGCTTCAAGTGACCTAAAAATAGATTATATAACATAGGGTGAGTATTACTGTAGACACAGTAGGATCCTCCTTGGAGCCTCTCGTGAAAAAGTAAATAAAGCATGCCAAAGCATAGTGAACAACAAGTGAAACTAACTCATCACCTAATAGGTATACTACTTTCCCAGTCTCACCATGGATACTCTCACCAAGTATCACATATAAGAGTATATAATATAATAAATAATGTCAAGGGAATCCTACTACCACTTACCCTCTATTTTTTTTCTTTTCCCCAACATCGTACATCTTATGCATCTCTCTCCAAAAAGGATGGCCCAATGACACCTGGATGAGCACCATAATATGCACCTCATGCAACATAAAGGATTTCCCTCTAACACTTGGGAAAAGCACCACACCATACACACAACCAGTAGTAACAAGGTAGTTTTCAGGATCCACCACAGCCAGCATAACTTGTGTCACACATCGGGTATTACACATCGCACCATTACAACACATACACCAAGTAAGGATCCTCAATCCATCATATCCTATACATGTTACACCTATAGTAGTCCATAGGAAACTATATCTAGAATATGTGTGTGTGAAATAACCACAATACATTATATCCCTCTACAGACATATATGGTGATAATTTACCATCATTCATATCATCACAAGTAACTACCAAGAGAAGAGAGCAGGGCCAAAGGGGTTAGTCAGTTATCCATCCTCCCACCGGAATGTTGGAGAAAACACCCCCCCTGGGATTAGAATCCTTGGGGTGTCGGTCGCCCTAACTGAAAGGGTGGGGTAGCATATAAAAACACAAAAAGTACAAGATATAATATAGCTCACAACCACACTATGGGAAACACCTAGTATCATATTCAACTATATCTAATGTCTCTCAAACTTCTGGCTTCCACTGTTAAAACTAGATATCCTATAAGCACACAACCATTTAAAGAGATACATTATGTTACATTATCAATTTTTGTCTATTTCACTTTATGTTAATTAATTTTGTAAAAATTAAATAACCGTTAACATTTTCGACATCACATTCCATTAACATCACAATCAAGTTGCATGCCCTCTAGGCATAACCAAATCGAGTCCACATCTCCTCAGGAACATAACCCCATCACTACATGGAAACAAGCTCTAACCCCATGGGTTCAACATCATTTATTCATTTATTTAACAACATTACCATTTCCCATATTTCCATATTTCCATGTATTCTAAGAAATCATTCTAAGCTACTAAACTCAAGGGGATCAATACGGTGAGTATATGAATTACCCATTGAGTCTTTTCCACCTATAACATGAAGGTATACCCATCCATCCTCTAAAAGATAAACACTAAAATCATGTGGCATACCTCATGCTTCTTGTCCTCTTTTGGAAGAAGGGTAAGCAATACCATATACCTAAATTGGTAGGGAGAGTAAAGTAGATAAAAAACATTAGATTTAACAACAACCTCTTTCATATCAACGGGTAAGCCCAGCTTCAACTTGTTCCATCATCCCCGGTGTCCTCCCTGACACCCACGGGCATAAATAAATGCATCTTTCCACTTTATGCATCAACTTCTACCACAACCACTGGGCGTCCCTTCCCCCACGTACCATAATATCCCTCCAGGCTTAGACATCCCAATATCACATCCCATTTGGGCCTCCTTTCCCCCACAACCAAAAGTCTTGTAACCAGAGAGCATCACAAGGGGAAGGAACAATATAGTAATGGGTTCTCATAAATAAACTAAGCCATCCATTCTTCACACACAATGAGATCTCATGGATCCAAAGCACAAGGCACTCGACCTTTACAAGCAAGTGGGCAACTCATACCCTAAAAGACATAATCTTTATCACACAACCGGTTCTTATTCCACCTTGAATTAACTGATTAATTATTCACAAGTTCCAACTATAGAAGACCTAACAAACAATAACTACTGGAAAAATGGATTATTGTGATGAGATCCCATCGCAAATAGTCTTTTACAACGGAACTTCGTTGCAAATGACATGTTGCGGAAAATAGCGTCCCAAATATTACCTTTTGTAATGGACCGTCGCAAAAAATTATTATTTGTGATGGGCAGCAGAACCATTGCAAAAAATATTTGGAAATTTTTTTTAAGAAACTATATGCGACGGCCTAGCAACCCGTCCCAAATAGTTTCTTGTTTTTTTACGTCTTTGCGATAGATCATCACAATTACTTCTGAAAATATAAAAAAAATAACCCATTTTACGATAGATTATCATAATTAGTATTCATGATGGGCCTATCATAAATAGTTAATAAAATAAAAAAATAATATAATAATATAATATTAATATAAATAAAATCATAATATTAATTTTAATCAAATAAAATTATTTATAAAATAATAAATATAATATAATATTAATATAAAAAATATTCTTAATATTCTTAAAATAAAATTAATTATAAAATAATTAATTTATTTAATATTATTAGTATTAATATTAATGAAATAATAATATTAGTAATATAATAAAAACCTAAGTATTCACAAAAATATAAAAAAAATAATTGATAAAATAATAAATATAATAAAAAATTAAATAAATAATAAAAAACTATAATTTTTGTGACAATATAAAACACACGTTATTTAAAGCATTAAATAGTTACTATTATTCAAATGTTTCATTACAAAATACAAATACATCACTGAGGGGGAGGGTCGTCTGGAGGAGTTGGAGGAGATGGTGGTGGGAACTTCATCCCTAAACTACAAGTCAAACTTCGCATGTACTTCATCTCCTGCTTCTTCTCTTGTTGCCACCGACACATCTTATCCTGCATTTGTTTCTGTTTTCATAGGCACTCTTCCTGCTGTGGCTGCTGCCATTGAAGCATCTCCTCCTGCTCTCTATGTATAGTCTTTATAAGCTCACTCTGAGTTCATATTTTCTCTTGATAATGTGCATGAGATGATGATGACTCTCCGCAATCTTTTCTCGAGATGGACGCCAACATCACAGAGGTGCCATAAAAACCCCCAGGGGTTACTCAAGATCTGATGCCAAAAACTTGGCCTTTTTGAAGTCATACTAGGGCATCTGCATCCAAGTTTCCTTATCAAATCATGGGTCAATGTTCTGACCATCAGTCTCTTCCAAAATCTCAACATCTTTCTGAGATGTTGCATCCTTATATGACTCCTTTATTTGAAATTTAAAATTAAAATAGTTATAATATTATTATTTTTTAATTAAAAATTAAAAAAAAAACTTATACTGACTACAATCTGACACTGGAAAGCACCACTAATCTCCCCAGTGGCTGGATCACTGTACATCCTCATATAAACATCGTACTCCATAATATCAGGCTGTCTGACTGTCTATATGAATATAAAATAAACTTTTTACATTTAAAGTTATATATAAAATTTAAAAAAATGCACTTACCATATGCTCCCTATGTGTATTGAATATACAATTATCATCTCGATGTGTCACCTCTTGTCTTCCTCGATTTTTCCGACCTATTGATAATCTACTGTGAAACCACCTACTCAACCAGTGTGTACATAATCCATCCCAAACCTGAGATGAAATATAATTAGGTCAGTGAACGTGACATGTCTCGTCAAAATCCTTCACTCTTGATTTCTCCATTTCTTTCCTTTTCAAATTGTGAAAAAACTGAGTGCAGTGTGGATGCATAGCTCCCCTCCATGCCTTTCAAATAGCCTCACACATGTTCTCCTCAATGGGATACCATAAACTCTAGTAATAATTTATTATATCAAGTTATTAATTAAATTAATTCCAAAATAAATATTATTTATTTATGTACTATCTAATGCTCGAACATGCACTGTAGAACATCAACTGGAATCTGATCCCATGACTCCCATGCATTAGAAAAATAATTTCCTAATATAACACACCCCTATCCAATATCTATATGAGTAAAGCTATTAAAAAAGAATAATTAATCAAACAATTAGAATATAAATAAATTAATGAAAACTAACTAAAATTCAATGGTAAAAAAACCTCTACGTGCATGGATCGAACCTAATATGTGGATGTCACTCGGGGATAGGATCGGGAATCATCAGTTGGGAAAGACCACACCCCCTTTAAGTGCCCCTTAAACTACCAACGGTCTGAGGGTCGGTTGATCTGACCACATACTCATCCAAAGCCAGATCAGCTTCTTGTAACAAACAATACAAATCCTCATCCACTTGAAACATGAAATGATTCTTATTAGAAAACAGTTGAAAACAACTACTATATATAGATATATATTATATATTATTATAACCATAATTTTACCGTGTCAATGTCTATCTTCATTCTCATCTTCATAGTTTTCTATGTCAATGTCTTCAACTTCCTCCTCAGCATCATCAATTTCCATATTAGTTTCAGTTTCATCATCTCTTTTCATTTCAAATTCAATTATAATATCACTAAAATCATCATTACCATCATCCCTTAACTATGTGGTGTCATCAATTATATCTGTTTCTCTTCTTGAAAAAGATGGATTTGCATCAGTCCTTGAAAAATATCAATTCCTTTCACTCTAGAGGAACCACATTCACTTTCAGTAAACTGATTCTCTCGAGATTTAATTTTTATTATACCCCACCAATCAACCAACTCACTTGAAATATCATGGAAATTTTCATAATAAATGATATGTTCCTGATGAGTCAATAAAAAACTGTTCATTTACTGTAATAATACTTTTATATTTAATATCAACAATTCCATGGATTATATGAACACACAAGCCTCTCTCAGTATCCAATCATTGACATTTAAACAGCATTATGTAATGTTTTCCCAAATAACACAATTTAATGATTTCTTCCAATATTCTATAAAAGTCAAATTTAGTTTCTCTATGATGACGTCCTCTTAAGTAAACACCACTATTAATTTTTTTTATTCCATATATTCACGTGTATGAAATTGAAAACCATTCACCATATATGCCTTGTAATATTTAACCATTTTTTATAGTGGGTTACTTAGTACAGACAATTGATTTCCAATTTTATCAGTATGTTGAGATACCTAAAAAGTTGTAAAACAATTATCACTATAACAATTATTAAATTTATTTTTTATGTGAAATGAAAAATAATTTATGTTACCATTTTTTGAAACCAGCAAGAAATTTTTTTGATACATTATTCAAGAGAATCCGTTATAATTTATCGAAACTGTTTCTTGATATGATTATCATATAACCTAAAAATAAAATCAGATTATTGTTTTTTTATAAAAATTATAGAATAAGTTATAGGATAACTCATAGTAAAATAGTTTAATTTCTTCACAGTTGAGCAGAATATATTTATGAGCTCTATGATGTTCATCATATGAAAATCATCGTTCAAGAACTCCACCGAAGCCAAGTTTGGGCTGATTGAAAACTGATAATTGATTGATTATTTCATCTTAAACATTTCCCTCATTACAACTCATGCTGTTTTGTTTTAAAGGATATTTAGATTGAAGGTAATGAGAGTAGAAAAAAAATAGAAATTTCCTCTTACAAATAATACTCTACAGTTGAGCCTTCAACTGATGCTTTTTTACATACTTTTTTTCAATGTTTGCATGAATCTCTCAAATGGGTACATCCATTGGAACTGTATCGGACCTCCACATTTTGTTTCATGAGGAAAATGTAATATCAAATGTTCCATTGATTCAAACAAAACTGGTGGGAATATTTTTTCTAATTTACATAAAATTAAAATGACATCTTCTTATAGTATTCTTACGGCATCGTAGTCTATTTTCAACACACAAATGTCTTGAAAAAAATATGATATGTCTGTAAGAACATCCCAAATCATATGATTTAACAAACCTCTGAATCCAATTGGCAAGATTCTTTCCATTAAAACATGAAATTCATTACTTTTTAATCTGGTGATATGACCATTTCTGACACATCTGCCCAAATTGAAAGCATAACCATATGGAAGCCTCAAATCTACAATCCACTAACAAAATAATAATAGACTCTCTTTGGATAGGGTATAAGCTTATTTTGGATTCATTAAATTCTATGATCTAACATTTTCAAACAGTTCAAGTTATGATCGCTTGCAAATTTAGGCAAGATATAATCATGCCTTCACATTATATTTGGTCTTACTTGGTGTATCCAAAAATGTATGAAATAAATTATCAAAACAGTTCTTCTCAATATGAATCACATCTAACATGTGACGAGACAACAAATCATACCTTTATGGAAAATCCAAAAAAAATGCTTTGTTTTATCTAATTGTGCTCTTTTCTAAACCCATCAATTTTCTGTTGATTTATTGTTGGTCCAAATGTGATGGGAAGTAATGAAGAGACAATTGATTTTAACTCTGTACCTCAGATAAATGTTGGAGGCCCATATTTTTCAATTGTTCCTTTTCTAAAATGATATTTTTTTTCTTCAAAAAGGATGATTAGTTGGAAGAAATATGTGATGACAGTTGAAAAAACAAGGTTTTTTCCCATTGACGAGCATAAATTCTTCTCTTTCTCTCATACAGTACAGACATGATTTTGGACCATGTGTACTCCAGCCAAATAACATATCATATGATGGGAAGTCACTAATTGTGCACATCAATGCAGCTTTTAGTAGGAAGTTTGTTTTAGAGAAACATCATATGTACTATCACAATTACTCCATAGTGAATTCAAATCATCAATCAATGGTTTTAAATAAACATCGATATTCTTTTTTGGATAACCTGGAATTAATAAGGTCAAAAGGATCAATCTCTTCTTCATCAACATCCATGCAGGTAAATTATACGAAGTTATAAAGACATTCCAACATGAATACTGACTACCGTAAGAACCAAATGGAGAGAAACTGTTAGTAGAAAGACTCAATCACGCGTTTTGGGCTTCTAAAGAAAAAGACAGATGCACTTGGTCAAAATGTTTCCATGAATCACTATCAGAGGGAAGATTTAATCTTTTACTAGTTGAAATTTTGGTTTTGTACCATGACATCAATGATGTTGTGTTTTAAGAGATAAATAAATACTGCAATCTGGGTGTGAGTGGAAAAATTTCCCAATTGTTTTACATGAACAAATCAAGACTTCCTTGGTTGAGCTTCTTTATACCTTGATTGTCCACATATAGGAAAACTATCCATCAACTAATTTCCACCATAATATAAGATGCAGTCATTTGAACATGCATGAATCTTCTGATAACCTAGACCCAGATTATGAACCAGCCTCTTGATTTCATAAAAATTTGCAGGAAACACATTTCCTTCACGTAGTATTGTTTTAAACAGAGAATATCTGATCAAAACATCTATTTGACTTTCCATTATATGATTTAATGGCCATAAATTTAGCAACTCCTTCAATCTTTCTTATCTTGCAACCAGGATATAAGGCATCCTCAACAAACCTTAAAACCCCATATAAATTATATAGTTCCAACTCAGGAGTTAAATCAATATCATCATGAGTTTCAGTTTATTGAATAGATAGACCTGCAACATCAGTTACTAAATTTTGAAACAATACTTGATTTGGAACCAAATTATTAATATCTCATCTAGAACGGCATTCACCATTTAGATACCAAAAAACATAATCTAGTTGAAAACCAAAATGCAATAAATGACCTCTAATGTTTTCAAATGTATCATACGGCCTAAGATCAATTTTTTTACAATGACACTTAATTTTCCCTTCTAAACAAATTTTGGTTTCGATGATGCAAATGATAATAAATCTTAAACACCCTCAATGTATATCGGATTTAAACTAGAACCATTTGGATTCCTATACTGAGTTATCCAAGTATGATTATTTAATAATGACAGTTGTAGAATTCCTTATTCCATATATTTTCTAAAAAATATGAAATAATTAGTTATTTTTTATAATTAGATATAAGATAAACACTATCCAAAAAAGTAAAGACAATTAAATTATCATTTCTAGCAATTTATAATAATTTCTATTATTTTATAGTTATTTATACTTTTTTAAGCTTTTATACTAATATTCACTCATTTATAAAAATTTATACTAATTACCACTAATTGTTATTAATTTTAGGTATTTTGTACTCATTATTGTCAATTACCGGCAACACAATTTTCAACAAATTAGAGGAAACTCTTTTTCATGACAACTCATCCCCTTGTAACTTTATGTGACTAAAAGAAATATGAAAAGTCTGCTCTGATATAAAAATAACCATTTTCATATGCATGAGGATGGAGAGAAGAGAGGCCTCACCGCGCTGCTCTCCATTCTCTCGTGCATACGAAAATGAATATTTGTACGTCGGATAAGACTATTAATAGTGATTTCAGTCGTAGAAAGTTGCAAGGGGATGAGTCATCGGGCAAAAGAGCATCTTTTGTCTATCGGCTCACCTCCTTGTAATTTTCTCCAACTTAAATCACTTTTAAAAATTTGCTATGATATGTGTCCTAGAAAAAATTTATATTAATTTCAGTGGGAGAAAGTTGCAATGATCTAAGACATCCAGCAAAGTGAATGCTGCCAATCCACTGGAAATTATGCTAGATTATCAATGTACTTGAATTTATTATGATATATTATGATTTATTCCTTATTATTATTCATTATTACTAATTATTACTAATTATTAGTAATTATTACTAATTATTATTGATTATTACTAATTATTAGTAATTATTACTAATTATTATTAATAATTACTAATTATTACTAATTAATCATAATTATTTATAATTAATCCTAATTATTACTAATTAATCCTAATTATTACTAATTAATACTAATTATTACTAATTATAACTAATTATTACTAATTATTTGTAATTATTACTAATTATTACTAATTATTACTAATTATTACTAATTATTACTAATTATTACTAATTATTAATAATAATCCTAATTATTACAAATTAATCCTAATTATTAACAATTATTGATAATTATCACTAATTATTGCTAATCATTTCTGATTATTTCTAATTATAACTAATTGTTGCTTATTTTTTCAAATTATTATTAATTATTATTAATTATTACTAATTATTACTAATTATTAGTAATTATTACTAATTATTAGTAATTATTAGTAATTATTAGTAATTATTAGTAATTATTAGTAATTATTAGTAATTATTGCTAATTATTACAAATTATTGCTAATTATTGCTAATTATTACTAATTATTGATAATTAATAATTATTATTTCTAATTAATCCTAATTATTGCTAATTAATCTTAATTGTTGCTAGTTAATTCTAATTATTACTAATTAATCCTAGTTATTGCTAATTAATCCTAATTACTGCTAATTAATCCTAATTATTGCTAATTAATCCTAATTGTTGCTATTTAATCCCAATTATTGCTAATTAATCCCAATTGTTTCTAATTAATCCTAATTATTTTTAATTAATCCTAATTATTGCTAATTATTCCTAATTATTTCTAATTAATCCTAATTATTGCAAATTAATCCTAATTATTGCTAATTAATCCTAATTATTGCTAATTAATCCTATTTATTGCTAATTAATCCATATTAATTCTAATTAATCATAATTATTGCTAATTAGTACTAATTATTGTTAAGTATTGCTAATTATTTCTAATTATTGCTAATTATTGCTAATTAGGGCTAATTATTGCTAATTAGTGCTAATTATTGCTAATTAGTGCTAATTATTGCTAATTAGTGCTAATTATTACTAATTAGTGTTAATTATTGATAATTAGTGCTAATTATTTCTAATTATTTTTAATTATTCCTATTTATTCTTAATTATTCCGAATTATTCCTAATTTTTGCTAATTATTCCTAATTTTTGCTAATTATTCCTAATTTTTACTAATTATTCCTAATTAATCCTAATTATTGCTAATTATTCCTAATTATTGCTAATTATTCCAAATTATTTCTAATTATTCCTAATTATTGGTAATTATTCCTAATTATTGCTAATTATTCCTAATTATTGCTCATTATTCATAATTATTGCTAATTATTCCTAATTATTGCTAATTATTCCTAATTATTGCTAATTATTCATAATTATTGCTAATTATTCCTAATTATTCCTAATTATTGCTAATTATTCCTGATTATTACTAATTATTCCTAACGATTACTAATTATTTCTATTTATTACCAATTGTTACTAATTATTACCAATTATTCCAAATTGTTACCAATTATTCCTAATTATTACCAATTATAACTAATTATTACTATTTAATCTTAATTATTACTAATTATTCCTAATTATTTCTAATTAATCCTAATTATTACTAATTAATCCTAATTTATCCTAATTTATCATAATTTATCCTAATTTATCCTAATTTATCCTAATTTATCCTAACTTATCCTAATTTATCCTAATTTATCGTAATTAATCCTAATTATTGATAATTATTACTAATTACTGATAATTATTTCTAATTATTTCTAAGTATTACTAATTATTACTAATTATTACTAATTATTGATAATTATTACTAAATATTACTAAATATTACTAATTATTAGTAATTCATCCTATTTATTACTAATTATTACTAATTATTAATAATTACTTCTAATTATTACTAATTAACCCTAATTAATTCTAATTATTACTAATTAATCCTAATTATTACTAATTAATCCTAATTATTACTAATTATTACAGGTTTTACTAATTATTACTAATTATTACGATTGATTTCTAATTATTCATAATTATTGATAATTATACCGAATTATTTCTAATTATTACGATTTTTTTCTAATTATTTCTAATTATTACAAATTAATTCTAATTATTACAAATTATTTCTAATTATTACAAATTTTTTTAATTATTTCTAATTTTTCCTAATAATATCTAATTTTTTTTAATTATTACTAATTATTTCTAATTTTTACTAATTATTTCTAATTATTACTAATTAATACCATTTATTACCGATTAATACAATTTATTACTAGTTATTAATAATTAATACTAGTTATTACTAATTAATACTAGTTATTACTAATTATTACAAATTTTTTAAAATTATTACTAATTATTAAAATTTATTACTAATTAACACTTCGATATAACTATTCATAAAAATAAATAATGAAAAAACAAATATCTAATTCAAATTTAATTAATTTACATCTAATTAACAAAAATTATAAATAATTTAAAATAAAATAAATTAACAAAACAAAAAAATAGATAAATACCTTGAAACTGATGTTTTCGGATTATTAAAGTCGCGGATAGTGTTTTGATTTAAAAGTTTAAACTATGAAAAATTTTAGAAGAAAATTTTTCAGAAGAAATAGAGAGAGAAGTTGAGTAAAGAGTGAAATGAGAGAAAAACATATAGGAGTGTATATAGGTTAGATTATTTGCGACAGGGGTATTTGCGACAGGCTACCCATCGCAAATAGTGGAATTTGCGATGGGGCACATCGCAAATAACTCTACCCGCATTAATTACAGTGGGTCGTTAAAAAATAATTTGTGATCGGTCTTGTCACAAATGTGTACCTGCCGACACAATATTTGGGACGGGGCAAGAATCTGGTCACAAATACTAAAAACCGTCGTCAGTTATTTGTGACGAGGCAAGTATCTCATTGTAATTACCATTACCCGCGATTTGGTGTATATTTCGTGCCAAACCTTTTGTGACAGGTCCTTATCTCCCATCGCAAATACTAGTTATTTGCGATGATGTAATCGGCTGGTCACAAATAACCCATCGCGAATATCTATTTTTTCTGTAGTGACGATATCACAAGCTCTTACCAATTTAATTAAACAATTAATTTAACATGTCTTTAAATCCTTTATCAACAAGATTCAACATGTTTCTGGTTCATTATCCAATTTCATTAAACATGCTCACTTGTATCAATTTGATTATCATCAAATTACAACAACAACAACAACCAGATTCATTAAACATGCCTCTTTATCTTTTAGCCAATTAATTAAACAATTAATTATGGGTTTACATTCATTAAAAATTTCTATCAAGAATAACATTCAAATCCAAGCAAGGTAAAGATATCACACTATCTAGAAAATCAAGAGGCAAACCATTATCATGGTATAAAACAACAACATATGATTGATGCCAATTTATTTAATCTGGTTCATATAATTATAAGATCAATTTCATTACGATCCGAAGGGATAAATCATGCTATCTCTAAGATTGCACGTAAGTAAATAGAGAAGCATCGAATACCCTACCTCAAAAGGTCGTTGATGTTCTTTCTAGGAGAACTCAGCAAAGGAATGGATTGCAATGACCTCTCCCACAACAACTACATCCACCCAAGGATATTGTGGCACAACCACACCAACCAAAAACCAAGAAAAATCCATTAGAAACAAGAATATCATGCACCATCACATGGAAAGGAGAAATGGAAGGAAATGAATCTAAGAAACCACAAGAACGGAGGTAGATCATACCTTATATTGAAGATGGATCTCTACAGATTGAAGAAGAGAGCTAGGGATCATTCCTTGATGAAGGAATCCCCAAAAGGTTGAAGAGAGGGACGTCGGGTCACCTGGGGTTGAGGGAGAGACGATGTAGCCATTGGTTTTGAGAAAAACCAAGCAGTTGGAAAACACATAAACCATACATTGTTGTGGAATTACATGATGTGTAATCCCCATTCACATCATGTAATTCCTTGAGGTCAAGTTCCATCGAAAAAATTGTCACCTCTACATTTTTATTTATTTCTCGAACCCTTAAATACTTCACACTATGAACCCCTCTTTCACGCCATGAAAAAACCTGTGAAATAGGATGTCACATCGTGTAATGTAGTTATAGGATGTGTAATCCCCCTTTTCAATTTTACTTAATCGAACTTCTCCAAACTTCTTATGATCCACCTATGGGCACTTCAATCTTCAAAAACATGCACAGGGTCGATCCACATGGATTCAAGCCATTACATTAGATACCTCTCAAAACATTCTCATCCTTGATAATCCCAAACCAACCCAGAGAGGAAAAAAAGGGGGTCATCCAAACAGACACCCAATGATATACCTCTCAAAGCTTTCTCCACCACAGGAGCTCACCACCTCCCTATAGGAACAAGAGAAAAACCACGTACCAACCACAACCATCTCATAAACACTCTCCTGTGAGAAATACCTCTCAAAATATAGTAATCCACATCAAGCAATAAGATAAAGTCATATCAAAAACAAAAAAGAGTCTACAACCATCAAACAAATGACATTACAAGAGAAGAGATAAGCATCAAACAGCTCGGGGTGCTGAGCGCATATCTGTGACTCACGTTCCCAGGTACTCTTCTCTATGCCACTATGCTACTGCAAGACATGAACCAGGGGGATATCATGCCTCCACAACACCTTCTCCTGGTGGTCCTGGATCTCCACATGTCACTCCTCAAAAGTCACATCATCATCAACATCGATCTCTCCCCAATTGATGATATGAGATTCATCATGAAAATAAGGAAAGATCTATGATGTGTGAAAAACATCATGTATCCTACTCATATATGGGGGAAGGGATACCCAATACACCACATCTCCAACATGATTCAACACCTCAAAAGGCCCAAAAAATTGGGTAGAAATCTTACTTCCATGACCAAACCATCACTACCTACGACGGGGAGTCACCTTCAGAAACATGTTATCCCCAACGTCAAACTCTATAGGTCTCCTCTAATGATCAGCCTAAGACTTTTAATGATCATTTTCTACCTTCATCCTCTCGCGAATCACTTGAATCATCTTTGTCATACTCTGTACCAGTTCTGACACAAGAATTGCTGACTCTCTGACCCTATTTCAGCACAACTGAGAACGGAAAGGTCATCTATATAAGGCTTAAAATGGTGTCATGCCAATGGTGGAGTGGAAACTATTATTGTATGAAAACTTTACTAAGGGTAAGTGCCTCATCAACAAACCTCCAAAATCTAGGACACAAGAGCACAACATGACTTCAAGTGATTGGATGGTCTGCTCTGTCTAACCATCCGTCTGTGGATGAAAAGAAGTGTTAAGGCATAGATGAGTAGTAAAATCATGTGGGAGAACTCTTCACACCCTGTAGGTAAAATGAGGATCTTGATCGGAAATGATCATCCTCAGAACTCCGTGGAGTCTCACCACCTCCTCCAGATACTATCATGACAAAACCTTCACTGATATTGACTCCCTGATTTCTATGTAGTGGGATTATTTTTTCAAACGATACACTACCCCTCCCCCCCATATATCATCATATCCTCCCTAATCTCAAGGTAAACTGGTAAAAAAGTATATCTAGATGTCCCCCCCCCCTATTTCCATTGATGAACATCTAACGGCTAGAGTAAACCATTGGGAACACAGTGCTAATCCTTTACCTTCTGGCAGACCAAACATTGAGACACAAACTCTGCAACTACATGCTTCAACCCAGGCCACCAAAAATGACTCCTCAAAGTTTGGTACTTCTTTTTCATTCTTGAATGTACCGCTATGGGAAAACTATAGAACTATCTGAGAACCATCTTACACATCGCCAAAACAATGAAAATACTTCCCTGAAAAAAACACCCGGTGTTGTTTAGACTCGGACAAAACATCAAGGGCCTCAACACAAACAACTTGGTCTCTCCATAGCTCCACCTCAAGATCCCCCAACTAGGAATCTTATGATTGTTGCATTAGAGATGACTGCACCGTCATGTGAAAAAGAAAACCTCTACCCCCAACTTCTCCCATGCCCATATGTAATGACGAAAGTTCTTTCATCACCCTTTAGGAATCTCTTGATTCCCATACTGCATCACTATGTGACTTCTTGCTCAACACATCAGCCACAACATTCTCCTTTTCAGGTGTATACAAAATTTCAAAGTTGTAGTCCTATAAGAACTTCATCCATCAACATTGTCACAAGTTCAAGTCACATTGTAAAAAAACATACCTCAGACTCTTACGATCGGTGAAGATTAAAAAATGATTGCAGATGAGGTAATGTCTCTACAGCTTTAGGGAAAAAAACATTGTCACCATCTTGACATCGTGGGTGTAATATTTACGTTCATTAGGATGAAACTACCGAGACCCATAAAAAATTAATGATCTATAATGAATTAGAACATATCCTAACCCCATACATGAAGCATTAAAAAAACCACAAACTGAACTCCTTCCGCTAGAAAACAAAGAACCAGAGCACTAACCAACTTCTCTTTTGGATACTCAAAATATACCTAACACTGATCTGTCCACACGAACACCTAATCCTTTCTGGTCAACAATGTTAGAAGAGTTGCATCCTAAGAGAAATCGGCTACGAACCTCTTTTAATATCATTCTAGACAAAGGAATATTTTCACTTATGCCACTATCTTGGGGCTACCCAAGACAAAAATGATTCTACCTTCGATGGATCCATAGCTACACCCTGCCGGGACTCAACATTCCCTATGAAAAAAACCTCTCAATCCCAAAACTCACACTTCAACAACCTCCCAAATAGATTCTCACAACAAAGAACTCCCAAAATGGCATGCAGATGCTCTGCATTATCCTCCTTAGATTAAGAGTACATAAGAATGTTATAGATGAATACCACCATGAAATTATATAGGAACTCCTGAAACATAGCATTCATTAACCCTGTGAACATAGCTAGATCAATCGTTACAGAAAACAACGTCACAATGAACTCATAATGCCCATGATGACAATAGAAAGAAGTATTCAGGATATCTTCATCCTTCACACGCATCTGATGATATCATGACCCCAAATCGATGTTCAGGAACCAACTTGATCCCTTCATTTGATTAAATAAATCATCAATCTATGGAATAGGATAGTGGTTCTTCACTATCACTTGGTTTAAGTGATGATAATCGACACAAAACTTCAAACTGTTGTCAACCTTCTTCACGAAAAAATTGGTGTACTCCATGGTGACATGATTGGCTGAAAAAACACACTGCAATAGACCATTAAGCTGTATATGCAGCTCCTGCAACATAGAATACATTATCCTATATTGATACATTAGGATATGGGACACACTTGGTTGTAGCTTGATCCCAAACTAAATCTCTCGTCGAGGGGGTAACACTAAAACCTCTTCTTGAAAGACATATGGGTACTCTTATACAACCCTAGGAAATGCCAGTTGTGGAACCTCTAAAGAATTCAGCATCATCTCAGTCATCAAGGATGATAAGGATGGAACATACCTCTGACTCATCTGAGGGTCTTTCTCACCAAAAAACACCACTATCTCTCCATCATCATTGAAAAACACCACCTACCTTTGAAAGAAATCCATGATGGCCTAAACCAAATAAAATCAATCCATGCTGAGGATGAAATCATATGGTTTTATTTGTAAAAAAAGGAAATCTCCCCAAGAGTGATGATTCCCTAGCACTAGATCATTGTCTCTACTTACTTCAAACAAGTCAGCTTGACCAATAACTGGTGTATTCAACGCCAATGGAATTGTAAGACTCTCTACCTAAAGTCACAAATCATGGAAAGGGGTAGGTGATATGAAAGAGTTTTACACTACTGAATCAAAAAAATCATGTGCCCTAGTAGAAAAAAAGTAAAGGGTACATTGAACAATTTCTAGCTCACCTCATGATGGCAACAGTAACGCATGAAGCTGACCACGACCCTCTCCACAGCCTCTTTAACCCTACTTGAGACCACCTCTATGACTTCTCTATACTCTATGAGGATGGGGAGCATCCTAGGGTTGTCCTCTACCTACCTCATCTGCTCTATACTAATCAAAAATGGTGCAACCTTCTACTGATGCCTCGACTGAAACTACCTCAATGGAGGAACCTAAAGCAGAACACCTGACACAGACTGACTGCTCAGAAAGGTCAAGAACTCTTGTTTCTAAGGAACTCATCCTCCAAAATAAAAACAAGTTCATGATCCCTTATCATAGGTATGAGAGCTACCGCTCCCATAGAAATGAGAACCTGAGGGCTAGGACCTACCCTCAGCTGAATATAAACTTTTTTTCCCTTGAAACTGGGAACCCCAGATCACAGCTCTACTTATAAAGGAATCTTGATAACTCCCTTCTCGTGATGATCCAATTATAGATAACATCCTCTCGATGAACTATTCATTCACCAAAACCTTAATATATGTCTTTAGTATAAATGGGTTGACCTGGCGCTGGACCTATGGATGCAAAGCCTCCTTGAAATGACTCACCCTAGCCTCCTCATCTTGAAATGGGTCTAAAGCATATTTTAAAAGGTTCCTAAAATAGATTCCAAACTCTCACACACTGGATATCCCCTATTGAAGGGTAATAATCTCATGGTGACTAGCCACCATTGCAGTCAAATAAAGAAACTCAACTCTGAACTGCTCTCAGAACCCCTCCCATGAGATTGTCAACTCATCACGGCCCATGAGGAACAAGAACCACCACTGCCTCACTACCCCACATAGCATAGTCACAACTAATGTTACCCAGTGCTCCCTCTAATCATGGATCGAATTGAATGCTATCTCAACCTCCTCCAACCATTATTTCCTGACTGCATTTCAAATAGGTCCCTCATACTTCTATAGAATCTGGGGTTGAAACTCTTGGAGTTTCCACCTCTAAGTGTCATCGTCATCAACCTCTACTCTAAGGTGATCTATTGGCACAACTTTTTGGACATCTTCTTTGTGAACTTGATGAGGATGTCGACCTAGAGTCATACCTACCAAAGGAAAAATAGTTAGAGCTCCTAAAAATAGAATATGGAAAATTTTAATATTGATTAATTGTTTTTTTATTCATTTTAGGTTAACCTATCCCAAGGTCTACCCATTCAAACATATATGTAGATAATAATGATGCATGATTATTCCCTAGGTCTCTACCCTATAACATGTATCACCTAGTTTAGTATCCATTGTAAACTTAAAAGTATGTGCATTAGATCCTAGGGGTCCCTAAATACTTGTGTCTCTATCTGTATCCAATGTTCACATTTCTTACTAAACTTAGTTAACAACATTTCCCTACTAAACCATGAAACCTCACATGTTCCTAACTTAAAACATCATCATATCCCTCAAATAGACCTCTTATAACACTCTATAATAACCCCCTTCACACAAGGTGTACCCCTCCCAGGTCATCAATGTGAGAAGAGAGATAAAGACCCCCAAGTCCCGTCTCTAGTAGGCCCTGGGTTTGAAACTAGCACCTAGGTTATAGAAAACACATAGAGGGGAGGTATTACCCTCTAAGAGAAAGACATGCGAAATAGAGAGATAATATAGACACCAAAAAACCCCTTCTAATAAAAAAATATGAAAGAAAACCAAGTACATATATTTAATTTCATTAAAAACTACTACAACTAAAAGGGAAAAACTGTAAGTACCAAAAGAAAGTAAAACGGAAGTAACCAAAAAACCTGAACAACTCCTATAAAACCCCAAAAAAGTAGTAACTAGACCAATCTCCAAACTACTCCAATTGAACTGAAAAATAGTTTATATAACATAGGATGAGTATAAAAGTATACTCAGTAGGATCCTCCTCAAAAACTCTCATGCAAAAGTAAATAAAGCATGATAAAGCATAGTGAACAATAAGTGAAGCTGACTCATCACCTAATAGGTATACTATGTTTATATCCTCACCATGGATACTCTAACCAAGTATCTCATAAAATTGTATATAATATAATAAATAATTTCAAGGTTACCCCACTTCCACTTCCCGACTGGTTTTCCACTTTGCCCCAACGTTGCATATCCTAAGCATCTCACTCCAAAAAGGCTGGTCAAAAGACACCTAGGTGAGAACCACAACCTGCACCTTGTGTAACACAAATGCTTTCTCATAGATACCTGGGTGAAGTACCAGACCATCCACACAACCATAAGTAACTGGGTATTTTTCAAGAGCCACCACAGCCCACATAATGTGTATCATATATCGGGAATTATACCTCAAACCATTACAACCCTACACTGAGTAAGGATCCTCAATCCACCACAGCCTATACATGTTACACCTATAGTAGTCCATAGGAAACTCTATAAAAAATATATGTGTGTGAAATAACCATAATCCATTACATCC
The DNA here is from genome assembly GCA_963277665.1 of Viscum album. Taxonomy (NCBI): domain Eukaryota; kingdom Viridiplantae; phylum Streptophyta; class Magnoliopsida; order Santalales; family Viscaceae; genus Viscum; species Viscum album. The sequence goes on from OY728143.1 coordinate 150,052,044, forward strand.
CTCTACACACATATATGAGGAAAACTAATCATCATGCATATCAGTACAAGCAACTACTAATAGAAGAGAGAAGGGAAAAAGGGCGTAATCATCCATCCATCGTCCCACCAAAATGTTGGGTAAAACACCCCCCCCCCCGGTGTCAGTCTACCTAACCAATAGGGTGGGGTAGCGTATAAAAACACAAAAAAGTATAGGATATAATATAGCTCACAATAATACTATGGGAAACACCTAGTATCTGACTCAACTATATATAATGTCTCTCAAACTCCCAAATTCCACTGCTAAGACTAGATATCCTATAAGCACATAACCATTTAAAGAGCTATATTCAGTCTCCTTATCACTTTTTTTCAGTTTCACTTTACGTTAATTAATTCCTAAAATATTAATTAATCATTAACCTTTTCCACATCACAATCCATTAACATCACAACTATGTTACATGCCCTCCAAGCATAACTAAACAGAGTCCATGGCTCCTAAAAACACAACCTCAGCACTTCATCCCAGCAATCTCCAACCCCATGGGATCAACATAATTTATTCATTTATTTAAAAACATTACCATTTTTCATATTTCCATACTTCCATATTTCTATGTATTCTAAGAAAGCATTTTAAGATACCAAACACAAGGGGCTCTACATAGTGAGTAGATAAACTACCCATCGAGTCTTTGTCACTTGTAGCAGGAGCATAGACCCATCCATCCTGGAGAAGCTAAACATGGAAAGAACATGGAATACCCCATGCATCTACTCCTATTTTCAAGGAAGGGTAAGAAAGACCATATAACTCAAGTAGTGGGGAGAGTAAAGATGATAAAAAACATCAGATTCAATAAAAAATTCTTACATATCAACGGGTAATCCCAGATTCAACCTATTCTATTATCCCAAGAGTCCTTCTAGACACCCACATGCATAAACTGATGCATCTCGCTACTCTAAGTGTGAACTTATTTCATAACCAGAAGGCCTCCATTCCCCCACATACTAAAATAGACCTCCAAGATTAGCCATTCTAGGATCATGTCACATCCTGGCATCCCTTCCCCCACAACCATAAGTCTCATAACCAGAGCACATCCCATGTAGAAATAACAATATAGCAATGAGATTTTTTCCATAAAACAAGGCATCCAACCTTCACACGCAATAATCTCTCATGGTTCCAAATCACAAGACACTAAACCTTTATAATCAAGTAGGCAACTCAGGCCCTACAAGTCATTATCTTTATCAAACAACCAGTTCTTATTCCATCTTAAATTAACCAATTCATTATTCAAAGGTTCCAATTATTGGAATCCTAAGAAAAAATCTATCACAATATCTCACCTATTTAATTAAACAATTAATTTAATATGAATTTAGTTTCTTTATCAACTAGCATCAACATGCTTTAGGTTCATTAACCAATTCCATTAAACATGATCACCTACAAGAATTTAATTATTATAAAATTACAACAATAACAACCAGATTCCTTAAACAAACCTCTTTATATTTTTCCGATTAATTAAACATTTAATTATGGTTTTACGTTCTTTACCAATTTCAATCAAGAACAACATGTTGAACTAAGAAAGGCATAGATATCACACTATCTAGAAAATCAAGAGGCAAACCGTTATCATGATATTAAAGAGAAACATATGATTCATACCAATTTATTTAATCTGGTTCATATAATTATTAGTTCAATTTAATTATGATCCAAAGGGATAAATCAGGTTAGATCTATGATTATACATTAGTAAATAGAGAAGCATTGAATCCCCTACCTCAAACAGTCATTAAAATTCTTCAAATGATAACATATCAAAGAAACATATCATGATCACCTCTCCTGAAACAACTACATCCACCTAAGGATGTTGTGGTAAAACTACACCAACCAATAACCAAGAAAACTCCATTAGAAACATGGAGATCACGCACCATCACAGGGAAAGGAGAAGCAAAAGGAAACAGATCAAAGAAACCTCAATAATGAAGATAGATCATACCTTATATCTAAGACGAATCGCTATGGATTGAACAAGGGATCTAGGGATTGTTCCTTGATGAAGGAATACCCAAAACACTGAAGAGAGAGTCGTTGGGTTGCCTGGGGTCGAAGGAGAGTTTTTGCAGCTATAGTTTTTGACAAAAACTGAGCCGTTGGGAAACACTTAAAACATACAATGTTGGGGAATTACATGACGTGTAATCCCCATTCACATCATGTAATTCCTAGATGTCATGTTCCATTGAAAAAACCATTTCCTCTGTATTTTTATTTACTTTTTGAACCCTAAAATACTTCACGGTGGGAACACCTCTTTCACGCCGTGAAACAACCCGAGAAACAAGATATCATGTCATGTAATGCAGTTACACAACGTATAATCCCCCCCCCCTCCATTTTTAGTTTTACTTAACTTAAATTATTTAAACTTCTTCTGAGACATCTCTAAGAACTTAGATATTTGAAAAATGGATTTAGGCCCTTATATTGATGATGTTCGTTCATAATCACAAAAAATATTTAGTAGTTTAACCATGTTTTAAGGGGTACTAGTTCCATAATCCATGTTATATTAATCATGAAATAATTTTAATGTTTATAAATTAAATACAATTTTATAACTGGTTGTGAAAGTTTTCATAAAAAATGAAACACATTATTTCATGGAGACGATAATCTGCAAGTACAAACAAGTGACATCTTCATTTTTGTAAGATATATAAAAGAAATAAAATAGATAAAGATTTAATTTAAAATAATAATATATATATTTATATATTTTATAAGTTTTATATTAATTAATTGAGTCCATCATAATTACCATCCATCTAATTTGGAAATGAAAACTGAATCACATCACTTTATAGAGGTGGTAGTCCACACATATACACGAGTGACAATATAATTTTCCAAAGGATAGAAGGGTAAGAAGGTAGATAATATATTATATTTATAGAATAAAAATTATTTAAATAATATCATATATATTAATTTGAACCTTCTTTTTAACCATCCATATGAGGCAACGATTAAGGAAAAAAACACATTGCTTTATGGAGGTGGTAGTCCACGTGTACACACAAGTGAAGTTATCATTTTCCAAAGGATGAAAAGGGTGATGAAAATTTGTTCAACCTTAAATATAATAAAATTTAAGAATATTTTATATATTTATGATATTATATAATCATTTATATGATATTTTTTAATGAGGTTGAATAAAAAATAAATATGAAAGAACTTGATTAAGAGTAATACCTCTTCTTTGTAAAACCTCCTTTGGCTTACAACTTAAGCCTTCAAGGTTGGTCTTTTGTAGAGTAAAGAACCTCTAGGAAATTGGTAGGGTATTTGTGAAGTTATTTGGTTAGGTATTTTATAATATATAGTTCTCAATGTTTGTGAATAAGTGAGTAGAGAAGGTTCTCTTTTATAAGTGCGGGGAGTGGCACTCTTGTAATTATTCTTAAATTTTAAATATTATAAATGCCTTAATTTTGATAAAATGGAACTAAGTAAATAAAATTTTAAATATTTGTTGAAAAGGGTCAGAATAATATTATAAATAATATTTAAAATTATATTTTGTGACCTTATCACAATGTTTTAAGCCAAATTAACTCATTTTACCCCTTACCATGGTGACTATAATTTTCCAGGGTAACTATTCACTATGACCAAAAATGAAAATAACCAAATTAGTAAATTTGAACCTCATGATTCAAAATATGAAATCCATTCTTTAAGATTCAATATTTATAAGTGTTACAAATTAATTTTAATATAAGAACACAAAACACATTGAAAAATATTTTTATAGATAAATGTATTTTTAAGCCTAAAAATAAATTTATACCAAAATAAAGTATAATTTTGACTAATATGGAATTAATTGTACAATGTTTAGTAAAATGGGACTATTTTACTTTAAAATGAATCCAGAATATAATGTAACTTTTTAAATACTTGAAAATAAATGGTAGTTTTTAGAAAAAATTATATTTTTCACTATTAACCCAAAAATCAAACTTTTTTGAAAAAATCCTATAATTTAACCATAATAATAATTCAATATGATGATTAAAAACTAATAAAATTTTTATAAAATTAAATTTTTCAGTTTTTTAGAAAATAATTCTAATTCTTGCGCATGAAATATTTAAAAACCATTATTAGAAAAAAAAAGTATTTTTAGAGTATAAAATGAATTTATTCTTATTCAGTGACTACTAATAACCATTAAGTTATTTTTAATTTATTTTATTGAATTTATTATGATTAAATTTTATAAAAATCATTAATAAATAGTGATTAATTTAATTTATTAAGATAAAAATAAATTATTCACTTTAAAACACTTTTCTAAAAAATATTTCTTTTTACCATCAAATGATTTTATTTTTATTTCTAAAAAAATATAATCAAATTATGCATGATTATTAATTTTTTCCTGTGTAAAAAATATTTTTTCAATAAATTTAATACTCTAAATAATAAAAATTCATCTTTAAAATGAAACATATTGAATATAAATAAAATACCCTTTTAAAGAAAAATAATCTTTTAAAACTTTAATTATCCTTAACCTTATATGATTTAATAATTACCATTAAAAATTAGTACTTATTTCCTAGGAATTAATAAATAAACTTATATTAGGGAAAAAATTTCTATATATATTACATAATTTCGTTACTTATGTTCATAACTTCCAATTAAACAGTTGGGTTATAATAGTAATATTTAAATAATAATATTTTAATAGTATATCACAATATGTTTTAAGCTCAGTATTATCTTTGGTACATGAAATGAAATATATAATTATGTTTAAACTAGAATATCAAGGTGTTACTATTATTTTTTAACTTGTATAGATCGAGATATTAACAATTCATGTAGGATAATTCAAGTTAAAGGATATTTAAAAAGGAACAATTGATTAAACCCTCTAGTGGTTCACCTAAATCTGGGTATTTCAATTAGTATTAAATAATATTCCCTATGATATATTCATTTATGAATTATAGAGAATTTAAGTTTAGTTAATAACTAGGCTATTCAATCATCTAATGTAAATAACTTTCATGGATGAAAAAATAGGATGATAGCTTATCTCATATCTCTTGGTAAAGAAGTTGTAGATGAAACTACTATTAGATTTCCCCTTGATATAAAGATGCAACAATTAATTTTAGTGACAATATTAATCTTGAGTTTGATATCAAAGCTCTAAATTCTATTCTTATGTTCTTTTTATAGATAGTTTATACTAAATTGATGGGTCTCTAAAATGACAAGGAGTCTTGGGATAAATGTGAGAGTATCTTCGATGGAAATGTTAAAGAAAGAAAAAATTCAAATCTAGACAAGAATTTTTGAAGGATTGAATATGATCAATGATAAAATAGTAGATAATTTTTTAACTAGTGTGAACTAAATCATCAATGGTATCAGTGGTTTTGGTAATACCTTAATTGGCTCAATAATTGTGAAAAAATTGATGAAAAAATTTCCATATAAAATTTATACTAAAATCTCACCCATGGAGGATAGAGATTAGTCTTCTGTTTAAGAACTTAAAAATATCAACATTTCATATGAAGTGATGAAGGATATATCTTTTAAGAAAATGGTTAAGGAATAAATGTATTTTAAATCCCTAAAGAAACTCAAACTCACATATTTTAAAGATGAATAAGGAAAGGATGGGGAATAAAATAGGATAATGTATCTTATCTATCGAAACTTCCAAAAGGTAAAAGAAGATATATGTATAATATTTAATTAAAATAATATAAGTGTAGAATAATTGGGTACACTTCCATTAATTTCCCTTAAATTAAAGGAGGTGTGAATAAAGATGGTGATCCTGATAAAAAATCTCAAAAGAGTAAGTGTAATACAATCACAAAGGAAGTTAAAAAAATTAGATGAAGTTAAAATACAGATTTACCTTGAAAAATATAAGGAATTTAATAATCATGGTAAAATAATAAGATTCATTGAAAGAAAAATAATTTGATGAATAAATTATAGATAAATTCATGAACTTCAAGAACCATTTAAAACATGAGGAAACTTCAATTAAAGAAGAATAGGGTGAAGATAACTACATGTAACACATGTTGAAATTGTAAATTGAATCTTGTCTTGATAAAAATTATAAACTCAATAAGTAACATCGTCTATTTAAAAATTAAGAGGATAAGAACATTGTAAGTGAATAGTATTTCTTAAAAAAATAACATGAATGCATTGAGTAAATTAAAAACCTAATGTTTAAATAGTCAATAAAGAATAAATATTGAAGGATAATAGTGAGAAGCTAGATACAATGGAATATGATTTAATTAAGGTATAGTCAATATAAATTAAGGAAGAAAACTACTTTACCAAAATGAGAGGAGACTTTAATATGGGAAAAAATTAAGGTTGAGTCATATCATGCTACTAAAAATATTTACTCAAATGGTAAGGTGAGATTTTTTTCAGTTAAAAAATAAATTTAAATAATTTATGATAATAGTTAAAGTACTTCATTGATATATTAGAAATTTTGGTTTGAAAACTAATATAAAATTTTTCTAATATCCTTAAAAAAATATTATTATATATTTTGGAAGAAATCCACCCCCTCCCTCTAATTGAATAAATTGGAAGGAAAAACATTTTTTGGATCTCAAGAACCCTCACAAAGACAGAATTTTTTTTATTATATGAGATCTAGATTAGATGGATTTTCTGGTATTGTAGACTCTATAGATAAAAAGCTTATATTTTTTTCACAATTTTCACTCTTATGGAGGAGGTATTAATATAGGGGGAACAACTCTATAATTAAAGAAATATCTAAAAGATGAGAGAACATTCAATGAAATGGAAATAAGAAGTTAAAAAAACTTCCAGCAAGAATCAATTTGGTTTCTTATAGAAAACCTATGGATTATGTGATAAATCAAATAACTATTTAGAAAATTTCATGAATACACTTCCATATAAGGCTTCGTATCTTGAAGAATAAAATAATTATGGTATATATAAGGTATATGGAAAATCATTCCTATTTAAAGTCACCCTGAAATCATGTTAAAGTTTTGGATTCTTGATAGTGGATGATACTCACATGTGATAGACAATGTAAAAGTTTTGAAAATTTTAAAATAATATAATGGAGTATTCATTACCTTTGGGAATGATAGTTCCTTCGGCACAGTTACTATAGATGACAAGAATAAAAAATTCCAAGGAATTTTTATTTTTTGATGGACATAAGAATAACTTATATAGTTTTTGTCAATTATGAAATAATTTAAATGACTTCACCTTCCAAAATAATTGTTTTTTCTATCTATTTCATGAATAATTGAATAATTATTTCTAAAGGAGTAAGAACAAAAAGTAAATTTTTTCCAATTTTTGACCATAAAATCTCATGTTTCTTAAGTAAAAAGGGTAAAAATTAATTATGGTATAGAATACTTAGCTATCTTGGACAAAGTAATATGATAATAATTTCAAAGTAATATATTTTAAGTGATTTTACCCATTAGAAAATAAAAACTAACGTGATTTTTGAAACCTACAAGAAAGGGAAGATATCACATGGAAGTCATTCAAGGGTAGAAATTTAGTTTATCCAACCACTTGAACTTATACATTCTGATGTGTATGGACTTATGAGGCTTTATTCCTCCAATTATTATTTATACTTTATAAATTTTATCAATTAATTAACCAAGTAAATAGTTTAATGTTTATAAAACACAAATCTAAAGTTGTGTATATGTTCGATTTTTATATAAGTGGATCTAATAAGGAACTTGGGGAATATATCCAGAAGATAAAAATGGATAACGCAGAGTATTTTTCATGTAACTCTTTTGAATCCAATTGGAAAAACTCCATTGAAGAAGTTTCTTGGTTGTTTTGTTTATAATGATAAAGGATTAAATACCAAAGAGACCTATAGATATGATGAATATGAATCAAGGTGTTTTGGAAGTAGCTAAAGATGTTTTTTCATAAAAACAGAATTCATACCATTATACCCTATCCTATGATACAAAGTGTTTTTCTAAAAATGTGAAAAAGTTATGAAATTTATAAGAGTTTTCATAAACTTAATAAAATTAATTTTTAAAGGTCACATTATGATAAACTAGTCCATGCCACATTGTTTTAATTGCAATGAAATTTTTCAAAAGCCCTAACATTTTAAGATCCCTAAATCATTTTATAAGTGTCTTATACGTTATATATTTTTAGTAGAATAATTTATTCCATGATGTAAGGAAACACACTATGATTGGATATAGATTAATAATGGTGGCACCATTAAGGTGTAATACATTCCATGAGGAAGTAAGACACTATAAAGGGTGTTCAAGTGGAGTTCACGTCCATTACCTGAAGGAGCTTGTGCCATGAGAGACATGGTCACACCACAAAGTGAATAATCTAAGTTTTGGAAATTAGAAAATTCTTTTTCATAATAATATGTTTGAATTGAATAATGATATAATTGTTCTTTATAAGGGTCAAATTGTTTTCCAATTTTGAAGGGAACATATTGTACAGTGAAGATAAGGTCCAAACAACAAATATATATGGAAAAGTGAGAGGTTTGGGTAATTATACCATAATGAAAAGGTTCATAACACAATAATAAGTTGAATGAATATTATTTATTCAAAAATTATAAGAGTCTACACATCATAAATGGGATATTTTTTTACAAATTACCATGTGTAATAGGAGTTCACACTGTAAAGGGTTGACTCGCACCGCTAAGTCACAGAGGTGGATTTCATTGAACCTTCCCATCTGAGTCTCATGTTGTGAATGGAGGGAGTTATATTTTTATGGATATTCCTCAGTGAGTCTCGCTCTATGAAGTAAGATGTCATACTATAATGTTTTATGGGTGGATTTCAGTGTTTCTTCCAAGGTTTGCCTCACACCATGAATAAAATGTTCATAGTACTAAGGGTTTGATATTTGGTTTGGATTCATAAATCCATGTCATGATTTTAAAATATTTTAAAATGGCATACATATAAAATTTTATAGATCTTTATTTTCAATGAAGTTTGTATCATGAATCTAGTTGTTACACTATGAGGATAAATTTTTCTAGATTTGGTGGATTGATTTGTCTCGCAAGAAAAGTAGGGTATTGGATTTCCCTTATTACAATACTTTTTATAGGTTTTTCATAAAAATAAAGAGTAAATTCTTTCTAAAATAGGTGTGATATATTATTTAAAATTTATAGAATATATTACATCATTAAATAAGGGAAAAAGTAGATATTCTAGAATAAGTGCTAAAAATATAGGATAAAAATAGGGATTCCAGGATAAGCGCTGGAAATAAAAAGATGGAAGAAGATATTTTAGGATATCATTTCACTGTAAATATTATAAATTTATTCAGGAGGAATAAGGTGAAGCAAAGTTCTACTTCATCAAGTTATAAATCTATTTTCTAGTTTGGGGGAGGAAGACCAAGCACTCTTGGAGTAGTGAGTTCCTTGATTGATAGAGATAGGTGATCTTTCTTTATATATGAATATTTTAAACCTAAAGGTTCAGTGAAACCACTTTGATTTTTAAAATAAGTGTTCTTGTTATTTCAACACATTTTCAGTGTGTTCTCCTTAGATTATCCCAGTTTGAGTGAACCAAGTAAAACTATGGTGTTCCTATATTTTTTTTGTCCTTTATCACTCCATAATTATTGTTAGGTATATATATATTCATATAAAAAGTATATAAAGATTATAATAGAGGGTCGAAAGAAAAAGAATAATATTCCCTAATTCACCCCCCCCCCCCCCTCCCCACATACACACTTAGGGTATTTTTCTTTCTTATGACGAATAATTAGTATCAAATCAAAAGGTTATTGAAGCGTTTATATTTCTTTTAAAGACATTAAAGTGGTTGTGATTCAAAAATGCATTCCAATTTTGTAAGGAAATAATTTCCAAATGTGAAAAAATATATTAAAACAATATTTTCATTCATTAGAGATAGATGTATATTTGGAATCCATATATACTATTTTCCACAACATAGAGAGTGGATTATTATTGGAGAAATATTAAAAAAAGTTAATATCGATGCTAAATTAGTCAATTATTTTAGAGGAACATTATCTGATTCTATATACATGTAGGTTATATCATGTAATTACACACATTCCATGTTTGAAAAACTTCTCAATAATTATGAAGAAGATTCCATGGTACATAAATTAAAAATTTAAGTTTTATAGAATAATTACGCATATTTGAATATGCACCTGAATGAGAACTTTGATAAATTCCTTGATTTTGATAAAATTAGTATGGATTACAAGAATGGAATCATATAAACTCTCAATAATATAAAAATTAAAAAGATAATTCTTATAAGATTACCACTTTATTTCAATATTAAGGTATTAACACTCAAAGAAAACAATCCTTATGAAGTGGAATTGAAAAGTATTTATATCACACTCATTGCATATGAGATGTGAAATAGTGATAATTAATCCTCTATGAAGGTTATTTTATAGAAATTTTAATTTAAGGCAATGAAGAAACTTAGTTTGGTGGAAGATCTTGAGGAATAGGAATTTAATGAGCTGATATCTTTTCTATCCATAAATCATAAAATAGGTAGAGAAAAATTCAAAGTAAATATTACACTTTATTGATTCTAGTGTGTAAAGGTTGGGAATTAATATCACTAAAAATTTCCCATAGAAGTTATGAGATGATGATGAAGATGAATTATGAAGAAAACCTTTATGTGTGTGAGGGTAAAAATAATTTCACAAAATAAGTTTTCTAGGATGGAAAATTTTCTCTTAATATAATATGATGGCCTTAAAGAAATGTATGTGGATGAAATTGAGGACTATAAAGGCCTTAGTGGGGAATTTTTTATGGTTTTCACAAAAATACCACAAATAAAGGAAAGTGTTGATGATGAATCTAAAGTTTAGGGAAGAGTTGACCTTAAAGTTGAGTTGGAATCTGCTCTTAAGTATATTGATGTTTGGAGAGAGAAAATTAAATCAAATGGACTGCTTTGCGACTCTAAACTATATATATAATAGAAATAAGAATAAAATTTTGAGTTAAAGTCTAGTATCAAATATATCAAATTAAAAAATACGGAAAACTAAAAAAATGTGATAGAGTATAAAATGAAAGTTAAAGTGAAAGCCCATATCCTAGATTGATTTTCTGATTCATTAAATATTGTGTAAAAATAATTAAAGAACATGAAAATGAATTTATAAAGTTGTTATGAAAGCTTAAATATCAAGATAGAATCTAAATTTCTGGCATGGCATCGATAAGTTTGACTGCATAGTCTGTGAAAGAAATTAAAGAGTGGTGTGTGGAAACAATGGAAAACATGGATACATTTCCACCAGTGAATTAGTTTAAAAAATAAATTAAATTTATTGAGGGACTTGACCACAAGAAAAAAATTAATTGTTTCTGATGCAAAACTATAAGCACTTATATCTTGAAAGAAGGTTTATTTGGGTAACACTTAAAGACCCAAAATTCCATGGTGTAACATAAAAGGAACATGATAATGAACCATGAATTTTTTGTTATTATTTGTTAAATATAATTAATAAACAATATGTTCTCTATATATCTAAAAGTCACATAAATTCTTAAGGGTAACAAAATAAATTGTGCATAATTCTCCATACTCGATATCCTTTAAATGATAAATACATTAATTTTGGAGGTTATAAACATAATTATATGAATTATCCATCAATATTTTAAGTTAATATACTAAAGGAGACCCAAATTATAAAATCATAGTATCTGGAAGCTTTATCAAGAAGACTAAAAACACAAAACCAGTTTAAATTCTTGTAATATAAAAATGATTCATTGGAGTAGGAGGTAGAATAAGATAATTTTTCACCAAAGGAAGTTTGTAACATCTCATGGACCAGAGAACACTAACTGGTTCCCAATCCAAGAATTTCTACTCAACATCAAGCCTACCTCTCCATATTCCAGAGGCTTCCAACTAGAAGTGAAGGTATATGGTGTAACCATGAAGAGACTATACCTCATATCAAAGTGTGAAATGATAGACAAAAATAAATTAGAAAAAATAATCCATAATAAATAATTAGATTATGTGGAAGTAATAAAACACAAAATTCCATATAAAATTAAATATATAATCAAATATTTATGTAGACACATGTTCATGCCAGTATATAATTAATGATTTTTCACTAGTTCGATCATGATGCAAACAGATGAAATAAATAAAATAGATAAGGCTCTACCAACATCCCAAAACCATACCTCAAACCCAGTATTCAACCCCCTAAAATACATCCCACTCGATAATTCATTACTAGGCCTTTAACACCCCAATATTTTTTGAAGTGTTTTTTTCAAGTTAATTTAATCTTTTCAATATTTTTATTTTTACATAACACTGAGTTTATCTTGTGTTACAGATAACACTGACTTTAAATGAAATGTGGTATTAAATTATTATGATAGTTATCACCTAGACACTGGAATGTTGGGTATGAATAATATTTACAAAATTATAAAAATATATGTTCTACACATTTATATAAATTAATTATTTCATGAAAATTTAATTAAAAATGAAAATAAAGGAAATCTATTTCTAAAAAGCTATTTTTATCAAAAAAAACAAATTTTACATTAATAAATAAAAATTCCAATTTTAGTGATTTATTTTAACTAAATATATATATTATATATTCAACCAACTATTTAACATTCATCTTATTTGTTTTCTATACAAGAGATAAGAATAAATCTAATTTTATAATTAAAATTGTATATTTCTAAAAAGCGGTTTTGTATCCTTTTGGAACACTTATTCTGAAACTATTTTTTGATAGTTTGAAATTTTATTTGGAAAAATAAAGTTAATTTTTGAAATAATAATGTCAAAATTATCTGGGGTTATTTTTTTAGAACATCCTGGAAAGATTAAGTTTTGACAAAATAGTGAAAAATGCTGCATTTTGATCGAAAACTGTCTTTTCATTTAAATTATTTATAAAGTTAAATTATATTTTAATTTTTTTAAAATTAAAATAAGTTAAATTATATTTCTATTAATAAAATCTAGGTTATTTTAATCGTTTTAATATTGATTTTTGATATAAAAACCCTGTAAATGTTTTAACATTTTCTCTTTGAAAACCCGCTTTCTCGTCGCACCTGTGGGATTAATTTTAAATTAAATTTGTCCACTTATGTGAATTTAATTTATAAAAATAGATTCCACAGTTTGAATCTGAATAATTTATTTTATATAATAATTTCAACTTAATTTTTGAACAAAATGAATAGTTAAAAAAGTAAAAATTAATTATCTTGATTATGGTAAAATGGGTTTAATGTGGGGTTAAAAAAATATAAGGGTTAAAATGACCTAAAACTTGTATAAAATCAATTTCATGGGAATATTTAGTCCTTATAATGTTTTATTCTCTATATTAATCCATATTTTACCCTTTTTCTTGTGAAAAATGTGGGTAAACCTTCTTCTCAAAAATTACAAGTGTGCAACTCACCTCACGTATAAAAGGCCACCCATCTCCTCTATTATTGAAAACTTAAAACATCTTTTTATTCTAAAAATATATGTCCACATAACTTCAAAAATTAAATTCTATCATCCTATAATCCTTATATTGGGAATAGATCCAACCTTGGAAAGATTTTGGTGCAAACCTAACGACGTTACCCGAAGAAGAGGAAACATTCTTCGATGAACATTTTTATTTTATTTCTTCCTCCACCTCATTGAATTATTATTAAAACATACTGATATAATAAACCTAGTATATTAAATATAATTATATGTTTTTATTCTTGGTTAATTACATACAACCATCCCCTCTTCCATCAAATGGGTTGCGAAATCATCATGTATGTGCATGGAGAATAATTACTTCGCAGACTGATGTTATTCTTTTTTACATTACAACCTATAAAGGATGGTTATTTTGATGTATTTAATGTTTATATATGATATTTAAGTTATTATTATACTTATTCAATTATTATATTACACATACCTTCATACATTCCATTATGTGGGAATACGATAATGTCGCTCATCTGTACGGTGGACTACCGCCTCGCGAAGCAATGTGATCCACTCACGCTTTACATAGAAGGTAATGAGAATGGGTTTAATGAAAATATATGATATATATTAAATAAAAATTATTATTTAATTATAATATATCATTTATATTTATTTACTTATTTCTTATATGAAAATGGAAACATCATTCATGTGTAAGTGTGTCCTACTGTCTCCATGAATGATGTATTTCATTTCCTATCTCTACATAATATGGATCACTTTAAATACATATATAATTAATATATATGATATTTATATCATGTTTATAATTATTTATATTATGGAACCCTGATAAATGTAACAGGGTTGAAAATAACAAATCCAAACTTATACGAAAAAGAAAGCAGTTATTACCAAAAATGTAATTTTAAAAAGGAATTGTTAATAAACAGGTAATAAAAGGTCATAATTAAATCATATATGGTATGATATATATTATTATTGTTATTTAATAGATATATGATAAAATTATAATTATTATATAATAGTTTTAAATGTGTATGAAGTTGAGACTTAAGGTAAGGGATCTTTGTCTCACTTTTATTTTTTATGAGACTAATTCTATATTCCCCACAAGTTTATTTATTGTGGTTTATATACTAACCATGGATTTATTTCATTATTATTCTCATGAAAACTATTTTTATTTAAATATTCATTTTATTATCCCTATTTCATGGGGTTTATGGTTCAAAAGGTAATAAATCGGTAAGAGATTTCCTTCTCACTTTTTACTTCTATGAGACACTTTCCATATTCACCACCTTTTTCTTTTATGTGGTGTGTATAATTTACATGAATGTAATTTATTATTATTATCATGAAAATTATTATTAATTAAGTATCTATTTTAGTAACTCTCTTTCAAAAGGTTTAGGTTTCAAAAGTTTCTAAATTTGTAACAGGTTTTTATCTTAATTCTTTTTCTTTGAGACATATGTTAAGTTATGCCCATGTATTATTTTATAAGTTGTATATAAAGAAAATTTGAAATGTAATATCATGAATTTATTTATTCTCATGATATTATATGTTTTATTTAATTTTATTCTTTCATGTGGCTTATGATTAAATGTTACCAAATTGCTAATGGTTTTATGATACAATCTCTTTGTTTATCGATATTGTTTATGATTATGCTTCCAAATATGAAATATTGTGATATATCACTCAATAAACTCATTAATTTTATTCTAATAAAGTTATTTCATGAGAATACATGATTTACCTTAATTTTACTCTCTTTATGTACTCAATAGTTCAAAATAATGTTTTTACGAAAAAATGTCATTATTTCTATCTTTAGTTGAAAACCCATTTTATTTCAAAACCATGTTCAATAAAAAAATAAAAACAATCATCCATATTAAATTAATTTTTTAAATAATATTTTACACATGTTTGAATTTTTTCAAAAAAATATTAAAAGGAATATTCATGTCATTTTCTAAATAATTCATGTCTGTATTTTACTAAAAATGTGAAAGGAAACTTTGTTTTAACATTTATGTCATGAATGGAATTTCCCACCATCATGGCAATTATTTAATTTGAATATTACTTTTTGATTTTTCAAAATTATTTTTAATGAAATAAATTTTCAAAATATTTTATACTTTTTTAGTTTTAAAAATTGATTTTCAAAGAAAATTTATTTTCGTCAAGAAATGTCCCAAGTGATCTTTCAAAATCATTCTCCATAAATGATGATATACTTTGATGTAAATTATTATTTTTTGGGATATGAACCAAGGATTATAGGATTATTATTTCTCTGAATGGTTTATCATGAAAGCATTTTTATAAAACATGTTTCTCTTCCATGATTTATACAATGATAAAATGATTATGAGACCCGCTTCTTTTTTACATGAGTAATACTATATTGAAATGATGAAATGGTTATGAAACACATCACTTTTACATAGGTTATAAAATGATGAAATTTTTTTGAAACCCATTTCATTCCATGGGTTTTGATATGATTACTTTTTTATGATCTTGTGGTGTATATAAGTATGATTTTCATTATGTGATGTATGTGACCTATATCTTCCTCCAATTCATTGGATAAATATAGATAACTCATGAGTAAATATGTTATGTTTGAACCTAATTAAATGTTTAAAATGTTATGTGTGAACCTTATTACATGCTTACAATTTTATGTGTAAACCTAATTATATGTTCACAATTTTATGAATATACCTATCTTTCATATCTATAATGTTATGCATAGACCCGGTTGCATGTCCATAAGTTTATGTGAAGACCTGATTTTATGTCCTTAACTTAATGAGTGAACCTATCTTTATTTGTACATGTTACAAATGTTATAATCTAATTTTTATTCCACAAATCTTTTTATTATTCCAATTTTATTCTCCTATGGCTCATTTTCATTGATTCTATTATTATTCTTGTCTTATGAACTGCCAATATTTATACCCTGAGTGAAGATTAAGATCATTGATATGATAGGTTATAAAGAACTTTATTACATATGATATGTCTAAGAAGGGTGATAGTTATGAAGAATATAATGGTATATGATTTAGTTTACCTATAAACTAGTTTTTTTTGTTCCCAAGTTTCCAAAGTCACCATACCTTTACGGTCCTCAGGAATGTGTTTGTGTAATGTATTAAATATTCATAAAAATGATGTAGTATCTATGTAAGATAAGATTGTACCTCTATAGTTTGTATCAAAGGATAGGTTTAGTTAATTATTGGAAACTAGGATAAGAAAACATTAGAAAGATCTCTAGGGATATTTCTAAAAATATTTCTAAGGATGAGTCAAATTATAGGAAAAATTCCTGGAATTTGGTAAAGGATGGAGTGAGTGGTTTCCAAGAAATTGCATCCCTGAAGGGATATTACAAGTATATAATTGAGATGGAATCGATCATCACTTGGTGCACGATAATGGGCCTTACTTCACACCTGGTTTAACACTCTTGATGGATATTCTTTTGAAATTCACAAACTCTTTATGAACCATCATAAAGGATTTAAATAGATAATGACTATAGATAACCTAGGTTAAACCTAAGTTTTCATAGATTTAAAAGAATGTGTCTTGATTTAAACATCCTATAAATTATTTTTCATACTATATGGTTTTCCATTATGATTAACATTGCTCGGACTATGCTTTTTGGTTTTAGAAAATGGTGGAAACTATAAGAAACTAGGTTAACATTAAATGTGATAAACAATTTTGTTGATGAGATGCCAAATGGGATGATGACTATAGTGAAGGATGTTTTGATTATTCCTAATCATTTATCGCAGAACATAATTAACAATTTGCACCTTAAACAACTCTTAGACTCACCAAAGAAGATAAGGATAGACTTTGATGGGGGTTTGGGTATTATAGACCATGGAGGAAATAAGATTTAGTTTCCTATATATCGAGAATGTGGGAAGAAGCACTCAATGGAATGTCTTAGAGGGATGAGAATATGTTTTGGGTGTGGAAAAAGACACAAAGCAAGTAACTACAAAGGAAATATGAAAATTTTAGTTAATTGAATGGATGAGAATAATGTTCTCTCTAATGTATCATTGAATGTTGAATGTTTTAAGTGTGTAAATTATAGAAATTATGAAAATCGATGTCCTAAGGGGAAATATCATGAAGATAATTAGAAAGGTAGTATGAGTAATGGTTTTTCTATTAACAATGAAGAGACTATTAATGACATATAAAAGGAAAGGGGTATTAATGAATAAGTTTATGAAACCTAGTTAATGGTTTGATAAGGAAGTGATATGATTAAAGTATTAATATATTGGAATTCAAGAACTATGAAATATATAAGGATTGTTCAGTATATGTTTCTCATTAAATATATTAAATAATATGTTGAATAATATTAATAACATAGAAAAATTATTTAATATAAAGGAAATATTTTATGGAAAAAATATTAGGGATAAATAACCCTTAATATGTTTCTAAGGTTGAGAAAGTAGTGTTTAGTTTGGATAAATAGATAATTGATAGGGATAAATTAAATTGGATGGTATTAATGATCTCAAAACTGATAAAGGATTTGTTAAAAAGGTGGTTTATCTTATCATTGATATAGTTTAAAACATAATTGTACCTATGAAATATGTTCAATAATCTATGGTTTTATTCAATTAATGAAGAGGCATTCATGTTTTCATTGAGGTTTTATGGTAATTTAGGTTATTATCATGTTTCAAGTGAATAAATGATGAAGGTATTTACATATTTAGTATGTTACAATAAATATCCACTTTATGATATATGGTGGATTGATGTTGTGTTTATTTTTATAAATGTAATGACATTATTTATAAATTTTAAATTTTGGAAGGGTTGTAAGGTTAACCATTTATGGATTAGTTTAAGTTGAACTTTGGATGTGGTTTTAGAGATTAACATATTACTTCACCATATTAATATTTATCTATATTGGATAACCAGTTATAACTTATTTTTAATCTAGAGATATAAGTAATGGATTATAATTCTATTTTAGATCTTATTTAGTGATTTAGACATGAAAAAAAATCATCTCTTAGATTGAGAGATGAAGAGTAAATTGATCAAGCATAACTAAAGGATGAGATTGTGCTTATGAAATGGAATAAAATAAAGTAATCATAGAAAATAGTCAAAATTAGTAAAGGGATCTTGAAATAAAATATTTCTATGTCATCATCATTTTTTTATATCAATTACCTTTTTATGTCACTTTGTTTTATGGGATTGTGGTTGTTAACTTTCTCCAGACTATGTTCTCTATACTCTCAATCAATATTTGGGTGTTATTTTTATCTTCTATTTCCATGTTTTCACTTCATAACTGCATTATACTATGTGGAAACCTTGTTATGTGTTACTTTAGGTAATATTTATGTTTCCAAATTTTCTTTTTAAAGGGAAGTTTTATTTATCATTTTTATAATGTGGGTTTGTATGAAGGAATTTAAACCACGGATGACCAAGATGAACTTAAAGAGTTAAATTAATTTTAAGGGGGTAGAATATATCACCACAATATTTTGTGAAATATTTTTTCAAATTAATTTAATCTTTTCGATATTTTTCATTAAACATAACACTCAGTTTAAACAAAATCGTACATATTATTAAAATATTATGATAGTTATAACCTAGCCATTGTGATTATGGGTATGAATAGGATTAAGTAAATTTTAAAAATATATGGTTTACACATGTACATAAAATGAATTCTTTGGTGACAATTTAATTAAAAATGAAAATAAAGAGAATTTTTTTCGGTAGAACTATTTCTATGAAAAGAAACAAATTTCACCTTAATAAATTACACAAACAAATTTTAGTGAATTATTATAATGAAATTTTTATATTATATATTCAATTAATTTTTAAAAAATTATCTTACATGTTTTCTATACAAGAAAAAAGAATAAATCCAATTTTATACTTGAAAACTTTATTTTCTAAAAAATAGTTTTATTTGCTTTTTGGGAAATTATTATAAAACTAATTTTAAAAAATTTAGAAAATTTATTTTAAAAAAAAATTTTATTTTATAAATCATCATTTAAAAATTTTCTTACGGTTATTTTTTGAAAATTTTATAAAATGGTTAATTTTATGATAAATAGTGAAAAATACTGAATTATAATTGAAAACTACATTTTTGTTTAAATTATTTATAAAATTATATTAAATTTTAAATTTGTTTTAAATTAAATTTAGTTCAATTATATATCTGTTAATATAATTTAGGTCATTATAATCATTTTCATATCGATTTTTTATATAAAAATCTTGTAAACATTTGAACATTTTCTCTTTGAAAACCAGTTTTCTCATCGTGTCTCCGGGGTTAATATTAAATTAAAATTTTCCAATTATGTGAATTGGATTTTGAAAAATGGATTAAATATTTTTAATCTGAACAATTTATATTTTATAATAATTTAAACTTAATTTTTTCCCAAAATGAATAGTGAAACTAGTAAAAATTAATTACTGTGATTAATGTAAAGACCCAGAAATTTCATGGAAATTTTTTTCTTAAATTCATTGGATTTTTACGAGTCTACAAAAATTTGTGGCACTTGATTCTGAGGCCCAGTGTGCCCGGAATCAATTTTTGAAGTTTTTCTCAGGTACGTTAAGTAAACGTGCGAGCGGGATTTTATAACTTTTGAACCGGTGCATGAAATTGAAATCTGAGGGCACCGTTGAACTCGCAGCAGTGGTGATTTCATAGTAAGACCTTCAGCGCAGTTGCGTTTTAACATGATTGGAAGATAGATTCTGAGGTTCATTAATAAAGTTAAATAAAAATAAGGTGATAGCTTATTTTTATTTCATGGTGGTTAAAATATCCAAGGGGAGGTTAGAGGTGGGGACCACCACACGATAACCTCCCATGAGATGTTATAGTGGTGGGTCCCACCTGCACATAACCTCCCTTGGGAGGATATTTATCAGTGGGGACAACCTGGGCTTTAAGCCCCTTGTAACCCCCAATTAAGTGGTGAAACTCTCCACCTTCCCCCATCAATTAATTATGCCAACCCATGCATTTAATTAATTGAACTCTCTCTTCCTTTAATTTTTTTGGAACCTTTTGAAATCTTTTGAATTTTGCCAACTCCCCAATTAATATGCCACCGCTCGTGTATTAAATTTGGTGGAGCCGTGTTATTAATTAATCCAATTCAAATTTTGTGACAACAAAATTAATAGGATTCTCACTCTATTATTTTGTTGGCATAACCTTTTGTTTGAGCTTTGGGTAGAGATTTGGAGAAACCTTAGAGAATTATCTCTCAATGAAGAACACCCCCTACCAACGAAGAACGACGAACACCTTTCTTCGATCTTCGACCGAGCCTAAAGAGGTGGAGTCGACTGTGAAGAACGCCAATGATGCATCTTCCTTGGTATCCTACCCCGGACGCCTCCCAACGTCAATGAATCGACGCCGCCTTTTTCCCGTGACTTCATCTACGAACGATAAACGAGGTAGGGGGATTTGTGTAGGTTTTATTCTCATTCTCTGATGTTCTATTTATGGAGTAAGATATGCCTTTTGATATCAACTTAACATGGGGGGGGGGGGGGGGTTCGGACCGCACGAACAGGGCCGAACTTTCCCTTTTTTGTTCTCGATTGATGATGACGACATGGAAAAGAGGCGACGACGAACAAAGGTTGGGCTACCCATGGCCTCCGCGAACCGCACCGCCAGCCAAGCGGCGCCCGACCCACGCCCCACGTGCTGCTGTGCGGCCCTGCTGACGGCTCGATGCGCCTCGTCTACACGCAGCCCGCACCCAGCTGGCGCGCTGCCTACACCCCCTGTGCGCCGCCCCGCCATGACGGCGGCATGCCCGCACCCCGCGGCGCCCTGCTGCCATGCCCAGCGCCCCCCGGGGCCCTGCCGCGCTGCCCGTTGCACCCTGCAGCGCCCTATCGGGCTACCTAGCGCAGACCGCGGCGCCCTGCCGCGCTGCCGGGAAAACCCCGCGGCACCCTTCCGCCCTACCCGGCACCCCCCCGACCCCCTGTTTTGTTTCCCGGCGCACCCCGCAGTGCCCTTCCACCCTGCTCGGTTCCCCTCGGTGCCCTCCTGCGCTGCCCGGTGTGCCCTCGTGCACTGCTTGGCACCCCAGCATCCTACCTGGCACTCTAGTGGCCTGCCCCACGGCCTGCCGCGCCCAGCCCGGTGCACCCACGGCTTGCCTAGTGTCCATCCGTCCTACCCACGCCCTGCGCGGCCTGCCCGCTGGCCACCCGGCCACCAACCCCCTGAGCTAACCCACGACGTCCCCTGAAGTTTCGTTGGCCAAATCGGCCCGGTCTTCCGAGGTGAGTCACCGAGCCACCTACGTGGTGACTACCGGGCCGAACCGCCCTAGTGGTCCACTGGGCCGGGTTAAAACTTAGCAGGCTGACCCACCCATTGGGTCGGGTCAGACCCAACGAGTCTGACCGAGTCGACCCAGACCAAGTCGGCCCAGACTGGGTTGGGCCGCATCGGTCCGACCGGGTCGGACCGGACCCAGGCCCATTACTGATCCCCTTGCTTCCTTTGGCCATTTATTTAGCACCAGACGTCCGTTTGACAAACCGTTAGTGGCGCCGGTATTCTTGGAGCATAACCATCCCTTTGAGTATACCCCACTGGAGTTCATGGTATAGTTGAGTTACGGTGAGGTTGGTTCGTACACGAATCCAACCGAGCCCCTAGGACTAAAATGCTAATAACTCACAGATCAGGCGTCCGATTGATGTGTCGTCTATTACGTTGAGACCCCTATGACGTGGAAGTCCTTTGAGATACTTCCACATGAGACTTCATGACACTTGGATTATCGACCATTAGCTCGTTGAGAAGATCCTCTCGGAGATGAGCAGACAGAGTGCGGAGACCTAGTAGCTGACAGACATGACGACTGCTTGACCGATTCAACTCGGAGTGACTCGACTAGCCTAGTGGGGAGCGCCTGGTATTTTGCGGCAGAACCATGGTGAAAGGAGTGCCTGTTAGTTGGCAGCAGACCCGCGGTACTCGATAGGAGGAGTACCTCTGCAGGCTATAGGGGGAGCACCCGATATTTGGTGGTAGACCCATAACGGATGGAGCGCCTGGTAGTTGGCAACAGACCTGCGGTACTCAACAGGAAGAGTACTTCAGCAATCCAAGGTTAGTGAGAATCACCTCAGTGTCACGACAGGACCACTATTCTTGACAGATGAGGAGTTCTCCATCATCCATGGTTTCGATAATGAAAAATCTTGGTTTGAGCTGAGTTAATGACCTTTGTGTTTTCCTTATGATTGAGATGGGTTACTTGATAACTTAGGTATATGTATGGGAATATACCTAATTAATGGTTATCCGTTGAAATCATACTTTTTGTTTTATCCTTGTTGGGTTTTTTGATACCTTGAGGGTCTCAGGGTCCCTACTGAGTATCGTTATACTAACCCCTACACGGGCTATGCCTACACCTCGTTGTGTTGGATGTAGACAACGGACGACACTGACCGAGGTGGAGTGTACGAGGAATGGACAATACCTAGAGGTGGACCTCACGACGAGTCAGTACCCGGAGGAGATGGATGGATGTGGAGCACTGAGGAGGCTATCTATACCTACCCTTCAGGTAGGATCCGTGGTGGGTGATCCAGGAGCTACTAGACACCTTTCAGCTATTTGTCTTTTTAGTTGTACCTATTTTTCCTTTCCTTGTACTTTACTATTGGGTTGTATTTTTAGCCCCTTTACTTTCAGCATACTTGTTATACAGTTTTTACTTAGTGTTTTCTTCCACTTGTACTCTGGTTGTGTTTGTTTACAGTTATAAAAGAAATTCCTTCCCGGTTTTAGGGATTTACGTCTTTGGTGCTAGTCGCTAGCCCATGGCCTATGGAAGGCGGGCTTGGGGTAGTCCCGATACGAGCCACCAGGGGACGGGTCATGAAAAATTGGTATCAAAGGAGTCGGTTCTACCGTAGAACTTAGGACTCTGATATTTGTTTTTTGTGAATCAATAGTGTTAAGGGTACCGAGTGTGGTTTTCAGTTTAGGGAGTCTAGTGTTGGTGCAGCGGCCGACGTATCCATACACCAGGACCCTGACTTCTGATCTCTGACTCAGTGCACAAAAACATTGATTGCGTGTGTGTTTTCAAAAGTTTTCTTTAAGTCAACTCAAACCAAGTCAGTTCACCAGGTATAGTCTTTTGACCGTGTCACATCTGTTCTTTCAGCATGCCTCCTCGCGGACAACCAGTGAGAGCCCTGAGATTTGTACGTACTGACAGCCCGCCGAGCGATGAGGCCTTAGTACGAGGCCCTCTTCCAGCAAAGGCACTAGTGGTACTACTTCCCGTTGGGCCACTGATGCCACCAACCCCAGCAGCAGAGAGTGCACACCGCTTGAGCGCGCTGCACGAGTTCTAGCACCAGAGGCCACCCAGATTTAGGGGAGAGACAGACCTGTAGGCAGATGAGGATTGGCTGGAGGCTACGGTGAGGGTCTTTAGGCTTGTAAGGACACCATCATACTTTAGTGTGATCCTTGCTGCCAGCCTCCTTTAGGCAGAAGTAGGCAGATGGTGGAACCTGATGCTCTAGATGCATGATGAGGCATCACTTCTATGGTTAGACTTCGAGAGCCTGTTCTGGGTGGAGTTTGTTCCAGCTACCCTTCGAGCCATGCAAATACAGGATCTACTTCATCTGCACCAGGGCAGCATGAGTGTAGCTCAGTACTCAGTGAGGTTCACCGACCTATCGCGCTACTCCACTGATATGGTACAAGACCCGTTCTTCGGGGCCTAGACCTTTGAGGAGGGACTCAGGAAAGAGATTAGAGCTTCAGTTATCTCCCACATCATCCCAACACAGACGGGGGTGTTGGAGAGAGCCCTCCTAGTAGAGAGTTTCCTTGCTGAGCAGTCTCCAGTAGTAAGACCCACCACTAGTCAACTTGCGGTGGAGTCTTCTGCAGCTGGTAGTAGACAGATGACGCAGATATCCAAGAATACTAGACCCATAGGTGGCTGATTTTAAGACTCAGGATCGGTTGTGCGGGGCACCTAGAGTGGAGACAGAGCCAGTCATGCCCAGAGCGGGCAATGTTACTCATGCGATTGGCTTGGTCACATGGCACGTGACTGTCTGACCCGCCATACTAATGATCAGTAGTTAGTTGAGGGACCTCCCAGATAGAGGCAGAGATTTGATCGAGGTGGTCCGCATGGCGTAGGTGGACATGGAAGAGGAGCTAGTCGTGCAACTGGTGGTGGACGACGCTTCGAGGTGTTGCCACCACCACCATGAGGAGGTCCACCCCGACCGCAGGGAGTGGGTGTATAGGGGAGAGCACAGCTTTAGGCAGCTAAATCATATGACCATGGCGCCCCGGAGATGATTCGAGTTACGATCTGTGTCTACTCAACCTTATCTACAGTTCTTATAGACACAGGTTTCAGTCACTCTTTCATACCCACTACCCTTTTTCGGAGCTCAGAGATTGTGACAAAGCTGTTGGCTCGATACTTATGGCTAGATACTCTTACGGGTGTAGACTCGAGGATTACGCACTGGTGCTGGCAGTGTGAGCTTACTCTAGGAGGCGAGAGAATAGGCTGGGATCTCCTTGTAGTGGTGTCGAGGCCTTATGACGCCATCTTGGGTATGGACTAGTTATCTACAGTCCATGCTCAGATCGACTATATTAGGTGCAAAGTGTAGTGTGTCCGCATGGATGAGACCAATTTCACCTTCACCAGTGAGAAGGGAACCTTTGCAGCACTGTATGGACTTACTCGGAGGAGGGTACAACCGATCACTCACCAGTTGGCTTTCCTTACCCTCGGAGTAGTTGATGTGGAGAGTCCAACTTATCCGGTAGTGGTGGACCAGTACGCTGATGTTTTCCCTGATGATGTTCCAGGACTACCTCCTCGTAGAGAGGTGGACTTCTACATTGACCTGAACCCTGGGACGACACTGATATCTACTCCAGCATATCAGATGGCTCTCGCCAAGCTTCGTGGGATACGGGTACAGTTGGAGGACTTGCAAGGGAAGGTATTCATCCAGCACAGTGTTTCTCCCTAGGCATCCCCGATTCTGTTCGCTAAGAAGGAGGAAAGGATCTTGAGGCTCTATGTCGACTACTGTCACCTGAACCAGGTGGCCATGAAGAACAAGTACCCACTCTTGAGGATAAACGACCTCTTTGATTAGCTCAAGGGAGCATGATGGTTCTCAAAGATAGACCTCAGATCAGGCTATCACCAGCTTAGAGTTCGAGACGAGGATGTGCAAAAGATGGCCTTCAGGTGTCAGTATGGCCATTACGAGTTCTTGGTTATTCCCTTTGGCGTAACCAATTCTCCAGTAGTGTTCATGATTCTCATAAACATGATCTTATAGACTTACCTCGATCGCTTTGTCATTGCCTTCATTGATGACATTCTGATTTACTCAACTACCGAGGAGAAGCATGCCTACCATTTGTAGGTAGTACTAAACACACTCTGAGAGAACCAGCTTTATGGTAAGCTCACAAAGTTTCAGTTTTGGATTTGACAAGTTCAATTCTTGGGACACGTCATCTCGGAGGCTGGAGTTGTAGTAGATCCAGCAAATATTGAGGCAGTGTTTTCTTGGGAGCCACCCAAGAGTGTGATGGAGGTATGGAGTTTCCTAGGCTTGGTTGGATACTATAGGAGATTCATCCCAGACTTCTCCAGAGTTGTAGCACCACTTTCCACCTTGACAAAGAAGGGGAAGCCCTTCGAGTGGTTGGAGAGATGCCAGCAGAGCTTTCAGGAGCTGAGCCAGAGGCTGACTACTGCCCCCATCTTGAGGATTCCAGAGGAAGGTGTAGGGTATGTAGTTTACTGTGACACATCAGGGACCAGACTTGGTTGTGTCCTAATGTAGGAGCGAGCTGTGATCTCATATGGTTCTTGGCAGTTGAGACATCATGAGGAGAACTACGCTACCCATAACCTGGAGTTAGCAGCAGTGGTCTTCACCTTGAAGATGTGGTGGCACTATCTGATGGGTGAACATTTTATCGTGTACTCTGATAACAAGAGTCTTAGGTATATCTTCTCTCAGAAGGACCTGAACCTGAGAAAGCGGTGATGGATTGAGTTCCTCTAGGACTATGACTTCGAGATAGTTTATACTCCTGGGAAGGGGAATTTTGTTATGGATGCGCTCAGTAGGAGGACTAGCATTCAGCTTCTAGGAGAGGCGACAGAGTAGCTAGCTGCCTTAAAGATATCCTGTGTAGATAGGGATGGAGCAGCCTATCTTCAGTCTCTTATAGTCACTCCTCCACTTATTCCGCGAGCCAGGGAGGCACAGCGTGGAGATGCTGACTATAAGATGCGATGTGCTCAGATATCCATAGGGCAGGCACCTGATGGATTTTCTGAAGGTAGGGATCATGTCATCCTCTTCAGAGGACGTACTCTGGTACCAGTTTCACTTCAGGAGGAAGTGTTGAGGTAATTCCACACTTCCCTTCTAGCGGTACATCCAGGAGTGGCAAAGATGTACTAGGACCTTCAACGACAGCATTGGTGGCCAGGTATGAAGAAGGCAGTAGCGAAGTTTGTCTCGTGATACCTCACTTGTCAGCATGTAAAGGCGGATCACTAGGTACTAGCAGGCTTGGTTCAGCCCTTAGAGGTCCCGGAGTGGAAGTGGGATGGGATATCCATGGACTTCGTGATGGGTCTTCCACATACATCTAGGAGTCATGACACGATTTGGGTGATCATTGACAGAATCACCAAGTCGGCCCACTTCCTACCAATCAGAGAGCATGGATCAGTAGAGAGCTTGGGACGCCTCTATGTGTAGAAGATTGTGCGATTACATGGAGTACCATCTTCTATTGTCTCCGATCGTGAAGCACGATTTACTTCCCGACTATAGAAGGGTTTCAGGAATCTTTCGGGACACAGCTTCGCTTGAGCACCGCCTTCCATCCTCAGATGGATGGTCAGACTGAGAGAACCATCCAAACCCTCGAGGACATGCTATGTGCATGCATCCTCAACTTAGGTCGCAGTAGAGAGGATCACTTTACTTTGTTGAAGTTTGCCTACAACAACATCTATCACTCCATCATCGGTATGACACCTTTCAAGGCGTTGTACAGATGACCTTGCAGATCACCACTGTGCTGGACAGACCCAGGGGAGTCAGCAAGAGTGAGACTAGAGATGGTACAGGCTACCATGGATAAGGAGAAGATCATCCAGAAGCGGATGAAGACTTCATAGACTAAGCAGAAGTCTTATGCTGACAGGAGATGGAGACCTCTGGAGTTCGAGGATGGAGACCATGTCATCTTACGGACCTCACCTCGACGAGGTCTGTGGAGATTTGTCCAAGGCGGCAAGTTATCTCCACGATTCATCGGACCTTTGTAGGTCCTCAGTAGAGTAGGTGAGGTGGCTTACCGCTTAGCTCTTCCACCTCATTTGTACCGGGTGCAAGACGTCTTCCATGTATCTCAGCTGAGGAGATATGTGCATAACCTATCCCACATCATTGACCATGGAGAGCTGGGCATCGATGACGGGGAGACTTTCACGGAGGTTCTAGTGGAGATTGAGGATCAACAGGATCGGGTCCTACGTGGACATTTGATACCTCTGGCGCGCGTTCGTTGGCAGCACGGGAACCTCCAGGAGAGCACATGGGAGCGAGAGGCTCAGATGTGTGCTCAGTACCCTCATTTATTCTCTTAGTTTGAGTTGTAGGTTATGGGGAAGTAAAGCCCTGAGGTGGGGAGAATGTAATGACCCGTAAATTACGTGGAAATTTTTTTCTTAAATTCATGGGATTTTTACTAGTTTTTGAAAATTTACGGCACTTGATTCTGAGGCCCGGTGTGCCCGGAATCAATTTCTAAATTTTTTCTCGGGTACATTCAGTAAACGTGTGAGTGGGATTTTATAACTTTTGAACTGGTGCTCAGAATTGAAATCCAAGGACACCATTGAACTCAAAGTGGTAGTGATTGCTTAGTAAGACCTTCACCGTAGTTGTGTTTTAACATGATTGGAAGATAGATTTTGGGGTTCATTAATAAAGTTAAATAAAAATAAGGTGATATCTTATTTTTATTTTGTGGTGGTTATAATCTCTAAGGGGAGGTTGGAGGTGGGGACCAACACACCATAACCTCCCATGTGAGGTTATGGTGGTGGGGCCCACCCATACATAACCTCCCTTGGGAGGATATTTATCGGTGGGGACCACCCAGGATTTAAACCCCTTGGAACCCCCAATTAAGTGGTGAAACTCTCCACCTTCTCCCATCAATTAATTGTGCCAACCCATGTATTTAATTGATTGAACTCTCTCTTCCTTTAATTTTTTGGGCACCTTTTGAAATCTTTTGAATTTTTCCAACTCCCCAATTAATATTCCAATGCTCGTGTATTAAATTTGGTGGATCCGGGTTATTAATTAATCCAATTCAAATTTTGTACCAACAAAATTAATAGGATTCTCACTCTATTATTTGTTGGAATAACCTTTTGTTGGAGATTTGGGTAGAGCTTTAGAGAACCCTTGGAGAATTCTCTCTCAATGAAGAACACCCCCCTTCCAACGAAGAATGACGAATACCTTTATTTGATCTTCGACTGAGCCTAAAGAGAAGGACCTGACCCTGAAGAACGCCAACGATGCATATTCCTTGGTATCCTACCCCAGACACCTCCCGACGTCAACGAATCGACACTACCTTTTTCCCACGACTTCGTCTACGAACGAAAAATGAGGTAGGTGGATTTGTGTTGGTTTTTTTCTCGTTCTCGAACGTTCTATTTATGGAGTAAGATATGCCTTTTGATATCAACTTAACATTGGGGGGGTTCTGACCGCACGAACATGACTGACCATTCCCCTTTATTGTTCTCAATTGATGATGACAGCATGGTAAAGAGGTGATGGCGAACAAAGGTCGTGCTACCCGCAGCTTCAGCGAACCGCACCACCAGCCAAGCGGCGCCTGACACGCGCCCCACGCGCAGCTCTACGTCCCTGCCGACGACCCGCCGCGCCCTGCCAGCACGCTGCTCGCGCCCCCGGTGCGCCGCCCGGCCCTACTGGCGAGCTGCCCGCCCCTCATGGTGCCCTGCCGCCCTGCCCGGCGCCCCCGGTGCCCTGATGTGCTGCCCGGAGCACCCCGCGCTGCCCGGTGCACCCCGCGGCGCCCTGCCGCCCTGCCTGGCAACCCCCGATGCCCTGCCACACTGCCCGGCGCACCCCGCGGCACCTTGCTACCATGCCCGGCACCCCCTGGTGCCCTACCTCACTGCCCAACACCCCCCGGTGCCCTGCCATGCTGCCCAGCACACCCCCGCATGTTGCCCAGCACCCCGGCATCCTGCCCGGAACTCCTGCGGCCTGTCGCGCCCTGCCTGGTGCACCCGCGGCCTGCCCAATGTCCAGCCGGCCTGCCCACCCCCCGCGTGGCCTGCCCGCTGACCACCCTTCCACCAGCCTCCCGAGCCGACCCGCGGCATCCCTCACGGTGTCACTTGCCGAACCAGCCCAGTCTTCTGGGCCGAGTCACAGAGCCTCCTACGGTGGCAACTATCGGGCCGAACCACCCTCACGATCTGCTCGGTTGGGCCCAGCGGACCGGGTTAAAACTTAGCCGGCTGACCCACCCATTGGGCCGGGTCAGACCTAGTGAGTCTGACTGGGTCAACCCAGACCGGGTCGGCCCAGACTGGGTTGGGCCGAGTCGGTCCGACTGGGTTTGACTAGACCTGGGCCCATTACTGACCCATTTGCTTTCTTTGGCCATATCTTTAGCACCGGACGTCCGTTTGTCAAACCGTCAGTGGTGCCGATATTCTTAGAGCATAACCGTCCCTTTGAGTATACCCCACTGGAGTTCAGGGTATAGTTGAGTTATGGTTAGGTTGGTTTGTACACGAATCCAACCGGGCCCCCGGGACTAAAATGCTAATAACTCACAGACCGGGCGTTTGATTAACGCGTTGTCTGTTGCGTTGAGACCCCTATGATGTGGAGGTCCTTTGAGATACTTCGACGTGAGACTTCGTGACACTTGGAGTATCTACCAGTAGATCGTTGAGCGTATCCTTCCAGAGATGAGCAGATAGAGTATGGAGACCTAGTAGCTGACAGACCTGAAGACTGTTTGACTTATTCGACTCGGAGTGACTCAACTGGCTCAGTGGGGAGCACCTTGTATTTGGCGGCAGACCCATAGCAGACGGAGTGCCTGGCAGTTTGCAGCAGACCTGTGGTACTCGATAGGAGGAGTACCTCTGCAGGCTATAAGGGGAGCGCCCGATATTTTGTGGTAGACTCATAGGGGAAGGAGCACTTGGTAGTTGGAATCAGACATGTGGTACTCGACAGGAGGAGTACCTCAGCAGTCCAAGGTTAGTGAGAAGCGCCTTGTTGTTGCGATAGTCTCACTGTTCTTGACATAGGAGGAGTTCTCCAGCAGTCATGGTTTGGATAATGAAAAATCTTAGTTTGAGCTAAGTCAATGACCTTTGTGTTTTCCTCATGATTGAGATGGGTTACTTGATAACTTTGGTATATGTATGGGCATATATCTAAGTAATGGTTATCCGTTGAAATCATACTTTTTGGTTTATCCTTGTTGGATTTTGTGATACCTTGAGGCTCTCGGGGTCCCTATATAGTATCATTATACTCACCCCTGCACGGGCTATGCCCACACCTTGTTGTGTTGGATGCATATGATGGATAGTACTGACCGAGGCGGAGTGTACGAGGACTGGACAGTACCCAGAGGTGGACCTCACAACGAGTTGGTACCCGGAGGATACAGATGGATGTGGAGCACTGAGGAGGCTATCTATACCTACCCTTCATGTAGGATCTGTGGTGGACGATCCAGGAGCTGCTAGACACCTTTCAACTCTTTTACTTTTTAGTTGTACCTGTTTGTCCTTTCCTTGTACTTTACTGTTGGGCTTGTATTTCTGGCCCCTTTACTTTCAGCATACTTGTTATACAGTTTTTACTTAGTGTTTTCTTCCACTTGTACTCTGGTTGTGTTTGTTTTCAGTTATAAGGACAATGCCTTCCTAGTTTTTGGGATTTACACCTTTGGTGCTAGTCGCCAGCCCTTGGCCTATGGAAGGCGGGCTTGGGGTAGTCACAATACGAGCCCCCGGGGGACGGTTCGTGATAATTAAGGTAAAAAATGGGTTTACTATGGGTCAAACTAAAAAGATAAGGGTTAAAATTAACTAAAAACTTTTCTAAAATATATTGGATGGAAAAATTTCAACCCAATAATTTATAAATCTTGATAATACTTCATTTTTAACCCTTTTGGTATGTGAAAAATATAGGTACACTTTTTTCTTATCAAAAATTACAAGTGTTTCACTCTCCTCACTTATAAAAGGTCACACACTATCCTCTATTCTTTATATCTTAAAACAATTTTTCTAGAAAATATCTTCCCAAATAACTTCCAAAATTCTCTCCTCTCATATTAACATCCTTATTTTTGGTATAAATCCATCCTAGGAAGGCTTTTTGTGAAAACCTAAGGAGGTTACCTAAAGAAGAGGTAATGTTCCTCAACGACCATTTTTATTTTATTTATTTATACAACTCCATAAATTATTATTAAATCATAATGATATAATAAACTTATTATCTTCTATATAATGATATTTTTTTATGTTAAGTTCATAACATATAACCATATCCTCCTTCATCAAATGGGATATGAAATCATCATTCGTGTGTACGGTGGACTACCACCTTATGTACCGATGTTATTCATTTTTCTATTACCACCTCTCAAAACTGGTTATAATGGTGGATTAAATGTTTATATGTTTTATTTATAATATTATTATACCCATTTAATTATTATATCACACATTCATTCACACTTTCCATTCTGTAGGAATATGATAATGTCGCTCATGTGTACAGCGGACTACCACCTCGCGAAGTGATGTGATTCATTAATTCCTTACATATATGGTAATAAAGATGGGTATAATTAAAATATGTGATATATATGACATAAAAATTATTCTATAATGATAATATTCCACACTTTTTTATTTCTTTAGTTTTGTAAAATAGAAACAACGTTCATGCATATGTACAAGCTATCATCTTTATTAATGGTGTATTTCATTTTATATCTATAAGTTTTATGGATCACTATAAATACATGTATACTGAACATATATTATATTTATATAATAATAAAAATTATGTAGATGATGGAACCATGATCAATTTAATAGGACTAAAAAAAAATTATATGAAAAACAAAGCCATTATTACCTAAAATGTAATTTTAACATGTAGTTGTTAATAAATGGGTAATAAAAGGTCATAAGTAAATCATATATGGTGATATATATATAATTATGGCTTTTAATAGATTTATAATAAACTTATATGTATTATACATGAGGTTTTAATGTGTACGATGGAATTCAAGACTTAAGGTAAGGTATTTTCATATCACTTTTATTTCCTGTGAGAAAAATTCCATATTCACCACATGTTTCATTTATGTGGTGTATATATATAAAATTAATTTATTTTATTATTATTCTCCTAAAAAATATTGTTATTTACATATCCATTTTATGTCCTCTATTTCATGGGGTTTATGGTTCAAAAGTTAACAAATTGGTAAGGGATTTCTGTCTCACTTTTTAATTCTGTGAGACACATTCCATATTCACCACCTATTTCCTTTATATGGTGTGTATAATTCCCATTAATTTATTTAATAATTATTCTCCTGAAAATTATTTTTAATTAAATATCCATTTTAGTACCTCTCTTTAAATATTTTAATGGTTCAAAAGTTATCAAAGCGGCAATGGATTTTTGTCTCAATTTTCCTTCTTTGTGACATATGTTATGTTATGCACCTTTCTTACTTTATGAGGTGTATATACAAACTATTTGAAATGAAATATAATAAATTTATTTATTCCCTAGATATTATATTTTTAATTTAATGTTATTATTTCACGGGTCTTATGATTCAATGTTACCAAAGTGATAATGGTTTTATGATACAATCTCATCATTGATTGGGATTATTTACGATTATGATTCCAATGTTGAAATATTATAATCTATATCTCAAAAAAATAATTAATTTTCTTTTACTATGGTTATTTCATGAAAATATATGTTTTCCATTATATCTCTCTCTTTATTAACTCTAGAGTTCAGAAAATTACATCAAGAAAAAATGTCAGTATTTCTCTCTTCAATAGAAAACCTTTTTCCTTATAAAACCATTATTTATAAAAAAAATTAATTTTTTTTAGATTATTAAAATGATTAATTAAATACATTTTAACCCATGTTTTAGATTTTATAAAAAAAATTAAATGAATCTTCTTGTTGTTTTCCAAACAATGCATGTTTAAATTTTATTGAAAATGTAAAAGGAATAATTATTTTAACATGCATGGAATGAACTGAATTTCCCACCATCATGACCATTATTTTCTTTGAGTCTTCATTTAATATTTTTCAGGGATATTTTAAAATAAAATTATTTTCAAAATACTTTATGAATTTTTAGTTTCAAAAATTAATTTTCAAATAAAATTTATTTTCTTTAATAAATGTTTCAAGTGATATTTCAAAACCATTCTATATCTAAGATGATATCCTTTGGTGTGAATTATGCTTTTTTGGGGATATGAACCAAGGATTCTATTATTATTTATTCTATGAATTTTTTATCATGAAAATATTTTTATGAAATCCATTTCTCTTCCATGGGTTATACCATGATAAAATTTTTATGAAACCCACTTCTTTTTTCGTGAGTTATGCTATGATGAAATGATAAAAAGATTATGAAACCTTTCTCTTTTACACAAGTTATGATATTTTAAAATGTTTGTGAAACCCATTTCATTTCATGGTTTATGATATGATTAATGTTTCATAATCTTGTGGAAAACATACGTATGATTTTCATTATATGATGGGTGGGACCTATATCTCCCTACAATACATTGGATAAAGATAGATAACTCATGAGTAAATATTTTATTTGTGATCCTAATTACATGTTCAAAATGTTATGAATGGACCTAATTACATGTTCACAATGTTATGTGTGAGCCTGATTATATGTTCATATTGTTATGTTTGGACCTATTTTTCATATCCATAATGTTATGTGTGGAACTAGTTGCATGTCCATAAGTTTATGTGAGAGCTTTATTTCATTTATTTAACTTAATTAGTGAACCTATATCTATTTATACATGTTCACAATGTTATAAGATGATGTGTATGTCATAAATCTATGTCTTATGATGATGTTATACTCTCATGGATCATTTTCTTTGATTCCCTTAGGATTCATGTCTTATGAACTCTCAATATTTATACCATGACTTAATATTATGATCTTTGATATGAAGGGTTTTGAAGAAATTTATTAAGTATGATATTTATAAGAAGGGTGTTATTTATAAAGATAGTAGTGAGAGATTATGTCATTTAATTATGAACTGATTGTTTGTGTTTCCATATTTCTAGAGGCATTATACCTCTACAGTCCTCAGGTGTGTGTGTGTGTAATGTATTTAATATTCATCCAAATTATTTAATATCTATGTATGATAATCTTGGGTGACTATAAGTTATGTAACCTACTTGAACCTATGAATAATGAAGTCTACTCTGGTACTCAAGTGTCATGGTTATCCAAGTAGTGTTTGAGTATAACTCAACAAGGAAACACCACCATTGTCCCATATATAACCAGTAAATTTAGTGTATACACAAGTGATATGCCTAGATTAGATAAATAGAACATGGAAGTAAATAAATAATCATCATAAATCCTCATATTTTAATAAGGACCTTGGGAACAACCATACCTACTTCATCTAGTGTCAGAGTATCTCTAAGCATAGATAATAGATGCGGTCAGAGGATGGTGGCTCAAGGGGATTCAGGGATCGCGAAGCCTGGATCTACTGATAACCCCTCAGAGAAATTCCGAGGAGATGATGTGGCTGGTGAGAATGGAGAATATGTTGGCCACCAAGAATTGTTTTTACTTTCCAGGAAGGATAGGAATGTCCCCTCTCACGCTGGCTCGGAAGGTGAGCGGAAGATATTTGCCGATGTTGTATAGAGTGCATCTAGAACATCATTTCCAGACCTTGGTCCCCCACCACCTGGATGTGTGACTAAGAAAGGAAGGGTTGCTCATGTTTCAGCCAATCAGGAAACTATTGAAGAATGTGTCAACCTATGTCAGCACTTGATTATTTCTTGGGTTCTCACCCCCAAGGGGGAGAAGCTTTGTAAATTCAATGAATTAATGAAAAATATCTTAGATTTCTGGGGATTTGATGATTGGAGGATAATGGAAATGGGAAAGGGATACTACAACGTTGTCTTCCCCTGTGATGTGAGCAAGATGAAGGCGTGGAGAAAAGGTACCTTACCTTTGAACCCTGAATTCTTAAGTATCCAGGAATGGGATAGGAATTTTGATCCCATGATAGTTCGATTCACTCACACTCAACTGTGGATTAGGATTTATAAGCTCAATTGTCTTTATTGGCATCCGAGTATCCTATGGGACATTGCCTCGGCTGTGGGTAATCCAATTCGTATGGATAGACAAATAGATAATCCTAGATATGGGCATTATGCTCGTGTCTTGGTTGAAGTTGATTTGTCTAGAACTTTAGTGGAAGAATTTCTCCTCACAATGAGGGATGATAGCATGAAATTGGAAATTATTTATGAAAGGAGAACCAAATTTTGTATGAACTGTTTGATCTTTGGTCACCTACCCTCTGAGTGCAGGATGGATAAAATATGCTCTCTGTGTAATAAAAAAGGGAATGATGGTATGACATGAAATAAAAGAAAGGGAAAGGCAGCGACCTTGCCTTTCCAAGGTGATGGCGGTTCTGACCAGGTGCCATTACTTGATGGGGAGAGATTCAGGAGGAAAAAAGGACCTCTGGCTGAAGGGGCGGATCCTCAGGCAATTGGAGCTGCTTCTGGGAACACATCTAGAATTCTGGTTGCATCGCCTGCTGCTGTACGGACTGAACTGGAATAGGCTGATTCTGAAAAGAGGATCTCGCAGAATGTTAATGTTTTGGGGAAGGATGAAGGTCTAGTTGTATTGCCTGCTACTGTGCGGACTAAACTGAAACAGGCTGAGAATAATGCCTTGAAGCTCTATGAATGTGAGCAAGGTCTAGGTTCTGAGTAGAATGCTTCGAGGAAGGGGGTCTCTTTGGGGGAACCTGATGAAGGAAACTTTCATATTGTGAATGCAAGGACTCCTTTGGCGATGTCTATGTAGGTGGCTGATCAAAACACCCCCACCACTGCAATTGGGAGTGGGGAAAGCAGTGGGTCACATGCTGCTATCTGAATGATTCCTATTTGTGAGGATGATATTATAAGAGGAACATCGAGGCCAGAGAAGGGTGAAATTCTAGGAAATGACAAGAATGGGTATGGTCCAGGCACTGCTCATGCAACTGCATCTGACCCAGATGGAGTCTTTGTCCAGGTTTCTCCTTCCAAAGTGGCTAGGAAGAAAAAGGAAATTAATACTGATTCTTCCCCCCTGAAAGGTAAGATCATGTTCAATCCTCTGAGTGGGAAAATCTGGTCTGATGAAATGGAAGAGGCTGATGCTGGAAGGACAGCTGGTCTTGAGGTTGTTTCTGGTGTGGATGATGCTGTAAGGAATGAGCAGGCTGGTGTGATTGATGTCAGCAAAGAGAAGGAGAGTAGTGAGGTTGTCCAACCTTGCGAGGCCTCCAAATCCACCTCTAAGGGAACTAAGAAAGGTAAAGGTAAGAAAGGTAAAATTCAAAGTTCTACTAAGAGAACAGAGGGCCCCTAGACAAGGGGCAGAGCTCAATGTTAATGAGGATTTTATATTGGAATTATCAAGGGCTGGGAAATACCCGTACGGTGAGAGCCCTTCGGCATTATATAATGACCTGTAAACTGATGCTTGTCAGTATTGCAGAGCCAAAGATTCTCTTTGGAAATTGGAAATGCTTCAAATAGAGTTCTCTTGGCTTCAATATGATATCCAACAATCAGAATAGATCAAACATGGACTACTTGTGGGTCTTGATACATGATAGTATCAAAATTAACTCATTTTTTAATGGACCTCAGAATATTCTGCTTAGCTATAATATTGCTGGAGAGAATATTTCTGTCTCTTTTTCCTATGCCTCCACTTATTACTTGAGGAGAAGGGAAATCTAGGAGGATCTTAAAGCTACATCACTAAGGATGGAGAAAAGGTGGATTCTTGTTGGTGACTTCAACACTATTTTGACACCTGAGGAAAAAATTGGGATGAATTTTAATGGGGCTGGAGCCTATGATTTCTCTGAGTGTATTGATTACTGTAATTTAATTCAGATCCCTCTTGCTGGAACTGACTTCACATGGTGTAGATACACATGGGAAGGGAAGAAAGCTACTAAACACGATTGATGCCTTGTGCAAATTGATGAACATAATGACATACATGGGGTCTCTAGGTTTACTCTTCCCAAGTATCAATCTTATCATAATCCAATCATTGTTGATGTCAATTTCCAAAGGATGGGGTCAGCCCCCACACCCTTTTGGTTTAATAATGCTTGGCTTGTCATCCTAGGGTGCAGGGAAATTGTCTTGGAGTCTTAGAGGCATGAGCCCATTCGGAGTCCTTTGTAGAGACTTGCTATTAAACTGAAGCATCTCAAATGATTTCTTATGGAATGGAGCAGGAAAATTTTTTCTAAAATTAATGTGTACATTCAAAAGGATGAGGAGGATCTTGGAAAGATCCCGATTGAGCATGAGCATCAGCCCACCCTGTCTAGGGAGGAGATTATAGCGCATAATAAGCTTGATGACCTTCTCATGGTAAAGGAGAGGTTGGATAGGAATCAGCTGAATATGAAGTGGCTTAAGGATGGTGACAGGAACTCAAATCTCTTCAATAGAATTCATAAGGAGAAGAGAGCATGTGCTGGAAACAATGTGATCAGAATTGGTAATCATATTTACTCTGATGATGATTGGATAGCATCAGCTGTTTTTTATTATTTTAAAGGTTTGTACTCTAATAATGGAAAACATTTCTCCACTAACCTGGTGGACAAAATCATCCCCTATATTGATGAGAAGATGAATCAGTCTCTTACAGCCCCTCCTTCTAAGGAGGAAATCAGATCTGCTCTCCTCTCCCTTAATATTGAGAGTGCTCCGGGTCTGGACGACTTCACTAATAAATTTTTTATGTTCTACTGGGATATTGTGCAGGATGATATTGAGCATGCAATAAAGGATTTCTTCTCCCATTCATATATGCCCCATGGGTTGAATTCATGCTTCATTGCACTCATTCCAAAGAAAGAAAATGCTCTTGACATTAAAGACTTCAGACTTGTTTCTCTTGGTAATACAATTCCTAAACTCATTAGCAAGATCATTATGTGCAAGGTGGGTGGAATTATTGGAGGAATGATCACTGCTAATCAATTTGGATTTTTCCTTGAAAGGAACAGACAAAAATGCCTTTTCATGGCTGCTGAGAGTATTAACCTCATGCGATGGAAGTCAAAGGAGGGGAACTTTGCCCTTAATATTGACATATCTAAGGCTTTTGATACCCTTAAATGGAGCTTTCTAATTGAGGTACTTCGCAAGAATGGGTTATCGAATTGTTTTCTGAACATGATTAACACTATTCTTGGATCCTCACGGATGCCAATACTTGTGAATGGTGCACCGAGAGGATTCGTTTCTTGCTCAAGAGGTGTTCGGCAAGGTGACTCATTATCGGGTATTCTGTTTGCCATTACGGAGGATTATTTAAGCTGATGCATCAATGAGCTTGCTCATATGGGTATGTATAAAAGTATGAGGGCTAGTATTAATGATCATGACCCATCCCATATTTTTTATTCTAATGATATCCTATTGTTGGGGCAGGCCTCAAGGAGAACCATATCCAATATTAAGGCTCTTTTCACTCATTATGAGGATGTGGTTGGACAGGCTATAATCTAGGACAAGTCCTCAATTGTTTTTGGAAATGGAATCCCTACTGGAAAAAAGAATCGGATCACTCATTATCTTGGGGTGAAATGGGGATGTCTACCCTTTAAGTATCTTGGGGTACCTCTTTTCTGGGGAAGGGTGAAATGAAGATATCTTGAAGGTATTTATGCTGGCATTATTCATCAGCTTTCCAGTTAGAAGGGGTAATCTATGTCCATGGCTGGGAGGGTTTTCCTTGTGAACTCAATGATTACATCCAAATTTGTCTACTCATTCTCTCTCTACAAATGGCCGTGAGGATTGATTAAGGAACTTCAAAGCCTGCTGAGAAATTTTATATGGACAGGATCAATCTTTGAAAGGAAGTTGGTCACATTGAAATTGAAGGAATGTATTAAACCTGTGGAAATGGGAGGATTAGGAGTTAAAGATATTTGTACATTTAATGATGGCCTGGTTGGAAATTTCACTTGGAGGCTGATATCAAATGATGTTGATGATGAATTCATGTCTGGAAGGTTCAAAAAGAGGCTGGTTAATGGTTATAAATACCATCTCTAGTCTTCAGTATGGGCTTCCCTTAAGCATACATATGCAATGATTATGCAGGATTCTAAATGTATGGTCAGTAGGGATTCCAATCTTAGCTGTTAGAGCACCTTGTGGTTGGACCGGCCCTTGCAAATCATGAATGTCACACCTGAAGTTTCTTCTTTATCCATCTCGTATTTTCTCTCATATCAATCTTTACATGAGATGAATATTTATGATTATGTGCTGTCTCAAATTAACAGTTATGCTTTTATGGATTGTGACAAAATAGTTTGGCTACACAGCAGGAATGGGATCTTTGACACCAAAGAATTCTACAAGATTGCATGTGGTGGGAATGACCACGCCCCAACCTGGCTGCTGAATTTTAGATCTCCATTCATTCGGCCATCCTGGTTTATCTTACTTTGGAGGATCTGGAAAAACAGACTCCCCACTTCTGAACACTTGAAGCAGGGTGGATTTTAGATGGCATCCAGGTGTGCTGTTTGTAGGGTTGGGGAAGACACAATGCAACATGTCTTTATGGAGTGTGATCAAGCCCGTCAACTCTAGAACTATTTGGGTGTGCTGTTCGGATTAGTGGTGGATACTAGAAACTAGATTTTTGATCTGTTGTCTGGGCTGCTGCAGGTGCGCTACAGTGAGAAGATTTTCAACCTCTTTATTACTACTATTGCAGTGGTTTTAGTGGCCTTGTGGGAATTGAGGAACAGGGCCCTGTTTGATGGTGTGGTTGATGATGTCCAGAAGGGAATGATCTCTATCCATAGGGATGTGTATATTGCGTCAATGATCCAAGATGGTGTAATGTCTAACACCATTTCTGACCTCCAAACTCTTAGGATTTTTGGTGTTTCAGGTCGTCCACGCAAACCTCGGATGCTTAAACATATCATATGGATACCACCGATTACACCGTGCCTCAAAGTAAATGTTGATGGAGCCGCATCAGGTGTGCTGGGTCCAGCTAGATGCAGAGGAGTCTTCCGCACATTTTGTGGGTTCGTTAAGGGATGATTTTATCAATATCTTGGCCTTGGAACTACTTTTGAAGATGAACTATGGGCCACGATTCATGTGATAAGGTATGCTATCCAATTTAACTAGAAATGTCTATGGATTGAATCTGACTCAATGACTGTTGTTCATGATCTGATCACTAGAACGCGAAATGTGTTGTGGTGTGTGCTGCCTCAGTGGGTTGACTGTCTCTGGAAAATCAATAAATTACAGATGTTTGTCTCTCATGTGTACCAGGAGTCTAATCAGGTTGTGGATACACTTTCCAAAAAGGTTATACTTGACCTTTATATGATGTGGTCTTTCACAGCCCCGGATTATTGTGCTCTGATGGTGGAGGCAGATCGCTTTGGTGTCTTTCACACTCGCTTATGTAATAACCCCTTGTATGCTTGACTCCTTTTTTTATTATATATTATTTTTTAGGATCGGGTCATGCCGGACCCTGATCTTATTTCTATCTATAAGCATAATACATCACTGCAATGGATATATTTCCTACCCCAGTATTGTACATACATTCCTCCACCAAGAATAAAAATGAAAGCTTAAAGAATATCCTAGGGATCCCAATGTATAGCATACTCACACCAAATTTTGGGAAGCATCTATGCATCTAAACACATTAGTTCATAATCATATACTATGAATTATAGGCATCTTACAAAACATAATCTTGAGTATAATCATTTGATCCTAGACATCCAAGGAATACCATGATATTTCCCAAGATAGTATCCAGATCCTAGGTATCACTAGGTTTGTCATTTCATGGTAATAGATCGGACAACCATGTATTAGACATCCTAGTAATCCCATAAATCATTACCATGGATCCTACTAGATATTAGGAATCTCATAAATTATCACCAATTATCCCAACAAATCCAATGAATTGTTAGCATCTCCCATGAATTCATAATGTGTAACCACCATACCCTAGAGAGGTGATACCTGGTATCCCCAAGTCACCAAGAATCATTGGATCCTAGGGAGGTAACTATTATAATTTCATATTCATATATAATATTTGGATTGTATGGAGGTTATCCTTGAATCATTTATCAATAAGAAATATTGGATCCTTGGGAGGTAATCCTTAGCATTTTTTACCATATATTTAAGGTCTTTCATCCACCTAGTAACATCTCATGATGATGATTATGATGATGATAACAATAAGGTTTGGCCACCTATCCAACCCATATTGTATAACTAAGTTTGGCCTCTCATGTTCATGAATCTCATCATCATTTTAGCTATTCTAGGATCATGTTATTGATTCGGGTTCTAATGTGACACCCACAATCATCAATATAATCTCCATTATACTACCTTTTATAGGGTATATATATATAACTAGGGAAACTTATGAAGTCCCCTTGGTCATATCATACATGTACATCCCTTATGGGTTACTCTATCTTGATATTGACTCATGGGTCAACATTCATCACTCAAAGTGCGTAGAATCACTTAGAATATTCATAATCATATCTTGTCATCAATAGTCTCATAAGACAAGCCCTATTGTAACTAATCTAGGAAGAAAATACCCATATCTCTTCCCATTCCATCTTAGGTCAGTTCACTCACCCAACCTATCCATAAATCTCACCCAAGTCATTCCTACCTAATTCTTAATTACCAAAAGGGGAGTAACACTTGCCTATTTTCACATCTCAATTATACTAATGGATCTAAGGCATCTAAAGAATATAATGAGGCCTTTTAGGTCCATTCTTTCTCACCCCATCACATATCCCAACATAAGGGGGTCTAAGGAAACCTATCTAGATTCAAAAAAATAACTAAGTTCATTTAAATATTACCCCTCAGGGTTTGAGTATAATAAGGAACATTATCATAATCAATGACTTAGCTAATCCATAAAGTAAATACACAAGGGTCCATTAAGGCCATTAACACATTGTTCTTTCCATTCATAGGTATTCAGTTTTATTTTAAAAAATTGTTTAATTTAAATAGATCAATATCTATAGTGGAAATATTGTTATCATAATCCATATAAATAAAAAATCATTTACAAAAAATGGGTATGTTGAAGGGACCACTTGACTTTTATAATGTTATCCCCTTTATAACAACTACCTGGCTATCTTATTTGAAGATTTTCCAAGTATGTATGACCAAAATCCATCAATAAGACGCCTTAATCACATTTTTAATACATTAATTAATTACAAAATAAATTACCAATTTATTTTATAATTAATTACATTATTATTTCAATTATATACAATTATAGAAAATTAGTCTACACCTTTAACTAGAAACAAATCTATAATAAATTATAAGGATCATTTAAGAGACCAACCATCACCCCCTATTTATATTAAAAAACAACCTTTTATAATACTTAAAATAATTATAACCACGTTAAAATAATTCAAAAAAATTTAAAAATAATTTCAAATTTAAATCAAATATAATTAATAAAAAATTATCCTTCAAAAAACCATTTTTTATACCATAAAATAATCACACCATAATAAGATAAAAATATAATTTTATGAAAATAAATTAAAAAAATATTACCCTTACACAAGAGGGGGTATCAGCATCAGGGTGACTTTGGTTACCCTTACACTGGACCCCTTTGTAAGGGTGGTAAGACCTTACCCTTAAACATCCCA
Organism: Viscum album; assembly: GCA_963277665.1. Taxonomy (NCBI): domain Eukaryota; kingdom Viridiplantae; phylum Streptophyta; class Magnoliopsida; order Santalales; family Viscaceae; genus Viscum; species Viscum album. Next base: position 150,096,118 of record OY728143.1, read on the forward strand.
TCAGGTATAAGGGTTAAAGGTGATTACCCTTATGTACCCTACCATATTTAATGGTAACTCATGTTACCCTTTCACAGCACTAGGCAGTTGAATAAGGACAACCTATGTTACCCTCATATGGTGTCAGACTACTATATCAGGGTAACCCATGTTACCCTTATGTAATGGGTCACCCACTTTCAAACAAAAATCAAAACATGTTACAACTCCTCTCTTCTTTATTTTTTTCACACAACACGCATAGCCCACAAAAATCACTTTTATATTTCTTCAAAAAGAAATATAATAATGAATGTTTATGAAATTTAACCCCAAATTAATCTATAACAGTCTTCAATCAAACTTTAGTAACTTATATCACCTAAAAAATAAAACTACGCGATAAAAGGGATATTGTGAAGAAATAAAAAAATATAACCTACCTCATTGTGATTTTTTTATGCTTAAATCTTGGAATCACTTCAATGGATATCATGTCATGAGCTAGATTTCATTGAGTGACCTAGTAAAATTCCACTCCTACCTACCTTCTTTCCTCTTTTGGATCGATGGCTTCATAGGGAAGCCTCTTTTCCCTTGCATGGAAATGAGGGGGAGACAAGGGGTATGAAAATAAAAATTAGAATAAATTAATTTCAATTAATTTAATCTAATTTAAATACTCTTTTAAGAAACCCATACCAAGTTATAAAACCCATGAAATGTTTATACATAGCCTAGGTGAAACCCCCCGTTACAAACTCAACCATGAAGTCAGAATTTCAATGTGAGACTTCATTTAAAAGTTATCAAAGTTCATGCAATGGAAATATTTAATATTAATTTAATAAATATTATAACATTTTGAAAATAATTCTGGATTGGAATCTCACAAAACACTAGTCCAAGGATAAATTCCCTATTCCAAGATCAATAAAACCCTTGGAAAATATTGCAGTGATCCTTTACTGGGTGATATTACCATTTCTCCCATATTACACCTTCAAAACTAAAAATTAAAATTTACCACCATTTACACAATATGAAAAGAAATTAATATTTACAATATCCCCACCATAACACTTATTGTTATAAATATATTTTTGGTATTTCAATTATCAATCTCGACCCCTCTTAGTCGTCAATTCATATCAGTCTCATTATATTATATTTTGGAATAAAAATTGAGCTTTTGCTATGAAACTCTTATGCATGTCACACTATTAACCAAAAACTGAATCCACCACTCATTAATATCATTAAATTACCTAGAGTGTTATCCATATAACTCATATATACTAAGAAACCATAGTGTCACTAATCAATTTATATTCAGGATTATAGTACTCCCCACCCTATGTCTCAACCCATACAAGCCAATTCTGATCCCCACCATAAGTATCAACCCATACATGCCAATTCTAAGCCATAATACTCCCCAATGTCATAATTGACTATTGAAATTAATTTTCAATGATCCAAGGACATACCTGATGTGGTTTCCATCTTACCATGCCCAATTATATATGAAAACACAAGTTCGTCACCCTCAGGATGACCACACTCAAAAACACTTTGTTGTACTCGGAAACACGCTATTTCCTCATCACCTAATCATAATGTCATAACTCCTGAAGGCATCCTAATATCATCCAATAACCCACACAGAATTTTAAACCTAATACTTAGTGTAATTCCATTCTTGAATCCTTGATCAAATAAAACCTCCATCATACTCCACTCACAAGCACTAATGCTTCTCCTACATGACTCACAATATTATCTCATCCAAAACATTATGAGCCTAGTTCCAAAGTATAGTTTCTAGAAAACACCACATCCAAATTTCAATTATGTTATCTACTGAGGAACTAGATAAAAATCGGATTCATCTACTCACCGGCTACCAAAATTCACAAATACCATCCAAAGATTGGTATTAAGAATCCATAACCCCACCTACACTAGGTTGTGCTTCTATGTCCGATACATCATCCATAACCACATAAAATGACTAAACATGATCATCCAACTCATACCCAAGTTCCAATGTGAAACATGTTCATTTTTATACCTTGATTCTCCAAGAACATCATACTTATCATCCACTAAAATTTCATCCAATAATGAGGGTCACACCCTCTAACAGCCAATGGAGCACTCCCAACTATATGGCTTCCTTTACACCACTCATCAAGCATAACCTCAATATGTTCTAACCACAAGACTTCTTGAAAATACTTATCAAGGAATACACTCGGGTTAACCACATCACAACAACATAATCCATCTATTATGTCACCTCTCACCATAGAGGGTCATTTCCCATTTCATCAAAACACTCAACAACCATACCCATAATAATTTCATCAAACCATCATGTCATCAGTCTTATATACACACACAACTATTCACTAATTCTAATTTAAATGGTACCATACATAAATATCATATACCATTTCAATCTCATCCATTCCCAATGGGTGTACACTCTCATGCCACCTGATCACAAAAACCAGCTCATTGTCTCATAAATCACAAATCGTCAAATCTAGGCTCACACACCTAAAAATATAACTATACTCCAGGGTATATCAATCACATATAACTAGAATCACCCTATGTGCTCCTATTCAAAATCTATAATCTCACCTATGTCATGTTCTACCACAAAATCACTTTCCAACTGACATCATTTAAAATTTATTAGTGTCAACATGTACTCTTACTATGGTCCTGAAGAAACATCTAGAATTGATAGTGTTATGAACTTAACTAGTGATTCCCTCCAAAACCTAACCTTGATACCCATGAACTATCACTCAATTTATTTACATCATGAAATCATAATGCGTCTTTATTCTTATTCCACATATTTGATAGAACCTCATGTGCATTGATCTCATAATATTAAGTATCTCTTCATGATTCCCATATCTAAGGCACTCACAAGACCAAGATAACCCCTCTCTTGGGTTATCCTAATATAAAAAAAATCATACCAACAAAAATACACATCTCCCTAATATCCCAAGCCATATCACAAGCACTAGGATCTCCCACCAAGCCCAAAAATTGTATCTCATATAAACCACAAATCATAGGAAATGCATCTATGTTCTCATCTCAAACATCATAAGGAAACTCACATGAAAAAACACCCACTATTAGGTCATAATATATATATATATATATTAGTCTTAACATTCCAAGTCAACATCCTACTCCAAGAAATGATTCTTACCAAGCATCGACATGTGGGATCACCCCCTTGAACCCATGTTTTTAGTAACATCAATCACATACAAACACATGTAAGTCATGTGAATACTATGTTATAATAATGATGTATGCACATAGGACTCTTTCCAAAGGGATAAGTGAAAAAAATCTCTAATAAAAAAATGAGAATCAATTTCAGTAATAATCAACTCAACTATAATGGTGAAAATCAAGAACATAAATATTATATCCATGGAAACCTAGAATTATTCTCATGCAAGGTGTTTTTGATGCACCATACCAAGGTTCATTACAATACTAAACACATTCCTATATCACCAATCTACCATCTCCTCAAATTGTGAGTTAAAAAAAATTGTATAATTTGTGATATCAATCACATAAACTCTGATACCACTTTTTAAAAATCCTTTGATCGGAGGCTTCTAACCAGTGACCTAGAACATAAGAGATAATTTACCTCAGGAATGCCTCTATGTGTTCTAGATGTTTCTAGATAGCATTAGGTGTCAAGGATGTTACCATGGAGAGATATTACTCCCTTATCAAAGTTCACAATAATAGACAAAAAAATAGTATCCATAATAAATAAGAAGATTATGAATAATAAATAAATCACAGTATGCTATATCAAATGATATAAGGAATAAAAGAATCATACATGCTCATGGTCATGCTATAATACAATGAATGATCACCCACTAGGTCGATCATGATACAAATAGATGAAATAAATAAAATTTATAAGGCTCTGCCACCATCCTAGATCCTTACCTCAAAACCCAATATATGAACCCATATAAGACATCCTTCTCAATCATGTAATTTTAAGACTCTACCCAACCTAAACCTATTAATAGTGAAGTATTCTCAAATACCCATGTTCCTTGGCCACCCAATCAAGGTGTGAGTACAAATCAGTAGGGATCCAGTAATGTGGTCACATATATAATCAATAAATGTAGTGTATGCACAAAAAATATGACAATAATACATATAAAGACTATATAAGTATAATAAAATAATCAATGATACTCAGGTTCTAACATGGCCCTTAGGATCGATCATACCTATTTTATCCAATGTAAGAGTGTTTCTAATCCCAATACATCAATGCATGGGGGTACATGTCCTACCTTGGGATCTCATATACATGACTCCCCCAAGAATAAACCCCAAATCCTAGGGAATATCCTAAGCATCCCAATTAATATCATACTCAATAGGGATCCTAGAAAATATCATGGTCATCCTAACACATTAGGTCATCACCATATCCTAGGAATCTTAGGATTATTATGAAACATCATATTCAGTATGATCACAAGATTCTAAGAATCCCATAATATTTCCTAGGACATCATCAAGATTTTAGGTATTATTAGGAATCATAGCCCATGTTACTAGACAACACATATAGATCTTATGTGTCCATGGAATCCCATAAATCATCACTATACATCCCACTAGATACAATGAATCATTAAACATCTCATAAATTATCACCAGGAAACCCTCTAGATACGAGTAATCACTAGGAATCTCTCCCGACATTATAACGTATGATCGTTGGATCCTAGGAAGGTGATCCACATCATCCCCCAATTAAAAATCATTATTGGATTCTAGGGAGTTAATCACTAGAATCTTACATTGAACAAGAATATATGGATCCTAGGAGGTGATCCCTATAATCCTTTCTCATCAAGAACTATTGGATCATAGGCAGGTAATCCCTAGCATCTGTTTTCATATATCTAGGGGTTTGCATCCACCCAGTGAAATCTCATGATAATATTAATAATAATAACATCAACAACAAAAACAAGGGTTGGAAACCTTCGCATCCCATATTATATAACCATGGTTTACCTATAATGTACACAACCTATCATTTTAATTATAGGCATTTCATGCTTATATTTTTTATTCAAGTTATATGGTGATTCCAAGAATCATTTATATAGCACCACTAAACTAACTCTCTATAGGGTTCACATATATAACAGGGGTACCCTCTAAGGTCCCCTAGGTCACATTGTACAAGGACACCCCATATGGGTTACCCTATCTTATTCCTAAGGCATGGGTTAACATTAATGAATAGAAAGGAATTCTGTCTGTTAGTATATTTATAATCATTTCATGGCCTCACTAGCCTCTAGGATAAGCCCAGTTGGCATCACTCTAGGAAGTCGGTGTGATGCCCCAAACCTTCACTCTCGAATCTGATTCTCATAGACACATAATTTACATACTTCCTTTGATAAAAATTGTAAAAACATGAAAATTACCATCCATAGTTACAAAATCGATAAAGATTATTTAATCGCTTACATCTGAAGGATCCTTTTAGGTTTGGAGATTTATATAATTAGGACATATTATAAACTAATAAATACCATGTTTTTCTCAACTAATGGAATTTTTTCCCGTTATATATAATAAACTATTAAATTCATGATAATTATTTAACATCTCTAATAAATTCATTCAAATATTCTATCCTTTTAAACCTATCACATGTACTAATTTTTAATATAACTCTGGGAATGGAAATATTAGAAAGGGGAGAACTCAAATTATTAGTAATAGAAAACATACAACTAAGGTAATCATTGAATAAACATGTCATAAATATTACAGTAGGAATAGGTAAAAATCATGAATCCATAATAAATTGAAACTTAGAATGTTATATCCATGAAAATAAATGAAAAAAATGGATATTAATAATAATGATCTCATATTGATGGAATACATAATGTCAGACATCAAAAACCTATTGTGTAAGACCCAAACACCTAAATTGGGTGCTAAAAAAATAATATTTACATTTCTAGCTTTGATATAGATAAACGTGACCTAACTTCAACCATAAAAAACTTATTACATCAAAAATAAATATTAGATCACTTATAGACCCAAGGATGTTTCTGTTTTATATTTTTAGAGAATTATGAAAAACTCTTACATAATAACATGGATGCATATAAAATAGCTCATAAAAATCTACATCATCTCCAACTAAGTTATTCACATCTAGTAACCCTATTAGTAATAACATAGTTGAAACCATTCTTTACAACCTAGGGAAATGAAACATAATAAGGGTGATCCCAAACACTCAGTAACGGTAAACATAAGCTTTAACAATTGAATTTCATCAGTGATAATAAGATAATAATAAGGGTATGATGACATAATCAAGGTACAATATCATAACATAAAAGAATTCATATCCATAAAAACATAGATTATAAAACATGAGACATGGAATAAATCTTAACAAATTCAAGATTCATGAGAATCAATAATCATGATCCATGTGATATCAATCTTAATCAAAGGAATCATTAAAAACTTATAGAAAAAATGAAGAAAATATTTTGGTATCTTGGAACTTATTCTTCATAATACTCTTATATGTTTAATAACCAATGTGGTTGACTTCAAACATAATTATATGGATAACATAATCATTAACCAATACACTGGAGGGATATAATGGACCCATCCATACTTGGTTTATAACATAAACACTCATCCTTGATTTATAATGGAACCACCAATCCTTAGTTTATAATACAACCACCTATCTTCATAAAACATTTCCAAGAACCATATCATGAATAAAGTATATAGAACTTTCATTTCATCGTAAAACTCATAGAAACAACCAGTATTCCATTAATAACTTGATTAACATGTGGAAAATAAATGGGTTTGATGAAAATAAATTTGAAATAATCGTAATCCATCCTGAGAAATAATTATGATGGTATCATAACAACATATACCCTTGGTATCATAAGTAAATTCAAGTTTTTCATCATTAATGAATGGAAATACTGTTAAAATATCTTTAAAAACGTTCTTGAGGAATATACCCTTTTCACTTTGAAAATAGTTTTTTTAAACTAAAAATTTACAAAATATTGTGAAAATATTTTTCTTTGAAAATAACCTTATAAACTTATAAATTAATATTCATATAAAATAACATTCATGGTGGTGATAAAATCCATTCATGTTGTAAACATTAAAAATAAATATTCTTTTCAAAATTTTGTAAAGAGAGTCAAAAGTAACCCATGTTAAAAAGGATAATAAATTTACATTTAAAACCTTTTAAAATAAGGTCATATATCATGTAAAGTAACTTAGGGAAATGTATAAGGACCCAGAATTAAAACATTACATATCCTTGAATTAAATGAATAATTCACATTGAGGATATTTTCAGGTTTAGATTTTTAGATAATTAGGAAATAACTATTACATTACATCTCAAAAACTAAAAAGTAAAAACTTCTACTCAGTTTCCATTTTTTTCATAAAATACAAACTATAAATAAAAGATTCATGTCTGGTTTTATTTTTTAGATAGCATGACTTTTCCTTTAACCCATCCTTGACCCTATTCATCTCTAAGTCAAGTGAAAAACATGTCAAAACTTGGGATGAGAATAAAAAGCTCAGTAAGGGTAATAAAATAAAGAAAGAAAACATTAGTTCATCAATACATACATAACCTAAGATCATTAACATACATCATGAAATCATAAGATTTATGAATAACACATAGTAATCACAAATCATAAAGGTAACTTGTGGCATCCATAACATACTTACATTGTATCTTTCATAGCTACGTAGGGAGTTACATTTGGAATACCCATCATAGTATATTCCCTAAATCTCTTAGGAGAAACATTATCGTTTACCTCTGTCACATTACCCAATGCATTGGAGAGCTATCTCAGGCTCACCCGCCCTAGCTTTATCATAGAACCACCCACATATGGAAAAAGATCCCAAGAACCATAACATATTCATAACACATAAAACAAATATAAAGGAAAGATAACATTTCCACATTTCAATCACAATATGCCATTTAAATATATTGAAATAACAAATCCACTATCAAAAACATTTTCAATACCAAAATATGTAAAAAAATATATGGTATTTATTTTCCTTTTAGAAACATTATGACTTGTTAAGGAAGGAAAAGATCAAATATTTCTCATGGCAGTGGAAAAGGTCATTTTCACCGCTTATGTTAAAAGAAACATTCTTTTTTGTTGTTTACTAAAACTCAATATAAAAGAAATAATCCCTTTGAATGAAATGAAAATTCAAAGGTGCTTATACACCTTATAAAATAAAGTCGTGTATAAAACAAAACATGCCTCAATGAAAGTAGATTGAGATGAAGTCCCTTACCTCGTGTCCGACTTGACCCATTCGTTCTTTAATCTCCTGAATAATAAACTAAAGTAAATTTCTAATTTCTTAAAAACCTTTTTCAAGTTTATTATTCCTTTTATATCACTTATTACCATGTCATAAACATTATTTAATTATTTAAATTAGTAAATGTTGTTTTTCGATATTTGGTACTTGAGTCAAATATGAACTTCTTATATTTACAAGTTTTCCATGTGGTCAAAAGTTCATTATATCCAGAATGATATTCCTGATTTAGATATATATCATATATATCCATTATATATATGTATTTATAATAGTACATAACATTAAGAGGTAAGAAATGAAATGCACCATTCATGGAGACGGTAAGTCGTACGTACGCATGAACGCTACATTCATTTCTATTTCGTATTTAATGGAATGAAAACTTAATGATACATAGGTATATAATATTTCCATTATAATATCATATATAATTTCAGTAACTCCATCCTTTATACATTCCACATATATCATGAACAAGTCATATCACTTTGAGGGGGCGGTAGTCCGCACTTCCTCAAATGAAATTATTGTATTTACCCACTATGGAAACCATAAAGGTATTCTACAAATAAAAAATAAAGAAGCATATAAACAATATAAATATAATATATATCACATATAAATACCTTTACATCTTAATGGTCACCAAAAGAGGTGGTAGGAGAAGTTTGAACAATCATCGTTTTTTGATGCGTTAGTTCACCGTCCACAGAAACAATATGTTCTTTACCCATTAGATGGAGTTGTGTGTAAGTGTATTTTGAATAATTCTCATAAAAAACCTAGTATATTGAGGATATTTTTTTTGTTATAAAATAAATGAATAAAAATATTTTATAGGGTTGTATAAGTAAAATAAAAGAAAATAACTTAAGAGAAGACGTTACCTTTAAATCGGGAAACTCCATTTGGTTTGAACCAAAAGGATTTATTGAAGTGACTTATGCCTAAGGTAAGGATTCTAGGTAAAATATAAGGATCTTGAGAGATTATTTGGGAACTTTTTGGATGAGATAAATGGCTTGAGAGGTTTGATTAATGGGTTAGAGGTGAGGGATTTTTTAAGGGGGGAGGGGCTCTTTAGGAAAGTTTGAAAATATTATTTTATTATATAATGATTTTAGGTTTCTAAAGGTCCAAAATTCATTAAATTATAAGATAAGATGAATTTTGTTCTAAATAAAATCATACAATAATAATTGGATAGGTTTTAGATATTTTTTTAATTTTTATAATCTTATTTATTTAAATCATTCATTAATGAGGTAAACACTACATCATTATTATGTCATAAATAATTTTATTTATTTGTTGTATAAAAATTATAAAAAAAAATAACATGATGTAGGAAATATTTTTATGTTTAAAATTAATATTTATAGTCAAATATATAACTTATATAACCCCGTATAAAAATAGATTTACTATAAGATATATGTTTATGTCATTTTTGTCATTACATTAAATTAATTAATATGTATCATTATCACTCTTAAGTGGCTCCATGGGGTCCCAGAATCGACCCAAGGATTCCCATGGTCTAAATTTATCAACCAATATGATTAGGACACATGTAAGGGTAATTTAATATTATTATAATATTATTTTTACTTGAATTACCCAATTTACCTTTAACTGTTGTAATTAAAAGTCAAAAGTTAATATTCAACAAAAAATATTTTCATCTTATTGAACCAAATTTTACTTATTAATAAAAACCATGTATGTCATATTATCGAAATTTAATTCATAGAATTGGTAAAATTTAATTTATATGAAAAAATCGGTTTTTTAACTAATACTCAGAGTTTTCACTATTCATCAAAAATTGAAGGTTGTCAGAAAAATACCGAAACTTCAGTCTAAGCTATATTTTATATTATGAATTAAAAAATGATTTCTATTTTACAAAATTCATAACATATAAGTTTTATTAATTAATTTAAAATTAATTCCTGTTTTCAAAACAAAAAAGTGTGTTTTTAAGAAATAATAACTATCAAAAGATTGATACTTGTTAATATCCAATTTCAAAGTGAAATTACTTTAAATGGAAAAAAAATTGGATTAAATGGTAAAAATATAATCTAATTACACTTTAAAATGATTATATAACCATATAAATAAATTATATTAAAATATCGATTTGAATTAAAATACAGTATTTTTCACTATTCATTAAAAATTGAATTTTATCAGAAAAATACCAAAAATTTACCCAAAGTTATTTTTGATGGCCCAATTCTAAAGAAGAATTTTATTTTGTCAAATAGAAAATATAAAAGTGACTAAAACTATATTTAAATATGGTTCTCCATCAAAAGGCGGTAAATTGACCTTTAAAAAGAATATTAGATTATTTATTCTTAAAAATAGATTCATTCACATTTTAAGCCTCTAACTTTTATTGGATAAATGTAAAAATATTTAACAAACATGTATAATCATATTGTAGTTATTTCTATTTATTCTCACCAATATAATGGCTAGATGTTAACTAACATTTAAAATAATATTATATTATTATTTTTCATTATGACTAAACATTGTGTGCAGCATAAGATTTCAAAGAAACCCATTATTGTGTGTCAGGTATGCCATCAAATATAGAATCCCCTTTAAAGTAAAATTAATATTTAATTCAAAAATTTTAATAAATATGAAAATGTATTATTTTTTATTTACCTAGGATGTTACATCATTCCCCCCTTTTGGAAATTATGTCCTCACAATTTTTTATTCACTTATCAAATAAATCGGGGTATTTATCCCTTATAGCATTTTCAGATTCTCACGTTGCCTCTTCAACCATATGGTTTTTCCACAAACCTTTACCTGATAAATTATGTTATTCCGCAATACTTGATCTCTTCGGTTAAGAATCTGGACTCCTTATTCCTCATAATAGAGATTCTATTTAAATTGAACTACCTCTAGGCTCAAAACATGAGATGAATCTGGTATATACTTTATCAACATTGAAACATGAAAAAAAAAATTGTACCTGGGATAAACTTAGTGGTAAATCCACTTTTTATTCAATTTATCCAACTTTCTCCAGGATTTCATAAGGTCCAATGAACCTCATACTCAACTTTCCCTTCTTACCAAAACACATCACACCTTTTCCATGGAGAAAATTTGAGAAAGACTTGATCACCTACCTCAAAAGAAAGATATTTCCTCCGGTTATCCTCATAACTTTTCTGCCTTCTCTGAGTTGTTCTCATGTTCTTATGAATCAACTAAACCTTTTTTCTATCTCTTCTACCAATTTCGGTCCCATAAGCTTCCTTTCACCTACTTTATCCCAAAAATCTAGAGTTCGACATCTCATCCAATATAATACCTAAAATGGAGTCATCTGTATACTGGAATAAAAACTGTTATTATAAGAAACATCAACCAAAGAAAGATGTTGGTCCCAACTTCCCTGGTAATCCATTGAGAAAGCACATAACATATCCTCCAAGGTCTAAATTGTTCATTCTGACTGCCCATTCGATTGAAGATGAAAAGCTGTACTAAAATTTAACTCAGTTCCCAATGACTTCTGAAGGCCTTTCTAAAAGTTAGAAATAAACTTGGGATCAAGATCAGATACAATAGAGAGGGGAAATACATGCAACCAGACTATATCTTTAACATAAAATTGATAAAGTTGATCTAGAAACAAATTATCTCGAATAGGAAGAAAATGAGTATATTTATTCAATCGATCAACAATAACCCAGATTGCATTATTAACTCGAGATGTATTTGGTAATCCCACAATGAAATCCATGGATATATTTTCCCATTTCCACTCTGGCACTGGTAAATACTAAAGCATTCCTTTTGGTAACTACCACTCTAATTTAACTTGTTGAAAAGTCAAACACTTCATAGTGAAATTAGCAATATCTCTTTTCATAACATCCCACTAGTAATACTCCCAAAGATCTCTGTACATCTTTGTATTGTCAGGATGAACTGAAAACAGAGAACTATGAGCTTAACATAACAACTCATTCTTCAACTGTGAATCATAAGGCACACATAATCTCTTTTGAAATATCAAAATACAATCATTATCAATGTTAAAATCAGGAAACTTACCCTTCTGAACCAACTATACCTTTTTCTGCAACTCACTATCTTCCTTCTGTGCTTGCTAAATTTTTTCTGATAGAGATGATTTCACTGACTCGTGAATCAAAATAGAGGAATTTACTACACCAAAAAATTCTATTCTAATGTTCATAAAATCAAAAACCAAAGTATATTATTCCAAATATAGCATGGTTAATGAAGTATTACTTTTTTGACTCAAAGAATCATCTAATTTATTTGCTTTTCTCAGATGGTAATGGATCGTGCAATCATAATCCTTGATTAATTACAGCCATCATCTCTGTCTTATGTTCAATTATTTTTGAGTGAATATACACTTCAAAATTTTTTGGTCAGTATATATTTCACATTTTACTCCAAACAGATGATGCCTCTAAATTTTTAAAGCAAAAACAACAACATTTAACTCCAAATCATGTGTAGGGTAATTTAACTAATGAGGTTTCAACTGACGTGAAGCATAAGAAATTACCTGATCATTCTATATAAGGATACAACCAAGTCCTTTCAATGAAGCATTAATTTATATAACAAACTCACCATTTCTAGAAGGTAGTGCCAAAACTAGAGCATTCAACAGTCTTCTTTTCAATTCCTAAAAACAATCATCCTATTCTTTTGTAAAAAAGAACTTAACACCTTTTCGACTTAACTTAGTCAGTGGGATAGATAACTATGAAAACTTTTCAACAAACCTTCAGTAATAACTTTTCAAACCAATAAAACTATATATCTAGGTTATATGTGTGGGTCTTGACCATTCTTTAACAACTTTTTTTTAGCAGGATCAAGAGTTATTTCATTTTTTGAAACAATGTTCCCAAGGAATAAAATTTGTTGTAACCAAAACTCACACTTGTTGAATTTCCCATACAGTTTATTTTCTTTTAAGGTTTTCAAGACAACCCTTAAATGAATTTCGTGTTACTCTCATATTTTAGAATATATAAAAATATCATCTAAAAACACAACCACCATTTATCACCTGATTCAACTGATCCATCATTGCAACAAATTGTTCAGTTCCGATTCTGACCATCTCAGGTTGCTGATTTGGAAGGTTCTCTTCCTCCTGATGTCTTCCCATTATAGCTACCCTATTTCCTATGTGGAAAACCATTATAAACACGGAAATATCTTAGGCAAAGAAATATGGTAATCTGTAAATGCTGTATCATTTCAATCTTACCATAAATTAAAAATAATTTATGGATATTAATTTAACAATATCCTAACTTCTAAAGTTGTCAAAACCGACCTATGATACAAACTATAAGTACCCGGCCTTAAAACATTACATAATCATGAATTAAATGAATAATTCACATTGAGGATATTTTCAGGTTTAGAGTTTTAAAGAATTAGGCTATAACTGTTACATTACATATCAAAAATTACAAAGTAGACACTTCTACTCAGTTTCCATTTTTTTCATAAAATAAAAACTCTTAAAAAATATTCATTTCTAGTTCCATGTTTTAGATAGCATGACTTTTCTGTGATCACATACTTGACCATATTCATCTTTAATTCCTTTGAAAAACATTTCAAAACTTGGGATAAGTATAAAAAGCTCAGTAAGGGTAATAAAATAAAGAAAGAAAATATTAGTTCATCAATACATACATAACATAAGCTCTTTAACATACCTCATAAAATCATAAGATTTACGAATAATACGTAGTAATCTAAAATAATAAAGGTAACTTGTGATATCCATAATATACTTACGTTGTAGCTTTCACAGCAACGTAGGGTGTTACATTTGGAATACCAATCATAGTATATTCCCTAAATATCTTAGGAGAAACATTACAGTTTACCTTCGTTATGTTATCTGATGCATTGGAGATCTCTCTCAGGCTCACCCACCCTAGTTCATTCACAAAACCACCCATATATGTAAATAAATCCCAAGAACCATAACATATTCATAACAAATAAAAATAACATAAAGGATAGATAAAATTTCCACATTTCAATCACAATATGTCATTTAAATATATTGACATAACAAATCCATTATAAAAACCATTTTCAATACAAAAATATTTAAAAGAGTATATGTTATTTTATTTTCCTTTTAAAAATATTACGACTTGTTAAGGAAGCCAAAGATCAAATAATACTCGTGGTGGCGGAAAAGGGCGTTGTCACCGCTTACGTTAAAAGAAAAATTATTTTTTTTATTTAGTAAAATGCCTCATAAAATAAATATTACCTTTGAATGGAATGAAAATTCAAAGGTTTTTATACACCATATAAAAGAAAGTCATGTATAAAACAAAATATGCCTCAATGAAAGGAGATTGACACAAAGTCCCTTACCTTGTGTCCAACTTGATACGTTTGTTATTTTATCTTCTGAATAATATACTAAAGTTAATTTCTACTTTATTAAAAACCTTTTTAAAGTTTATTATTCATTTTATATCACATATTACTATGTTATAAACATTATTTAATCATTTAAGTTAATAACGGTCGTTTTGTCGATATTTGGTACTTGAGTCAAAAATGAACTTCTTAAATTTGCAAGTTGTCCATGTGGTCCAAAGTTAATTATCTACAAAATGATATTCATGATTTAGATATATATCATATATATCTGTTGGTTGGAGTGGATACTCAAGAGGGGGGTGAATTGAGTTCCAATTAAAAATTTTTGTTAAAAACAATGTTGATTAAAATCCCCCTATTTCAAAAACAGATTAAACTGTAGTAAATTTATACAGATTATAAAGGTTCAATTAGTTTCTCAAAGATTGATTAGTTCTCAGTTAACTTAATCTTATTATTAAATTAACCTTTGAAACTAACTTACTGGTCTATAATAAATATAAACACTTGCGAGTTTTACTATCATAGTAGCTTTGAAGATAAATTATATTTCAAAGTAATAGCAGCGGAATATGAAATAAATATGTAGTATGGATATAGTATGTAGCTACAAACACAGAGAATTAACCAAGAGGTTCAGTCTCAAGCCGAGACTTAGTCCTCTCAAAAGTTTATATAAAAATGATCCACACCCTGGATCGGGGTTAACAACAGTGAACACACTATCCGGGTCACAAGACCTCTACCACAGTTCCATGTGGGAAAACAAACAACAGCTTAGAGCTGTCCAGGTCTCATATGACCTCTACCACTATCCACAGTGGGAAATGAAGTGTAAAAAGGTTTGGTGAGGATTTACAGATCCTCCAGTGAAAGTACAGGAGTCAGTGTGTGTGTTTAATACAGCAGATAACACACACTGCTCAAAATGTAAAACAAATGTATCACAGAGCAGAGATGTAGAGTTTAGAAATGGATCTGGTGATTTCAGTGTAGCTCTGGACTCTTTTGTATTTGGTCAGAAGTTATTCTGAGTCCTCTTCTCGTTTTTGTTTGAGAAGAAGAGTGTCGTATGCTTCAGGCTCAAAGGCAGTGAGATGTAGTCGATGAAGTTCTTAAATGTTCTTTTGTATGCACAGAACTCTTCTTGAGTAGGCTAGATTGTGTATGAGGTTCTATTATGATTGGTTCTTCCTCCTCTTTCTTTTCTCTGTGTATCTATTGTGTTCTTCTATCAACTCTCTTATCTTCAGTAGAGTCTTCTTGTATTTATGTCACGTGCTTCGGAAGACAGAAAATGTTTCCTTTCCGCAGGTACGAGGTACGGTTTCCTGACATCCAACAACCTTTATTAATAATTCGACAGAGCATTAAAATATACCTAATATGACCGTTGGTTAGATTAAATAAAGATAAAGATAAAGAAATTAAAACAGTTGTTTATGACTATTGAAGAATCAAGTGATCGGTAGGTCATCAGCATTAGTGAGTAATGATCGGTGACTCAGATAGATCAGCATCGGTGAATCAGACTGATCAGCATCGGTCTGTCATCTGATCGGTGAGTCAGTTTGATCAGCATCGGTGACTCATTTTGCATCGGATCGGTGAGTCATTTTGATCAGCATCGGTGACTCATTTGGCATCGGATCGGTGAGTCATTTTGATCAGCATCGGTGACTCATTTTGCATCGGATCGGTGAGTCATTTGATCGGTGAGTCATTTGATCGGTGAGTCATTTGATCAGTATCGGTGACTCATTTTGCATCGGATCGGTGAGTCATTTTGATCAGCATCGGTGACTCATTTTTCATCGGATCGGTGAGTCATTTTGATCAGCATCGGTGACTCATTTTTCATCGGATCGGTGAGTCATTTTGCATTGGATCGGTGCGACCGTTGTCTTTTGACATGCGATCAGTGCTTCCGATGTCTGTTGATATTGAATCGGTGCTTCCAAAATACTTTGTACATCAATAAGCATAGACAAAAATGTGATAATAGATTCATTAACAGATTGTAATTAAGTTTATGAGAAATCAAACCAGATTAAGCATTAATGGTATGTGATGATTTATGATTATTAAAACATCAATCATAGACATGAAATCAACAATCTTCCAGAGGGCTCAACAATATCCCCCTTTTTGATAATCACAAATCTTCATCATTAAATATAAATAATATGATATATCATTAATAAAAACATAATGAGAATTAAACCATAAGAAGAATAAATATAAAGAGATATATAAATCTCCCCCTTAATTTAGATTACCCATATATATTATACAGATATCTCCCCCTGAGATATATACATCTTTTCTCCCATAAAGTATTCTTTGTCTTCTCCCATAAATTTTCTTCTCCCATAGAGTAATCTTGTTCTTCTCCCCCTTTGGGATAATCAAAAAGGAGGGAAAACAGATAAGAGAAAGTGAAAGTAAAGCAGTCAGCAGAGAGTAGAGATAGAAAAATATTTGATAAAGTACAGACTATTATAAGTAGCACATTGTTCACCCCATCAAAAACAATACACAACTATTTGTTGGGATACAAAGGTGCTTTGCCTTTGTCTTTGGGATCAATAGTGGGTAAGTTTGAAGGCTTGGAGGCAGGCTGGTCTTGGCGAATCTGAAGTGGTGGTAGGACAACTCGGGCAGGTGTAGGAGCAGGTGCCACAGAGGGTTGTTGTTGAGAAACAGGAGCTGATGGAGAATCTTGCTGAGGAACTGGTCTTAACTGATAGAGAGATTGAGCAACAGATAGCTTATTTGGAATGACATCAGAGTCACTAAGAGGTTCATAAGTAGGAAGTACTATTGCAGTGGCCTGTGCATGCAAATAGGGCTTCAAAAGATGAATAAAGTCCTGAATGACTTCTGCTCCATACTTCATAGCTTTTTCAAAATCATCTTTATTCTCCATGAACTATGCCAAAGAAGGGACAAAATCTTGCAACTGATGAACTTGAGTTTTGAAGGCCTGAGTGACTGGAGGTAATTTCAGATTCTCTGCCAACACCTTGAAGCTTGAAGTCATCTCATGTTTTGTATAAATCTTAGAAAAGTAATTATCAACTTTCTCTTTGATCTCTTGCAGGGCTTTCTTAGCATCTACTGAATACACCAATGCCATCTTATGACTATTATCACAGAGCTCCTTCATCTTCCTCAAAGATTCTAAATCAAGAATTTTTCTAACAGCAGCTAACTCATCATGCACAACTTCTCTTAGAGCTTCTATCTCACGGGTAGTGATCTTGGTTACTTTTCCTATACTGGCTTGGCTAACTATGTGAGTTAACTCAGCTTTCAACTTTCTCAGGTCAGACGTGTTGATATGTTCAATCAAATTTCTCAAAACTTCCATCATACCATAGATGGTTGATCGGAATTCGCTTGATAGAGATATCAGGCCGGTGTGAAGATCCTTCATAGTCTGATTCAAAAAGGCTATTTGCCTGCCAATAAGTTCACCAGTATTGTCTAGGTCTGGCTTCACAGCATTAGATACTCTCTGTGAGAAGGCTTCTAATGAGTGTTCAGAAACGTGGAGAGACACTTGAGTAAGAGAATTAGAAATTTCTTCTCTAACTATGGCTCTCACAGCGGTTAGCAATTAAATCTTAAACTTATCAAGATCAGCTTGAGAGATTCCTGAACCAGGTAAATTATCATTTGTAGGATCAACAGCAGGAACAGACCTTGCTTCTCGTGGGAGGTTCCTCTTCACAGCTGCAGCAGATTCTGGCATGGCTTCTTCATCTTCAGAGTATTCTAAGCCCAACACAGCATAACCAGGGTAGTCATCCCAAACAGCAGCACACAGGGTGTATTTTGGTTTCTCATAGCTTGTTGTTCCACTGATTTTTGGTGAATCATCCTTGACACTGATATGTATTTCTTGTACTGACCGAGGTTATTCTATTTGATCTTCAGAAAGACCATCCACTGGTCTGTTATCACCATCAACAACAGCCTCATCATCATCAGCACGTCCATCATCACTCTTCTCAGAAGCTTCACTGTGATATTCTTCAGTGTCAGAATCTTCTTCATCACCAAGAATAGGTTCTGATTCTGGTAGGGCTAAGGGTGGACTAGCAGGTCCAAATTCTATTCTTCTTTTGGGACTGGCAGTGTCAGGATCACTCCTATCATCAGGAGATGACATACTTCCTTCCTCAGTCGCAGCTTCTTCTTGTTCTTGGGTTTCAGTTGCCTCATCCTTTCCTTCTTCTTGCTCATCATCATCAGAATAAACTGGTTCCTCATTTGATTTCAAGCCGGGGTCTCTCAAATCCTTTGGCATCTTGCCATGATCTATGGGATTGTAGGCTTCATACAATTTATCTTCATCTGCAACCCAGCACTTCTTCCATGGATTCCAATTGATTTTCATCCTCTTGCAGATCTCGTTGTTGAGACAGAAGGTATGATCTGTTTCATTAACTTCATCATCTTCATCAATACATTCTAGATTCTTGAGCATGGTAGATATCATCTTTGAATAAAACAAGGCAGTGGCTTTCTTGGACGGTTTTATCATTCCAGCTATGTGTACCATCACATATCTACACAAATTGATCTTCTCATGTGTTTTCAGAAGAAACAACAGGAAAACATCCTGGTACTTTACAGTAGCAAAATCTCCTCTCCTAGGGCAAAGTTGGTGCTGAATAAACTTGAAAAGAAGTCTGCATTCACCATCTAATTCTGAAGCTGTAATTCTCTGTGACTCTCTGTTTCCTGTCAGAAGCTCCAGAGCTAATTCATAAGAGAAGTAATCATATGTTGGAGGAATATTCCCAGTATAATCCTCATACCGACCTTCATGAGCTACGTTTAAGCACTCAGCCCACTGCTTAGATGAGAAGGATATTTTCTTTCCTTTTACCACAGACGACATCCTGGCAGCCTACACACCATCTAAAGTGATTTCAAGATTCATATAGAACTCATGTACCAGCTTCGGGTAGTCTATTCGAGAGTTGTCAGAAAACCAGTCTATCCATCCTTGCGATTCAAGAACTTGCAGCAACAGTGACTTACTTGACAAAAGCCACGTAGAGCTTACTTCTTTTTCTACAGCAACAATTCAAGTTTCCAGGTTCAGATTTACTGATCGTTGAGAGGTACTACTCGACTCGCCTCGAGCACGCTTTGAAGGTACAGGGCTATCCGGTCCTTTTCTCGGTCTCTTTTGCTTAGCCATTCGAGGATTTTGGGAAGGCAGGAGTTCGAAGGTTCGAAGTAGAGGAGAAGAGAGGTTGAAAGTTTCGGCGGGAAATGAAAGGTCAAAGGTTTAGGGAGGATAAATAGCCGCGTATCATTTATTTTATCGTTTAGGGTTCCCATAAAAAGTACAAAATAAATTTACTAATTAATTACAATATAATAATAATAAAAATATCGGTATGACAGATCGGTTGCACAGATCAGTTTCACAGATCGGTTTCACAGATCAGTTTCACAGATCGGTTTCACAGATCAGTTTCACAGATCAGTTTCACAGATCGGTTTCACAGATCAGTTTCACAGATCAGTTTCACAGATCGGTTTCACAGATCGGTTTCACAGATCAGTTTCACAGATCAGTTTCACAGATCAATCATACACAACTCTTGTTTAATAAATTTCATTCTTTCAGAGCATAAAGTCTTTGTGAAGATATCAGCTAATTGATGTTCAGAACTAATAAATTTCAAAGAAATATCACCTTTTTGATAATGATCTCTTAGAAAGTGATGTATGACATCAATGTGCTTAGTTATAGAGTGAGACACAAGGTTCTTAGATATATTTATTGCACTAGTATTGTCACAGTTAATTGAAACATGTTTAAGATCAAATCCATAATCCAATAGAGTGTGTTTCATCCACAGAATTTGTGCACAGCAACTACCAGCAGCTATGTATTCTACTTCGGCAGTAGACAATGCAACTGAGTTCTGTTTCTTACTACACCATGATACTAGGGATTTTCCAAGAAAATGACATGTTCCAGATGTTCTCTTCCTATCTAACTTACATCCAGCAAAGTCAGCATCTGAATAGCTAGTTAGGTTAAATGATTGTCCTTTTGGATAAAACAAACCTAAATTTATAGTATACTTAAGATACTTAAAAATCCTTTTAACAGCCAGTAAGTGTGATTCTTTAGGATTAGCTTGAAATCTAGCACATATATATACACTGAACATAATGTCTGGTCGACTAGTAGTAAGATAAAGTAAGCTCCCAATCATACCTCTGTAATTGGTTTGATCCACTGGTTTCCCAGCTTCATCTGTATCCAATTTACAGGTAGTACTCATAGGTGTATCACTTTCCTTAATACTATCCAATCCAAAACGTTTTAAAATTTCTTTTGTATATTTACTTTGATTTAGAATAATTCCATCTTTAGTTTGAAGAATTTGAAAACCAAGAAAATACTTAAGCTCTCCCATTAAGCTCATTTCAAATTCATTTTGCATAACCTTTGAAAAATAAGTACATAAGGAATTTTTAGAAGATCCAAAAATAATATCATCAACATAGATTTATACTATTAATACATCTTTTGAAATCCTTTTTATAAAAAGAGTGGGATCAGCTACTCCTTTTATAAATCCTTTTGAGATAAGAAAGTTTGAAAGCCTTTCATACCAAGCTCTTGGAGCTTGTTTTAAACCATATAAAGCTTTAGAAAGTTTAAAAACATGATTTGGAAAATGAGGATTTAAAAAACCAGGTGGTTGTTCTACAAAAACATCTTCAACAATAAAACCATTTAGAAAAGCACTTTTGACAACCATTTGATATAACTTGAAATTCAGATGTGATGCATAGGCAAGTAAGATCCTAATAGCCTCTAATCTAGCTACAGGTGAAAAGGTTTACTCATAGTCAATTCCTTTTTCTTGATTGTAACCTTGTGCAACTAGCCTAGCTTTATTTCTAATGATGTTTCCAGATTCATCAACTTTGTTTCTAAATACCCATTTTGTGCCTATGGTCAAAATGTCCTTAGATCTTTCTACTAATTTCCAGACTTTGTTTCTTTCAAATTGATTTAGTTCTTCTTGCATAGCCATTACCCAAAATTCATCATTGATAGCATCATTGATATTTTTAGGTTCTAACTGTGAAAGAAAAGATTGATGTTCAACCTGATTTCTTAGAGAAGCTCTAGTCTGTGTTCCTCTATCTAGATTTCCTACAACGGAATCTAAAGGATGGTTCTTTAGAGTCCTAGATGGTCTTGAAAAGTTAGGGCTAGAGATTTCAGATTCATCTACAGATTGAGGTTCAACAGAAGCAGGTTATGGAGAATTTCCAGAGCTAGATGTTTTAACTATAGGTCTATTGTATTTATCATTGAGATTCAAACCAGAGAGATCATCTTCAAGAGAGATTTTAGGTTCATGTGGATCAGTTTCATCAAATTTGATGTGAACAGATTCTTCCACACATTTGGTTCTTTTATTGAAAACTCTATAGGCTTTACTAGAGATAGAGTAACCTAGGAAAATTCCTTCATCACTCTTGGATGCAAATTTGTCAAGATTGTCTCTAGTATTGAGAATGAAGACTTTGCAGCCAAAAACTTTGAAGTAGTTAACCTTAGGTTTCCTATGGTTCCACAACTCATAAGGGGTTCTATTAAGAACTGGTCTAATTAAGACTCTGTTAATGACATAACAAGTTGTATTTACAGCTTCATCCCAAAAGTAAATAGGCAGTTCATATTCATTGAGCATGGTTCTAGCTATTTCTTGCAGGGTTCTATTCCTTCTCTCTACTACACCATTTTGTTGGGGTGTCCTAGGGGCAGAGAAATTGTGACTATAGCCATTGTGTGAGCAGTAAGAATCAAACTCATGATTTTCAAACTCACGACCATGATCACTTCTCAGGGTCTTAATCTTGAGTCCACTAAGATTTTCTATAGACTTGGAGTATTTAACAAAGTAAGAACAAGATTCACTTTTGTGAGCTAGAAAATATACCCAAGTATATCTAGAAAAGTCATCTACAAGAACATAGACATAGTGCTTCCCATTTAAAATAGAAACTCTAGAAGGTCTAAATAAATCCATGTGAACCAACTCGAGAGGTTGAGAAGTTGACACTTCTTTCTTTGATTTAAAAGAAACTTTATGTTGCTTTCCTTTTTGACAGGGATTACAAACTTTGTCTGCTGGAAATTCAAGTTTGGGTAAGTCTCTCACTAAGTTCTTCCTAGAAAGTTTTCTAAGTGAGTGTACATTGCAGTGTCCTAATCTTCTGTGCCAAACCCAAGACTCTTTATGAAAAGCATTTAAGCAAGGAATATTCTGCTTAGCTAAGGAATCTAAATCAACAGCATAAACATTTTCATTTCTTAAAGAAGAAAATACTAAAACATTTTTAGAGTCAAAAACATTGAAAGAATCATTTTTAAATTTCACATAAAAACCATCATCACACAATTGAGAAATGCTTAACAAGTTATATTTAAGTCCATCGACAAATAAAACTTCAGAAACCAAGATTGAATCAGTGTTACCAATCTGGCCTAAGCCGATGATTTTTCCTTTTGAATTATCACCAAAAGTGACAAAGCCTCCATCAACTTTTACTAAGCTCTTGAAACATGAAAATTCTCCTGACATATGTCTTGAACATCCACTGTCTAAGTACCATATCTTCTTGTGACAGCTCTTCAAGCAGGTCTCCTCAGAAGTGTTTGTCATAAAACACATGTTGGCTCGATTTCTTTCATAGTCTGAAGATTCAGCTTCACTTGTGCAGTCTTCTGAAGCACTCCAAGTAGCCTTCATGGTTTTCTTGTACTTGTTATCCTTGTATTCATACTTCTTTCTATATTTCAGCTTTGGACAGTCTGTTTTTATGTGTCCTTTTATTTTTCATTCATAACAGACAACTTCATCTGATTTATCAGACTTCTTCCAATCCTTTTTCCAGTGTCC
This sequence comes from Viscum album, assembly GCA_963277665.1. NCBI lineage: Eukaryota > Viridiplantae > Streptophyta > Magnoliopsida > Santalales > Viscaceae > Viscum > Viscum album. The sequence continues at coordinate 150,120,018 of OY728143.1, forward strand.
TTTGTTATCATACTTGCCTTTGTAGTTTGACTTTCTGAAAAACTTCTTCTTCCTATAGAATTTCTTAAATCTTCTAGCAATGTGTGTCATCTCAGCATCACTATCAGAATCATTCTCACTTTCCCCACTACTTAAACTTTCATTGATAGCTTGAGGATTTTCCTTATCCTTATTCTTTGAGGTTGTAGTCTTGAAGGCAATAGACTTCCTTTTAGGTTCATCATCTTCTTCTTTATTCACTTTAAGCTCTTCTTCATACATAATTAGCTTACCAATTAATTCCTTGACAGGTAGTGTTCCAATGTCACAGGATTCTCTAATGGAGACAGAGATTCCTCTCCATCTTTCAGGTAGACATCTCAAAATTCTCATGATTTTCTCCTTTGCTGGAACATCCTTTCCCAGAGAAGTCATCATGTTAACAATTTCATTGAACCTGAGATACATATCAGAAATGGGTTCATCAGTCTTCATCTTAAAATTATCATACTTAATAGTATAGGTATTCAATCTCATCTCCTTAACATTAGTTGTTCCTTCATGAGAAACAGCTAAGGTATCCCAAATTTCATATGCAGTTTTACATGCAGAAATTCTATTAAATTATTCATCTCCTAGAGCACAGTACAGAGCATTCATAGCTTTACAATTATTATTGTAAGCAGACTTTATAGGTTCATCCCAAGTAGATCTATCAGTACTGGGAATTTTATATTCAGCTTCAATGACAGTCCAAATATCAAAGCCCATACTTTCTAAGTGAATTTTCATTTTTAGCTTCCACTGAGCATAGTTGTTTCCATTAAAGAAAGGTGGCCGGTTAGTAGCATCACCCTCAAGTCTATTATCCATGATATTAAAAAAAGAATTTTAAAGAGATAAAAATTTATAAATAACAGAAATTTTAAGAACTTTAAAATACAACTAAAATCACAGTTGAAAAACAGAGTACGTTTAGAAAATATTAACAACCGCCCTATGATACCAAGTGTTGGTCGGAGTGGATACTCAAGAGGGGGGTGAATTGAGTTCCAATTAAAATTTTCTGTTAAAAACAATGTTGATTAAAATCCCCCTATTTCAAAAACAGATTATACTGTAGTGAATTTATATAGATTATAAAGGTTCAATTAGTTTCTCAAAGATTGATTAGTTCTCAGTTAACTTAGTCTTATGATTAAATTAACCTTTGAAACTAACTTACTGGTCTATAATAAATATAAACACTTGCAAGTTTAACTATCAAAGTAGATTTGAAGATAAATTATATTTCAAAGTAATAGCAGTGGAATATGAAATAAATATGTAGTATGGATATAGTATGTAGCTACAAACATAGAGAATTAACCAAGAGGTTCAGTCTCAAGCCGAGACTTAGTCCTCTCAAAAGTTTATATAAAAATGATCCACACCATGGATCAGGGTTAAGAACAGTGAACACACTGTCCAGGTCACAAGACCTCTACCACAGTTCCGTGTGGGAAAACAAACAACAGCTTAGAGTTGTCCAGGTCTCATACGACCTCTACCACTATCCACAGTGGGAAATGAAGTGTAAAAATGTTTGCTGAGGATTTACAGATCCTCCAGTGAAAGTACAAGAGTCAGTGTGTGTGTTTAATACAGCAGATAACACACACTGCTCAAAATGTAAAACAAATGTATCACAGAGCAGAGATGTAGAGTTTAGAAATGGCTCTGGGGATTTCAGTGTAGCTCTGGACTCTTTTGTATTTGGTCAGAAGTTATTCTGAGTCCTCTTCTCGTTTTTGTTTGAGAAGAAGAGTGTCGTATGCTTCAGGCTCAAAGGCAGTGAGATGTAGTCGATGAAGTTCTTCAATGTTCTTTTGTATGCACAGAACTCTTCTTGAGTAGGCTAGATTGTGTATGAGGTTCTGTTCTGATTGGTTCTTCCTCCTCTTTCTTTTCTCTGTGTATCTCTTGTGTTCTTCTATCAACTCTCTTATCTTCAGCAGAGTCTTCTTGTATTTATGTCACGTGCTTCGGAAGACAGAAAATGTTTCCTTTCCGCAGGTACGAGGTACGGTTTCCTGACATCCGACAACCTTTATTAATAATTTGACAGAGCATTAAAATATACCTAATATGATCGTTGGTTAGATTAAATAAAGATAAAGATAAAGAAATTCAAAAAGTTGTTTATGACTATTGAAGAATCAAGTGATCGGTAGGTCATCAGCATTAGTGAGTAATGATTGGTGAATCAGATAGATCATCATCGGTGAATCAGACTGATCAGCATCGGTCTGTCATCTGATCGGTGAGTCAGTTTGATCAGCATCGGTGACTCATTTTGCATCGGATCGGTGAGTCGTTTTGATCAGCATCGGTGACTCATTTTGCATCGGATCGGTGAGTCATTTTGATCAGCATCGGTGACTCATTTTTCATCGGATCAGTGAGTCATTTGATCGGTGAGTCATTTGATCAGTATCGGTGACTCATTTTGCATCGGATCGGTGAGTCATTTTGATCAGCATCGGTGACTCATTTTGCATCGGATCGGTGAGTCATTTTGATCAGCATCGGTGACTCATTTTGCATCGGATCGGTGAGTCATTTTGCATTGGATCGGTGCGACCGTTGTCTTTTGACATGCAATCAGTGCTTCCGATGTCTGTTGATATTGAATCGGTGCTTCCAAAATACTTGTACATCAATAAGCATAGACAAAAATGTGATAACAGATTCATTAACAGATTGTAATTAAGTTTATGAGAAATCAAACCAGATTAAGCATTAATGGTATGTGATGATTTGTGATTATTAAAACATCAATCATAGACATGAAATCAACAATCTTCCAGAGGGCTCAACAATATCCATTATATATATTTATTTATAATATTACATAACATTTGGAGGTAAGAAATGAAATGCACCATTCATGGAGATGGTAAGTTGTACGTATGCATGAACGTTACTTTCATTTGTATTTCATATTTAATGGAATGAAAACTTAATGAAACATAGGTATATTATAATTCTAATATAATATCATATATAATTTCAGTAACTCCATCCTTTATACGTTCCACGTATGGAATAAATGATTCATGTCACTTTGAGGGGGCGATAGTCCGCACTTCCTCAAATGAAATTATCATATTTACCCACTATAGAAACCATAAAGGTATTATATAAATGAAAAATACAGAAGCATAGAAAAAATATAAATATAATATATATCGCATATAAATATAGTTCCATCTTAACATCCACTATAAGAGGTGGTAGTAGAAGTTTGAACAATCATCGTTTTGTGAGGTGTTAGTTCACTATCCACAGAAACAGTACGTTATTTACCCATTAGATGGAGGTGTGTGTAAGTTTAGTTCGAATAATTATCATAAAAACAACCTTGTATATTTAGGATACTTGATTTGTTATAAAATAAAGTAATAAAATTATTTTAGGGGGTTGGATAATTAAAATAAAAGAAAAGAACTTAAGAGAAGATGTTACCTTTAAATCAGGTAACTCCCTTTGGTTTGAACCAAAAGGATTTCTTGAAGTTCCGTATGCCTAAGGTATGGATTCTACGTAAAATAGAGGGATATTTATAGATTATTTGTTTAGAGGTTTGACAATCCAAGGGGCTTGAGAGGTGTGATTAATGGGTTAGAAGTGAGGGCTTTTTATAAGGGGAGGAGGGGCTCTTTATGAAAGCTTGAAACTATTATTTTATTATATAATGATTTTCAGTTTCTAGGGCTCAAAAACTCATTAAATTATAATATAATATGAATATTGTTCGAAATAAAATCATCCAATAATAATTGGAGAGGTTTTGGATATTTTTTTAATTTTTATAATCTTATTTATTTAAATGATTCATTAATGCGGTAAACACTACATCATTATTGTGTCATAAATAATTTTATTTGTTTGATGTCTAAAAATTATAAAAAAATATCATGATGTAGTAAATAGTATTATATTTAAAATTAATATTTATATTTGAAGATATAACTTATATAACCCCATGTAAAAATTGATTTACTAAAAGATATATGGTTATGTAATTTTTGTCCTTACTTTAAATTAATTAATATAAAGTGTCATTGTTACTCTTAAGTGGCTCCATGGGTTCCCAAAATCAACCCAAGGATAACCATGGTCCTAAATTTATCAACCAATGGGATTATGACACATGTTAGGTTAATTTAATATTATTATATTTTTATTTTTACCTTGAATTACCCTATTTACCTTTAACTGTGGTAAATAAAAGTCAAAAGTTAATATTCACCAAAAAAAATATTTTCATCTTATTAAACCAAATTTTACTTATTAATAAAAACCACGTACTTCGTATTTTCGAATTTTAATTTAGAGAATCAGTAAAAGTTTATTTAAATGAAAAAGTCGGTCTTTTAACTACTAGTGAGAGTTTTCACTATTCATCCAAAATTGAAGGTTTTTAGAAAAATACCAAAAAATCAGGCTAATCTATATATGATATTATCAATTCCAAAATTATGTCTATTTTACAAAATTCATAATATAGAATTTTCATTAATTAATTTAAAATTAATTCCCATTTTCAAAACAAAAAATGTGTTTTTAAGAAATAATAACTTTCAAAAGATTGACACTTGTTTATGTCCAATTTCAAAGTGAAATCACTTCCAATGACCAACATTGGATTAAATGGTAAAAATATAATCTAATTACACTTTATAACTAAATAAAAAGATAATATAACCATATAAATAAATTGGATTAAAATATAGTTTTGAATTAAAATACATTATTTTTCACTATTCATTAAAAATGAATTTTATCAGAAAAATACCAAAAATTTACCTAAAGTAAATTTTGCTATCCCAATTCTAAAGAAGAATTTTATTTTTTAAATATAGAAGGTAAAAGTGACCAAAACTATTTCTAAATAGGGTTCACCATGAAAAGATGGTAAATCGACCTTTTAATGAATATTAGAGTATTTATGCTTCAAAATAGATTCATTCACATTTTAAGCCTCTAAATTTTATTGGATAAATGTAAAAACATTTAACAAACATGTATAATAATATTGTAGTTAGTTATTTTTATTCCCTCTAATACAATGGCTATACATTAACTACTATTTAAAATAATATTATATTATTATTTTTCATTATGACTCAACGTTGTGTGAAACATAATATTTCAAAGAAACCTGTTGTTGTGTGTTAGGTATACCATAAAACATAGCATCCCCTTTAAATTAAAATTAATATTTTATTCATAAATTTTCATAAATGTGAAAATGTCTTGTTCTTTATTTACCTAAGATGTTAAAAAATTATTTATTTTTGAAAATAAAATTCATGAAAAACTTATAAAAATGGATATGGAAGAGAAAAGTTCACAACCTAAAGAATATATATGATTGGTATCACTTACAAAAAAAATTCTTAATGTTTCATTAATCAATAAGAGAAAAAATGGAAGGTAAACATGTAAGCCACATTCATACCCAAAGAAGATGAAAATAGAGTTGTTTTAAGAAAATAATAGCTTATAATTTCCCCCAAAGGAACATTGAACATAAACAATCTTGAAAATAAAGTAGATTGTAACAAAAATCATTTACCATTTTTAGAAACTTTGAATCAAAATTCAATAAAATAAAGAGTATGATATGGATCTATAAATACCATGAATTTCATGAAGTAATATGTCATAATTCATTCATGAAACAGTAAGTACACCATACAAAGAAATAATGGTACATGACATGAAACATGTCTCAAGAAAATATTATTGAGACAAAGAAAACCCATACAAAGATCATAATTATTCAAGTGATAATTATTTCATGAAGATATTATTTGAACATATATAAGTCCACATAAAAAATTTGAATAAAAAAATAAAAAAATAAAGATAAATTCAAACATAATAATGTCATAACAAATTCAATGAAGAAGAGTTATAACCCAATTAAAGGAAATTGAGTTAAGAAATTCCTTACCACTTGGAAACTTTCAATTCAAATAACATTTGATGAAATAATATGAATTGAAACATAAAATTACATAAATACTAATGTTTCATGATAAAACATGTAAAATGGAAATTATATACACCATATAAAATAAACTAGGTGAATAACATTAAAACATCCCTCATTGAAGGAAAATAAAGATGAAATCCCTTACATCAAATCCAGACTAACTACGTATGTCCATTTAACACATATATAATAAACTTATATTGATTTTTTATATATTAATAACATTTTAAATATTAATATGTTATTCTTAAACCATTTATTTCATTTATTTCAATGACATATTTAAATACTTAATCAGTTAATTCCATGTATGGTGTTTTGAGGACGTTTGGATCATAAATTCAAAATGACTTCGGTAAGTTGATTGTGGTCAAAGAAGCAATTTTTACATAATATCCAAAATATTAATCATGAAATAATTATAATTTTTATACATAAATTATAATTTTAAAACCAACCATGATATAAGGTTATGAAAAATGAACTATATTACAATCATAGAGACGGTAGGTCATACGTATGCATGAGTAACATTTCCATTTTTCACCAAACATGAGGAAATATAGTAAGTATTTTTTTATTTATATAATTATTATTATATCATAAATATAATATTATTTATTTAAATATTCTTATATATACTAATCAAGTGATTCCATGATGAAATATGAATCGCATCACTTCGTGGGAGTAGTAATCCACACGTACGCACAAATGATGTTATCATTTTCCAATGGATGGAAAGGTAAGAAAATAGATGATATATTATATTTTAAAAATTATAATTATGTAATTAATATAATTTTTATACATTAAATTCATCATTATAAATATCCATGAGTGACTGTTTCTTGAGGTGTTAGTCCACCATACACACAAATGATGGATTCATTTCTTATTTGAGAAAAAAAGAAGAATGATATATATTATTAAATTAAAATAAAAACTTCTCGAAATATGGGTGATAATTTTTTTATTATTTTAGTATGTTTTAAGAATATTTGAATTAGGTAAAAGAATAAATAAAACTAAAAAAATAAGTTAAAAGTTACACCTCACCTTCGAACAACCTCCTTTTGTTTACAACTTAATCCCTCTAAGGTTGGAATTATACCCAAAATATGGCCTCTAGAATATGGTAAGGGATTTTGGTTGGGGATTTGGTTATGTATTTTTTAATATAGATTACTCAAAATGTGTGAGGAATAGAGGATAGTATTTTCCCTTTTATAAGTGAGGGAGGGTCATTCTTGGAATTTCATAAAAGATTAAATAATATATATATTAATTATGTAAAGTGGAACCAAGTCATCACAAATTAAGATATAATGTTGATAGGGTATAAATAAAATTATAAAATCAAATTTATAAATGTTTTGTATATATTTTAAGCCTTATCTCCTAGTTAAACCACTTTAAACTCATTTAAACCTTAACCTTGATAGCTTAAGTTTTTACCAAGATAACTTAATTATAAAACCAAAAATAAAAGGGGTATTATAACCAAATTTTCACATGAATATTCCAAATTTTTAATAAATTTGATCAGGATAAATTTTTATAGGTGTCGTAAATTATTTTTAATCTAAGAAAAGAAAATGCAGGAAAAAATATTTTTTTAGAAAATAGCCATTTTAATCATAAAAATCATTTTACCATGAAATCAAATGATAAATTGGTTTACGTGAATATTTTTGGTTAAATAATAAACAAATTAATGTTTTTATCCTTTTTTAGTAGTCAAAAACTGAATGAAATCTCCCAACTATGCCATTAAATGCTAAGATCCAAAGATAGTTTTTAATTTTAATAAAATATAACTTATCTTCTCAAAAGTTAAGATTGGATTAAAAAAATCAAAGTAACATTTTAAAATAAATTATTTAACTTATAAAATATATATTTGGTTTAAAACCAATCATATAATTGGATAAAGTTAGTTTTTGAGGTGATTTTAACCCTTACCTCTTTATTTTAACCCCCTAAGTAAACTTATTTTTTCCTTAACTGTGGTGAATTTCTTTTACCATTTTTATTATTCATTATAACCAAAAATTAAGTTGACCCTATTAAATTATATTAATTATTATAATTCAAAATATGGAATTCATTTTATCATATTTTAATTCATATAGGTGGTATAATTTAATTTAAATTTAAACCCGTAAAACGTGATGAAAATAATTTTTCAAAAAAATACCTTTTAAGTATAAAAATATTTTTATACCAAATTCAAGTATAATTTTGATTAAAATAAAATTTATTATATTATTTTTAATTATAAGATACTAATAAAATTTTAATACTAATCCAAAATATAATTTTACTTTGTAAATACTTGAATAGAAAATACAGTTTTCATTAAATATTAGTATTTTTCACTATTCATCAAAATTTTCAAAAAATTATCAAAAATAAATCCTAAGATGATTTTAAAAATATGAATTAAAAATATATATACTATTTATATAATAAAATTTCTAAAAGTTTTATAAATTAATTATAATATTCACTCATAAAAATCAATAAAAACCAGTATTAAAGAAAATATATTTCTGAAGCATAAAATGACTATAAAAAAATTAAGTGTTTATTTCCTAATAATTAATAAATAAATTTTCGTTAAGTATAAACTTTATATACATTTAATAATGTGATTATTTCTATTCATCTCCCAAAATATTATTATTCAACTTAAAATATCATCACTTAAAACTTCAAAATGGATGTATATGACTTTAAAATTATAATTAATCTTAAACTTCTAAACCCATTATGGTATCCATAACTCTTAATATAACCTCATATTAAAACATCACAATCTCCAAAGTTATATAAACCTTACTCTGATCCCAACTATAATATCCCAAGACCTGAACTCCTAGATCTAGTGCTAAAAACATAATACTTACATTTTTATCTTTGATACTGATAAATGTGACCCAATTTCAACCATTCAAAACTTAAAACAAAAAAAGGAAATATTAAATCACTTATAATCCCAAGGACTATTTAGGTTTATAGTTTTAATGAATTGGGACAAACTCTTACATAACAACTTAGATATATAAGCAACTGGTTCATAAAAATCTATATCATATCCCACTAATTTCTTCACATATAGTAACATTATTAGGTATAACATACTTAAAACCATTATTCACAACCTAGGGAAAAAGAAACATAAGAAGTTTGAACTCAAACCCTCAGTAAGGGTAAACATAAGCTTTACAGTACCACATATCATTAGTTTATAATAGAACCACATATTCTTGGTTTATAATAAAACCATCCATCATCATAAAAAATTTACAAGAACCATATCATGAATAAAGTATCAAGATATTTCATTTTATCATAAAACTCATAGAATAATCCATTATTCCTTTCATAACAAGATTAACCAGTGGAAAATAAACGGGTTCCATGAAAATATCTTTGAAAAAATCATAATCCATCCACAAAATGAATTAGGAAGGTATCATTACAACATATCCCCCATGTATCATATGTAACATCAAGGGTTTTCATTATTGATGAATGAAAATATCATTAAAAGTTCATTAAAAAACTTTAGGAAAACACCCTTTTCACTTTGAAAATAACTTTTTAAAACTAAAAAATAAATAATATATAGTGAAAATAATTTTATTTAAAAATAACCTTAAAACTTATAAAGGAATATTTAAATACAATAATGGTTATGGAATTGGGAAAATATGTTAATTTTTTAAATGTTAAAAATAAAAATTCTTTTCAAACATTTATAAAGAGAGTTAAAACTGAAAAATATAGAAAATGATAATAAATTTCCTTTTTAAACCTTTTAAAAGAATTTCAAAGATCATGTAAAGTTACTTTAGTAAATAATTCAGGTTTTTAAAGGAACATTCTAGAAAACCTTTTATAAAACATGGATATGGAAGATAAAGTTTCTCGATTTAAAAGAAGATACAAGAATGGTATCACATAAAAATAAATTTATTGATATTTATTTACTAAATAAGGGAGTAAATGGAAACTAAACTTTTAAAACACATTCATAATAAAAGGATTTTAAAATATATTAATTTTAAAAAAATGATATCATTTTATTTCCCCTAAAGTAACCTTGAACATAAACAATCTCTAAAAAAATAGTGATTATAACATAAATACTTTACTGCTTTTGGAAACTATAAATCAAAATTCATTGATAAAAATAGTGTGATATTGATTGGTAAATCCCATGAATTTCATGAAGTAATATATCAAAATTAATTCATGAGAGAGTAAGTACACCACACAAGGAAATCATGGTTCATGACATGAAATATATCTCAATAAAATTAAATTCAGACAAAAAACCCTTTCAAAGATCATAACTTTTGAAGTAACAATTAATCCATTAAGTGATTATAAGAACATATTTAAATCCACATAAATCAATTTTAAATAAATAATAAAAAAATTAGATATAAATACTCATATAATCATGAAATAATAAAGTTAGTAAATAATAGTTTTAATCCAATTAAAGGAAAACGGGTTAAAAAATTCCTTACCGATTGGTAACTTCCAAGTAAAATACAATTGGATAAAATAATATGAATTAAAAATTGAATACAATTAATTTTGAAGGATTCATGATATAACTTGAAAAATGGTTAGTATATATACCAGATTAAATAAATCAGTTTTATAACTTTAAAACTTTCCTCAATGAAGGGAAATTGAAATGAAATCCCTTACATTGAATCCAGACTTTCTATGTATGCCCTTTAACACGAGTATAATAAACTTATATAAATTATTTTATTTAATAATAAAATTTTCTATGATTAATCCATTTTCCTTAAATCATTTATTTCATTTATTTAAATGATATATTTAAATACTTAATCGGTTAAGATCATGTTGAGCGTTTTGAGGTGTTCGGTTCTTGAATTCAAAATTCCTTTGGTATGTTAAACATGGTAAAAGAGATAATTTTTACTTAATATATAGAATAATAATAATAATGAAATTATCATTTTTATATATCAATTATATTTTTAAAATTAACCATGAAATATGGTTATTAAAAATGAACTATGTGAGAATCATGGAGATGGTAGGTCGTACGTAGGCATGATTAATGTTTAAATTTTTCAAAAAACATGAGGAAAGAAGGTAATTATTATTTTAACTTTATATAATTATTGTTATAACATAAATATCACTTCATTTATTTAAATATGGACATATATTCAATCCATGTGATTCTGTGATGAAATATGAATCACATCGCTTCGTGGATGTGGTAATACCCATGTACGCACGAATGATGTTGCATTTTTTAATTGATGGGAAGGTAAGAAAATAGATGATATGTTATCTTTATAGAATGAAAATTATTTCATGAATATAATTTATATATATTAAATCAATCATTATAAACTTCTATGAGAGGCAGTGATAGAAAATGAATTACATCAGTTTGTGAGGCGGTAGTCTGTCATACACATGGCGATGGATTCATTTCCCATTTGATGGAAGAATGAGATGGATATAGGTAATGTAATTAACATAAAAACATATCATTATATGGTATATAGTGGTGTTATTATTTAATTAATTTTTAATAATATTTTAAGTAGTTGGAAGAAGAAATAAAACTAAAACATTCGGTTAAAAGTTATACCACTTCTTTGGACAACCTCCATTGTTTTAATCCTTAATCCATATATGGTTGGTATTATGCCAAAAATAATACCTATAGGATGTGGGAAGAATTTTGGAAAATTATTTTATCATGTATTGGTAGATTCAGAGTGCTCAAAATTTGTGAGGAAGAGAGGAGAGGTGCTTTCTTTTTATAAGTGAGAGGTGGGGCATTCTTGAAATTTATAAAATATTAAATTATATATATATATATATAATAATCATCATATAATGTGGAACCAGGGAACCCTAAATTAGAATATAATGTTTTATTGGGTATAATTAAGCTCAACTAATCACATTTAGACAATTTTTGGATACATTTTAAGCCTTATCTCCTAGTTAAAACACTTTAAACTAGTTTTAACCTTATTGTGATAACTTAAGATTTTACCATGATAACTTAATTAGAAGAAAAAAAATAAAAGGTTCCTTATAAAAAAATTGTAAGTAATGATTCTAAATTTTGAGTCTATTTTATCAAACTAAATTTATATAGGTTTTATAAATAAATTTTAATTTAATGTCATAAAATGCAAGAGAAACAGTTTTTTGGAAAATACTTTATTTAAGCATAAAAACAATTTTACCTTGAAATCGAGTAATAAATTTGAATACATGATTTTTTTGATTAAATAATAAAAAATAATGTTTTATAATTTTATATTATGCTAAAATTTTAATGTATCATGAATTCGAAGTCCATTACTCCTCCAATTTTGGGTGTTGGAGGTGTTCTAGAGGAGGCTTGAGGAGAGTCTGGATGAGTTAGATATGTAGGATAACTACCACAGGTAATTCATATAATGAATAGGGAATTCATGTCCTGAACCAACCTAGATACCCTGGTACCCTAATAACTATGTCAGTTTTGAAATGACCCTAAGGGAGTTCCTGATCCCCACGGGTTGGCGACTAGCACCTATCATCACTCAAGATATAGTGGGAATGGTTTTTCCACATAAATAGTGGAAGAAATAGTTAAAAGTTGGTATTACCAAAAGAAAAATTCATAGGGAAATTAATACCAAAAGTCAAATAGGTACAAACAACCCAAAGTACAACCATAAAGTACCAGAAAACAGGGAGAAACTAACCAAGTCTCAATGGACACAGCTCTCCAAGAACCAAGGATCGACAACAAGAAACACCTCCAAATAGAACTTTACCCTTACTTGAACCAGGAATAAGATAATATAAAAACACTTAAAGTCACAAGTAGGGTGTGAGACAAAATCCCAGTAGGGAATCGCCATGGATTTTATAAGAAGATTACACATTAATTAATCGAATAAAGCTTTCAATTTTAAATAAAAGGGAATGGAAGTACAAAACCATATTTAAAAAAATCATTCTTTACATTTAAATTGATGTAAAATATTTCTAAATAATGGATTAGTAAACATTTTATATAAAATAGTTTATATAAATTCACAAAGTATGTGTAAAACAGTTTACAAACTATGGAATATATGTTAAAATAATCACAAAGGAGTGACATGGTCATTTTCCAAGATGTACGATAGTTCTAGGTTATGGGATCCTCACACACTCATATGATGATAGAATCAATGTGCACACAAGTCTCTCTGACACTATCCAAAGAATATTAACCAACATCCCACTGGGGAAAATATCTACCAATAAGTCTATGTTAGAGTTGTAAAGTGTTAATATGTTTCTAGGGTATTCTCATCCTAGCGTGTTTTTTCTTAATAAATCACTAACTTCCTAGGATTTCATGTTCTTAAACAACAATCAATAATAATAAATTTATTTCCAAACTATTTAAAATATAATTTAACTTATTCCCCATTTCAATATTTCAATTTTAATTTAAAACCCAAAATGGGTTTTTAATCAATTCATGCATTTTTCTAGGATAAAACTAAATTGGTTCTTATCAAAACCATTTAAGACATTTTTATCAAATACAAATTTGAAATCAATTTCACAAGTTCCATCGAATTCCACAATCACACCCCAATTCACTAGAATTTTGGGTTTTCCCCAATTTTCATTTCAAAGAAAATTCAAACCACAATTCAAAATGAATTGGTTTTTCATAATTTAATTGAAATAAATTTAATTTAAATCTAGAAAGTTAGGGTTCAATCAATTGGACAATATTAAATCGAACCACATACCTTTTTCACAGAAACACAATTCCTGCAATAGAACTCGAAAACAAGAAAAAATGGGTAAAAGATATAGAAACTCAACCTAGAAATAAGATTCAATAATATGTAGTTTATATCCATAAATTTCAAGATGATCTATCAAAATCCAAGGAGGGAAAGAGAAAGATATGTAGAGATAGGGAGACTACTTTCTTAGAGATTCACACTACAACCACAACAAAGATCAATCACAGAATTAAATGACCCAAAAGGGTTATATAGATCCAAAATCACTTGAGGTTGGCTCTAGGTTGATAGAAAGGAAACCTAGAAGAAATTTAATAGAGATTTCAGTCGATCTTAAATCTTAAAATGATACTCATGACTTTACATGATGTGTAACCCAATTACACTTTGTGTAATTGAAAAACCCCATATACACCAAACAAACATCAAATTTTATTAAAAAATTGATTTATTATTATTTTATAACTTACATGTTGTGTAACTATATTCAACAGCATATAAATCCCCAGCAGGAAGCAGAACTAGTTGATTTTATGCTGAAAATTTCAACAAACCCATGACTTCACCATTATAGGTATCCTCCAAACTCCTTCTCAGCCATAACCATAGAATGAAAAAGTAAAACCACAAAAGGCTTAAAATGTACTTGATAGAGAGGTAAATGGACGTTACAACCTCCCCACAATAAAAACTTTCCATCCCTAGAAAGCCTGTTAATAAGAATTCATATCCAAAAGGTAAGTTCAATGCTCTCTCATCAGTTCCTTACACTCCCAAGTATCATGAGACTCAGAACCATGCTTACATACAAATAAAACCAAAGATATTTTCCTACCATGAAGAACCTTGGTTTTAGAATCAACTATCATGATTCGATGCTCAATCACAGATAAATCATTCTCAACATCAAGATCACTCCAACTCAGAACATGTGATGGATCATAAAGATATTTATATAGATAAGATATGTGGAACATGTTATGTATCAATGTTAGATATATAAGAAGTGATAAATAGTAATCCACTTTACCCAACTTATCAAAAAAAAAGTTCCCATAAAATAAGGAGCTAGTTTCCCTTTCCTCCCAAGACATCAATAAACTAAATGAGGTGAAACATTTAAGAATACCAGATCATCAACTAAAAATTCCAATGGTCTATGGTGACAATGAACGTAATACCAATACAGGATATTCACCATCAATATTCTATATTGAATAAACTAAATCTTTATTGTAATCTCTTAAACCAAGCTCGGTCCAACCATGTAACTTTCAATGATCTCTGACCAACTAGCAGAGATTTACAAGGACAACCATAAAAGGACAAAAAGGAGACACCCTGATCATGGACTGGTAACTATAGTTATAATAAAACTCAACAAACCCCAAATGGTTATCCCAATCCCCACAAAAGTTGAGAACATAGTCATGGATCATATCCTCAATAATCTGTATAGCTTTTTCTATTTTCCCATCTGACTGCAGATGGTATGTCATACTCAAACGAACTTGAGATCTCAATGCATCCTAATGGATTCTCCAAAATTGATAAGTAAAATAGGGATCTGTATTATATATTATAATATATGGAACTCCGTAAAAATGAAAAATCTCTCTCACAAAGAGATTTCCCAGCTCCTCAAATTTGGTTTCATCAAGAATGGGTATAAAGTGAGCCGATTTAGTCAGTAAATCAATCACAACCCATATCAAATTCTTCTTTCTAGGGGTATTATTAAAACCAACCCCAAAATTTGTAGAGATATCATTTCACTTACAAGTTATCACCAAAAGTGGCTGAAGCAAAACCAAAGGTCTCTGGTGCTCTTCCTTGACCTATTGGAGAGTATAACAACAAGAAATAAGATTAGCAATGCCCCATATCATACATGACCACCAAAATCATTATCGTGTGTCATAGAACATCTTCATGGTTCTTAGGTGCACAACCCACTAGGAATTATGAAAATCCCCCATCACATCTTCCTTGACTAATAATGGTACAAAAAAATGATTCTTATAACAAAGAATTACCTCCATAGAGAACAACCTATAACAACGATCTTTCCACCATAAAGAGTGTCTATAATGCCTCGAAACTCTTCATCAAGCTATTATTCCTAAATAATCATATCAAGAAGAGAATAGGTCAACTAAACACTATCTAAAACAACCAAAACCCCTGATTCCTAGACTCCAATCTTTAACTGTTCAAAAATATTCATCAAGTTCCACTCTTTGGATTATTATTTCCTGGCCTGGGTCAGAAGTTTCCTACTCAAAGCATCTACAATGACATTCCCCTTCCCTGGGGTATAGTCTATGTCAAATTAAAATGACTGCAGGTACTTCACCCAATGCCTCTGGAGGAGATTCAAATCTTTTTGAGAGAAGATATAACTCAAGAACTTATGGTCAGAATATTTGGTGAACCTTTATCCAAAAAGTTATTTCCACAAACTCTTATGTTCAGGCATCACAGCTTCAAGATCAAGGTCATGGGTCAAATAATTCTTCTTGTGTGTACTTAGTTGCTGATATCCATAAGCAACAATGTGATCATACTTCAAAAGAACACATACCAAACCAAACCCTGATGCGTCGCAAAAGACCAAATAATCCTTCTCGACCTCTGGAAGAGTCAACATTAGTGCAATAGTCAAAAGATTTTTCAACTCAATAAGATAATTTTGATATTTTTCATTCCAGGAAAACTTTACTCCATTCCAAGTTTGAGCAGTCATCAAAGAATCCAACTTTTATATTTCCTTTAAAAACTAGAAATAATACCTAGATAATCCAAAGAAGATCTAAATCTTAAAATTATTTCATGATTGTTCATATGTCATAACAGGATTCAACTTCTCATGATCAACTGATATACCAGGTTCCAACACTATGTGTCCCATGAAATTCACTTCCAGGATCCAAAAATTACATTTTGATATCTTGGCATAAAGTTAGTGATTTCTCAAAAATTACATAACTACTCTCAGATGATGCACATGATCCTAATCATACTTAGATTAAACAAGTATGTCATCCAAAAATATAACCATGAATGTATCAAGATACTCATGAAAAATACTATTCATCAAATCCATAAAGACTGCAAGATAATTGGTTAGACCAAATGTTATGAAAAGGTACTCATAATGGCCATACATGCTCCGAAAGGTAATTTTATGAATGTCAAATCCTTTTATTCTCAATTTATGGTAACCAGGTTGAAGATCAATCATTGATAACCACTTCACCCCTTTCAAATTGTTGAAACAATTTCAATCTATATAAATGGATACTTTTTATTTACCATAAATCGATTTATTTTTCGGTAATCCACACAAAGAAAAGTGACCCATCATCTTTCTTTGCAAAGAGAATAGGAACTACCCAAGGTGAAACACTATGGAATATAAATCCTTTCACTAAAATATCATCCAACTGGGACTTCATCTATTTCATTTCATTTGGTTCCATGAAATAATAAGGAATAGATATTATTTGAGTACCAGTCACTAAATCAATAGAAAACTCTACCTCCCTTACTAGTGGAAAACCAAATAAGTCAAAAGGAGAAATGTCGAGAAACTTGATGATAAATGGTGGGAGATCATCACTCAATGATTCTCTCTCTAGATCAAAATAAAACATTGATATACGTTTTCCCAACTCTAGATAATAAGTTCATACTCTAATCGACCTCAGGTTCCATTCTCCTTGAAAGATACAACACACCCCATCAGGCATGGTAAAGAATACATGTCTAAGATAACAATCAATCTGGGATTTATTGTAAATGATCCAATCCATCTTGAAAATGACATCAATAAGTTTCATGTAAATAAAAATAAAATCCCAATCAAGATCAATATTCGTTAATGAAATAACACAAGAAGGACTATGGAGACCGTTCTCTCTCTTCATTCTAAGGGGAATTGTAATATCTATCACATAAGACAAAAGCTTCGTAAAAAGATTAATAAGATTCACAATATGACTCTAAATAAATTAATAATATACACCAGTATCAAATAAAGTAGTCACTAATGATGAATCTATAGTAACAGTACCTCTCATAGTTTTTGGACACATATTTTCTTCCATAATAGAATCTTCCACATCGTGAAGAAGCTTCATTTCAAATGCCTATGGATGGAATATAACGACCCATAATTTACATACATTGTTAATACTTCAAAATTGAAGCATACTTATTACAACATATAACAAAACCACGAAAGGACCGTATAGGTATAGTGTCTTTAGAAACTGGGAAACATAAACAACTGGTTCATAAAGCGTCTACACTGTCTCCCATTTATTTCATCATATCTATAGTCCCTTTTGGCATATCTTACTTAATAACCTTCTTCCTGACCTGGGGAATGAAAACATACGAAAGGGTGAGCTCAAATGCTCAGTAAGGGTAAACAAAAGAAATATAAATCACATCATATTCATAAGAACATAACTTTTCGAAATCTTAACCTGCAAAAGAGAGCATAATTTCATAACATGGGATAAATCATAGTAGTGAAATGTAATCCCAATAATCATAACTTAAAACATGAAACTTTGTGGCATACACACATAATCATAGAGAATCATTTCTTATTAGTCAAGACTCATTTCCAAGACTATCTTAGTGGACAAAGTCCATTTCTGAACCGAGTTCACCCCTCGTTTCAGTCCCGTTTCACTGAACTGGTATAACCTACCGTTCCAGCCATGTCTATCTCATTAGATATAAAATATTTACCCAATGCATTGTATTGAGATATAGGTCCCACCCATCTCATAATGATACCATTCTTATGTGTGCCACAAAATCATAAACCATACATCATAGCATAACCCATGTAATAAAAATGGGATTCTTAAACGACATGACATCATAAAACAATTCATATAAGATAAAGGAATTCATAAAAATATTTCCATCACAACATAATCAAATCCATGTAATAATAGGGATAGAAACAGAACCCTTTATTATCTTAGATGGAAAATAATTTTGATAAAATACTTGAACTCCATTCTTGAGGAAAATATCCTTTCTACTTCAAAAACATTTTCCTTTCTTAACATGTCTTACAATTTTAAACTAAAAGAATTTGATTAAAAATAAACTTGAAAACTTGTAAAGGAATATTCTTAGAAATAATGTTTTAAAAATCCATTCATGCCGTATAAGTTAAAAAAACATTCTTCTCGTACTTTTGTCGGAAAAGTCAAAAAGTACCTCGTACAAAAAACGACAAAAGATTCCTTTCAAATCTTTTACTAAAAACTCACCGAAGGTTAAAATTGGATATAAACTATTGTATAAGGATATAAATATTACATATTGAGGAAACATGGATGTGCATGATAAAATACACCCCAGTAAATACCAAAGTATAAACAATCTCGGATAAAAATGAGATTGTGATTTTTCCCTTACCTTAGGTCCGTTTTGCTTCGTAAGTGTCTGAACCTCCTGTATAATGATTTAAATAATGTTATTGACTTATTCCAGAATCATACTTATTTTTATGATATGATATATGGTCATTTTCTTAGCTTCTTAGTAGTAATATTTCATTGCTACTTGTTATTCAGGTGTTTATAACTTTTTGTTCTTATGCGTGTTTTGTCGAATAAATTCTTATTCTTATCTTTAGGTTATAGATACCTCATTTACATAATGGTATTAGTGTAATATATATCATATTCATTCATTCAATTCATTTATATAATCATTATGAAATTAAGATCATGTAGAATGAGTCACATCACATCGTGGAGACGGTATTCCGTACGTACGCACGAGTGATGATATCGTTCCTATGATCGTGGAATTGTATTGGAGTGTATGTATACTATTTCAGAATTAGTATAACTTTATAATAGTCATATATAGTCATTATTTACACCATTATACCCATCCAAGTAATGTGGTGGTGGAAAATAGATTACACCACGGCGTGGAGACGGTATTCTGTACGTACGCACGCGCGGTGATTTCTTTTTCCGTAGGATGGATAGATGTTGAAATAGGGTTGTTTCATACTTATAATAACATATCAGTATATGAGTGATACTGATGTTATTACTTCATAATGAAACAACTAAATAAGAATAAGTGGAAGAAGAAATAAAGATTAAAGAATCGGTAACGGACATTACCTCTTCTTTGAAGTGCTTCTTTGAGACCTTCTTTTAGGGAACTAAAATTGGTCTTTGAAGAAGACCAGGACCTATAGGATGTATTTAGGAAACTGGATAGGAGGAATTTTCAGGGGTTGGCCGAGCTTGAAGGCTCAATGTGGTGTGTGGAAGAGGGGTAGGAGGTGCCCTTTTATAAGGGAGGAGAGGGGCACCTTTGGGAAAACTAAAAATATTATTTTATTATAAAGTCAAGTTCGGTTTTAAATAGCTCCAAATTGATATATTTCGAAGCTAAGGTGGGGATGGGTCGAAATAATCTAATCAAATAGAATTTATACAAGTTTAGGTTCCTATTTTAACCTTATCATTTAGATTTAACATTAAGTTAAATAAGTTTACTTTTACCGTGTCTTCTTGTGTTCTTATACTATAAGGTTAATAAACTTACTATAAGTATCCAAACGAACCCCAAGTTGTTTATTATTAATATATATAACCTTATCTAAGTCATTTGTCCGAACCTTAAATTTTTAGGAATAAAATAACAATTACTAATATAATATTTGTTTTAAAAACTATTTTATGTCAATTTTGACACTATTTAGTAATTGATTTTTGTGAAGCTCATAACAGAATTATTAGTTCGAACCAAGTTAATTAAATCAATAATAACATGTCATATTAGCCTAGAAAATTAGTGGAATTCATAAAAAGTCTCAAATTACATTTATTTTGGTGTTTATAACATTAATTATGTCAATATTTCATTAATAAGATAATTATTGCATCATCTTTGTGTCATAAATAAATTAAATTATTTAATGTCTAAAAATTACAAATAAAATACCATTATGTAGGAAATATTTTTAGATTTCTAATGAATATTTATAGTCGAATTTATCTTATGTATAACCCCATATTAAAAAGTATTTACTTATTAAACTTTGATTTTAACTATTTTAACCATTCTTTAAATAAATTAATAATAAATGTCCTAATCTAATCGAAGTGGGCCTAAATGGAAATATTTTATTCCTAAGTTTGTTTTTGGTCGAATTACACTTATCCAATAGAATTAGGACATGTGTTAGGGTAATAATAATATCATCTTTACCCTTAATTACCCTATTTACTTTTAACCGTGGTAAAAAAAAGTAAAAAGTTACTATTCACCAAAAAATTATTTTCATCTCATTGAACCACATTTTACTTACTGACATCAATCGTGTCTCTCGGATTTTTGAAATTCCACTCACATAAGCGGTAAAATTAAGTTTTATGAAAAATTCATTTTTTTTAACTACCACTTAGTGGTTTCACTATTCATCAAAAATTGAAAGTTTTCAGAAAAATACCAAAATTTCACCCTAGGCTAATTTCGATATTCCGAATCCAAAAATGAAGTCCATTTTGAAAAATAAAATTTATAAAATTTCAAAAAGTGGTTATTACTATTCATAACGACTAGTTTTAATAATATTTTAATATCATATCATTGTTTAGTGAAACTCGGTATTGCATACGACGCAAGCTATCGAGGAAGGTCGTGATTTCGTGTAAAGCAATCCAAGAAAGTGTTGTGTAGAAAAATATTCCTTTGATGATTTATATAACATAAAAGTCTCGGGTGTTACATGGAACCCCTTTGTTCATGAAGCATCTGATTGCACCAAATTTTTATTAGGCACTAATGATATCATTCCACTATGTGGAGTAGAAAATATATAGAATAAATTCTTCATGTGACCCAAGCATTCGTAGGAACCACATACCTTAGGTGCCTTAGTGCAAACCCATTTTGAGTTCTTAATATTACCACACTAGTAACAAATCAAATGGACCATACTAGGTACTGTAAAAGGTTTAAAAAATCCCTACTATTGAGAACCACCATGAGAATCATCATTATTTCTATTCCCTTTATAGTAACTCATAGAACTGCCAATGGTAGAAAAAGGAACTCCAGTCAACCATGACTTACCAGCCTGGTCCATCTCAACCATTAATGATATATCCAGCACATTAGCATAGGAAGGAATCTTCATCAAGAAAACTTGAAAATGAATATCAGATCGAATTCCCATCTAGAACTATCAATTATTAATGTTTTTATTTGATAAAATTTCATGTGAAACCTATACAAGCTTAGAAAAGTAATTTTCATATTCTATCACGGCCCTCTTATCTAGCTCGAGTTTGAAAAATCTATATCCTTGTTCAACACCATTGAATCTGGATATAACTATTCAGTGAAAAGAGAATTAAATTCCTTACACTCTAATCCCTCTTGATTCTTCATAATCACATTTGTGTCCCACTATCTCCTACTAGATCCCTCTAGCTTGAAGGCAGCACTTTTCACTTTGATTTCATCAAGAATTTCCAAGATCTCAAACAAAATCTTGATATTTATCAACCAATACTTATCCAATTGAGGATCTTTAGAGACTTGTAATGATAGTAGATTGTAGTGAAGTAAATCCTGAGAACTATTTTTTAAAACATACCTTTGAGCTTCCACAGCTAGATCATAAATGATAACGGGTGAAGGTTCTTGTCCTAGAGCTTGGATAGCATACATAATAACCTCAACTAGGTTCTGGTCCATAAGAGGGTTTTCTCATTATGGTTCATCAGCAACTTCCTCCTGGATCCAAATCACATGTCTTCTAAAATTCATGATGTTACACAACATTATCAAACTACATTGAAGACATTATATTAACACTCAAATAGAGAAACCATGGAAATTAATCTCATTATATAAGAACAAAAGATTTTGATTTCTTCGTATCAAAATAAAAAATAGGGAAAATACTAAAACTAATCCTCAAGATGTCTTTCAAAAACCACCCTTGGTGACTTAAGGATCATTTTGATGAGATATGTCTAGTAAATCAATCATTAAAACCTCCTAAACCCTAACAAGATTACCAAAACGGCATAATGACATCAAGGAAAGATGTTTAACCTATACCTATGAAACTACTTTTTCCTAAACTATCTCAGATACCCTGGTACCCGGGTATCTATGATGGTCCTGAAATGGCCCAAAAAAATGTTCTTAATCCTCATTGGATGGAGACTATCACCTGGCATCATTTAAAATAAAATGGTAATATTTTTCCACATAAACTATGGAAGAAATAGTTACAATCCAGTATTCCCAAAAGAAAACTCCATAGGGAGAACAGTACCAAAATTCAAATAGGTATAAAAATTCAAAAGTATAACCATAAAGAACCAGAAAATAGGGATAAACAACTCAAGTCTCAATGGAATCATCTATCCAAAAATTAAGGATAAAAAACAAGACCACATCTAAGTGGTTCTTTACCCTTACTCGAACCTAGAAGATGATAATCTACAAACACCTGAAGGCGTAGGTAGGGTGTGAGCCAAAATACCAGTAGGGTCTCACAAAGTTTTCTATAAGAAGATTCCACTTTAATTAATATAAAAAAAATTAAATAAAGAGTCATGGAAGTATAAAAGAATATTTAAAACAAATCATTATTTACATTTCATTTGATGGAAAATATTTATAAACATTTTATATATAAAAAATATATAAATTCATAAGGCATGTGTAAAATAGTTCACAAACAATGGAATATATATCAAAATAATCCTAAAGGAGAAAAATTGCCATCAAGCAAGAGGTACAATAGTTCCAGGTTATGGGATCCTCATACACTCATATGATGATAACATTAATGTGCACACATGTATATCTGACACTGGCCAAATAAAACTAACCAAAATCTCACTAGGGATAATATCTTCCAATAAGTTTATGTTAGAGTTGTAAAATTTTAACCTATTTCTAGGTCATTATCATTCTATCATGTTTGTCTCTAATAACTCATAAACTACTTAGGATATCATGTGCTTAAAAAACAATCAATAATGAGTAATTTATTTCAAAACTATTTAAAATAAAATTTAAACCATTTCTCATTTGAATATGAAAATTTCTATTTAAAAACAAAAATAGGTTTT
The DNA here is from genome assembly GCA_963277665.1 of Viscum album. NCBI lineage: Eukaryota > Viridiplantae > Streptophyta > Magnoliopsida > Santalales > Viscaceae > Viscum > Viscum album. Next base: position 150,144,029 of record OY728143.1, read on the forward strand.
TAATCAATTAATTCATTTTTCCTAGATAAAATCAAAAGGATTATTATCAAAACCATATAATACATATTTCTAAAATATAAATTTGAAATCAATTTCAAAAGATCCATTAAATTCCACAATCACATACCAATTCACTAGAATTGGGGGTTTTCCCTAATTTTCATGTCAAAGACAATCCAAACAACAATCCACAATGAATTAGTTTTTCAAAATTTAATTAAAAAATTTTAATTTAAATCAATTAATTTAGGGTTAAATAAATTGGGCAATCTTAAATGGAACCACCTAACTTTTTCACAAAAACATAACACCTACAATGAAACCTTCCAACAATAAAAAAGGTGTATAAGATATTATAAATCAACCTAGAAATAATATTCAACAGCATGGAGTTTAGATACATCAATCCCAAGATGATCTACCAAAATCTGAGGAGGGAAAGAGAAAGAGATAGAGAGATAAGGATATTTCTTACCCGGATAGTCACACTACTACCAAAACAATGATCAATCTCAAAAATAAATAACCTATAAGGGTTGGAGGGCTCCAAAAATTTTTGGTGATGGCTCTTAGTCAAGATAAGGGAAACTAGGAGGAAAGGGAATGGATATTTCAGCTAATATTTCTACCTAAAATTGACACTTGGGACTTTACATGAGGTGTAACCCAATTACACATTGTGTAATTGAAAATTCCCTAATACACTGAAAACCCATTGAATTTTATTAAAAATATATTTATTATTATTTTATAATTTACACATCATGAAATCATATTACATTGTGTGTAAACCACCAACATGCTGTAAAAATGACAGGTTTTATGTTTAAAATTTCAAAAAATCCCTAACTTCGCTGTTACAGGTATCCTCCCAACTCCTTCACATCTCTACCTAGACAACAAAAATGGAAAACCATGATAAGGATTATAATTTACCTGATATATTGGTAACAGTGTGTTTCAATTCATGAAATTATTTTTTGTTTTGTGGCATTTAAGGTTAGTGAATTCATGGATTTTTGTGGCGGTGGAGTAGTTCATGGAACAAATTCACATCGTGAAAGGGAACTTCCTAACGTGAGTTTATTTAGGACAAGGTACCATAAATTTTTGTGTAAGTTTAAGATATGGGTAATTCACATCTTTTAATAGTTTCATGAATTATAATCCTTGAACGTTGTGAAATTTAAAACATGAATATGTAATTCACACTATGAAAAAGGTGAAATACAATATGTTTATAAGTTGTCTCTTAGCCAAATTTTATTATCATTTATCTATTATTCTCTGGGTTGTGGGGAAATCCTAGGTGTTTTGAAGGATCTTACAATTCATTTCATCCAGTGTTGATATATGGATTATGGTGGATGGTTATTGGTGATCGGTGGTGAGTTATTATCCTTTTTCCATTGTTTTCTCTCATTATTCTATCGAATATCCACTACTATGATGTCGTTTCCGTTTGGGGGTGAGTTGGGATTTTCTTTGATGATTCCTTAATGTGATCCTAGTTGATCTGTGGTTTCCTTGTGTAGTTGTGAGTTTCAGTTAGTTTCCTCTTCACCCTTTGGTGATCAGTGGGATCAGGAAGCTTTCTTGAGGTAGGGTATCCTAATTCTCTCCATTTATATGTGATATGTGTGGGAATTTCATTATTTTTCGTTCCTTTGGGTGGATGGTAAGGTTTTTCATAATAAATATAAACAATTTTCATAACTAAAATTTATGGGTATGGGGGAGATATCGCATACTTTACTACTTTAGTATTGTTGTTGATGATATTATCCCATGTTGTTTCCTTATTGAAAATGAAAACTTTTGGGAGACTTGCTTGCATATTATATGATATGCCTCGAGACCCTTGTTGTGTTTTTGGGTGATCTCACCCTAAATAAAAGGATAAAGAATGTATATATGGATAATATTATTGTTTTCCCATGGAATATGGTTTTTGTGATAATATAAATTCTTAATAAATAAGTAATGTGGTAAAATCCTTTTAAGAAATTGTGGATTTAATTATGTTTTATTGTGTGTTCTTATTCTTTTTGTGTTACCCTATGTAGTTTGGGTTGTTTTGTAGTGACGGAGGTGACCGATTGGGATACGTGATACATGGGGTTGTGATGTGGTGTTTTTTTGGTAAGGAGGTGATGATTTTATGGTCTGTGATGTGGGGTGGTGGTTATGGTTGTGTGATGGTGGTGATGTGCAGTAGTTTTATTGTAAGATATAGGTGTTATAGAGATATTTTTGGATGATGTAGTATGGTGGTGATGGTTGTTGTGAGATGGGAGAGTTATTGTGTGGTGGTTATGTTTGTTACCTAGTTATCCATGGAATAAATTTGTGATGATAAAACAAAACAAAATAGGTTGGTAAATAAATGAAAGTGTTTTTTAAATGTGAATGAAGTAGCATAGTAAAAAATGTGAAAATGTGTATCTTGTGTGGTGGTGGTGTGGTGTGTTTCATATAGTGGTGTCAGAAGTGGACATAGTTAATGTGTGGTGTTTTGGTGGTGTGGTGGTGTGCATTAGGGCAGTTTTTATATACCCATGGGTTGGGTATTATGTGCTATATGAATATCATTTATTTTATATTATTTCTATATGTACTCCATCCAATTTGGATTACCTTAATATTACTCATAGGTTCTAAGTTTTAGGTGTTTCCCCAAAAAGTCAGGATATTAGTGATATGGATGGATGTCTACCCACTCTTCTTCACTATTCCTTCAGTAGTGATGGCCCAAGAGTGTTCTTGTGAGATGTGGTGTGATAGCTTAGGTGTATTCAGATGACATGAGGTGATGAGGCAGTGATGTGATGTGATGTGATATATGGTGGAGTTCATGTGTGTTAAGAGGAGGGAATGAGTTTGATGTCCTTAATGTTCATGATACCCTACTTCCATGGTTTTGTGATGAGATGGGGTGTGATGTCCCAGGTGTCTTTGGGCGAGATGTGTTGTGATGGACAAGGTTTCTTCACTTGAGATGTGATGTTATGATGCTTGATTATAGCTTTAGATGTTAAACCTTTTGAGTGTTTGTTAGGTTGGTATGTTCCTTGAACCGCATTATATATGATGTGATTTTGTTTACGATATGATATGTATGAAGGGGATGGGAGCACAGGACATTCGACGAGGGGAGTGAGGGTGAAAAATTAGCGGGGAAGTGGCAGTGGGGTTCCTTTTTTGTCATGATCTTGATGTTATATTACTATATTGTATGTATGATTTGTAAGAAAACCATGTTTAGTATGGGTTAGTTAGTTTACATGTTAGGTTCTTATTATTTCTATTGTTTTTTTACTGCTTCATTAGCATGTTGTTTTCACATGTTCATTTGAGACATTGGTTATGTCCCTACTAAGTATACATGTTATTCTAACCATATGTATATAAACTATTTTTCATGTTTCCATGAGGGATTTAGGGACTGGTTTGGACATTACTATCTTATGTTGGAGTTTTTTTTTGAGTTTCTACTTTAGGAATTTTCTTTTCATACTTTACTTTGGAGACTTTTACATGTATCAATTAATAATATTCATGAATTTTGGGATGGTTTTTTATTTAATTTTATATTATCTAATGAATTTTTATAGGGTTTGGTTATCCTATCTTCTTATATTGTTTTATTATAGAGAGTAACACCTACTATTTATTATATTTTTCTAACCTCAATGTTAGTTTCCAATTCATTGAATACTAGAGGTGGGACTTAGGGTGCATTATCTATCTTCCTTAATTACAGTATCTTTGAAGGGAGGGGGTTGTGATAGAGTGGTATCAAAGGTGATGGTTAATAGGTAGGATAGAGTATGAAGTTAGGAACAGTGAGTATTGCATGGGTTGGTAGGAAACAAGTTCCAGTTGATCTTGGTGTGTGATATAGTCTAGGGAGACCATCTAGGACATGGTATTTTGGAGCTCCCATAATCTCGTGTATAGACTCTGAGCTTATTGAGTGACCAAGTGAGGTGGTTATATTTTCATAGTAGTGACATTTGAGAGGTACATGCATCATGATTGATTGTGTTGATGTCTGAATTGTGTGATCATGGGAAACTAAAATAAATTAATTAAATAAACCTTTGGTAAAATTTTATGCTACCAAGCTTAGGATATTCTCCTTAATTTTTAGGAATGGAAATTTTTAATCATCCATGAGTATCTCATGATCTTTTGGTTTAGTAGGATGATCCTCTTGATTTTTAGAGGATATATTTGATAGATTAGGATAATTTTTTTCATAAGGATTTATGTTCCTTTCAACTGCAGAGACTGGGTAAGTATGAGGTGAGAGTCTCAGAGACAGGGCACTGGTTGGAGGATCTTGAGATCTCTTTTGGTTTTATTTGATCTCAATCTAAATTCTGGGTTCCATTATAAGTTAGTCGGTAATTGGGGGATATTGTTTCAATGGTGGATGTCTTCTCTTAGTGACCAAAATTAGAAGGATGTTTTGGGGACTCACTTCCATAGGGAGTTTATTTCAGAGTTCCTTTCAACGATGACTAAGGAAGAAAAGTGGCTAGAGTTGATTTCTCTTCAACAGGGGAGCTTGAGTTTAAAAGATCTTGGGATAAAGTTAAAGGACTTCTTACTATTTTCTCCATATATTTTTCCAGATGAGGATTCCATAGTATAGTGTCTCTAGGGTACTTTGAGCCTAGTGATCAGGTATGTGATCACCCCATTTATGCTCCCTATATATCTAGAAGTGAAAAGGAAAGTAGAGGTTATCGATCATATTCTTTCCGTAGGAGTTAATCCTTGATAGGGTGGGTGTAAGGGATCCATGAGGAGAAGGGTTTCAGGAAATGGGTCGCAAGCACTCAAGTGGACAGGTATTTAACCAGTGGGGATTCGACTGTAACAAATATTTTCTCATCCTTTTATGACATGTTTCTTCTAAGAAACTATCAGGGGTTTTCCATTTTCATTTTTTTTATAGGGGACATGGGAATTTTTAGGATCATCACCCAACCATTCAAGGAGACAAATTTCAAGTGGGTATTTAGGCCACTTTTCGATAGCATTAGTAGTTTCCCGTAGGCATTTTTAATAGAAGGAACCAACATCATATGTTCAGAAGCCAAATAAAGATGTTGTTAGTAGAGAGTGGCCTTGTGATAGTCCCAATATATAGGGACCTAGTCTAGAGTGTATCCATGGAGGTCATAAGCAGATAAGAGAAGGATCTACTCATTGTCAGATGCACACATTCGAGGTTTCAGTTCCAGAAGAGCTGAGATTTATTCGAGATATGATCATTTTATCATCTACCTTTGTTTTTTATTTTGTTTTATTCAAGATATTAACACTCTTTTATTTCTCCCACTTTAGTTCGTGCTTTGGGATTGGACGTAGAGAAGATTTTATCACCCCTGGTGTTATCTACGTCAGTTGGAGGTTAGGCTACTTTGTTTGATGTTTGTCGAGGATGTAGGTTGGTGATGGGGTAGCACCATTGAAGGGGATATTTCTACTTATTGTGTATACAACTATATAATTTTTTCCATGGAATGGATTGGTTTTATTTTGAGCATATAGTCATATATTGTTTCCAGATTATGGTTTCCTTTTTTGATGTGGAGGGTTACCAACTAGTATTCATTGGCGAGCGAGGTTACTTGATGGATAGTAGTCAAGTGGAGCCTCTTTTGTCTAAATTAGTGAAGTTGTTAGTGGAAGATCAGGTTAATGGTGTTCCTAGGGTTGTGGAGGAGTTAATGGATGTTTTATTAGATGAGGTTCCAGTGCTATCCCCATGACGTGATGTTGAGTTTGTGACAGAGTTTCAACCAGCTGGTGCATCTTCGATTTTGAAGGCTCTCTATTGAATGGTGTTTATAGAGTTGTGTGAGTCGAGGTTGTAGGTGTATGATTTAATGTAAAGGGATTTCACCTGACCTAGTGTGTCTCCTTGGTGTATTACAATTTTTTTCTCTAATAAGACGAATGGTAGTCTGAAATTGTGTTTATAATACCAAAGGTTTAATCAGGTGATTGTCAATAATTATTACCTTATTCTGATGATATACGATATTTTTCAACTAATTATGAGGGTCTAATTTGTTTTATAAGATCAATCTATGGTTTTGATATTACCACTTAAGGGTAATGGATGACGGTATCTTGAATACTACCTTTAGGTACAAGTATGGTCACTTTGAGTTTATATTCATGTCGTTTGATATTACGAAAGCACCATCCATGTTCATGGGGCTTATGAACTCTGTATTCTATGAATTACTTAACTGGTTCATCATCATATTCATCAATGATATCTTGATATACTCAAAGTCATAGGAGGATCATGTGAAGCATCTTAGAGAAGTCTTACAACTCCTTCAACACCACCAACTATATGAAAAGTTGTCCAAGTGTAAAATCTATCGTAGAGGTTTATATTTTCCTTGGTCTTGTGGGTTACTATTAAAGGTTTTTGCTCGATTTATCTCAAGTTACAGAATCACTAACCACATTGACTAGGAAGGATCTGGATTTTTTTACTAATCACTTACAAGAAGTGTTCAGTTTCCTGAAGTAGATATTAATCAGTGGTCTGGTACTTCGGTTGTCTAAGGAGGGTGCATGGTTTGAGATTTTATGTGACGTACCTCATCTGGGCTTCGGATATGTGTTGATAAAGGAGATAGAGGTGATATCTTATGGATATATGAATTTATTTCCTCATGATCATAACTTGTCCACCCATGATCTGAATCTAGTGCTAGTTGTGTTTACGCTGAACTTGTGATTGCATTACTTTATTTGCGAGTGATTTATGGTTTTCATGGACCATAAGAGCTTGAAATATGTTTTCTTGTGAGGAGATATAAATCTATATCCCAAGATATGGATGGATTTTCTTCAAGATTATGATTTTAAGATCTCTTATACCCTAGGAAAGGGGAATTATGTTGTTGATGCATTGAGTCCAAACTCCTGAGTAGATGTGATTTGAGAGTATATAGATGTTTGGAAAGGGATGGAGGACCTTGTAGTGATGTATCTTAGAATCAGAGAGACTAGTGGTCAAGGTTTTCTTTATCATATGACTATATATTCATCCTTGATGTGGAATTTTGAGGAGTCTTAGTGTGGAGACTCGTAGGTTAAGGTGATTCAAAATCGTGTTGTCCATGGTGATTCTCCAAAGGGATGGTCAGGGGATGTTTGAAACCGGGTATTGTTCCATGAAAGGTTGTTCATTATGAAGGTGGTGTCTAGGGGAGTTATCCATGAGATTAATAGCTTACCTTAGTGGTATATCCTGATGTGAAAAATATGTATCATTACAATAAAAAACAGTGCATTTAGTATCAATTTTTTAGAGGGGGTTGTGCACAACCCCCTTTAAATTGTTTATCTATAAATTAGCGATGGTTCTCCAAAACCACCACTAATTCATACAAAAAAAATTATTCTATAGGAGGGTTTAAACTCTTATAAAATAAATTTTGGTATATTTTAGTGGGGGTTACACAAAATCACCTCTAAAATATTGGAACAATTATTTTAAAGGGGCTAAAAACCACCCTCTAATTTTTTTTAAAATAAATTAGTGGAATTTTTACAAAAAACACCACTAATATTTCATATTAGAGGGGGTTTTGACCCCGTATAAAATAATTTTTCATATAAATTAACTGTGTTTACCTACAAATGCTCCTAAAATACATGAAATTTTATTTTAGAGGGGGTTTTAACCCCATTGAATTTTTTTTAAATATCAGGTTTTATAATATATATATCAGTGTGTGTGTGTGTGTATTATATATATATACATTATATAAATATATTTAAATACATTATAAACATATTTTGTAAATATATTATATAAATAAATTTAATAAATACATATATATATATATAAGTATATAAATAATTATATAAATATATATATATAATCATATAAATATATATATTATAGTATATTCATTTAATTGTATACATAGATATGTAATATATTGTCTACATACATATATATATAAATAAATATATAAATAATTTGTATATTTATACAAATAAATATATAAATAAATATTTAAATATAAATTTACCAATAAATAAATAAATTTATATTAATATATAAATAAATATTAAAATTAATATATTAAATATATATTTTTAGACATAATATAACTGTATATATATAAATTTATTTATTTATATATATATATATATATATCTAAAATATATTTATATATAAATATCCATAAAATTTTATCTATATTGAAAAATTATATTATATTATATGTGTACATATATATATAATAATTAAATTAAACATATATTATATTAATTGTATGTATATTAAATAGAATATTATATAAATATATTAAATTATATATATATATATATAATATAAATATATATTTTACATATAAATATATTTATAAAATAAATAATATATATTTTTATTCATATAAATATAATATATATATATATATATTATTTTAATTAGGTACAAATAAATAATATATATATGTGTATAATATATTTGGGTAATATATAAATATATAATATAGAATATATATAATTATATATATATATATAATTGTATACATATATATATAATAAATAATATATATAAAAATATAAAATATATATTTGTATTTTTGAGTTGTATGCATATAAATAATATATATATATATACCGATCACTATAATATAATATATATTTTTATTTGTATAATATATATTTGTATACGTATAAATACAATAAATAAATAAATATAATATATAATATATTTGTATTTGTATAATATATTTATATAATATAATATGTATTCGTATTTCTATGATATATATATATGTATGTATAATATATATTTTTACAATATATATTTATATTTTCATAATATATTTGTATAATATATATATATATGTATGTATGTATTTGTATATAATATATTATATAAATGTATTTTATATAAATATATACATAATATTAATATGAATACATTAAAGAATATTATATTCTATATTTCTATAAATATATACCATGTTTATATTTGTGTATAAATTAATATAATATATTTAATGAATTACATAAATGTATACATAATATTTCTATGAATACATAAATGTATATATATAAATGTAAATAAAAAGTTGTATATTTAAATGTATTTAAATATATAAAAAATAATATTATTTATATGAATATTTCAATATATATAAATACAAACAGATTCTATATCTATAATAGAAGTTGGTGGTGGCATAGTGGGAGGGTGTTCAGTTCATTATTTGGGTGATTTTGGGATCAATTCCCTTTGGTGTCTTTATTTCCAACTAAGTGAGATTTTCTTCCATGCATGGGAGGTTGTATCTAGATAGAGGGGTGGTGTGACACGGGAGGTGTTGTGGTCCTGATGATGGTGGGTAGGGTCATGTGACATGATCAGGAGGGTTCAGGGGCATGAGGAGGGTGGATAGATATGGGTATAGGTGGATAAAAAAAATAAAGAGATAAATTTAGGGGCGGTTGAGTGAAAAAAATAAAAAAAAAAAGAGAAAGATTTAGGGGCGGTTTTGGAAAACAGACCCTAAATTTTTCTCTCGAACTAAATTAGTAGAAGTTAAAACCACCCCTAAAATTAAAAATGTGTAAAATTTATGATAAAATTATAGGGGGTTTAAACCCCCTCAAATTTAACCACCACTAATTTCAGTATCATCTTAAGAGAACTTCATAAAAACTGCCTCTAACAAGATGAGGTAGACACATCAGCAATAGTTACTCATAACCGCTGCTAATTTATTTAGATGGTGTTATAAATTCCTCTAATAAAAAAATAACCCCCTATGAAAGGGTAATTTTTTGTAGTTCATGGATTGAGGAGACATCTTTGGTGGTCGGGGATGAAATGGCCGGTAGAAGAGTTTGTGGAAATGTGTCTGGTTTTTCAGTTGGTAAAAGTAGAGTACCATATTTTTTGAGGTTTTTTATAGTCCTTAGATATTCCCAAGTGGAAATTGGAAGACATATCAATGGAATTTTCCCTCTGATTACCCCAAGATCAGGGAGGTTATGATGTAGTTTGAGTGATAATGGAATGGTTCATGAAGTTAGCTCACTTTCTAGTGATCTGTGGGTTGATTATTGTAGATGTTTTGGTGAGGTGGTATATGGATGATGTGGTCAGGATTCATGGGTTGTTGAGGACCATTATCTCAAATTAGGATCCTCATTTTACCTCATTATTCTGGAGGGTATTGGAGTATGCTTTTGGCTCCCGATTATACCTTAGCACTTCTATTCACCATCAGATGGATGGGAAAATAGATCAGACCATCCGACACTAGAGGATATGTCATGATCATGCATCTTGGATCTTGTAGAATCATGGGTAAGGTACCTACCTCTGGTCTAGTTTTCATATAAAAAATAATTATCACTCACCCATTAGCATGGACCTGTTTGAGGTGTTGTATGGTTAGATGTGTTATTCTTCATTATGATGGATGGAGGTTGGGGAATCTCAGTAGGTCTTGGCCTGGATGTGTTTCAGAGCACAAATGAAAAGATCCAATTGGTTTGATAGTGTATGATAGTGGTTCAGGACTGTCAGAAGACCTGTGTTGATCATAGGAGGATTTCTCAATAGTTAGAGGTTGGAGACCATGTGTTCTTTAGATTCTCCCCTTGATGAGGGAAATAGAGGTTTAGCAGGCGATTAAGCACTCTCCCCATGTTATTGGGCCCTTTGAGGTGTTGGGTAGTGTTATAAATGTGGTGTATCAATCATTTTTTCACCGTATATGAAGGGGATCCATGATTTCTTCCACATATCACATCTTCATAAGTATCTTCAGGATGTCTTTTGCATAATTGACTGGGGAGAGTTGGATATCGATGATATTTTGAGGTTTGTGGAGTGACTAATAGAGATCCAAGATTTTCAATAGAGGGTTCTACATGGATGAACCATTCCCTTTGTTCATGTGTTATGGATAAATTGTATCTGGGAAGAGAGTACTTTAGAGTGAGAGATATAGATTCATGCCCAGTAACCATATATGTTTTGAGTTTTCCTTTATTTTATTTTTCTTATGATGTAATTCTTTGATCTCATTATTTTATGAGATTTTTTTTCCTTGATGTGATGTGTGAAAAAGATTTTAAAATTTAAAATAAGGTAAAACATGATTCATAATTCATATGAATTATAATTTGACATGATTAAAACCATAGGGTTGAGTCATTTCTTCCCAAAGAAGATAATATTTTGACATGGAAGATGGGATTCCTTGATTTATGTTCTTAGGGTGGTCATGTGTGTTATTTGTGGTAGTGTTTGGTTTGGACTATGTGGAGGTTGAGATGATTGTGTGGAAAATCATATAGTTGTGGATAGAAATATATGTGTGGTGTTGTGCCCGATGATAGATAGTAATGTAGTTGTGTGGTGTGTTTTTTGGATGTATTGGTTTGATGCATTTGGCTAGTGGTAGTCTTGAAGTGTAACAAGATCTTTGAGAGGTATCTCACAGTTTGGTTGTGCGAATCCATTTTCTTTCTTTTGGGTTTGGTTTTCATTCTTTCAGATGATAATTATTTTATAGGTATATAATGTAACAACCCATGCCTTCTCAACCCATTACTTTTACATGTTTGGGTGTTTGAGTTTTTTTAGAGGATTCTTGACCAGAGTCCAGAGGAGTTGGAGCTACAATAGAACTGTAACAGGTAATTCATGTCACGATTGGGGATTTATCGATGTGAGTTTGTGTTTTTTGACATGTGAGGCTGGAGATTTCATGGCTTGTATGCAATGATGGAGTAGTCCATGAAATTTATTCACATCATGAAAGGTAAATTCAGGACGTAAGTTTATTCTAGTTAAGGCACCATGAATTTCAATATAATTTTGTGATATAGATAATTCATGCCTTTTAATAGTTTCACGGCTTATAATCCATTTACCCCAAGGAATTCAGGACGTGAATATGTAATTCACATCCTGAATAAGAATACTTAAAGTTTGTTTACAAATTATTGATCAACAAATTTTTATTCTCATTCATTCATTCTTCTATTGGTTGTAGGAAAACCCCTAGTCATTTTAGATTATATTTCATCCCCTTTTGTCCATCATTGATCTACAACTTTTGGTGGTCTGTTGTTAGTGATCAGTGGTTGTTTATTCTCACTTTTCCATTGTTTTCCCATTCTTCAATTGTTGATCCTCTCCAGTAATGTTGTTTCATTTTGGGTGTGAGTTGGATGTGTTCCAATGATCTCTTGGTGTAATCTAAGTTTATATTTGGTTTACTTGTGAATTTGTGAGTTTTGGTTTGTTTCTTCTACTCCCTATAGTGTGCAGTGGGATCAGGAATATTTATTGAGGTTAGGGATCCTCATTCTCTCCCTTTATATATGTTGTGTGTGGGAATTTCATGATTTTTCTTTCCTTTTAGTGGAGGAAAAGGGTTGTCATAATAAAGATAACTAACTGGAATAACTAAAATTTATGGGTATGGGAGAGATATTGTATTCTTTACTAATTTAATATTGTTGGTGATGATATTATTCCACATTGTTGCCTTGATAAAAATAACAACTTTTGGGACCCTTTCTTGCATTGTAGATGATATTCCTTGATGCCCTTGTTGTGTTGATTTGTGATCACACCCTAAATAAAAGGATAAATAATGCATATTTGGATAATAAAATTAGTTTCCCATGGAATCTATTTTTTGTGATAATACCCATGTTAAATAAAGAAGTAATGTGGTGAAATCCCTTGAATAAATTGTGTAAATAAGTATGTGTTGTTTTGTGTGACTGTGATTGTTGCATTTCCCTATTTGGTTTTGGATATTATGTAGTGTTGGAGGTGACCATCTACGCTATGTGATGTGTGGTGCTATGATGCAGTGGTCAGTTGGCATGGAGGTGATGAGGTCTTTGTGTGTGACATGGTGTGGTGGTTGTTATGTGTAGCAATTTTTTTTGATATGTGGTTGTTGTGGGAAGTTGGTTGGCCAATGTATTATGGTGGTAATAATTATTATGAGATGGGTGATTTTTTGTGTGGTGGTTGTGTTAGTTTCATGCTTATCCAAGGAATAAATTTTTTATGATAAAATGAAATAAAATAGGTTGATAAAAAGATGAATGGGTAGTTTAAATGTGAATAAAGAATATTAGTAAATGAATGTGGAAATGTGTAGTGGTGGTGTGGTGTGTTGAATATAGTAGTGGTTGTAGCGGTAACAGTTGATGTGTGGTGCAGTGGTGTTGTTCTTGCCTGTGTTAGTACAATTTTTTTGGACCCATAGGTTGGTTATTGTGTGTTATATCTATATCATTTATTTTATGTTATTTCTACATGTTCCCCACCCAAGTTGGATAATCATACCAATTCTCAGAGGTTATGGGTTCTGAGTATTTTTCCCAATATCGAGGATAGTGGTGATATGGTTATCTAGATACCCCCTCTTCCCTACTCTTCCTTCAGTAGTGATGGCCCAAGAGTATTCAGGTGAGACGTGGTGTCATGGACCAGGTGTATTTGGGTGAGATGAGGTGATAATGTAGTGATGTGATGTGATGTGATGTGATGTGATATATGTTGGGGGTATGCATGGTAGGGGTAGTGAAAGAGGTTTATTTCCTTCATTTTCATGATATCATACCACCCTATTTATGTGAAGAGATGTGGTATGACATCCCAGGTGCCTTTGGGAGAGAAGTGTAGTGATGGCCCAGGTGTCTTCAGACGAGAAGTGATATAATTATACTTTATGATAGAACTTGATGGTAGACCTTGTGAGTGTGGGGTAGGTAGGGATGAGTCTTGACCCACATCAAATGTTTCCTAGGTTTCTTTGGGTGAGGTTTGATGTAATGCAGTATACGATGTGATATGTATAGAAGAGATGGGAGCATAAGATGTTTCGTGTTGGGTTATGAGAGAGGAAAATTATTGGGGAAGTGGCAGTGGTGTGATTTTTTGTTATTATATTTATGTTATATTATTATATTGTATGTATGGTTTATAAATAGATCCATAGTGTGGTTGGGATGGTTATTTGACATTTTAGGTTCTTTTTAACTCTATCGTTTGTTCACTGGTGCATTAGCATGCTTTTTTCACATGTTCACTTAAGACCATGGTTATTTCCCTATTGAGTATACATGTTATGCTCACCCTTTGTATATAAACTATTTTTTAGGTTTCTAGGAGGATGTTGGGGACCGAACTAGACAATATTATCTTGGGTTGGAGTTTTTGTTCAGTCAATATTATAGGACTTGTCTTTCGGTACATTACTTTGTAGACTTTTACATATATCAGCTTAATTTATTCATACATTATGGGTTGGTTTTGGGTTTACTTTTATAATATTTTCTAGAGTTTTTTAGTGGTTTTTTATCCTATCTCCTGATCTTGTTTTATTATAGAGGGTAATTTCTCTTATTTATGATATTTTTATAACCTCGGTTTTAGTCACCAAGTCGGGGCCTACTAGAGTTGGGAATAAGAGGGGTTATTATCTCTATTAATTCTTTTCAGTATATTTTTAAGGAGTGTTTCATGAAAAAAAATGAATGGAATCTTCCAACCATTCCATTAAATGAAAAGATCCAAAAAAGAGTTTTTAATTTAAGTAAAATATAACTTATTTTCTCAAAAGTCAAGCTTGGGTTCCAAAATTCAAAGTAAATTTTTAAAATAAAATAATAAAATTTTTAAATATATATTTTTTCAAAAAAAAAACCAATAGTATAAAATAAATTTTTGATATAATTTTAATGCTAAGCTTTTTAGTTTGACCCCCAGTAAATTTATTTTTACCATAACTATAGTAATTGTTTTTTATAGTTTTTATTATTAATTATGACCAAAAAATTAAATTTAACATATTAAATTATTTTAATTATGATGATTATAAATATATAATTCATTTTATAAAATTAAATTCATATAATTGGTAAAATATATTTTAAAATTAAACCCATAAAATGCGATGAAACCGGTTTTTCATAAAAAAAACTTTATGTGTAAAAATATTTTTACACCAATTTCAAGTATAATAATGATTAAAATAAAATTTATTGAATTAATTGTAATCATTATAAACTAATTAAAATTTAACACTAATCCAAAATATAATTTTACTTTGTAAATACTTGAAAAGAAAAGATAGTTTTCAATAAAAATCAATATTTTCACTATTCATCAAAAATTTTAGAAAATTCTAAATAATTTATCCTAAGATAATTTTTGAATTGATGAACTCAAAAACTATCTCACTTTTCTAAAATAAAATTTAAAAACTTAATAGAAATTAATACTAATATTTTCTCACAAAAATTAATAAAAATCATTTTTGAAGAAATCATATTTTTGAAGCATAAAATGACTTTACAAAAAAATTGAGTGTTTATTTACTAAGAATTAATCAATAAATTTGTATTGATTATAAAATTTATATAGATTTCATAATTTTTTTATTCATGTTCATACCTGCCAATTCAATTCCTAGGTTATAATGATCATATTTAAATAATAATAATTCGTGATTCATTTAAGCTTGGTATTGTGTGACGTATATGATATCAAACATAGTGTTCTTTTAAAATATTAGTTTATTATATATTGTCAAGGTCATGTTCCAAGACACTATACTGTTATGGGAAGAGTAATACACCAAAATTAAACTATTTTTTTATCATAAGACATGTCGATACATCGAGGGGCTATATAATTATGGGCTCCACCTGTCACCTGATTAAGTCCAATGAATTCACCATAAGAGTATACATGAATTTTCATACCATTCCATAAGGAACTTCCTAATGAATAAAAACATGGATATACATATAATGAAATATATGTAATATCAATATAGTGCCAACCTATGTTATTAGTTAATAAGTATCAAGAATTTCAATGTTTTTCTCCATGTTAATAAAAGGGATAACATGATCATAACTCGTCCTAATAAATAAAGTGGATAGTCAAACGTTACAATAATATTCCATATTGAAATAATAATATATGGTACACCAATAATTTTTTCATATCAATAAAAGGGATAACATGATCATAACCCATCATTACAATTAATTTGGATGGTCAAACTTTCCAATAATCATACATATTGGAATAAAAACATACAGAATTTCAATACTTTTACCTATGTCAATAGAATAGCATTCTTTCTAGGTGAACATCATCCAATCTAAATTATATAAAATGTTATTCTCACATCATATAGATCTATGATTATATGGATAATTCAATATTATTATAATATTGTAATAATCCATCTAGAGAAATAAGGTAGGTGGTTTCAAAAGCATATATCCTTGGTGTAACAAATAAAAACTATAAGACTGTTGGCATATATTAAAAACATCCTTGAAAATGAATTCTTTAATGAAAACACTCAATAGTATATCTGGAATTATATTGTTTGGTACCATGAGGTAATTCCCCTAAAATATGAATATATATTAGAGTATAAATTTTGAATCATAAAACCTATTAGGGTAAATCCTTTTGAAAATTAAAATGAAAGTTCAAGTGAAAACATAAAATATATTTTAGAAAAAAAATAAGATTGATTTAAGAGATGATGTTACAGGTCACTTTAAAAAGTTTTTTTCAAAACGGTAAATTTAAAACTCATTGAAAATTTTTAATTTTAAAAATAATATCCAATAATTTATCCTTTAAAATTAAATATATTTTCTTTAGTCAATGTGTATCCAAAATGATAAAATATTTTATTATGAAAGGTACATTTTTAATACTTGAAATTACATTTATTGAAAACCCACATTGTAAAAATAGAAATAAAACCTTATTTGAATTAAAATTTATTTTACTAAATAGGATTATAAAATAATATGGTGGGAAAAACCAATCGTAGAAGAAAAATATTTAAGATAAAAAATTATAATTCAAAGGATATTTGAGTTACCAATATCCCTTATGGGAAACATTTCTCAAGAAGTGATAAATATTTTTCAAATGGTTTATGTGGAAAGAATTTATATCCCAAAAAAATGAGAGAATACCACATAATAAAATCAAAGTATAGAATGTTCCAAACTTATAAGTTCAAAATAATGATCATAACTTAATGAATGAGAGTTCAGTTACCAAAAATCCTTACTACTGGGGAAACAGATGAATCAATATCCATTTGAATAAGGGGATATGATTTAGATACTATATCCCATTAAATAAATTTTTTTTGTTAAAAATATATCCATGGGTAATTAAAACACCATACAAAGAAAACATGGTTCCCAAAATGTATAATGTCTCAAAGAATCTGAATTAAGCCCAAGAAAACCCTTACGACTTTATAGAAACTTTCAAATCAAAACCCATTAAAGAGAGGGATTTTAATTGAACATAAAATTATATGATAAAAATATAATTCAAGATATATTATCTCGTATAGGTATTATATACACCACATAAATGAAATTAGATTTATGATAACAAATATGTCTCGAAGAGAGGAATTTGAGATGAAAACCCTTACCTTGGTCCTGATCTATTATGTACATGCATCAAAATTCCTAAATAATTAAATTAGGTTCATGAAATACATATAAAATAACCATATTAATAACTATAACTATTTATATTCCTCATTTATAATCATTCTATTCGTATATATTATTTAGTTTTTACCTATTTTCAACACCAGGTGTAATTAATCTTTATTACTTGGAACCAGTATTGTAAAAAAGGGTTGGTATTCATTATTGTTAAAAATTTCATCATTAAAATTTAATTAAAGGTACTATAATATATGTTAAAATTTATTTTATAAGTCTATATTTTCATTTGATGGTAGTTTTGGTTATAATCCAAGAAGATGAAACCGACGATGGTCATGTTTTGATGATTCTTAATGAATGAAAGGTGTTTTCTTAATTAATGGATTAAATATTTATATAACATATATAGAACCAAAAAAATAATTATGTAAACATTTATATAATATTAAAACCATAAATAAGTTTTCAAAGTCATCCATGATATAAAATCATAGTATTTTCCAAGTAAGTAGTTAAACTGACCCAAATATAAACATACCCTGATTTAATGAATCATTATGAGGTGGTTTTGGTGTAAAATCATTATAATAGAAGTATAAAGATGTTATTTAGTGTTTATAAGTGTTATATATTAGAAATTTAAGGAATTATAATCATATTTAATGGGTACAAAAATATTACACAATTTGAAAAAAAGAATATCCTCTTAGTATATTTGTTTTAGGCAATTAAATTAACAATGATTATTTATGGACAATATCATTAATAGGTTCTTAAATTTTTCATATCATAAACCAAATTATATCATAAAATTAATATTTCTCCTTTAATAAATTCCTTATATCCGTTATTTTTTCGAACCAAGTTGGGTCGCCATCCGACCCGGCGCCCGACCTGGTCCGCGGCAAGGCCTGAGAGGCGTTCCTGATCCTCCCGAGCTGGCGACAAGCGCCAGGGCATCAACAGGGCAAGTGGGAATAGTTTTTCCCAATGAAAATAAATAAAGAAATGAAAAAAATTAAGTAGAACAACGTACTAACCTGAACACAACCAAAATCTCATCGTGACCTCGAGAGTCACTCTCCAAACCACAACCAAGTCTCACCCATGGCGAACAAGCTCGTGTCAAACCTGTAGCAGAAACTAAAAACAAGAAAACACTATAGGTATGAGTATTAAAACTTAGTGGGTAGGCCCAACTAATTCTATTCCCAACGCACACGCCATTAAATAAATAATTCACTAATTTCAATTTTGAACTAAAATTTATAAAAGTAAGTTTTTATAATTATTTTTCTCAAAAGAAAAGTACAAACCATTTCCCTTAACCATTTTCAAATCTAGATTCATTTCATTAGTGTCAATGGCTTTTTAGAAAGGGAAAGTGATGTTTATATTTTTTTCAAATTTGTACAAAGAGGATTAAATGCTTTTATTTGAAAACCATTTTTAGAAACCAAATTAAAATCAGTTTACTACTTTCCAAGGAGAACAATACACCAGAAATGCACAAGAAAAGTCACACAGGAAGGGTAATGTGGGTATACATATAAGAATCATAATCACTGCTGCAAGAAACAAAATCTGAATGGACATGGGTCGAACCTAAGAGCTCGTGAACAATCTATAACATACCATACATGTGACTCATCCTGAAGGCATGCCCTAACTCGATGACGTCATAAAGCCCATACTACTACCTGGTATAGCCCTGCATGGCCTAACCGAGGGGACCAATCCCCATAGTAGCAATAACATAGTATTCCCCTACTATGGGGCCACTACCCAGTTTATAATCTAAACTAGTGCAACATCATTCACAAAAATTCACTTACTATGCCAGGTTCCCATGTCAACACATGCAATAAAAAGGGGTGCTTCCACAATGTAAATCAATCAGTCACAAGGCACAAATATCATACACAACTCACACAATCAACGCACCAATGACCACCCCCTGAGTAACCCCAATGTGAGTTATTCCAAAATAATTTATTTTTATTAAAGTACCAAATAGGCCTTCACCAACTTTAAAGAAAAATATCATTTCCCAAGAAAACCCAAAACACTTGTTCAGAAGAAATCATTAATCTTTAAAACCAGAACTACATTTAAAATTCTCTAAATTATGTTTAAAGGACAAACTGACATTATTTCACTACTAGGTGTCCTCTCATCATGAAAATATTTCAAGTGTCGTGTATAAAATAAACGGCTCTTTTTACACCAAATAATTATTTAAAAATTAATTATCTTATATTATTTCCCATTTATTAAAAATTAACAAAACATCAAGCAATTAATAAATACTAAATTTAAAGGTGAGTGCAGTGGGGGACCTACCTCAAAGGGGAACCAAGCCGTCCACTCAGCTCTTGGCGCATTATAACTAAAAGTTGCTGCTCTTGACGATGGCAACCCGAAACCGCCTCACCTATACACATATACATTTTCATATATATATATATATACCCTTTAACCCAAGTACATATTCCCCATGCCATGAGGGAATATGCACAAAGAGGATATACATATATATATGCTTACCCATGTATATACTTATAGGTCTTTGTCACTGACAACCAAAACCCACACCGCGATGAGCAAAACACCCTACAACGATGCAAGGGAAACCAATAACTAACCAAGGCTTCAAACACAACTAAAACAATTTCACTTCCAATAAAAATAATATTAATTAAGAGAAACACATGAAAAATACACCTTTTATGAAAAGCACATCACAAGGCCAATTTTAATCACACTCACAACTTAATAAATCATTTACATAATTAATAAAACTTTTTCCAAGATGTATAAAAAAGATTCACTAAAAGAAAACATACTTCAACTCCCCTATTTAAAATTAAATTCACACTAAAACATTTTCCTCCACATGGTGCGCACACTTTATAAGATTTAATAAACCACTTAAAAATATTTTGAAGCAACTCCAAGCAGTATCCCAAGAATTTGAACACAAAAGACCACCCCAAAACCCCTTTTGAGGCCAAACACACACCACTTACATGTTAAAACAGAATTTTCATCCTTTGTGCACCATATATAATCAACAAAACAGTTTCGAAAACACTATGAAAAGATCAGCAAAATTTTTCATAAAATCAAAACATTCATATCACATATACATGTTGCTAAACACTTCGAAAGCATATTTATACATCAAGAAAACCCATATTATCACAAATAAGATTAATCAAATAACATACTAAATTGATTAATCAAGCAAAATAAAACACCAAATAAAGATTATGCATGGAACCGGCTACCTTTGGTGTCGAAAATCCCATGAAAATTTGTGGAACTCCAATCGATGCACAACCGCACTACAAGGTGATCAAATTAATCCCTAAAATCAAATTATCTAATCAATTAGACTATAAACAAATCAAACGCCACAAAAAATCACAACCCATAAATTCACTAAGGAAGAAATCAACCCCTTGAAGGGAAACAAACCTACTGCGAATGTGCGGATGGCCAACTAGGAAAGGGGGATGAGTACTGAAGGTGCGTCGCGCCGAAAAACCACTCAGTTTGGGAGTCAGCACGGGTTTCGAAGGTGGTGTGGGTTAGGGAGGTGTGTGTCTATCCGGGAGAGGGAGGAGGCAGTGTGGTCACTGGTCGCCGGCTGGAGTAGAAGAGGGCACCGGTCCGAAGGAGGGGGTGGAGGCCGTCTAACGAAAAGGTGGAGGGAGGGAGGCGTGGCTTAGGGTAACAGAGAGGGAGGTCCATGCACTGCTGTCCGGCGAGGAAGAGGATGGCGCGACGGGAAGGAGGAGAGGAGGCAGTTCGATTCTCCAGAGGGAAAGGGGAGGCATCGGTCCTGTTCGCTGGAGGAGTTGAGTCGAGGCTTCCTAGGGTTAGGGGTTGTTGCGCAAAATAGAAGGGGGGGAGGTCCGTGTGAGGGAGAAGAGAGAGCAAGAGAGAGTGAGGAAAGAAAAAATAAAGGAGAGAAAAAAACAGAGAAAAAAATAAATGGAAAAGAATTTAAAAAAATAAATGATAATAATAATAAATAAATAATGAAATAAATAATGAAATGAAACTTAAAAAAACATAAATTAACCTATACATAAATCACAAAAATAACGGTAATCTAAATAGTAAGTCAAATATTTTATAATTTCAACATTAATTTAATATTAACGACCAAATCAAATAATTAACTGCGGAAGAAATAATAATAATAATCATAATAATAATAATAATAATAATATCATTATTATTATTGAGGTCGGGTAGCATGCATGGATGTGCGCAAGGTCGCATGCCCAAATAATAAATCATTTAATAATAAAACATCCTCTGATTACGATTGGACGCTACACACGATGGTGCGTACGGACGCACACCCGTATAAGATCAAAAATCCCTTTTAAAAATAGAACCAATTCAAACTACAACCCAAAAAAGGCCCAAAATAATTAAATTAAAAGAAGTTTCAGTCGGGGTGTGACAATTCTCACCACCATGACACTTTCTGCCCCCAGAAAGTCCCAAAAGACTTAACCAAGCAAAGATTCCAAGAAAGACCGTGAAGATACCTAAAACAAAACAAAATCACATGAAGATCAGGTATTCAAAACACCCATGACCTGAAACTCCAAATATCTCAAGACCAAAATCACTAAGAAAAAAAAAACAATGGCCAGTAATTCACCTCCAAATACAACTACAATTTGGAACACCCTGACCCCAAACTTATGGATTATCAGGGCCTCTCAAGATCTACAAGGACAATCGTCCAGTGACCCACTACCCAAGATTAACTAGTTACCATGACCAGGATTGGGCAGATCCATATTATGGTGTTCTCCCCACCATATTAGGATTCTTATCAAACATTGGTTCTCCAATCCAAGATGACTCACAAACCCAGACAGGCCTCTAACACTGGCTTAACCATCCATGCTCCCTAAGTTTAACCAACCAACATAAGAGGAGATGTCGGAAAGACTCACAATGGGTCTCCCCACCATTTTAGAATATGCCTAACACCACAGGACCTGCACGAGTATTCCCAATTTATTTTGAGCAATACTGAATGAACCCTTCATCACGAACCCGCTAACACGGCCGACCTGGACGGATCATTTCTACACTGGAAAAAACTCCACCACATGAGATGGTTTTTGATAGTAGAAACCTCTAACCTAGATGAAAACTGGATAGGCGCGTGTTAATCCCACAAGACAAAATCATCTCTGAATCGAGTATAATTTTGATCCATAACCAACCACAAGAAGGTTCGCAGAGCATGTCTGCTGGCTTTACAAGAATACGGGTTCTCTGAACCTCTTTAAGGGTCAAGAGGGACTCATACAAATGAAGACCACAACAAGAAGACAAGGACTTTAGGTACTTCACAAAAAAGATGAAGACTTCAGAGGTAATACCACAATTGAGAAATTTAAGTTGTCCTCATCCCGTCCCTGCGGACTTAAATTGGATCAAGCTCATCCCACATCTGACGTGTTTTTAGGTTGACTACGCGCAAGCTTCACCCCGAGACCTATGGTTGGGGCCCTGATGTCTGAAGCATCTACCGCCTCATAGTCATAAGCTAACCACATCTGACTGGAACTTCCTCTGTTGAAAAGGCAACCTGCATACTTCTCCTCATGTCCCAAACAGAAACACCGTCAACATGCCAACTGAAAATTGCAGCGAACGACTTAGAGTGTCCGACTTACCACACTAGAGATAGGAGATTGATAAGTCTATCAAACGCATGACACAAACTGATGAGAGGGGAACTCCAAGAATAAATCCATTTGGTTCACACTCTTCATCGGACGAGGAATCTACACTTACCACAATATGGACGAGACCAACAACTATTACGGGATTTAAGCTAATTGTTCCACACAACCTTTGGAGAACATGAATCCAGCTCATCAGAAAGTTCAACGCACCCCTTCGCCTCCTGTTGACTAGTCAAGCACCTATGAGATCAACCAATTCCCCTCACCTTCACTTCTTTAGGTGCAACCTCAGGATGAAGGTAGTCTTGAAGATCGCTCAAGAAATCCTCATTCATAGAAAAATGAGACGATCTTCGTTTACTGATCTAGTCCCACTCTTTCGAATCCACTCAAGACGACTTACACCCACACAACATTCAGAGTTCCTCAAAAACCGAAGACACTCCAAACTTTGCAAAGCATTCAACAGTACTCATTAGACCTCATCATCTACAACAAAACTGACACAACCGAGCAGAACCCAACTCTGCCACTCTACTGAGAGTCTAGGCTAGGCCAAGAACTGAGTGAGACCTGCTGGAACCCATGGGACATTTCTAGGGGGAATATCCCGAACAAGAACATAAAACAGTCTTCCACAAATCCAAACACATCACAAATAAAACATCCATATACCAGACACAAGTCAAACAATTTCAATTTCAAACATCAATTCATTCTTAAAGAAAAACACCTGCTTGAGGAACCAAACACAGTACATTAAAACCCAAAAACTCTTTTGAACTCATCGCTTTCACTCTAAACTCAAAACCATTTTCCACTTTCCAAAACCATTTAAGCACAAAAACCCAATTTAGAGAAAACCCCACCTTTCAGGAAACAATAAGCATCTTTAAAAATCAATCACTCGCCACTGATATTCCTAGATGCCTTACAGATAAGAATTTGTGTGCCACTCACGCACCCATCCACATGATCCACCAACTATCCATTAATCGTTTCCACATACACATGCGAGCACCCATAGGAATTCCACTGGACGAAATAAGGCCCTTCTTCTTTCAAAACAAAACATTCCCAATATTCCAAAAATACCTTTTTCCAAAACCCCATTTCAAAAATTTAAGACAAATTTTCAAAATGCTTTCCATTTCCAACGCCTCTTGGGCCTTGCCGTGGACCAGGTCAGGAGCTGGGTTGGATGACTACCCGAATTGTTTCGTGACAATTATTTTAAGTAAATTAAGTAAAATGAAACATGTTTCATCATGGATAAGGTAGTCTTCACAATGCACGAATGAAAATTTGTTTTCTTAAGGGAAAGGGGAAAGGTGGTTAATGCCCGTACCATAATTATAATAACATAACTGTACAATAATTAAACTGATTTTATCATTTTAAGATAGTGGTGTGAAATTTTATGAATAATAATTGCACATAAATAAGTAGAAAAAGAAAAGAGGGGTTTGGAATTTATGCCTCACTTCTTGGATTATCTCCTTTGGAAAGGGGGTTAAGACTTTGAGGGAGGATATTTTGAGAAGAAAAGATCCACTTTAAGGTAGATAATATTGTGTAATAGATTTTTAGTTAGAGTTTGTTTTGAACTTAGGGAGGTACGGTGTGAGGGTAAGTGATAAGAGGAGTGACCCTTTTATAAGTGAAAATGGATTTCATTTTTCTAAATACCCAAAAAAACAATAATGGGAAGTAAATATCATGTAAATTAGATCTAAAATTGATTAATAATGGATATTAAAAGTGCTAAGTTTGATAAAGACCTAAAATACACATATCCACATGTAACAATCTGAAAATTTATAAATGAAATTCCCTTTTTAAATGAGTTAATGGCTTCTTAAGAAATGAAAATATAGAAAAATACATGCACTTATTTGGTTATTTTGGATTGTTATGAGTTATATCCTATCGAATTTAAAACAATGTTAAGAATTATAATCATTGATATTATATTTATTATATAGTTATCATATTATTAGTAAATACATAGGGTTATGATAAATCCAATTGACATGGACAAAGGAAGTGATGGTCTCGACTAATTGGAGCATACCATATGCAACTAATTTATTAGAGATTCAAAAAGAGATAAAATAAATGAGATATTCCATTGACTAATAATAATATAATATTAAAGAACTAATGTATGAGTGAAACCATTTATGGGATAATTTCAAACTCATCCAGATCATGATCCAAACCATGTTCGCTGAACCACCCTAAGAAAATCTCACCATCACACACATTACACTTAGGTAATTCCCTAGTGTAACCCTAACAATATGAATTTTTATACTTTTATTTTTAATAAAATAATTATTAAATTTATATTTTATTAATTTATAATGGATAAATATGAACTTTTGATAAAAATAGGTTTTGATAGGATTAAACATAAATTGTATTTTTGGGAAATTTATAGTTTCAATCAAGACACTATTTTGATGAATTCAATAATTTTTCAAATAAATTAAATTTTAATAAAATATTATTATTAAATATAAATGATAAGATAATTTTATAAAGTCAAATGTAATATTTATATGGGTCTGAAAACTGTTATTGTCAAAAAAACTAGTATTTTTTTATAAATAAAGATTTTTTATTTAAAAGTGCATAATCTAATATTTAGATAATTATTTTTATAAAATAAATATTATTTTTGAAATCAGCATGCTAAAATTATCCAATAGTTAATTTTTTATAATTTTTTGAGACAGTTGATTTTTTGGGTAAAAATTAAATAATGTATAATTATATTATATGTATCATGACATCATAAAATCCTAAAAGTGGTAAAATAAATACTAAAAAGAGTATCAATGGCCAAAATTATGTTTCCCATTTAAAATAATTTTTATTATTTATTTTATTAATTTTATAAACCCTTAATGAATCCTCCAAAACCTATATTATATTTTAAGGTTTTAAAATTAGTTATTTATAAACATGACTCACTTCCACATCACCAAGGGTATTATTTTATGAAGTTGCATTATTATAATTATAAAATAATTAAATCCAATCCTCTTTGTTTGGGAAAATTCATGGGTTGGTTTGTGGTTTGGATTAATTTATCATATAGGCTCCAAAACCTAAGTTTAGAAATTAATAAAGAATTTTTCTCTCTTTTACTATAAAAACCCACCCAACCATCCATTATAATCCATTAAAACCCTTTGAGAATAAAATTAATCTACCTTTTCCTCTCTATATCCCTCCCAATGTTCTCTTAATCTCTTAAGAATCTCCTCCCCAGATTTCAAAAGCGCCTTCTCAATGTAAGTGATTGTCTCCTTCTCCTCCTTATTCAAGAACCTTCTTTATATTATGCCTTCTTATTTACAATTTTTCACGTTGGAATATGTTTTTATACATCCCTATTACTGTTCTTATGACTTAAATGTGATGATATATCCATTTCACTCTCACTAAATCCTTCTATGAATCATTATGTACCTCTATCATGCTACCAAAATTATCCTATGATTTCCCATAACAAACATTTGTGTAGTGAATACCCATCCCTATTTCCACTCAAGGGTATTAAACTAGTTATAAATATAATTCATTGATTTCTGAATTCCATTTATGTAACCCACACTCCTTAATTGTGGGGTTAAAAGTTATGAAACACATCCTTGTGTTGTTTGATCTATGTGGCACACTTGTGCATGTGCATGATATGAATATGACAGGTAGGACCAAAATTATATAGCCCTCCAATGAATTGGTTAATATTTTTATCTCATGCGATACCATGTATATTGTATGGGAGTTTATCCTAATAATAATATGTTATTATTTATTTTCAATTATCCTTGAATTATGATTATAATGTCATGTTTTATGTTGTTTCCACATTCCCAGGTTGCCTTTATGTTATCATCTTATATCATGATTCAATGTTCAAGTTTGTGATTCTCACACATATTATGTTATCTTGATATTCTTATTGTCTCTCATTCATTACTTTCATCATTTTTTTCTTTTATTATTCCCTTACTAGACTTTATATCTCATCCCTTTCTTATATATGTCCCCCGGTTATCACATGTTGTATTATAAGAATAAGAAAATTTAAGGGCATGTTATAGAGTTTTAGTTTATTTCCATCTATTTATATTTCAATTTGTTATGCTATGTACCTAATTACCCAAATACACAAGTCCTCTATATCTTCTATATTTGTATTAAGTGTATATTTTTCAATAAATCATGAAATAAAGTGTATGAAAGATATGGGTTTTCATAGTTGGTATAAAAGAAAAGCCTAGTTATTTTGGGGATTAGGATTACAAATCTATAGTGAAATACTTAAGTATAATACTAAACATATGAAAGCATCCCTAAATTTTGTTAAATTATAGAGGAAGTGGTTTTCAAGCACATGCATCTCTGTCTGGATACTATAAGTAGATTTGGCTCTGACATAGTTATGCATATGAGTAATAGCCTCTAAATGGGTGCATTGATCTAGACTAGATTATCACCTGGTGCATGATAAAAATAACTTTCTACACACCTAGTTTGACACTCTTGTGGGATATTCTTTGTTAAATTCTCAAACTCGTTTTGAATCATTATTAAGGGGATAAAAAATACCATAAGAATTTATGTTAGGAAATTTATCATGGATAACTTATATTGAAGCCTATAAATTAAAAGGTTAATGATTATTATGTCATTTATGAGTTATCCCTTTAATTTTCATGGTTTTCCATTTATAGGTTTAATAGTTTAATAATTTTCATCCCAAATTTTCCCTTTATTTTAGTCAATGACTAGAAATATAATGAACTGAGTTGGAAACCAGTGTGATGAGTAATTTATTGAATGCCCAAATGATATGCCCAACCCAATGGGAGTAGTATTTGGTAAATTCATGGAAAACCATTCCCATTTAAATCAACTTTTTAATAGAAACTTAAATCATGGGGAAAAAACACATCCCCCTAAGAATGATAAAGTTTCAATTGAGAACTTTATGAGATAAAGTTATCCAACTTTTAGAGGATCTTATGATCCTTTAATTATGGAAAATGGATTAACTCTATTGAAAATATATTCTTTGTCCTTAAATGATCTGAGAAGGGTAAGTTTCTGTTAGCTGTTTATAATATGGAGAGAGAAGATGATCAATGGTCGATGTTAATAAAAAAAATAATCCTGGGGAAGAGATCAAAGCTCTGGAGTGTAAAAAATTCCAAAAAATGTTTTTTTATAAATATTTTCCTCACACTCTCCAACTTAAAATAGAGAGGTATTTCTTTTCCCTTAATAAAAAGTATAACGAGTCAATCAGATCATATGAGACAAACTTCACAAGACTTGCATGATACTCCTCTATATTTTTCATTTATCCTAAAAGTTAAGTTGGCTGCTTATTTGGTGGGATAAAGTGGAGCCTATGAATATCATTGGTGATTTAATACTTTGACAGCTGTGAGAAAATTATTTGATGTGCCCTCAAAGTCAAAATAGATATAATCTAATCTCAAGAATCTCATGATCCTGGAGATAATAAGTAAAGAATGGATTTTAATTATAGTAGTGCGATGGAAAATTATATTAGGGAAAAGAAGGTCCAACATCCTTATTTTAAAAAAGGTTAGAAATAATCATCCCATAAATTTCCTAAAGGGGACAAGGAAATGTTTTAGTTGTGGGAAGGAAGGACACCTAGCTAGTGATTTCCAATGAGATAAACCCATAAATGTTATGGAATAAAGGAATTATCCATTAAACCCTTAGACTATTGTCTAATGTTTCAACTAAAAGGAACAAGGTACTATGAAAATCAATTCACTAAGCCAAGGGTTATCGATGACAACTGACGATAACAATCTCTAAGGACTACATAGAAAGGATGATCTTATTCCATCACAAATATTGAAGTGGATCCTAAAAATGAAGTGGGGATGGGTATTCTAGTTATTCATTCAAGTATAGTTAATTTACTATTTGATTTTTGTTTTACACATTCTGTCATATCATGCAAGTTTAGTAGAACTATTCAATCACCACCACAACACATAAAAGTAGAGCTATTAGTGAAAATTGAAAATAGGAAAACTATTGTTACCCAAGTATATAAATCCTCCCCTATCAAAAATTGTGGATGAAATTTCCCAAAAAAAACTTTGTGATACTCCATTTATTTGAATTATATGTTATTATAGGCATGGATTTTCCTTCCTTGTATAAATCCAATAAAAATTTCTAAGAGAAGGAAATCACCCTTTGTATCAAAAATCACCCTCTAATTCTATAAAAGTGCAATTATAAGGATGAATATACATTGATATCATCATATAAAGTATGTATATTATTTCCTTGTGATAAAGTGTATCTATATTAAATTATTAAGACTAGATAAAATATTATCCTTGATGACATTCCTATTATAAGAGAATTTTTCTGATGTGTTTCTTGAAGAATTGTTTGGTCTTCCTCCTAAACAAGAGATTGAGTTCTCAATCAAAATTATACTTTTATATTTTAAAATATCCAAGACTACATATAGAATGTCCATTTTTGAACTTTAGGAGTTTAAGAATAAACTACAGAACAGTCTAGATAAAGGTTTTTTACACCCAAGCGATTCACCATGGGGTGCACTGGTCCTCTTTATCAAGAAAAATGATGGGTCAATGTACCTTTTCATTGATTTTCATTAGCTTAACAAGATCATGATAAATAACAAGTATCATTTTCCATGAATTGATGACTTGTTCAATTAACTATGTGGATCCTAGTACTTATTCTAATGGATCTTCGGTCAGGAAATTATCAAGTAAATGTGAAGAAGGTGGATATCCCCAAGGCTACTTTTCATACAAGGTACGGGCACTATGAGTTCATAGT
The DNA here is from genome assembly GCA_963277665.1 of Viscum album. Lineage (NCBI taxonomy): Eukaryota > Viridiplantae > Streptophyta > Magnoliopsida > Santalales > Viscaceae > Viscum > Viscum album. The sequence goes on from OY728143.1 coordinate 150,174,205, forward strand.
GGGTCCATTTGGACTCACTGGTGATCCAAAAATAATCACGGAATTAATGAATAGAGTCCTTAGGTATTTCATTGATAAATTTTTAGTAATATTTTTAGATGATATTCTTATTTAATTCAAAGTAAAGGAGGAGTGTGAAGATCATTTGGATATTACACTGAAGACCTTGCAGAAAGGATATATGTATGAAAATTATAGTAAATGAAAATTTTGTATGGATCAAGTAACATTCTTAGGGAATGTTATAACTAGAAAAGAGATATATATGGATCCTTAAAAAATAGAGGTAGTTAAAGGATGGACCTGACCAACATTTATGAAAGAAATCTTAGTTTACTTAGATTATCTCGGTACTATAACCAATTTGTGAGAAATTTCTCATGATTTTCAAGTCCACCAATAAAGATAACATAGAATGGGGTGAAGTTTTTATAGAATTAGGAATGCAAATAAATATTTAAATTTATTGATAGGTGGTTAATAACTGCACCTATGCTCATATTACCCACCAGTGGAGAAGTATTTTTGATCTATAGTAATGCATCAAAAAAAGTCTTGGGTTGTGTACTCATGAAACATGAAAAGGTGATAGTATGTGCCTCCCTCCAATTAAATATCCATGATTATAACTACTCGATACATGATCTAGAATTGGATGTAGTGATATTCACATTGAAGATTTGGGGACATTATCTCTATGGGGATAAGTGTGATATATATACAGATCATAAAAGACACAAGTATATATTAACACAAAATGAGATCAATATACACCAATGAGGGTGGTTAGAGCTAATCAAATATTATAATTATTAAATCCATTACCATCCTAGGAAGGATAATAGAGTGGAATATTCTCTGAGTATAAAGGATATTATAACCCTATCCATGATGAGAATTGCAAGGGATCCAATCTTATTGGAAATACAAAGAATAGACATAAGAATAATAAAAGGATATTAATAATACCTTACTCAAATTACTTCTTAATCATCTATTCTTAATAGGATCAATGATGATTAGAAGGATTGTGAGGTGCTATAGAAAATGGTATAAATATTCCAGAGTTCAAATTTATTAAAAATAGAGTTATAAGGTTTATAACATAGATATGTGTCCCATCAAAACCCAAACTAAACATGGAACTTCTAGAAGATATATATATCACATACTTCTCTATTCATCTAGAAAGCAATAATATTTATAGATAATTTAAGAAAAACTTATAGTGGGATAACATGAAGAGGGGATTGTATAATTTTCATCATGATGCTTGTTATACCAACAAGTCAAGGATGAAATATGGAAGTCTAAGGGTATGATGGAACCATTTATGATACTAGTATGAAAATGAAAAAACATAACTAGGGATTTCATCATAGGACTCCTCAAGACCCTAAAAGTAAATAATTCTATCTGGTTGGTAGTTAAACACTTTTCCAAGTTAGTACATTTAATTACTATCAAGGAAGATTTGTCTCTTGATCATCTTGAGATGATATACATAATGGAAGTTTTAAGACTGCATGGATTTCTACTATTTATTGTATTTGATAAAGATATGAGGTTTACCTTGAGGTTTTGGAGAATCCTTCATAAAAAATTGTATATAAAACCAAGATTAATCACTTCTTATCACCCTTAGATAGATATTCAGTCTAAAATAACCATTGAAACTCTAAAGGATCTGTTGATATCTTGTTAAATGGATTTATAAGGATTTTTTGATCAACACATTCCCTTAGTGGATTTCTCACATAACAACAATTCCCACTATAGAATTCAAGTGGAACCTTATGAGGATCTGTATGGGAAGAGATGTCAAAGTCCAACATTATGGGATGAAGTTGGATAGTAGAAGGTGATGGGACTTGACCTTATCCAATATATAACAGAGTAGGTTAAAACCATTCAACATCATATAAAATCCACACAAATTCAATAGAAAATATATGCATACAATCGTCAATGAGACTTGGAATTTGAGTTTAGAGATAAAGTGTTCCTTCATATATCTCCATGGAAGAAATTCATGAGTTTTGGAAAGAGGGGATAAATTAGTCCTAGATACATCATAACCTTCTAGATCCTTGATCGAATCGGAGTGGTGGCCAATCGACTAGCACTCCCACTTGACCTATCTCGAGTACATGATGTAATGACCCCGACCCTAGTTGCTTGAAGATAGTGCCTTAATTTATTACATTAGTATAATAAACAAGGAAATAACATCTTGAAGGACTGAATAGTTTATCATTTTTGAAAAACCAGATACAAATATATTTTTTAAAATACAAATTGAAAATAAAAACAATATACTAACTCCATTATAAACATCTATAAGTCCTATATTATCCCTACAATTCATTCATAATATACATCTTTGCATCCTAGGGGAAAATAAAACATAATAAAGGGGTGATATCAGATTCTCGGTAAGGGTAAGTAATATAGTGGAAGCTAATATTAACAATAAGGTATGGTGAATTACTAAAAACGCATTCTATTAGAAAATAAACCTGGGAATAATATATAAAGAATAAAAGATGAATAAATAATTCCATAAAAATAATCACATGAGAATGAATCTTAGCCATGGATATTATACTAGTTGCATATTCACATGGATGATCAATTACTAAAATCATAATGATGGAATTAATAGTATTGAACATTATAAATATACCATCAAGGTCTTAATCAAGACATCTGAAAATAAATGGTTAAGGCCTTGACCAAAATCCATTTCTATTTTGTCTTGTGAGACCTACCAATGCCTTGAGGGAATATAGTAGGGCCCACCCATCACTTACTAAGTCCAATTCATTCCTCATATGAATGAGGTTAAGATAAATAACATATATATGTGAAATTTAAATAATTTTACCCAATCTGTAAACATAATCACTAACCATTCTGAGTAGTATCATGAATGGTATCAAGATAGCACATCCACAGTCAAACTGATTATAAACCATTTAATAAAACATGGTAGATGATAATCATAAGGGATAAATATAAATAAAGAATAAAATTCAACATAGTTTTTTAAATAGATTAAAATACTAATAAAATCATTTAGGAATTCTTGAGATAATTCTCCCTTTTACTTTGCAAAGAAGAGTTCTTTTGGAAAAATCATTTATATTTGCCATAATTTTTTGTATAAAACCAAAAATGAATAAATATAGTTTTTAAAGAAAAAAATAGTAATTTTATAAAAATAATGGTTTCTTAAAGCATATTATGGATGGTACTTGAAAATGGGTAAGAAATCGAGATGTTCCCTTTAATCGGGATTGCGTATCAGAAATAATTGAGAAGAGAACCTTGTAAAACATGTATTTCACATAAAAGAAAGATTAACTGAACTAGATACATGAGTTTTTAATGTATAAAAATAATTTAGAATAATTATATATAAATAATGAATAATTAAATTGGTGTATAGGGGGATAAATCATAACTCGAATGAAAATAGAGGTTTGGGAAGAAAACCCTTACCATATGTCTGAAAGTGTTATATACTTGTCCTTAATGTCCGGGATAATCAAATTAAATCCATTAATTAATTAACTAATTAATAAAATTTTCTAAAAGTATTTTATTTAATATAATTTTATTAAGTTCACTTATGGTCTTTTTAATGAGTTATAAGAGACAATTTTATCGTTCGGGAGCATTCGTTTCCTTGGTTTTCATGATCAGTTTACTTGTATATGAGTTTATAAATTCCTGTAAAATGGGAATAGATATACATAATTGAAATTATATTTTATTAAAAAAATATAATAATAAATGGATATATAAGTCATTTGGATATTTTGGGTGATTATTAATTATTAGATAAGACGTTAGTGTTAATCGTTTAGATTATTTTTGTGGTTTTTCGATCATCACAAACTAGTTTTGTTCTATTAATTAAAATTATGTTTATATAATGGTTAAAAAATTGAATACGTTGTGATAAATATATTATATTTTTTTTAACCATAAAAATAGTTTTATGACCATCCACAAAGGTGTTAATGGAAAATGAAAATGCATCGTCCATGATGTCGGTAAATTAACACATCACGGGTGATGTTTTCATTTATAGAATAAAAGAGAGGGAGAAAGCAGTTTGATGGTGAATATTAAATTAAATTGATATAATTATAGTATATAAATGATATTATAGTTATCATTCCACTTGGATAAGGGGATTTTAGAAGAATAAAATAAAATAAAATAACTTGAAAAGAAATTAAAAGAGAAAGAGAGAGGTTTTTACCAATTGATTTTCTCCTCCTTGAGAACCTACTTAGATAAAAGGGCTTGGTATTTTGATAATAAAAAGGGCTCCTAGACATAGGGGAGGGTCTTGGTAATATTATTTGTTTTAAATTGGATAGGTATAAAAGATTATAAGTTGTTAGGAGAAGAGGTGGTGAGTGGTGGTATTTACAGTGGATGAGAGGGGTGTTTTTTTAATATTTTATTCATTTGTTTATTATTTTGGATCAAAACTATTAATAGTTTAATAATTATCACTAAATATATAAAAATAATTATGGGAAGTTATGGATTTTTTTGATTACATCATCTATGACTCAAGTAACTTATAATGTATATATACCGGAAATTACCATATTTCACTATTCGCTAAAAATTCAACTATTTCAGAAAAAACCTAAAAATAAACCCTAAATATTTTTTTATGTTTAGAATTAAAAAATGAACTAAATTTTATGAAAATAATTTTTAAAATATGAGAAATTTAATTTTTGATTAAAATCAACATTTACTTGAAAAATACATATTTTAAAATTATAACTGATTTTATAACACTTTGAATAATTAACTAAGGTCTCATAAAATTATCTTAAAATCATAAGACAACAAAATATTAATTTATGAATAAATTTTATGAAAATAAATTTTATTTTAAATCATTTTATTAATTATAAAATTGTAATTAAATATTTATGACTAGTAAAAATACCAACACTTAATTAATAATTTTTAAAATATTTATTTACTTATACTATGATATAATTATATCATACTTTAATTTATAAGATGCATAAGTTTATTTATACTTTCATGGGTGTGGTTACTATTCATTTGGCTGATTTACTATTCATAAGGTTCGTATTACTATTCCTGATGTCAAGTTACTATTACATCCGTATAGGATCTTTAACTTCTAGAAATACATCTTATTTCATTAATTATTTAGTTATAAAGTTTGTATTGGGTTATATAAGTGATTTTATGTGATTTATATAATATGAAATAATTATATGAAGGAAATTTTCATTGATAGAGTCTTGGGGCATTATATTCTCCCCTCCTACAAAATATTCCTCCTCGAAATTTCCAGAATGTCACCTCATAAAAATATTTGGGTAGTTCTTCATTGCAACTTCTTATGGTTCCCATGTAGTCTCTTAAATTTTATGATTTTTACAAACTACCTTTACCATCCAAGTCATCTAATTCCTCAACACCTATTCTTTAGTGTCCAGATTTCAGATAGGCTCTTCATAGTAAGATAAATCATGTTCCAATTTTATTCCTTCATAAGTGAGGACATGTGATGGGCCTAGCATGTAATTCCATAACAAAGAGACATGGAACGCATCATGAAATTTGGAAAGTATAGGTGGAATTGACAAATGAAAATCCATGACTCCAATCCTCTCAAATATTTCAAAAGGACCAATGTACCTGGGGCTTAGTTTCCCTTTCTTTCCAAATATTATAACACCCTTCCTTGGAGATACTTTCAAGAAAACATGATCTCCTGCATGGAATTCAAAATCCTTCCTTTGATTATCAGTATAGGTATTTTTCATACTTTAAACTACTTTGATATAGTTTTGAATAGTCTCTACCTTTTCTGTTGTTTCCTCTATAAGCTCTGGTCTTACAATCTTTCTTTCACCAACTTCATCCCTTTAAGTTGGTGTACAAAATTTCTTTTCATACAATGATTCATATAGTGCCATTTGAATAACTGAATGGAAACTATTGTTGTATGAAAACTCTACCAAAGAAAAATATCGATCCCACATACCTTGAAATTTGAGTGATCATGATCTTAACGTGTATTCTAATGTTTAAATGGTCCTTTCAGACCGCACATCAGTTTGAGGGTGATAAGAAGTACTCAAATGAATCTCTTTTTCCTGAGAATTTTGAATATTTTTCCATAATTTTGAGGTAAATATTGGATCATGATTAGATAAAACTGAAATAGGTGCTCCATGAAATCTTACAACTTTGTTAATATAGATTATTTCAAGGTGAGCTGGTGTAAAATCTTCCCTTATAGCGAGGAAATGTGGATATTTAGTAAGTTGATGAACAATTACCCATATTTCATCATTATTTCTTGGATTTTTTATAATCCAATGAAAAAATCCATAGTAATTTCATCCCATTTCCATGTAAAAATAAGGATAGGTTGCATGACTCCTCTAAGATGTTTTCTTTCATCCTTCACATGTTGAGAGACTAAACATCTTGATATATAATCAGTAATTTCATGATTCATATTATCCCACCATAAATTTTTCTTCAAATATCTATACATCTTAGTGCTACCAGGGTGTATAGAGAAATTAAAAGCTATGAGACCATCAAATAACTCCTGATTTACCTCAGGTATTGTGGGAACACAAATCCTCTTCCCAAATTTCAGCATTCAATCCTCATACAAAAAGTCTTCCAACTTACCATCTTTCACAGATTTAATTTTCCTTTGAAAATTATCATCATCAGATTGAGAACCTTTAAACCTTTCCTATAAATATGGTTGGGCAAACAATTGAAAAAGTAATGATGTTTCACCTTCCTTGATAATTCCCATGTCCATCTTTTCTAAATCCATGTACAGAGGATCCTTTTCAATCCTCATTTTGTACAAAACTCCATGATCCTTCCTACTCAATGCATCTTTAACCTTATTTTCCTTCCCCGGGTGGTAGTTTGTTGAACAATCATAATCCTTGAGCAACTCAATCTATCTCCTTTGCCTCAAATTGAGTTCTTTCTGTGAGAAGATATATTTCAAACTCTTGTGATCTATATATATCTAATATATTTCACCATAGAGATAGTGTATCCATATTTTCATATCAAATATTATATCTTATAACTTAATATAATGAGTTGAATAGTTTTTTTCATGAGTTTTTAACTACATTAATGCATAGGAAATAACTCTATCATTCTATATAAGGACACAACCAAACCCTTTATTTGATGAATCACAATAAATCACTAATCCACCATTTCCTGATGGTAGAGTCAAGATTGGAGCATTCACTAATATCCTCTTCAATTATTAAAAACATTTTTCACATTCTTTTTCCATATGAACTTAACCCCTTTATGAGTAATCTTGGTTAATGGGTTAGCTAATTAGGAAAAAAAATTGAATGAAATGATGATAGTAAAATATTAAAACAATGAAACTACACACCTCAGTTATGTTTTTTGGTGTACTCCATTCCTGAAATTTCTTTTTCTTCATAGTATAAATTGATATTCCATCCTTAGAGACTATATGGCTAAGAAAATAAACTATTTGAATCCATAATTCACACTTTTTAAACTTCCCATTTAACTCTTTTCATCTAAGAGTATCTAGAACAACCCATAAGTGGTTCTCATGGTCCTTATAGCTTTTGGAATATATAAAGATATCATCAATAAATACCACAAAAAATTATCAAGATATTCCTTGAACACTATGTTCATTAGATACATAAAAATAGAGGATGCATTAGTTGGTCCAAATGGAATTATTGTAAACTCATAATGTCCATACCTGGTTTGAAATTCTATCTTTGTAATATCTTCCTTCCTCACGTGCAATTGATGATATCCAGATCTAAGGTCAATATTTGAAAAATATTGAGCTTCATGAAGTTGATCAAATAAATCAAAAATGCGACGTAGGGGATACTTGTTCTTTATTTTAATAGCATTTATTTCTCTATAGTCAATAAATAGCCTCATGGATCCATTTTTCTTCTTGAAAAAGAGAAAAGGGGTTCCCCATGGAGAAAAACTGGGTGAATAAATCCATTATCACTCAATTCCTCTAGTTGTTTCTTAAACTCTATTAATTCCACAGTATCCATTCTATAATTATTCATCGATATTGGTCTTTCACCAGGAATTATATCAATAGAGAACTCAACTTCCTACTCTGTAGGATATCCAGGTAAATCCTTTGGAAATACATCAATCTATTATTGCACAATAGGTACATATTAGATTTTAATATTTCTTTCCTCATCCATAGATGATGTTTTATCTTCCTCCCCAATAACTTCATTTAGAAGAGATAATGTAAGTAGATATAGATATGACTCAGATGATGAGGTTTCTTCTCTAAAGATAATGGATTCTACATCTTCCTATCTCATCCTAATTTCTTTCTTTTTGCAATATATTTTCGCATCATATTTTTAAATTCAGTCCACATGAAGAATTATATCAATGTAAATCATAGGTATTGTGACAAGGTTAGAAACTAAAGCATGTTTATGTGTCATAAAGAGGACTAGCTGACACATCTTTGTTACAATGATACTTCCCTTAGAAGTTTTGACTCAAAATTACTTTATTAATTCAATAGGAAATTTATAATTTTCTTGTAAAAATAGGAAGATATAAAAGAATGCAATGATCCAAAATTAAATAAATCATTGGATAAGTTTGAGGAAACAATTAAAGTACCCACCACTATATCATTACAAACTTCAACCTTTGTAGTTGTGATCGCATAAGCTAGGCCTTTCTCCATTATACTTTTTTAGGGAAATTTTCCTTGACGCTTAGGATAATCATTTACATATTGTAACATATTCCTAAAATTCTATAATTTAACATTGGTAGCTTCTTTCATTCCTTTTAAATCAAGGTCTTGGTGTCCTTTTTCTCCACAATTGTAACAGACTCTTTTTCCCTTTTAAGTAGGCACTAGGGTGTTTCCTTTTACAAGTATCAAATTCTAGAAAATTACCTTTTTATTCTTACCTTTATCCATTATTTCCTTTTCGTCCCTATTATTATCTTTTTTCCTTTTAAATTCATAAGACTTAGAGAATTATTTCTCTGACTTGATATCACATGAGACTATATCTTCATGTGATGAGAAATTTTGGGAGATCAGATCCCTTTGGAGGAATGGTTTTAACCCATAAAAGAATCGATCAATCCTTCTCCTTAGATTACATATATAGTATGTGACATTCCTTTATAACCTTGTAATGTTGGATTCATACTTTGAAAAGTTTTCATCCTCGTTTTGTTTCAGACTCAAGAATTGCCTCTCCATATCCACTCTTTATTCATGAGGAAAATATTTATCTATGAAAATTTCCTTAAAATCCTTTTATTCCATGTTTGTTATTACATCGTCCTCCTTTATGTTTTGAATTAATGATCATCATTGATCAATATCTCTTGAGAGACGATAAACTTCCATGATAACTTTCTCCCTTTTATTACTTCACAAAGTGAGAAATGTCTTCTCTAAGGAACTTATCCACTACTCCACTATAAATGGGTTTGTTTTCCCATTGAATGATTGAGGATGTTGTCACATAAAGTGGTCTAACATTTCTACTCCGTGTTTTTGGATTAGGATTCTATATAAAGGTAAGGTTATTATTCATAACATGAGTCAGCTATCCTGGTATAGTTATAAGTTGTGAAACACCAGTCACGGATCTAGTACCTACATCGTTTTCTTTCATAGGAGGGTAATACCTGCATGGGATACACATGTTTATATGGTTTCCATTCCTTCCACTAGGCACCATTTCTAAATAATATCATACACTAAATTTGGTTATGCATCATAATGTATAATCTCCAACAAGCAAAACAATTAACATAAATTTAAATTTCATGCATAACTAATATCATAATCATAAACATGGTTTCTTTGGGGACATATTTACTATTAAATCCTTCATAATGGTTTGTAAATAAAATTTTAATTATCCTAAGAATATCCCTTGGGAGTTTCAAACCAGGTGTTTAGTAAGGCCCATTTTCATGTACTTGATTACCCCAATTCAGGCCTGGAAAACCTTTTTGGAGTTGTTACCCCTAGGTACATGTATTCTAGAACCACGTCCACTTGTAGTATCCAGATAGGGATGTATTTCTAGGAATACCCACATAATATATACCCTTAAAAATTCTAGGATTTTTCCTATTCTTATCCTAAAATTCTATCTTATGGTTATGTTCCCTAATCTATGTTTCTAAATCTAGTTTCCAAGGTTTTTTCTAAACATTCTTTGATACCAACTGTAAATTCCCCGACTCCATTTTCCCGAAGCTGGTGCCTTAATTTATTACATTGGTATAATAAACAAGTAAATAACATCCTGAAGGACCAAATAGTTAATTAGTTTTTGAAAACTAGGTACAAACTTAATTTTTACATTACAACTTTAAAATAAAAACAATATAGCAACTCCATTGAAAACATCTATAACTCTTATATTATCCCTACAAGTAATTCATAATATATATCTTTGCATCCTAGGTAAAAATAAAACATAAGAAATGGGTGATATAATATGCTTATTAAGGGTAATTAATACAGCAGAAGCTAATATAAACAATAATTATTGGTAAATGACTAAAAACATGTTCCATTAGAACATAAACTTGAGCATAATATGCTAAGAATAAAATCTGAATAAATAATTCCATAAAAATAATCACATGAGAATGAAGCTTAACCATGGATATTATACTAGTAAAACATTCACATGGATTATCAATTACTAATATCATAATAAGTGAATTCATAATTCTATACATCATAAACATACCATCGAGGCCTCAGCCAAGACATCTGAAAATAAATGGTTAAGGCCTCAACCAAAATCCATTTCTATTTTGTCTCATGAGACCTATTGATGCCTCAAGGGGCTATATCGGGCCCCAACCATAAAATAAAAAGTCCAATTCATTTCTCATATGAATGGGGTTAAATATAAACAACATATACATATGAAATTTAAATAACATTCCCCCAATTTGTAAACATAATCACTAACCATTCTGAGTAGTATAGTGAATGGTATCAAGATAGAATATCCATAGTCAAACTGATCATAAACTCTTTAATAAAATATAGTATATGATAATCATAAGATATCAATATCAATAAATCAAAAAATTCAACATAGGGGTTTAAATAGACAAAAATACTCTAATAAAATCACTGAGTAATTCTTGGGAGAAATACCCCTTTTACTTTGCAATGAAGAGTTGTTTTGGAAAAATAATTTGTTTTTATCATAATTGTTTGTATAAAACCAAAAATGAAAAAATGTAGTTTTTCATGAAAAAATTAGTGGTATTATAAAAAAATCGTGTCGTAAAATAGATTATGGATGGTACTTGAAAATGGGTAAGAAATCGAGATGTTCCCTTTAATCTGGCTTGCATATCGGGAAGAATTTAGAAGGGAACCTTGTAAAACATGTATTTACTATAAAAAAGATGAACTAAATAGGATACATATGTTTGGAATGTATACACATAATTTATAATATTTATATAAAAATAATGAATAATTATATTGGTGGATAGAGGGAGAAAGCATAACCCGAATCAAAATGGAGGTTCGGGAAGAAAACCCTTGTCTTATGTCCAAAAGTGTTCTGCACTTGAACTTAATGTCTTGGATAATAAATTTAAATCAATTAATTAATTAATTAAGAACATTTTATACATATATTTGATTTATTATAATTTTATTAAGTTCCTTTATGGTCTTTTTTATGAGTTATAAGATACAATTTTATCGTTCAGAAGCGTTCGTTTCCTTTTTTTTCACCACAATACATTTTTTTGATTTTATAAAATAAATCACTTTGAGGAAAAGTGAGAAACATCAAAAATACAATACCACCATAAGGTTCCATTGGTAGGATGAGCAAATAACCCTATCTAAGACCAGACCCACCCAAAAAACACCACAAAACAACCCCCAAAATAGCATTCAAAACCAAAAAAAAAATAAAAATGGCCCGGCCAAGGAACGCTACCGAGGACCGACCCACCCAAACCATCACCCTGCAACACAAACTAACAAATCTCCTCAAATCCATACACCTCAAGCATAAACTCGGTCGCATCCAACGACATCACTGAGGCTGTACAGGACATCGGCACCAGCCACTCCAACCACAACGTCGGAACCGCACCAGAACCATTGAGGCTGATGCGCCATCGCCACCGGAACCAGAACGTGGGATGGATAAAGTTGCACCAAGCCAACCACAAAAAGAACCCCTAATCTCACCTCTATACCAGAATCCACCATCCACCCAAATCATCTAGGAATCCATTGAACAAGACTAAAATGGAGTCTTTTGCGAGGGATTAGGGTGAAATGGTATAGGAGACCAGAGAATGGCGGACCTGCACCAGAGGAACAAATAAGGAACAAAAAAATAGTCAGAAGTGGGACCCAAAAAGGGAATAAATACCTAAAAATGATTCATTGGGGGAGGGAAGAACATGCAAGGGGATTCTGATGGGCCCGATCATTCCTGAATAAGCCCTCTGTGACCTCATAATAACTAAGGAAGAAGACGAAAACCATGCCTCATTCTAGCCCGCAATGACCAACCGCCGATCAGAGGTGCCAACAGAGTCAGACTAGGAATGATTGAGGTTGTAGTTGGGGCATGCACAGAGACTAGTATACTGGTTTTTTCGGAGGAGGGTGAATGACCACATTCATCATCATAGCTCCGACAATCCACGAAACCCTGAGGTGGTCAAAGAACACCACAGTATGCCATCATCACTACTCTGGCCGACCGTGTGAGGAGGAAAGAATAGAGAATGAGAGAAGATACCAATGAAGTAAGGGCAAGGCAGCGGTTGGGAAACCCTAGACCATAGAGAGAACTCCTACTCGTACTCCGCCCCTTATGGGCTCATCGTTCATTTCCTTGGTTTTCATGATCGGTTTACTTGTATATGAGTATGGAAGTTCATGTAAAATGGGAATAGATATCTAGAATTGAATTTATATGTTATTAATGAACATACATAATATTAAATAGTTATATGAGTCATTTGGATATTTGGGGTGAGGATGAATTATTAGATAAGACATTAATTTTAATCATTTAGATTATTTTGGCAGTTTTTTGATCATCACAAATAAGTTTTGTTTTATTAATTAACATCATGGGTATATAATGGTTCTAGAACATTACATAGATTTTAATACATATATTATAATTTTTTTAACCATATAAATGGTTTTATGACTATCCTTGAAGGTGTTAATGGAAAATGAAAATTCATCGTCCATGATGTCAGAAAATTGACACATCACGGATGATGTTTTCATTTATAGAAAAAAAGATATAGAGAAAGGAGTTTGATGATGGATCTTCCATTAGCATGATATAATTATAGTATATAAATTATTTTGGAGTTATCATTCCACTTGGATAAGTGTAGTTGAGTAGAAGATAAGAAAATACAAGAACTTTAAATGAAATTTAAATAAAAAGAAAATAGTTTTTACCTCTTGATTTTCTTCTCCATAAGAACCACCTTAGGGAAAAGGGTTTGGTATTTTGAAGAGGCTAATGCATATTTCACATGGGGGAAGGTATTGGGAAGATTATTGGGTATAAATTAGATAAGTCTCGAAGCTTAGAAGGTGTGAGGAGAATACGTGGTGAGGGTGGTATTTATAGTGGAGAAGGGTGTTTTTTGAATATTTTATTCATTTGTTTATTATTTTGGTTCAAGACTGTGAATAGTTTGAGAATTATCAATAAATATATTAAAATAATTAAGGGAAGTTTGAGATTATATTGCTTACATCATTTATTACTCAAGTAATGGTCTATTTAACTTATAATATATATATACCGTAAATTATTGTATTTCACTATTCACCAAAAATTCAACTATTTCAAAAAAATATCAAAAATTCACTCTAACCATTTTTTTTTACATGTAAAATCCAAAAATGAACTCCATTTTAGGAAAATAATTTTCTAAATATGATATATTTAATTTTTAATTAAAATCATTATTTACCCAAAAAAATATAGATTTTAAAATTATAACTGATTTTATAACACTTTTAGAAAATAACTAAGGTCTCATAAAATTATCTTAAAATCATAAGACAAAAAAATATTAATTTATGAATACATTTTATGGAAATAAATTTTCTTTTAAATCATTTTATTAATTATGAAATTATAAATAAATATTTATTTATTACTTAAAAAAATACCAACATTTAATAAATAATATTTATAATATTTATTTAATTATACTATGATATAATTATATCATACATTCATTTATAAGATACCTAAATTTTATTTATACTTTTATGGGTATATTTACTATTCATTTGGCTAGTTTACTATTCATAAGGGTCATATTACTATTCCAAAGGTCACATTACTATTTCATCAGTATAGGTTCTTTAACTTCTATAAATACCTATTATTTCATTAATTATTCATTTATATAGTTTTTATTATGTTATATAAGTTATTTTATTTGATTTATAGTATATGAAATAATTATAAGAAGGTAAATTTCATTGATAGTGTTTTGGGTTGTTACACATGATGTTTTCTATGTATCCCTCTTGAGTAAGTACATACCATACCCATAAATTGTACTGAATAAAAAGGTGGTACCATTTAAGAATAACATTTCATATAATGAGTATCTAGTAAAGATCTTAGATCATAGAGAAAAGGTTCTTCAAAACAAGACAACTAACATGGAAAAATTTTTGTGGCAGCACCACAAGTTTGAGGAAGCGACTTGGGAACTATAAGTGGTGATAAAACATAAGTACCCTCATCTTTTTAAGTGTCTGAATGAAATTTTGATGGGAAATTTATTATGGGGTAATAATTTAATGACCTGAACATTTATAAATGAAATTCCCTTTTTAAATCGGTAAATTTATTAAAAATAAATGAAATTATACAAAAAAATGCACTAATTTTGTTATTTTGAACCATTATAAGTTATATATTGTCTTATTTAAATGATATTTAAGAATCATAACCCCTGATAGCATATCCATTATATAGATATTTCATGATTAGTATATATATATAGGGTTATGATAAATCCATTTGACACAGAAAAAAGAAGTGATGGCCTCAACCAATACGAGTATACCCTATAAAACCCATTTATTTGATCTTATAAGGGAAATTGCATCACTGTAATTTACCCTTGACCAATACCAATATGATATACAAAAACTAAATCATGATTAAAACAATTTGTGGTATAATTTTAATCTCATCGAGATCATGTCCCAAACCATATTCACTGAACCATGGTTATATTTACTTTAAAATGGTCAAATAATAAAGTTTGATAAAAATTAGATTTTGATATGATGAAAAAAAATTATTTTTGAGAAATATATAGTTTTAATCAACATACTCTTTTGATGAATTCAAGAATTTTTTTAAAAAATAAATTTTAATAAAATATTATTAATAAATAATATTTATTAAATATAAATGATAATATAATTTTACGAAGTTAAATGTAATTGTTATAAGTACTTGAAAACTGTTATTGTTAAAAAAACTGGTATTTTTAAATAAATATGGATTTTTTATTTAAAAATGTAAATTACCATATTTATAAAATTATTTGGATAAAATAAATATTATTTTTTAAATAATCTTGTTGAAATTATCTAACAGAAAATTTTTCATAATTTTTTGAGATAATTGGATTTTTGGGTAAAAATTAAATATGGTATAATTATATGGTATGTATTATGACATCATAAAATCAAAAAAGTGATGTAATAAATACTATAAAGACTATATATGACCAAAATTATGTTTTACCTTAAAAATAATGTGTTCTTTAACTTATTTGATTAATTTTATAAAACATTAATTTTAATATCCTGGTTTTTAAAAAGATATCAAAATCTCTCTTGTTGATAAATTATAAGTGTCTTATGTTTAAAAATTATTTATATATGAAAATAACTTAATAAAAGATTGAAAGGATTTGAGTAAGGTTAGAAGCCCAGTTAATATAGGGGAATACTCAATCAAATATTTTCAAAGTCATATGTTGAGTTAGTATGAGATTCTGAAGCCCGTAAAGCCTCAATGAAGAAGAAATAAAAATATTAACTATATTATATTACATGCACACAATTTATTCAAAATAATTGAATAAATCCATAAAAGTGTGTTGTGTGATAAATGTGATACAACAGTTAGATCTGGAACGTGGTGTTTACCCTAAATGGGGTATAACATTTGTAAGTGTCAAATGTTCGGATGGATCACCCGTGAGAATAAATTATTTAACATTTTTACTATAGTTTTTATAAAATATTTTAATATCACCCAAATGGTACATCATATATTAAATCTAATACCATGTTTAGGTTTGGAACATGGGGTTTACCCTAGGTGGGGTATATCTTTTATACGCATTGTGTGTTTGGAAACATCAATGTGATAAAAATATTTTTATATTTATTTATTTATTTATTCCATTTTTTAAATAATAAATAATTAATATATCTTAAATGGTGCATCATATGAGAAATATGAGGCCACTGTTAGGTTTGGAACATTACGTTTACCCTAGGTGTGAATATCATTTATTCCCATCAGACGTTTGGTCAGGTCACCCATTAATATAAGTTATCTAATTTTTATATTAACAAATAATTATCATGTTATCAATTTAATTAAAAAATCTATTATACATATTCTTCTCCACTAGAACATAGAGACTCTATTGAAACACACAGGGTGTTTTCAAACCATCAAATAAGAGTGTTTGTTGACCAATTAAAAATCAGAAATGCCATATTAAGTATAAATAAATGACTTCACATTCAATTTTAGATTGAATAATGGGTTTAAAACATGTATTAAATTCATTGGGTCTTAGAATGGAATTCTAATCCATAGTTGCATCATATACCTGATTGGCTCTTTTTTGGTATCTTCTCACATTCAAGCCTCTTTGCACGTGGTCTAATGTCCGAAGAGTGGTTGGTCAAACCATTTTTTCCTTCTCCTCCTTCAGTGTGTGGCACATCTAGAAGATGGCAGGTTTTTAATTTCATTTCATTTTATTTTATTGTTATTCTATTTTTCTTATTCTTCTTTTTTCATTTACCAAAAATGGAAAAATTCTAGAAATTAAAAAAATTTAAATAAAAATAAAAATGATGATTTTAAATTGATAAACCTAAATTACATAGGAATATTTTCTTCAATAAACTTGTCAATATATATATATATTGATAATCACTTGAAATATTTAAGGATAATTAATTAAAATTATCAAATTCTAATTATTTTAGATTATCAATAAATAATTATTAAATAATTTATCTATGGATAATTATGTGAATTTTATCAAATGATTTTTTTTAGAAATTATCAAGATATATATATATATGTTAATAATTGCATTTAAATTTTAAGAATAATATATTAAAATAAAATTATCAAAGGATAATAAATTATCATATGTAATTATAAAAGGATGATTTATAAAAAATTATCAAAATATAATTGTAAAGGATAATTTATGATAATATTGTCAAATATAATTATAAAAGGGATAATTTTTAGTAAAATTATCAAATGATAATTATAAAGGATAATTTATCATAAATTTTCAAAAGATAGTTATAAAGGATAATTTAGGATAAAATTATCAAATATAATTATAAAAAGGTAATATGTATAAAATTATCCAAATATAATTATAAAGGATAATTTATAATAAATTATCAAAAGATAATCATTCTTTAAGAGACTATAGAGAGCGCATGATTTAACCTTAATGATAATTTGGAAATTATCCTAGATATAGAAGGTATCATCTCATGTGATATTTTATTTATTTTTGAAATAAAATAGTTGGTTTGGATTTTAGGGACCCTTGATGAACCTTGTGCATTGACGTGTTAAATGTTTTGATAAAAAGGCCATGAAGAGGGATCTTGATTGGTTTATTCCCGCATTTTTACATCAATGACTTTTGAGGTAGGAGTATCCTTGTCTTTATGGGATCTTTTTTACACATATTTCCACAATTTATTTATTTTTTGGCTTATTTGATATTGTGCTTGACTTATGATCACATGTGGGTGTGTGTGTAGCCCATGATATAGTGTGTTTTGATTCCATGGGATTGATGTCATTACTTGATTCTATGTTGATGTTTAATTCACATGTTGATGTATATTATGATGTTATATTTCTCATGATGTGTGTTATGGTTGTTATCATTCTTTGACTTGTCATGTTTTCCTTGGAAGATTGGTATGTGTATACATGACAGGTGGATGTCAAGTATGATTACTCCCTGTGGGGTGCCCGTAGGATGTGCGGCGAAGACGACGGCGCAACATGATAACCTTATAACCTAACATTTACTTGATGCCTTGTGGATTATGAGTAAATGAACGACACTTGATGCCTTATGGATTTTGAGTATTACCCAATTCCTTGGGGATTCCAGGTAGGTTATAGATACTCGGTGCCCTGTGGATACTGAGTATTAATTGATGTCTAGTTGATTTTAGGTAGGTTGTTTTCACTCGATACTTTGTGGATTCCAAGTGATTCTCCAACAGCCTTATGGATGGTTTTGGATACTTATTGGCATACAATACATTTACAGTAGGAAGTCGAAGTAAGCACATATGGGGGTTTTTCGTAGCTTGGATAGCGCATAACCGCTCGGTTATTGATTGTGTGTTACTATGATTGTTACAAATTTATTATTACTATGGAATACACTTGTATATTTGAGTGCATCATGTTAAGGACACATTGGCGGTGTACTAATGAGAATTTTTCTCACACCCTACTTAGGTATTTTGATGCACTTGTAGATTTCATGAGGAATCTGGTGGATGGAAAGGGCCCTATGGTGTACTACTGAGTTGAGGAGCGTGGAGGTGGTGATGGGCTGGAACAGACATCGGTAGGACCTACAGTTTATCATGTTTTTGTTTATGTACTTTACTTACATTAGTTATGCTTTCTACTTTGGGAGCTACTTTATTTGTATGATATGTATATCATATTTACCTTTCTACATGTTTAATATGATTATTTATTGTATTGGTTAGTTTTTATTATTGATCCTATGAAATGATACTAAGGGTATAGTCACCCCACTGATGGATTTAGAAACTTGCTACTAGTCGGAAGCCTCTTGTATATGGGGAGGCATGCATGAGAACATGTTTTATTCAGGCATGGACCTTGTGGTTTGGGTTGGGATGTTACAAATTGGTATCAAAGGATTTAGGTTACTTACTAACTTTTTCTTCTCTTTCTTTGGGTTGGCACATGTTAGATATAATATAGGATGGTTTGGACTCAGATAGGGGAACCATGTTAGTGCATGACCAGCACTACATAGTAGACCTTTGAGTTGGAACAAATATGCAATTATGTTTTTCTATTACTATTGATTAAACTCACCTTGGTTGATGAACATGATGATTATATTTCATTTAGGATATTTATCATATGTTCATGAATCATGGCTAGGAACATAGGTTCACATCCCATGTATATATACTTGTTGGTGTGCTGCATATTAATTTGTTAATTAAATGCCTTGATTTATGCTATCTGTTTGGGATAGTTTCTCTTTATGTGACATATATATGTTTCATGTTGTTGTGATATATATTTAATTAGATTTAATTAGTTGAACTTTACATGTTGTTGTATTAGTATATATATGATGATTGTGACTAATGTACAGGGATGGAGAAAAGGGTTAGTTCTAGAAGGGTTATGCTATGGGTTGAGGGTAGACTCCAAGGGAAGCTTTTGTATGATCCCATAGATTTGTTATTATTTAATAATGTTCCTAATATTTTTATTTATTTTAGAGATATTGTCACAAATATGTTTGATGGTACCATCAGTTGTGGCAACCCAAGATGCTCTCATTCCACCACCTATGGTACAGGGTGGTATACCTTATCATACTCATGTACAGGATTAGTTATTTAGGATGTAGATCCAATTAAGCTGGGACTTTTTCAGATAGTTCATGTCTAGGGTGGACCCACATAGAGAACCATGACTAATCATGCTCAGGATTTCCATCTCCAATTCCCTATAACGTTCTAGGTAACTGGTGGCCTGCAAGATGTATAGGATTGTATGGACTTTATTGAGAGAATCTTTGAGCTGATCTAGACTCTCAAGGTAGGGTGCATAATCCTAGTGACCTTCATGTTTCAAGGACCCACCGGGATATAGTGGACTACCATGAGCTAATCTTGGAGACGAGCGGGTCTTACTTGGATGTCCTTCAAGGATATTTTTCTCAAGTTTTATTTTCCCAACATGATGAAGTTGGACTGTGCCTATGAGTTCATAGAATTACAAAATGGTTATGTGATGGTCTATGTATATTCTTTCCAATTTATGGAGTTTCTTTGCTTTGATCCTTTGGTAACTGGTAATGATGTGTAGAAGGATCATAAGTTTTAGATAGTCCTTTGACCAGAGCTCAGATGTCAAGTTAGATTATTTAACCTAACTATGTATACACAAGTCTTCTACATGGTCCTAAACTTTGAAAATGTATTGGAGGAGGATAGAATATCATGCTTACTTATAGCTCATAGTGGTCTAGTGACTTAGTTTCCTCTCACTACTATGGTAGTTCCTTCTGAAAGTAAGAAAGAGAAGAAAAGAGATGTGTAGAGAAGTACCAACATGTATGTAGATCATAGTTTATCTCCATCAGACCCTTTGGTAGGATTTTCACAATGTTTTAACTGTGTAAAGTTGAGAAACTTTTATAGGTTTTGTACTATATCTCATAGAACATGTCAAAAGTGCAGGAAGAAGGATAATCTTCAATAGTTTTTCCACAAGATTTCTAGGTTGATCTATCACAAAGGTAGGGGTTAGACACGGGGATACGGTTAAGGTTCTCAGTAGCAGACTCAAACTAGTCATGCACCCTAAGGGTAGGGGAGAGTAGTTGTGGTTAGTCACATGTACATTATTCACTAGACTCTAGAAGATGGTGGAGAGAGACCATCCACTATTTGAGGTACAGTCTTGGACACCTCTACTTTATCTACTACCTTATTTGATACCAATGCTCCCTATTCTTTCATATCTACATAAGTAGTTTTTTGACTTGACTTACAAGTCAAGTTATCATTCAAGTTAGTCTCCCTTGATACACAATTGGGTATGAGAGTGGAACGTCTTCAATTATTCCCAAAGTGTCCACTAGTCTTTGTCGGCTATGAAAATATATGGGAATTCATAATTCTATAGATGATGAATTTCGATATGATTCTCAGAATGGACTGGCTAACCAGCTTCTAAGCTCACGTTGATTTCTATCATAGATGGGTATCTTTTAACTTTAAAAATGGAGAGAATTTATTGATGTGGTAACTGTTAGAGTAAATATTTGTACCATAATTGGTCTATATTGGTACAATAAAATCATAGATGGAAGGATTGACCCTTTCAGCATCATCAGTGGACCCCCCCCCCCCCCCCCATCTTTTCATCCATTCATGGATCTCTATCAAGACATCTTTCTAGATGACTTCACAGGACTCCCTCCTCATAGAGGATTTGACTTTGAGTTAGATCTCATAGCATATGTTAAACCCATTTTTATACCCCTATATCATATGGATTCAATCAAGCTAAAGGATCTCAAGGTACAATTAGTTGAATTAGAGATGAATGTATTTCTCCAACCTAGTACTTCACCATGGGGTGAACCTATTTTGTTCACTAAGAAGCCGGATGGTGGTCATTGACTATGTGTTGATTACTGGAAGCTAAACCAGGTGAAGGTGAAGAAATGATATCTATTTCTTAGGATTAATGATCTTTTTGATCATCTATGGGGATCCTGGTGTTTCTCTAAGATTTATCTTCAATTGGGCTACCACCAGTTGTGAGTTGGGAAGGAGGAAATTATAAAGACGGTATTTCAGAGCATATATGGACTATATGAGTATTTTTTTTATGTCGTTTGTGATAAAGAACACACTAGTAGTGTTCATGGACCTCATGAACAATATATTTCATACATACATGGACTCTTTCACCATAGTGTTCATCGATGACATCCTCATCTACTCATTGACACTAGAGAAACATACTAGGAACCTTGAGATATTCCTGAGTACACTTCGAGAACACAAACTTTATTCCATGATGTTAAAATGTGACTTCAGGGTTAAATAGGTGGATTTTCTAGGACATGTGGTGTATGAGACCAGTATATCAGTAAGACCATAGAAGTTCAAGGTAGTCATGTCTTGGACACATCCCCGAAATGTGTTTGATATTATGAGCTTTCTAGGTTTAGCAGGATATTACCAGCAATTTATCTAGGACATCTCCCAACTATAAGTACCCATGATAGCACTGAAAAATAAGGGAGTAAAGTTTCAATAGTCATACCAGTGTGAAGAGGATTTCCATGATCTAAAGATAAGGTTGATGAAAACTCTATTACTAACACTCTCTGAGCCTGGGATTGGTTATACAGTGTACTGTGATTCATCAGGAATTTTTATAGGAGCGGTGTTGATGCAAAGAGAGTAGGTAGTTTCCTATAGGTCTTGTAAGCTATGAAACTATGATGAGGACTACTCTACAAGTGACTTGGAACTGGAATTAGTGGTCAAAACTCTGAAATGTTGGAGATGCTATCTCTTCGGTGAGAGATTTATTGTTTACACTAACCACAAAAGATTTAGTTATATCTTCACATAGAGGGACCTAAACCTGATACAGAGGTGATGGTTTGATAATCTATAGAAATTTTAATTTGAGATGGCATATTCACCTAGGAAGGTAAATGTCATAGCGGATTCCCTTGGTTGTAAGACACAGTCTAAGTAGAAACTTGGAGAGAGGTCCTTAGAGGAGCATTGGCGCTTGATGAGTTTTTTGGTTGAATGGAGGATGGGTGTCTCATAGGACCATTTTTTGTGACTTTTTCACCATTTATAGTCATATCCTCACTTGTGGAGTTAGTAAAGGCTGAACAAAAGTTATACTCAAATTGTATAGTAATGAGGGAAAAACTAGTTGGTGATAACTCAATGCCCAAATGGTCGATGGGAAATGATAAGGTGACCTTCGTACAAGGAAGAGTGGTAGTCCCAACTTCTATTAGAGAGAAGATGATGAGGGATTATCATACTTATAGATGGGAAGTACATCCTAGTGAAGCCAATATGTATCATTAATTTAGGCAATAGTTATGGTTGTCAAGGATGAAGAGAGACATTGTCAGTTTTGTCTCCTGATGCCTCACCTGTCAGAGGGTGAAGGTCAAGTACCAGCTTCCTGGGGTATTGTTTCATCCACTCCTGATACCAATATGGAAGTGTGAATGGATCACGATGGTATTTTGTTGGATTTACCTAGGATCCTGAGTATTCATGACGTATTCTAGGTGATTTTTGGTTGGTTAAAAAAGTATTCTCACTTATTACCTATTAGAGAGACTCAGTTAGCAGAGGAGTTGGGAAATATCTATGTCCAAGAGATCGTGCACCTTCATGGATCCCTATTGAACATTTTTTAGATAGGGATGCACGTTTTACATCACGCCTTTGGTAGGGCTTACAAAAATCCCTTTAAAATAAAATAAGATTGATCATAGTGTACCATTCTTAGATCAACGGATAGTCTGAATAGACTATACGCATATAGAAGGATATGCTTCGTGCCTATATGCTATACTTTGGTGGATCATGGAATGATCACCTAGATTTGATTGAGTTTTCATACAATAACAGTTATTAGAATTTGTTTTATATGGAACTTTATGAGGATCTTTATGGGAGGCCATATCGATCACTGTTGTGTTTCCATGAGGTGGGTGAGGAAGGAGTTGTTGATCCCCTTATGGTATAGGATACCTTTAAGAGAGTTCATCTAATGTTGTTGGGAAAAAATCCCTCAAGGTAACATTGCATCATTTTTTGGCTGGTTTTGTTTGTTGACAATACAAGTTTCCATGGTGAATTGCTGAGTTCCATAGATTTTGTTGACAATCCATGTTGAAAAAAAACCATTAAAAGGGAATGGAAGATCTGGAGGTGGTACAAAAATAGTAGATACAAGGTGATGTCGTTTCCCAGTGTTTGCCAAATTTTTGGGTTCCAAAATTTAGAGTTTGGTTTTCATCACAAAAAGTGAATTTCCTCGAAGATCTCATCAAAATATTATAAAGGTTTGAGTTTCGCAAAGATACACTTTTCCAGGTGTGTTTTGTGATGACATGAAAGTCTTTGATGGTGATCTGCGTGATTACGACAAATCTTTGAGAAAGTGGACTTTCTTTAAGGCCATATAAAAATATGGAAAAGGCATGAATTTTTTGAAGACTAGGATTTCACGAATTGTGGTTTTCAAAGACACGAAAGTTTTTTATGGTGATCTTTGCGATTACGTCAAATATTTGCGAAAGTGGATTTGGTTGAGGGACTTATGAAAATATGGTTAAGGCATGAGTTTTGCGAAGAATTGGAGTTCACGAAGGGTGGTTCATGAAGATATGAATGTTTCTAACCATGGTCTCCACAGAAAAGGGAGTGCCATGAAGGTAAAGGAGGTGCTTCACAAAATGTTGATGACGTGGCCAGAAGGTTCGGTGGAAACGCCTAGAAATAGGCCTCTACCCCCTTAATAATGACAAGAGAGCTAGACTTAACGAAAATATTAAGGCTTTGAATTTGAAAAGATGTTCGTGAAGGTGGTATGCGAAGACATTCATGAAGGCTAAAAGCCAACTGAATGTTATGAGCTTTGTGAAATAGAATTACTTCGTGAAGGAAAAGTGATTTTTAGGGGAAAAATAAGAGATTCTCGAAGGCTAAAAAATCCAACCAAATATTCTGGGTTTTTTTGAAGTATATGAGTTTCGCAAAGGCCATTGGTCTTCATGAAGTGTCTTAGTGAAGTGCTCCACAAAGGAGCTTTATGAAAGATGGTTTTTCCTGAAGGTTATGGGAATCACAAAGGGTGCTTAGAAGGCATTGCCCAATGAATTTGTGGCAAAGTGATATTCATCTGTGGATGAAAGTGGAACTTCAATAGACCATCTATCTATAACTAAGGATGTATTCATTAGTGATAATTAAGGGACTTATAAGTCCATAAACAGTTAGTGGATCCTTTACAGAGCAGTGAGCAAAGGAAGAGAAAGAAGGTGATCCTTTCTACCAGCAGTGAGCCAGAGAGAGAGAGGAATAGAGAGTGACCCTTTGGAATCAGTGAGATAACCCTAAACATTAAAAAGGAAGTGAGCCTAGTCATAGAATTGATCTAGCCCAAACATTATTTGAAGTGATATTTAGTGGATTTGGTATAGCGGCACGTCATTGTTGTATACTCCTTAGACGTAGCCCAATAAGTGTGAACCAAGTAAAAATCTTGGTGTCTGCCTGCTTGCTTCCTTGTATTGCATCTAAAGTATCATCATCAGATAAATAATAAAAGAAATAAATCAAAGTTAACAAATAAGTTCAAACAATGTGACCCTTATAATATTTAGGTCAAGATCCAGGGGGTAAGAATAATTTATAAATATAATAACCATACCCTGATTCACCCCCCCCCCCCCCCTCTCAGGGTATATAGGCCCATTTTGGTCCTAAAAATTTGAATCAGAGTGAAGGTTTATTTTATCATATATTTTTTCTCTGACTTGGTTTAGTGAATTTCTCAAGTTAAATATTTAGTCTTCTCTTATCTTAGTGTGTCATGGAAAATGGAATAACTTCAAAGAAGAAGTATAAGTCTTGTGAAATTCCCCAGTGTGGAAGTGTTAATGGAAAGAGTGTGATTCAGTTAAAGGAACCATGTAGTGAATAGAATAATGGTTTGGATGAATCATATAGTGAAAATACTAACTCATTCAATGATACTGAAGGAATGAGTGAAGAACCTGATATTCCAAGTGATGTTGGAACTCCAAGAATTCAAAAAGTGGCAGTTGTCCATAAGGCAAAGTAATTGGATTAGAAATTGGATGAAGAGATAAAATCTAATGATATCTGGATCCAAGTAATGGAAATTGAGGTTAACAAGATAATAGGATTAAATCAAAGGCTTATTAATGTGGCCACTAATCTGACAGAGAAGAACGGTTCTTAGGATGAAGAACTAAAAAAGTTGTATATAAAGAGAGAAAATCTCAAAGCTGATGTTAAGGGAAAGAATCTGAACTCAGATAGAATTCAGAATCTGAAATCTGGAAATGATGATCTTGCTACACAGCTATCTAAATTAGTTCATAAGACTCAAATTCTACAACAAGATAATTCATCCGTCTCTTATTCTGTTGCTCAATAAAAATTGAAAATAAAGAAGAAAATTGATATGGTAGATAATATCACATGAGAACTGGAAGATGAGATGAGTAGTGGAAAGAATCTCATAAGAGAACTCAATTCTCAACTTGAATAAAGAGATAAAAATATTCTGAAAATGGAGGAAGAGATAAATCTAGTCAAGAAATAAATGGAGAAATATAATTCCAAAGAGAATCCCAAGTTGAAGGATGCCTTACACTTATTATTTGATTATCCTTCAACAGGTGATGATGAAATGAAAGCCAAATATGTTACTTCAGAGGAGAAGCATGAAAGGATTGTATCATTTCAAAGGCCATCCATTTTGGGAAAATATGGAATTGGATATGATGATCCCACACCTATGTGCGATAGGAAAAGAGAAATTAAAATCTCTAGAGATAAGAAAAACCTTTTAGGTGATGAATATAGACCTAAAAAGGTTTTTACAGGACACGATGATAGCATGTGCTATTTTTGTGGGATTCATGGTCATACATCAGGCTTCAATTCAGAGGCTCATGAATACATTTCAGGCTGTGAAAATAGAAACTTTATTAAATTTTAGAATAAGAATATGTTTCATGATAAATTAGAAAGAAGATTCTCTTAGAGAAAATCATTAATTAGATGTTATTAATATGGAAGAATGGGACACACCATGCGTATGTGTTAGGAAGATCAAGAGCTCAATGTCAGAGGAATAACTCAAGATGCATCAACATCTCAACATAGAAATGATGAAATGAGGTATTCCTTTGATGGAAAATGTTTTATATGTTCTTATTTTGGGCATTTATAAATACATTGCAGCAAGAATAAAGCAAGAAAGGAAATGGAACTCGAAAGGATATTCTCGACTCCAGTGGTGCATGATAAGAAATTCTGCACTGGAAGAAAAAGTGGTAAGTTGAAGAATAAACTTATAAACTCATGGAAATCACAAGGATATGAAAGAAAGGTGTATTAATCACCTTCTCTATCACACTCATAATAGATTTCATAGAGAGGATGTGGACAATCCTTAAAGAAAACGAGAGGAGATTCCCCAAATGTAATTAAGAAGAATGTGAAATTAGTGGAAGACTCAAACCCAACAAGAAAGGGTGGAATGAATCAGAAAATTGGTAAAAGAAACACGATTAAATGATGACCTGGGAAATTATTATGTCATTCCACACAACGAGAAGTGAAGGAAATAGAAAGAGCTCAACAATGGAGGAAGAAGCAAGAGCTTATGATCAGTGGATAGATTCCTAGCCTAAGAAAGAATCATGGAAAATGGCATATTGGTAGAGCATCAAAGAAGGAAAATTCGATTAATGGGATTAATTCACAAATTGTGAAAAAGGCCAAGTATCCAGAATCTGAATATCAGAATAGGACTCAAAATGTGGGTAAGGAGTGCCTAGTCATATGGCCAGAATAGTTAAAGTTGTCTAGGCAACTGGAGTAAGAACGGAAAGAGTGTGATGCTTTGCAAGAAAGAATCAATGGGTTGACTGATTAGGATCAACCACAATCCTCCTATTGAATATTCCAGAAGATCCCCTCTCTCTATGTATATAAATTTTGTTAACTGATAATTCATGTGTTTCAGGTTTTAGGGAGATACGATCCAATGGGAAGTGGCATCTAAATATGCAAAGTGACTAAGTGATATGCTTCAGTGTTTCAATTGATTAAAATCAGGTACTAGAGTTGAATAAGAAAGGGACAAATTGGTCACAATAGAATGTGATTGTTTTATTAACTTTATCTCTTGTTTCCTACAGTGAGTTCCAACTCAGTAGGCTTGGAGGTTTTATTGATGGTGCAATGCCAAGTGCTATATGAGAATAAATAATGTAGGGGGAGAAGAATGTTTATGGGTCTAAACAGGGGGCTTGATAATAAGAAGAGTTGGAAATCATAGGGTAGCATTATATCTACTAATTATATGAAATGATGTGAGAAGAGAATAATCATAATAGTTAAAGTTTAGATATGATATCAGATTCAACAATTGTTGTCGCACAACGGTTTTATAATTCAAATTTGTATCATAAGGCTATGTGCTATGGAATACAGGAGATGAAATGATGAAGAGTCTACATTGAAACTAAAGAGCAATCAAAGCTATACATGGGTGATATAAGGGTTCTGAGGTGCATTGAATATGTATCCATTGATATCATTCCCCAGTTTAGTTGTTAGTTGTCCGCCGAGAGAAGACAGATTGTGATGAAGTAGCAACAATCATGCATTTAATGCTTATATGTTTTTTTCTAACAATGTGGTATCAGTTGAATGTTTTTAGGATACCAAGAATCTACTAGAGAATATCAACAATGTTTCAACAATAAACTGAGAAACTAATTTGAATGAAATGATGTCATTGTATAAGGAAACAGTGATAATATTCTTATTGAAATTGATGTAGTGGTAAGAGACTCAGGGGGATAAGAAGTTAAAAGTGCTAATTCAAAAGAAGATACAGATAATGATCATGAAGAAATCAAGTCTATATTTGTATATAAGCCAATGAGTCGAGTTGAAATTGGAAGGTATAATATCATTGGTGAAATAAAGAGATAATGGCACATATATGTTTCAATCCAAATATGCTAAGAAGGTTATGAGGAGATTTGGAATGAAAAATTCCAAGGATATGAAGACTCTGGTTTTTACCCAGATGAAATTATCAAAAGATGATAATGGAAAGGAAATTAATATCACATAGTATAGGCATATTATTGGGAGTTTACTGTACCTGACAGCAACAAGACCTGATATTGTTTTCGCCACATGCCAAGCAGTGCGATACCAAAGCAATCCTAAGGAAATCCACATGATTGTAGTGAAAAGGATACTTCATTATATCAAAGTAACTATGGATTTTGGTTTGATATATAATGAAAAATATCAGTAAGAGCAGTTGGGATATACAGATGCATTTTGGTCCAGCTCAGAGGATGACAGGAAATCAATGTCATGAGGTGATTTCTATCTTGGTGGTTTTTGTATTTCATGGCTAAGAAAGAATCAAGATTTCATTTCATTGAGAACCACAGAAGCTGAGTATATTGCTTCCACTCAAGTATGCACACAGTTATTATGGATAAAGCATCATCTTGATGATATGGGCGTTGAAGTGAAGTCTCCGATTAGAATCCAGTGCGATAAATCAAGTGCTATAAATCTCAGAAAAATCTCATCTATCACTCAAGGACAAAGAAAATTGAGATAAAGTATAGTTTTATCAAGGAGAAGGTTGAGTAGGGAATTGTGAAATTGGAATATGTGCCTATGAAACTACAAGTTGCAGACATTTTGACAAAGGACCTACCTAAGGAAGCATTTGAGAGGAATCAAATGGATCTGGGAGTCCATTCGACTCCCTGTACTTGAGAAAGCGTGGATGTGGAACCCCCCTCTCCCCGAGGTATGGTGTGTTTTTCCCTATTGTGCTTATATGTTTTCTCTACTCTGTTGCATACCACAAATGAGTGACCTTTGGGTTTGTTGACAAAGGGTGAGAAATAGTGAAAGTGGCTCCTAAAGGGGAGAAAATTTCTTAGTCAAAGACACGGGGAGAATCTGACAGGCGGAGAAGCGAGATAGGGGTAGAGAAATGATATAGGGGAGAGTTTTTAAATCTGATGATGCTAGAAGTGATCGATCAATGAATAGATATCACGATAGCTAAGGATCGTGATAAAAGCATAAGAGTGATGTTGGAATGGTGTTTGAAGGTTTCCAGTGATCATCAATTGGTATCAGTATGGTATCACCAATTGGTGTCAGAAATAAAGTGATTCATTGATGAACTTTTCATACTACTCATGTTTCTCACACAAATCATTGCTCGTGTGGGATTAGAGTATGTGGTGAGTGAATATTTGGTCGATATCTGAATCGAAAGAGGCAAAGGATGGTAGATTATTTAAGGATATTCAGTGATGTATCAAAGTGTAGAAAATTATTCTGAGAAGAGTTATTAATAAACCCAAAGGAGGAGATTGTTGAGCAAAAATCCCTTAAAGTAACATTGCAGCATTTTTGGGTTGGTTGTGTATGTTGACAATGTAGATTTACATGGTGAATTTTCAAGTTCTAAAGATGTTTTTGAAAATCCATGTTGAGAAAGAACCATGATAAAGGAATAGAAGATCTGGAGGCGGTACAAAAAGAGCAGAAAGAAGGTGGCGTCGTTTCCCAGTGTTTTCCAAATTTTTGGGGTCCAAAATTTGGAGTTCATTTTTTATCACAGAAAGTGGATTTCCTCAAATATCTCATCAAAATATAGTAAAGGCTTGAGTTTCACAAATATGTGATTTTAAAAGTGTGTTTTGTGAAGATGATAATGTCTTTGATGGTGATCTTCACAATTATGACAAATCTTTGCGAAAGTGGATTTTCATGAAGGCCATATAAAAATATGGAAAAGGCATGAATTTAATGAAGACATGGATTTCACGAATTGTGGTTTATGAATATGTGAAAAAAAATACGGTGATCTTCACAATTAAATAAAATCTTTGCGAAAGTAGATTTTGTTTAAGGCCTTATGAAAATATGGCTAAGGAATGAGTTTCACGAAGAATTGGAGTTTGAAAAGGGTGGTTTGTGAAGATGTGAAGGTTTCTGACTATGGTATCCATGAAAAAGGGATCATCGCGAAGGTAAAATAGGTGCTTCACAAGATGGTCATGATGTGGTCGGAAGGTTTGGTGGAAACACCTATAAATTGGCCTCTACACCCTTAAGAAGAACAAGATAGATAGACTTAATGAAAATCTTAAGGCTCTGAATTCGTGAAGACATTCGCGAAGGTGGTATGAGAAGACATTTGTGAAGGCTAAATGCCAACTAAATGTTTGGAGCTTTGTAAAATAGAATTGCTTCGCAAAGGAAAAGTGATTTTCAGGGGGAAACAAGAGATTCACGAAGGATACAAAATCCAATCGACTATTCTAGGTTTTTTTGAAGTATATGAGTTTCGTAAAGACCATTTGATCTTCATGAAGGGTCTACGCAAAGTTCTCTGTGAAGGATCTTTCTAAAATAGGGTTTTCCCCGAAGGTAGTGGGAATCGCGAAGGCTGATTAGAAGGCATTGCCCAGTGAATTTGTGGTAAAGTTATATTCATATGTGGATGAAAGTGTAACTTAAATGGAGCATCTATCTATAACTAAGGATGTATTCAATAGTGATAATGAAGGGACCTACAAGTCCATAAACTGTGAGTGGATCGTTTCTAGAGCAATGAAAAAAGGAAGAGGAAGAAGAAGATCCTTTCTACTGGAAATGAGCTAGAGATAGATAGGAATAGGAAGTGACCCTTGGGAAGTAGTGAGATACCCCTAAACATTGTAAAGGAGGTGAGTTTGGGCATATAAGTGATCTAGCTTGAATATTATTTGTAGTGTGATTTAGTGGATTTTGTACAGTGGCACATCATCATTGTATGCTCCTTGGACATAGCCCAGTAAGGGTGAACCAAGTAAAAATCTTGGAGTCTACCTACTTGCTTCCCAGCATTGCAAGCATTATCATCAGATAAATAAAGAAAGAACAAGATCAAAGTTAACACATAAGTGCAAACAATGTGACCCTTATAATATTAAAGTCAAGATCCAGTAGGGCAAGAAGAATTTAGAAATAGAATAACCATATCCTAATTCACCCCCCCCCCCCCTCTCAGGGTATATAGGCCCCTTTTAGTCCTAATAGATATGGAAGATATTGATCCCTGATCAGAGAAGATAGAGATCATATGTCAACTGTAGTAGGAGACCCTTGGAGTTTTTTGTGGGAGATTAGGTTTTCTTGAGAGTGATACCTCGGATAGGGAACATACATTTGGTGTAGTATGGAAAGCAAGCACCACATTTTTTTAGACCCTTTGAGATCACTGAGTGGATTATAGTAGTAGCATATCGTCTGAACCTCAGTTCTCGATATCATGTTATGCACGACGTGTTCCATGTATCATAGATTTGTAGGTATATAACTGACCCTTTTCATGTTATTGAATATGATGACATTAATATGGACACCGACACATCTTATGAGGAGTGTCTGATGTGGATCATATATCAAAGAAAGAATATGTTGTAAGAAAAAAATCTACCACTAGTCTCGATTCAATGGTAGCATGGATTGATCCAGGAAGAGACATGGGAACGTGAGTATGATGTTTGAGCTTAGTGGCCTAATTTGTTTGATCAGTACCATTATAAAAACTTCTCAAGAATGAGAATTCAATAGAGGGGGAGAATTGTAATATCCTGATTTTTTAAAAGATAATAAAAACCCTATTGTTGATAAATTATAAGTGTATTATGTGAAAAAAAATGATTTATCAATGAAAATAACTTAATAAAAGTGTTAAAGACTTTTTATAAGCGTAAAGTCCTATTAAACACAATGTAATACTCAATTGAATATTTTTGGAGTCAAACGCTAAGTTAGTGTGAGATTTCGTGGCCCGTAAAGACCCGAAAAAGATGAAATAAAAATATTATATATATTATAATACATGTACATAATTTATTCAAAATAACTGAATAAATAAAAAATAGAGTTTCAAATGGGTAATATTAGACCACCATTAGGTTCGGGATGCGGTGTTTACCCTAAGTAGTGTATAACATTTGTAAACATCAAAAGTTTGGATGTCTTTCTCATGAGAATAAATTATTTAATATTCTTATTATATTTTTAAAAAATATATATGTTAAAATCTCCCAAATGGTGGATAATATGGGAAATCTAAAACCACTGTTAGGTCTGGAATGTGGATTTTACACTATGTGGGGTATAACTTTTATGTGTGTCGGTTGTTTGGAAACAGCACGTGATAAAAATATTTTTATATTTATTTATTTATTTATTCCATTTTTTAAATAATAAATAAATAATATATCTTAAACAGTGCACCATATGAGAAAAATGAGACCATCATTAGGTCCAAAACTTTGTGTTTGCCCTAGGTGGGGCATAAATTTTATGTCCATTGGGCATTTGATTAGGTCTCCCATTAATATAAGTTATCTAATTTTTTTATCAAAAAATAATTATCTAGTTATTAATTTAATTAAAAAAAGATATTGTGTATCTTCTTCTCTACTGGAACATGAAGACTCCATTAAAGCATGTGGGGTGGTTTCAAACCATCAAATGAGAGTATTATTGATCGATTAAAAATATGAAATGCCTTATTAAAAATAAATAAATGACTTCGCATTCAATTTTATATTGAATAACATATTTAAAATGGTTATTATATTCCTTGGGTATTATAATAGAATTTCCATTTTTTGTTGCTTCATATACCCGATCAGCTCTTTTTTGTGATATTCTCACATTCAATCCCCATTGCACATGGTATAGTACCCAACGAGTGGTTGGTTTCTTGGGCGAGGCATTATTTTATTCCTTCTCCTTCAGTGAATGGCGCTTGTAGAAGAAGATAGGTTTTTATTTTATTTTATTTTATTTTATTTTATTATTATTCTATTATTCATTTTTTTTCTTTTACCAAAAAAGGGAAAATTAGGAAAACCAATAAATTCTAAATAATAATAAAAATGAAAATTTTAAATTGATAAAGAAAAATTACATAGGAATATTTTTTCTAGAAAATCATAAAAATATATATCTATGTGTGTGTGTGTGTGTGTATATATATATATATATTGATGATAAATTGAACTATTTAAGGATAATTTATCAAAATTATCAAATGTTAATTATTTCAGATTATCAAGAAATAATTATTAAATAAATTATTTATGAATAATTATGTGAATTTATCAAAGATGTTTTTTTATAAATTTTCAAAAGATATATATATATATATATTTGTGTGTGTGTGTATTGATAATTACTTTGAAATTTTAAGGATAATTTATTAATATAAAATTATCAGAGGACAATAATTTATCAAATGTAATTATAAAAGAAGATTTGTACAAAATTATCAAAAGATAATTATAAAGGATAATTTATGATAAGATTATAAAATATAATTATAAAATGGATAATGTTTAATAAAATTATCAAAAGATAATTATAAATGATAATTTATAATAAATTGTTGAAATATAATTATAAAGGATAATTTAGGATAACATTGTAAAATATGATTATAAAAGGACAATTTGTATAAAATTATCAAAATATAATTATAAAGTATAATTTATAATAAATTATCAAAAGATAATCATTCTTGGGGAGAATATAGTGATTGCATGCGTTAACCTAATTGATAATTTGGAAATTATCCTAGAGAAAGAAAGTATCATCACATGTGATATTTTATTTCTTTATTAGATAAAATATTTATTTTAGGCTTTAAGTACCCTTGATGAACCTCAAGAATTGATGTGTTAAAGTTTTCTATAAAATAGTCATGAATAGGGATCTTGACTAGTTTATTCCCGCCTTTTTACATCGATGAATTTTGAGGTAAGAAGCTCCTTGTATTTATGGGATCTTGTTTACACATATTTCCATACTTGATTTATGTGTTGGAATATTTGATATTGTACTTGAATTATGATCAAATGTGGGTGTGTGTAGCCCATGATATAGTATGGTTTGATTCCATGAGATTGATGTGATGGATTGATTCCATGATAATGATTGATTCACATATTGATGTATATGATGATGTTGTATTTCTCATGATGTGTGATATTGTTGTTATCTTGTTATGCCATTTCATGTTTTCCTTGGAGGATTGGTATGTGTATACTTGACAAGTGGTCATCATGGTATGATTACTTCTTGTGGGGTGCACACATGATGTGCGACAAAGACAACGACACAGTATGATAACCTTGTAACTTGGAATCTACTTGATGCCTTGTGGATTCTGAGTAGATGGTTGACACTTGATGCCTTGTGGATTTTGTGTGTTACCTGATGCCTTGTGGATTTTGGGTAGGTTAAAAATACTCGATGTCTTGTGGATCCCAAGTACTACCAGACGCTTAATGGATTATGGGTAGGTTATTTTCACTTGATGACTTGTGAATTTTGAGTGACTCATTGATAGCCTTATGGATGGTTTTGGATACTTATCGACATACAGTACATTTCCATGATGAATTCAAAGCAGGTACGGCAGGGGGGTTTGGTGACTTTGTTAGTGCATGACCGCTCAGTTTTTTATTATGTGATACTATGAATTTTATGTATTTGTTATTACTATATAATACACTTTTATACTTGAACACATCAGTTTATGGATGCATTAGTGGTGTCCTACTGAGCCTTTTACTCACACTCTACTTGGGAATTTTGATGTCCTTGTAGATTTGATGAGGGATCCAGTGAATGGAAAGCACCCTATGGGGGACTGTTGAACTGAGGAGCATAGAGCTAGTGATGGACTAGAACAAACATCGGTAGGACCTATAGTTTATCATTTATTTTTTTATATACTTTACTTACACAAGTTATGATTTCAAATTTGGGAGATACTTTATTTATATGATATGTATATCATCTTTACCTTTATGTATGTTTTCTATAATTATTTATTATATTAGTTATTGTTGATTATTAATCATATGACATGATATTGAGGGTATAGTCTCCCCACTGATGGACTCAGACCCTCACCGCTAGTCAGCAGCCTCTTGTATATGGGGAGGTGTGTATGAGGACATGTGGAATTCTGGAATGGACCCTTTGGTTAGGTTTGGGATGTTACATTAATGAATCCTCCAAAATCCATATTATATTTTAAGGTTTTAAAATCAGTTATTTATAAACATGACTCACTTCCACGTCACCAAGGGTATTATTTTATGGATTTCAGTTCTTATAATTATAAAATAATTAAATCCACTCATTTTTGGAATAAATCATGGTAAAAAACCATGGGATGGTTCTTTTTTGGGATAAATTTATCATATAGAGTCCAAAACCTAATTTTAGAAATTAATAAAGAATTGTCCTCTATTTTTATATAAAAAC
The DNA here is from genome assembly GCA_963277665.1 of Viscum album. NCBI lineage: Eukaryota > Viridiplantae > Streptophyta > Magnoliopsida > Santalales > Viscaceae > Viscum > Viscum album. Next base: position 150,210,614 of record OY728143.1, read on the forward strand.
CCACCCAATATCTCATTATTCTTCACTAAAAACCCTTATATCATGAATTTACTATGAATTTACCTATCTATATCCATCTCAATGTACCCCTAAGATCTTAATAAGCTCCTCCCAAGCTTTTAGAAGCACCCTCTTAAGGTGAGGGATCTTATACTTCTCCTCCTTATTCAAGAACCTTCTTTATATTATTCCATTTTATTTCCAATTGTTCTTGTTGGAATATGTTTTTACACATACCTCTTACCATTATTATGATTTCCATGTGATTAATTACCCTTTATACTATCATTAAACCCTTACATGAATCTTTATATACCCTCTTCATGCAACTAAAATTATCTTGTGGTTTTCCATGTCAAACATTTATGTAGTGAATAGGCATCCCCATTTGTACTCAAGGGTATTCACCTAATTGTACCTATCATTCATTGATTAGGTACTTCCATGTATGTAACCCACATTCCTTAATCATGGTATTGAGGGTTATTAAATACATCCTTATGTTGTATGATCTATGTGTCATAATTATGTATGCATATGATATGAATGTGACAGGTGGACCTAGAATTATATATCCCTCAAATGCATTGGGTAATGTTTTTATCTCATAAGATCTCATATATGGTTCATGTAAGGTTATCCTAAGAACACTATGTCATGATTTATTGGTGGTTATCCTTAAATTATTCTTATGATTTTATATTTTATGATGTTTCCACATTCCCATGTTTCCTTTATGTTATCATCTTATATCATTCTCTGATGTCCATGTTTATAATTCTCACCCCTCTTATGTTATCTAGATATGCCTATTTACTCACATGTATTAATTTTATCATGATATTCTTTTATTATTATATTACTAGGATTTATACCTCACTCATTTATTATGTACATATCAAGGTTATTCCATGTAGTTTTATAAGATCAAGGAAATTTAAGGGCATGCTATAGAGTTTTAGATTATGTCTTTATAGTTCGGTTTCAGGTTGTTATGATATGTACCTAATTACCCAAATAAACAAAACCTTGTGATCTTATGAGGTCTTATTAAGTGTGTCTTTAGGAAATAAATCATGAAATGAAGTGTATAAAATATATGGGTTGTCATACCACACATGTTTTAAACATGGTTAACGTCTTTTTCTCCTAGATTCATTACTTTTACAATTTATCTTTTATAGGGGTGACTAGTTTTTTACCTAAGGTAATTTGTCTTTTATGAAAAAAAATTAAGTGGTCCTTATTATATAATTTAGACCCACTAATTATAAATTTTTAATCAATTAAAATTAATTCAATTTAAAAAAGTGATAAAATTTTATTTTAAAATAAAAATGTATAATATATTAATAAAAAAATTGAGAAAATATTACTTATGTTCTAAAATATCAAATATGGGTTTGTAAATTATAAAAACCCTTTTTAAAATTATAAATTTAACTATAAAATACATATTTTTTCATAGAAAAAGGTTTCATAAATTTATAATTCGTACTTTTATACTAACAATTCCATAAAATTCATGTTATTTGTAAAAATGATATTTTTCACTATTCAATTAAAATAAATTATTCTATAAAAAATCTCATAAATTCATATTGGGATTATATTATTATATTTAATCCAAAAAAATAATTTTCTTGAAATAAATTTCTAAAATTTTATAATTCTATATTTTAATAAAATCCCAAAATATAAGGGAAAGTTGTTTATTTTGAAAAATAACTTTTTAAAATGTTAACTATTCTTTATTATAATTTCCCATGAATTACTAATTAATTTATTGGAAATATATTATTCATATTATCAATATATTTCATTATAATATAATCATAATATACATTGTTTCTTGAAATAAAACAACAATTTTAGAAAAAATATATTTTTAGACATAAAATGATTTTATTAGTTGTTTTAGCTATACTAATTAAATTTATATTAAATTATACTTTATTTTATTTCTACAAATATTTCAAAAAGAGATTATTCCTTTTTATTCTTTCAAATTAAATGTCTTGGTTTTAATGTTCATACTTAATATTTATATTTTTAACTAAATATGTCATGGTTTCAATTAAGTACAGTGTTGCATGTGGAGAAATCTATCAAGCACAATGACTTATTTAAAGGTAACCATATATTAATATCACAATGTGTTACATCCCCATCCATGTAAATAAATTGCATCCTCATAATTTTAATTATTTATCATTAAAGAAATTAGGTGAGGGTATTCTTAACATATTCATTATCCAGGGTAGATCCTCTAATTTGATATCTACCATACTCTCTTATGTTATATCAAGTTACTTATCCTTCATCAAACAATACTAGTCATTCCTAAAATCATACATCCAAGAATGTATATACCCTAATAATATATTCTCCATAACATACCTTTCCCAAAACCATTTGGATCTCCAAGACATTAAACCAAAATGAGATTATATATTCTTCTATAAATTAACTTTATTATTATCCCTTAAATGTATTAATCACTGGTTTATAAATTAACAAGATATTAAATATATATCAAAATCCAAAAAATTAGTTAAACATAACAAAAAAATATCATAAATAACTTTTTCTTTAAATAAATAATCAATTCCAATAGTACCTGACTCATTTTTCTCAGAATCAATCAACCCTTTATTACCTTAACATCGAGTGTGTGCTAAACCTAAAAGTTATCCAACATTAAATAATTTGTTATTAAATAATTATCCCCAAAAATATAACCTTGACAAAAAAATCAAGGTTATTAGTACCATTTAATATATGTTTCCAAACCTTTAAATAAGAACTACTAAAGAACAATATGTATATGTTTTATGTAATCCTCACTGATATTTAGAATATACCAAAATGTCATCAATAAATATCACTTCACAAATTAAAATATCTAAAATTATAAAGAATTAATTTCTATTATTATATTAACCTCACTACCATAGGTAAGACTGGGAAACTCATATTTTCTATCATAATTGGAATATACTAAAATATTTAACCATTTATGTGTGCTCCCTTATTCAGATATAAGATATAGTGGTTTCTAGATGCATAGATTTATCATCTTCATATTTATTATCCTATTTCAACCAAATACTAAAACCAAAATAGTTATGATAATATATGAATATTAAAAAATCAATATGAAAATGGTTTCCCTTATAACACCTTTATTTTTAGCATATAATACTTTTAAATCATCCTATGACTCTCCTTGTTCAATCCTTGGTTATCCATTGTCACTTTTTTATTGTTTTATATAACCAAACTTGTTAAAATTATTCATAAATCATTTAGAATTATTCGTAATGATAATGTGATTACCCAATTCATATCCCCTAGGATTTTTTATCCCAGTGTACAGTCTTAGGTCCATTCATCATGCGTCAGAGTGATGACTAATTTAATGTTCAACCAACCTTTTTAGGGTGATTAACCCAAGGTGCATATATGCCACAATTTCATCCACTTTACAGTATCTAGATAGGGATTTTTTTAGGAAAAGACACATTATCTCTATTTTACCAAAAATCATGATTTTAACTAATACTTGGATTTATTCCTAGGGTTTCTAATAAAGTTCTCTCATCCCAATCCATAAATAAAATGTTCATTTTTTCCATAAAATTAAATCATATATTATTCCAAAGGTTTATTTATACATTTTATATTATGAAAAACCTTAAATTATCAACCCTTAAATATTCCTCAACAAACATCATAATCTCTAAATTTATCTAAACTTTTCATTCGATTCCAACTATGATGCCTTGTACCCACTCTTGGATCTAATTATCATAGACACATACTTTACATATAAAATTTTATAATAGCTTTAAAATCATTTATGTAACCATCCATAATTACAAAATCAATAAAAATTATTAAATATCTTACATTCAATAGATCAATTTAGGTTTATCTATTTATAGAATTATGACACATTATAAACTAATAAATCCCATGTATTTCTCAACTAATGTACATTTTTTCAATTATATATAATAAACTAATTAATACATGATTATTATTAAATATATACCATAAATTATTTCACATATAAACATGTCACATTTAATAATTTTTATCACAACCTGGGGAATGGAAACATAAGAAAGGGGTGATCTCAAATGCTCAATAAAGGAAAAAATAAAACTGAGGTAATCGTGGAATAAAAATGGAATAAATATTATGGTAGGAATAGTTAAACAAAATAAATCCATAATCAACTAAAATTTATCATTCTATATCCATGAAAATAAATGAAAACACAGATATCAATAATACTAACCTCATACTGATGGAATGCATAATGATGAGCATCAAAAACCTATTTTCAGGGCCTTATTCCAAGACACTATCCTATTTGGGAAGAGGTATACACCAAAACCCAACCTATTTTATCTCATAAGATATGTCAATCCATTAAGGGGATATATAATTTTGTGCCCCATCAATCACCTAATTAAGTCCAATACATTCACCATAAGATTCAACAAGAATTTTCATACCATTCCCTGAGGAACATCTTACTGAATAAAAGCATGGATATCTGTATAATGAAAGATACAAAATATAAATATGTGATCAACCTAAATTAGTAGTCAATAATAATAAATAATGTTAATAATTTTCCTTATTTCAATAAATGTGATAACATGATCATAACCCATCCTGGGAAAGAAGGTGGATGGTCAAACTTTTCAATAATCATCCATATCGGAATAGAAATATATGGTACATCAATACTTTTCTGATGTAAATAAAAGAGACAAAATTATCATACCAATCCTAATAAATAAGTTGGACGGTCAAACTTTCCAACAATTTTATGCATTATAATAAAAAAAAATTCGAATACTTTTTCCCATTTCAATAGAATAACATTCTTTTTAGGTGAACATCATCTAATTTTAATTATGTAAAATGAGATGTGCACACTGTATATATCAATGAGTATATAGGTAATTCAATACTATAACAAAATAATCATAATCTGTCTAGAGAAATAATGGGGTAGTTTCAAATTAATATATCCCTATAGTAACAATGGAAACCTAGAATTATGTTGTCATGAATGAAAAATATCCTTGAAAAATGTTGTTTGAATGATACCACCCAAGAAGGGATCTGGAATTGGATTGTTTAGTATTGTGAGTTCTTTCCCCAAAAATATGAATATATATTAGATTATAAATATTAAATCATAAAACCTATTAGGTTAAATCATTTTTAAAATTAAAAAAGAAATGTAAGTGAAAACATAAAAGATATTTTAAAAAAATTAACATTGACATAAGAGACAATGTTACAGGTCCCTTATAAAAGCCTTATTCAAAAGGTGAATTGAAAATTCAAGGAAAACTTATTCTTTTTAAAATAATCTCTAATAATGGAGTCTTGAAAATGATATAAATTTTTCTATATGAAATGTGTATTTAAAAGATAAAACATTTGATTATGAAATGTGAATTTTTAATACATGGAATTAACTTTATTGAAAACACCCATTTTAAAAAGAATAATAAAACCTTATTTTTATTAAATAATCATTTTACTAGAGATGATTATATAATAACATAAATATTAGTATGGGAGAAACTAATAATTAAATAATATTATTCAAGATAAAACATTATAGTTCAAAGAAGGATATTTTAGTTACCAATATCCCTTATGGAAAACATATATCAAGAAGTGAGAAACATTTTTCAAAGGTTTTATTTGATAATAATGCATATCCATAGAAAAAAATGAGATAATACCACATAATAAAATCAATGTGTATAATTTCCAAACTTATAATTTCAAGAGAATTATCATAACTCAATAAATGAAAGTTGAGTTTCCAAAAAAAACCTTATTACTGGGGAAATAATGAAATCAATAGCCACTTGGATAAGGGGACATAATTTATCTAAAAAATAACATGAAATAATAATGGTATGATAAAAATGTATCCATGTTCAATGAATACTCTATACAAATAAAACATGGTTCACAGAATGTATTATGTCTCAAAGAATCAGAATTGAGACCAAGAAAGCCTTTACAACTTTAAAAAATTTCAAATAAAAACCCCTTAAGAGAGGTATTATAATTAAACTTAAAATACCATGATAAAAAATATGATTCATAATATTATATCTCATATAGTTCATATATACACAACATAAATGAAATTAGATGCATAATAACAACTCAGAGAGAGGAATTTGAGATGAAAATCCTTACCTTGGTCTTGATCAATTCCGAACATGCACTAAAATTCCTAAATAATTAAATTATGTTCATTAAATACATAACCAAGAACCTTATTCATAATTTTAACCATTTATAATCCTCATTTATAATCATTATATACATATATATTAGTTAATTTTAACATATTTTCAACAATGGGTGTAAGTAATCTTTATTGATTTGAAATAGTTTTGTAAAAAAGGCATTGGTATTCATTATTTTTACAAAGTTATTTATTAAAATAAAATTATTGGTTTTATAATATATGTTTAAATATAGTTTATAAATATATAATTTTATTTAATGGTAGTTTTAGTTATGATCCATGAAGATGAAATCCATGATGGTCATGTTTCGATGATTCTTTATGAACAAAAGGTGTTTTCTTAATTAATGAGTTAAATATCGATATAACATCTCTAAAAAAATAAAAAAACATTATTTAAACATTTATATAATATTAAACTGGTAAATAATTTTTTATATTTTTAATGAACTGACTTGGGTTACCCTCAAACCTGGCACCTAACCTGATCTATCACATACCCGAAGGGCATTCCCAATCCCCACAGGCTGGCGACAAGCACCCGGGTATCGAAAAAAAAAGAGGGAATGATTTATCCCAACCTATAAAACCACATGGAATATATATATATATATATATATATACACGTGAAACAAAAAGACAACAGTGGAAGTTAAACAAGAGTTATATTCCATAACTATAAGAAAATAGCAGAAACAGACAACTAGAAAAGTAGCTGAAAACTCCAATAAAAGTCCAACTACAATGAACTAAAAACAAAATAGCTACTCCAGATGATAGTTAGGACGGACTCCCACCATCTCACCACCATATACCCAACCGGCTGACACGAACCTCACAACCACACTATGGCATCTCATCATTCCCTGCACTGGAATACAAAAAAAGGTATACGCACCACTAAAGAGGTGCATAGGGTGTAAGCTAAAAAGCTTAGTAGGATCTCACCCAGTTGTTCCATAACCAGTCTCTGTATAAAAAATCATGTATTATCATTTTATATAGAACACGACATGATAATAAGTAAATCAGTTTTATAAAAAACATGGTAAACATTTCCCCTTTTCACAACTCCAAACCAAAAGCAGGTGTATCAATTTCAAATCACATTTTCCATATCACTTTCTGAAATCATAAACATGTATATCAAGGATAACTTATAAAGAAAATAAATAAAAAACAAAATCATAGGTATCAAAACACCAAGGAATACTATAGTTCCAAGTCACAGACTACTTGTACCACAATCAATCAAGTATACAAATTCCGATCCTAGAACAATGGTCCTAGGAAGCAGAGGAATATCCCATGATTAAACCACCAAAAATAAAAATATTGGTCTCCTAAAACAATGATCCTAGGAAATAGAGTTAATACCTAATACAAACCTCCTTGATAATCACAAAATAATGGACAATGGCCTCAATCTAAATCTTCCACCTATGTACCCAAGATAACCCATATTCTCCTTTTCACAATTTATTTCAATTCTTTGAAAACCATTTCAAAACCATTTCAATGCTTCAAAAATACCCCCTTTTCATTCCATTTATCAATAACCAAGGAAAAAACATCTTTCACTGAAAACTCTTCTCAACACACACACAAAAATCATGAAAATATTTCATTATAAATCATTTTGTAAAGAAAAACAACAATATCCATTATCATAGGCTAGAGACGAAACCACCTACCTCAAAACTTGGTTTGTACACACCCACAACGGGATCCACCAACAAAGAAACCCAAAAACACCAATAGAGACCCTATAATCCAATCCATAAACCTTAGGATTTATTTAATTCTAAACAAAAAGGGTTGGAAGAAGAGAGGAAACTCACATACCTCAAAGAAGAACGCCCACTACACTACAAAAAAATGGAAGAAAAGGCCTATGGAATGAGATCACACAATAGATCTAGAAATAAACCTAGAATAATCACCAATATTAGACCAATGGATCCAAATATTCCACCCAATGACAATACTGTGATCAAAGGAAATGAAAGAATAGAAAGGTTACTCACCCAGAGAGATGCAATGCAATCACAACGGAGATCGAGTGTCGAATGGATCAATATAGAAGGGGTTGAGACCCTCAAAAATGCTCTGGAACTGCATTAGGTTGAGATTCATGAAAAACCAATGAAGAAAATGAAAAAAAATCCACATACTATTTTTTTAAAATGTACATGGTCCATTACATAGCGTGTAACCCAGTTACACAATGTGTAACCCCACAATCCACATATGCTAAAAAACTCATCACCTCAAGTAAAAAAACTAAACTTTTAACAACTAATGTTATGAAATTCAAGGTCACGATGTGTAACATTTCAAATCATGAATTCATATTCCATGACTTACATCTAGAAACCATTATATAGCGTGTAACATAGTTACATGTCATGTAACTGCTCTACACCCTGTAGAAACAAACAGTTATTAGTGAAAGTTCAAAAAATCTCTGAATTCACTATTATAGGTATACTCCCAATATCAAAGGAGGGGAAAACTAAAATGAGGTTAAGGGAATACCTGATAAAAAGGTAACGAGGTTTTACAATATTCCTTTATTATATAAAATCATAGTATTGTTCAAGTAGGTAGTTAAACCGATCCAAACATGAACATACCCTGATTTAATGAATGATTTTGAGGTGGTTTTGTTGTAATATAATTATAACATAAGCATAATGATGTTATTTAGTGTTTATAATTGTGATAAATTATAAATGGAAGTAATTATAATAATATTTAATTTATATTAAAACATTACACAATTTGAATAAAAGATTATTCTCTTGGTACGTTTGTTTTAAACGATTAAATTAATGATAGTTGTTTGTTGATCATATCATTTATAGGTTATTAAATTTAGAATAAAAACCCTAATGATATGATAAAAATTATAATTATACTTTAATCTGATCCTTATATACATCCTTATAAGGTAGTGAAGGAAAACTAAACACGTTATGTCGTGGAGGCGGTAGTCTGTACAACACACAAATGATATTTTTTTGTTAAGGGAAGGGGGAAGGTGGTTAATTCTTGTATCATAGTTATAATAACATAAAATTATGATAATTTTATCATTTTAATATGGTGAAATTAAATTTTATTAATAAAAATTTCTCATAAAGAAATATAAAAGGAAAGGAGGGGTTATAAATTTATACCTCACTTCTTGGATTATCTCCTATGCAAAGGGGGTTAAGCCTTTAAGGGATGGTTTTTTTAGAAGAAAAATACTTCATTAATGTAGAATGGAGTGTGGAGGAGAGGTTTGGGTAAATTTTGGGCCGAAATTAAGGTGTTTTTTGTGAGGGGAAGTGAAGAGATGAGTTTTCCTTTTATAACTGAAAATGGATGGCATTTTGTAAATACCCAAAAAATCAATATTGGGAAGTAAATATCAAGGAAATTGGTTCCAAAAGTGATTAATAATGAATATTATAAGTGATAAGGTATATAAATTCTTCAACCACACATTCCCACACACTCTTTAAATATGTTTGAGGTCTTTTAGTTTTAGATTCTTTACTTTTACAATTTAGCTTTTACCATGATAACTAGTTTTTTACCTAAGGTAGCTTGTCCTTTATGAAAAAAATAAAATTGTACTTATTATATAATTTGTAAATAATTATTATAAATTTTAAATCAACTTAATTTTAATCAATTTATTAAAGTTATAAAAAATAATTTTAAAATAAAAATTTATAATGTATTAATAACTTTTTTGAGAAAATATTTCTTATGTTCTAAAATATGAAATATTAGTTTATAAATAAAAATAAAAATTTTAAAATTATAAATTCACTTAAAAATACATATTTTTTTCTAGAAAATGGTTTCATGAATTTTCAATTCATACTTACATACTAATAATGTCATAAAATTTATTTAATTTGTAAAAATGATATTTTTCACTATTAACCTAAAAATCAATTATTTTAGAAAAATATGATAAATTTATCTTAAGATTATATTATTATTCTTAATATAAAAATGAATTTAATTATCTCAAAGTAAATTTCTTAAATTTTATAATTCAATATTTTAATAAAATTCCTAAATATAGTGGAAAATGTTCATATTATAAAATAGTTTTTTTAAATGTTAACTATTATTTATTATTATTTCCTATCAATTACTAATTAATTTATTGGTAGTATATTATTTATATTATCAATATATTTTATTATTATATAATCATAATATAATTATTTTATTTAAATAAAACTTTAATTTTAGAGAAATATATTTTGAATCATGAAGTGATTATCTTGGTTGTTTTAGCTATACTAATTGAATTTATATGAAAATTAGCCTTTGTTTTCTTTTTATAAATATTTCATAAATCATTTATTAGTATTCAATCCTGCTAATTCAATAGATAGGTTTTGACAGTCATACTTAATATTTATATTATTAACTAAATATATCATGGTTTCTTTTAAGTTTAGTGTTGCATGTGGAGTAAGCTATTAAACACATTGGATTATTTAAAGGTAACCATATATTATAATTTCGTTGTGTTACAGTTGGAACATAGACCATATCCCATCCCATTCCATCCTAGGTGGATCCACTCACCCAAACTATCTATAAATCTAACCTGGGGAATTCCAACCCGGTGCTCAATTATCAAAGGGGCAGGAACACTCACCTCTACTCTCAAATCAATTATCCCAACAACTCTAAGGGATCTCAAGGGTACACTAAGGGATACTAAGTCCATTCATTATTATCCTCCCACACATCCATGATTAATGGTTCTAAGGTAACCTATCTTGGTTCACCATAATCACTAAGTTCATTTAAATGTAACCCCTCAGAGTCCAAGTATCACAAGACATACCATCGTAATAGAGGCCTCATCCATTAGTTTCCAAGCCATAAAACCAGTTTGCATGGTTCTATAGTAACCCTTTAAACTTTTTTCACCTTGTTCATTGGTATTCAATTTTATTTTAAAAAATTATTTAATTTAAACAGGTCTATTACCATATTAGAGATACCACATATCACATTCCATAAAAATAAAATGTATTTACAAAAAAAGAGATTGTTTAAGGTACCACATACCTTATATGATGTTATCCTCTTTATAACAGAAGCTCGACCATCCTCATCGAAACTCATACAAGTCAACAAGGACATCATCCATCAATATTATTCCCTAATTACATTTATAATACTTTAATTGATTATAAAATAAATTATTAATTTATTTTATAATTAATTCCATAATTAATATAATTACAAAAAATTATAACAAATTAGTATATGCCTTTAACCAGAAACAAATTTAAAATAAATCTAAGGCTCATTTAATATCTCATCCCCTTTTCTTTATATTCCAAAACATCCATTTATAATACTTAATATAATTTTAACTGCTTTAAAATAATACAAAATAAATTTTATAATTACATCCATAATTAAATTAAATGGAATTAGTAATAAATTATTCTTCTCAAAACCCCATTTTTATACCATAAAATAATCCCCTAAGAAAAAGGGTAAATTTTCATTTTTAAATTTTTTTTAAAAAAAATATGCCCTTATACAGGCAGATTCATCCATAAGGGTAACTTTGGTTGCCCTTATGCAGGTCTCTGTGTAAGGCTACCTCATGGTTACCCTTACCCAAGCCCCCTGTGTAAGTGTAATAGGCCCTTTCCCTTACACAGAACCCTTATATAAGGGTAAAAGGAGATTACCCTTACGCATCCTTCCCTACATAAGGTTAACCTCTATTACCCTCACACAATGTCGAACCATTGCGTAAGGGAAAAACATATTACCCTTACATAGCAAGTCACCCCCTTTCAAAAAAAATAATAATTAAAAAAATAAAAACATGTTATAAGTCCTCTCTTCCTCTTTTTTCTTCACATAACATGCATAGCCCACCAAAAATAGTTGTATATTTATTTAAAAACATGTATAATTATCAATGTTCATGAAATTTAACTCATAATTACTCTACAATGGACTTCATACAAATCACAAAAGATCATATTGCTTAAAAAATTAAAATTATGTGATAAAAGGAAAATAAAGAATAAATCATAATAGTCAGCCTGCCTTATTATGATTCATCAGTGCTTCAAGATCGGAATCACTTTCCATAACTGCCACACCTAAAACCGGCTCTGATTGAGCCTCCTAATGAAACTCTTCTACTACCTCCCATATTACCTCTCTCAGAGCAAATATAATCTCAAGGAATCCTCTTCTCACACATGTAAATGAGGGGGAGGCAAGGGGAAATAAAAATTATAATTAATTAAATTCAATTAATTTAATCTAATTTAAATGCACGTCTAAGAAGCCCAACCTCAATTCCAAAACCCAAACAAATTTTATACCTTTCTTAGGTAAAAACCCTCATTCCAGACACAACCACTAAGACAAAATTTTAGTCTAGTACACCATTCAAATTTTATAAACATCCACATAATGAAAATATTTAATATTTAATTAATAAATGTTGCAATGTTCTCAAAAATATTCCTTCCTTGTAATCTCACCAAACTCCATCCTAAGGGTAGTTACCCTATTATGATATCAATAGAACCCTCAAAAAATATTTATGAGATAATCTTATAGGATAAATTACCATTTAACCCCTCTTATGCCTCTAGAACTAAAAAAACAAATTAACCTTCATTTTCACAACTCAAAAAGACATTGTTATTTAAAAAGGTAGTGAACTTGGGTTGGTAAAGGGAAAGTTAAGAAGGAAAATGTCACTGAATTTTTTTTAAGAGAGACAAATTGAGATTTGGTATGGATTCAGGATAGCAATTGCGCTTACCACATGATGGGAAACAAATATTTTTTCATGGATATCAAATAAAATAATGATGTTGTCTTCCATTTTATTAATTATTAAGGAAGGAATATTATTATCTCTAGAAAATCCAAAATTGGGAACTAATATAAAGAACATATATATATATATATATATATATCAATGGTTGATGGACTTAGTTACAACTTACTAAGTCTAATTCAATTGTGTGACTCAACGTATGCAGTGAATTTCAACAAAATGAATTACATCATAAAAGGAATGGATATAACCATTATTATATAGGTAAATAACACTGAGTAAAACCTATATCTCACTGTTTGAGAAGAAGAAATATTCTTTTTGTCTAAGGATGTGTAAAATGGGTTGTGGCACAAATGGATTTTCTATTTGAGCCAAAATTATTTGGAGGACTTTGTGAAGAATGAAGGACCACATGATTTCCCAAATCTCACATGGGATCACATTCACACATTCAATACTTACCAAAATGGGAAGATCATTCATAAAACATATAATCTGAAGGATAAGAAGTAAAAAACGTTGCTTTATTTGGTTCATGTCAATTTTTTGGGCTAATTTCACCTAAATCTATGGATATAAAATGTTACTATATTCTTTTCATTGATGATTTCAGTAATATAGCATGGATGAAAGTTCTCTCCTATAAATTGGAAGTGTTCAAATGAATTCAGAGGTATCATATATTGGAGAAGAAGGTTGTTGGGAATAAAATCCAAAATTTATAAACCAATAATGGCATGGAATTCACAAAAAAACACAAGTATAGGAATATCTCAACAAAACATGGTATAAGGAACCAAGTTTCAATAACAAAGACTACTTAACAAACAAATTCATTCAATGGAGGATTCGATTATCAACAACATGACCCAAATGATTTCAATTGAGAAAAATATACTAAATAAAAATTGGAAGGAAGTGGTTCTTACATTTTTATATATCTCCAACTATGATTTTATATTTTTGGGTAAAGTGAATACACACTAAAAAATGTGGTATGTAAATAAGACTACACTAAAGTACTTTCAAGTCTTTAGAAGTAAATGTTTAATTATATATAAAGAGAAGAAACACAAGTTTGAGGATCATGGGGATGAATGTATTTTCCCTAGATATTCATCCAAAATAATATAGATTCTACAACAAAAGGCTTAGAAATACTATCTCAAGACATTATTTCACTGTTGTGGAGACCAAGTATAATTCATAAACTAGTGGGAATGTTTTTTGGAAAAAATAGTTATGAAGATTTAGAGGAAAGTGACGCATAAGTGAAAATACTAGAGGTAGTACATGGGGCTCATTAAAACTAAAAAAATATAGTGATGGTGTGGAAAATATAGTAATTTTAGAAACTATGAAAATAGAAAGAGGTGGGGTTCGAATCATCAAGAATAATATCATTGGTGACCGAATAGATCTGATGAAAAAACTAAGTATGAAGACTCTAAAAGACCTACTTTTTATCTCATGTAGATCCTAAATCCTCTAAAAATTATTACAAGGTTGAAAATTGGGTAAAATAAATGCATGAGTAACTTGACCAAACATAGAATAATGAGATGTGGTAAATTTTTCCATGGATATAAAATAAATATTCTATCAAATCCAAATGGTTGTTCCAAAATAAACTTAATAAATATAGTAAGGTGACTCAAAATAGTTAATATATAATGTTTATGGTGTATTCTTATATTATATACATTGATATCAATGTAAAAATTTCCCCTATAACCCATTTGAAAACCATTAAACTTTTCTTAGTTATTTTTGTGAAAAGGAAATTCATTTTCAACCAAATATAGGTCAAATCAATATTCCTTAATGTTTTTTCTAATATGAGGTGTAAATTAAGAAACTAAATCGGTTTCTTGTGTATGAAGATGAGAAAATGGTTTTCTAGTTGAAGAAGGCTTTATATAGGTTGAATCAAGTACCAAGGGCCAGGTATTCAAGGATGTATCAATACCTAAAAAATATTGGTTTTCCGTGATGTGGAGTTGATCGAATCCTCTATATCAAAAATAAGAATGATCAAAGAATGTTTTTACTCTTATATGTTTATGACATAATTTTTAGATGATCTAATGAAGCACAGTATAAGTTGTTTGTGACACACATGAGGTACAAGTTTGAGATGTCTATGATTGGTGAGTTAACATTTTTTCTTGGTCTATAGGTGACTCAAGGAGGGGTTGGTGCCCTTATTTCCCAATATAAATATGATAGGGATGTGTTCACACAATTTCACATGGAATATTAAAGATCAAAGAATACCATGGTGTCTAACTAGATGAAAATATCAAAATATAAGGATATAAAATAGGTTCATGTGACATAATATAAACAGATTATTTCTATTTTTTTATAATTAACAGCCACACATCTAGGCATAGCCTTTACCACATGTCAAGCTGACTGCTACCAAAGTTATCCCAAAAAAATCACATGATTTTTGTGAGAAGAATATTTTATTACAAAATATTATTGAGTATGGGATATTTTATCAATGGAAATAATAGAAAGAGTTTTTAGGATACACTAATATAGATTATGAAGATTTATCTAATTATAGGAAGTCAAATTTAGACAGTTATTTCTATCTTAGAATATCATTCATTTCTTGGATGAGTAAGAAGCGGGACTATATTTCCATGATCACCATTTAAGATAAATACATTAAAGATACTTAATAATTTATTCAAATTATATGGATGAAACAATAACTTGATGATGTTGTAATTGATGTAAAATATACTATTACAATCATGTGTGATAAATTGAGTGCTATCAATATTAGAAAAAATACCATTTTTCATTCATGTAAAAAGAACATAAAGATCATGTATCACTTTATCAATGATAAATTTAATCAAGGTATAGTGAATTTAGAGTATGTTCCAACTCAAGATCAGATTTTGGATATTATGAAAAAGGCACTACCCAAGGTAGATTTTGATAGGAATTAGTTGGAACATAGAGACCAACCAACTCCCTTTAATTAGATTATTTAGATAAATTACCAACACTCCCCATATAAATTTCTATTTATAGAAAGGTTTAATTTATTTTATATATTAAATTATTTAATTTCCAATTATCTCTTATGAACTTACAAATAAGTTCTATTTGGGTATGTTAACAGAGAGTAAAATGAATTCATATTTAAATTTTAATGAAGGAGAGGTCATACATGTGTTATGGTATAGTGTAGTTGGCTAGGATTTTACTTTATTATTGAGAAATGGGAAGAAAACCTATTTTTTTGTTGTGAAACGGGGGTGTTCACTTGAATTTTTATCAAGGGAATAAATTTTTAAAGGTTTTTCAACACATGGAATTTATATAAGGGTTTTAATGATGAAATTTTCACTTGAATCTTCTTTCTCACACCAATCTTGAGTCATATGGAATTATATTTAGTGATTAGTGAATCATTTATGCACTATATTTAGAGAAGTGACTTTAGATTGAGTTTCTTGTGTGTTATAAAGTTTTTAGTTGAAGTTGTCTTAAATAAGTCTTTGAATGAGTTTCAGGGTTATTAATAAACCTAAAGAAAGAGATTATTGGAAATACTTTGAATAGGTTTTGGGGTTATTTTTATTGACAAGGATAAAGGAGGAACTTCCAAAGACACCTACATAAGTTTTTAAGAGGAATCAAGGTGTTTTTTAAGTAGCTAAATAAGTTCAATTTACTATAAAAAATTCCTTTCATACCACCCTGGTCTATGCCAAAAAAGTTGATTCTAGAAATATAAAAAATGAATATACTTATTGAGAGTCCTCATGGATTTTATATGAATAATTCTAAAATTTCATTCCATGTTAAACTACATAAAATTGTGTAGTTGTTAATTCACTAAAAAAATTTGAATCCCCCAACCTCATAAGATTCATCAAACATTCTATAAGGGTCTTATACTTTATGGATTTTGAGGAAAAGTATAACAACCCAGGTACTTATAGAATAACTTTTTTTCATTATGGAATTAAATATTTAAATTCATTATAAATGTATAATCAAATGAGTGGTATTTATAGAAACTAAGGAATATATACTAATGGAATAGCAACCTGACTGTTGGAATAGTAATGTGACTGTTAGGAATAGTAATTTGGACTTTAGAATAATAACCCCACATATGAAAGTATAAATAAAATTTAAATATCTCATAATTGAAAATATGATATATTTGTATCATGGAATAAGTAAATAAATGTTTTAAAAATGTTAAATTAAGTGTTGGTATTTTGGTGAAATGTAAATTTTTATTTATAATAATATAATTAATATAATAATTTAAAAGGATATTTATTTTCATAAAAATATATTCATAAATTAATATTTTGTTTTATTAAAATTATAAGATAATTTGGTGAGCCCCTAATTAATTTTTAAAAGTGTCATAAAATCAGTTATAATATTAAATTCGGTATTTTTAGAATAAATGATGGTCTTAATTAAAAATTAAATTTATCATATTTATAAAATTATTTTCAAAAAATAATGTCCATTTCTAAAATATATACATCGAAAAATGGTTTGGATGGATTTTTGGGATTTTCTAAAATATTTGAATTTTTGGTGAATAGTGAAATACAATAATTTACAGTATTTAACATTATAAGTTAAATACAAGAATTTTTTAGTAATTACTAATGTAAGAACCCATTTTTTCAAACTCACATGAACTAGTTACTCTAATTAGTCACAATAATCAACACTATTGATAGTCCTGAGCCAAAATAATAAACAAATAAAAAAATATTCAAAAACACTCCTCTCATCTCCCTATAAATACCATCCATCACCACCAAATCTCTTCACACCTCCAAAGCCTTTTATCTTGTCAAATTTCTACCCAATTCTTTTCCCAAGCCTCTTCTTTGCATCTAAGACCTATTGGTCTCACCAAAAGACTAAAACCAAGTGATTTAAAGTGGTTCTTAAGGATATTATATTCAAGAGGACATTAAGTACAAGTGTAGAACACTTTAGGAAATAAGGTAAGGGTATTTCTCTTCAAAAATCATCTTTTAAAGTTATAACTATTTTTATTAAAGAAATTTTTTTTACTTACATGACATAAGTGGATTTTCCCACTTTCATGACACCTTATTGATTTGATGTTTCCTTTACAAGTTTACAAGTTTACAAGTTTATTTTAAAATAAAATGTTTTCATTTATAAGTGTGTGACTTCTTAAAAATGAAAAGTGACTTCAAAATGGAAAATTTATTTTCCTCAAGAATGTTTCTTTTATGAAAGAGTTATGTGTTATGATCATGTTATGGTTATTGTGAATTCTTATGATAATGGGTGGTTCTATGATAAACCAAGAGTGGGAGATCCTATTATAGATCACCAAAGCATTAGGTAAAGGGGCAGAGTTAACCAGTTAGGTTTCTCTTAAGAGATTACGGGAATATAATGTGATGGTTATTCCAAGTGTAACTATGATGGTTACTCCCTGTGTAGTTAACAGAGATAAAATATATGTAAGAGTTATATGAAAATGATTCCATAAATTATATTTTATGATTTATGTATTCTTTCTTTGGTTTTATAGGAAACTTATGATTTAATAAGGTAAGCTAAAGAGATTATGTTTTATGTGTAAAAGTTATAACTTTGTGAAAAAAAATTCATTCATGGACTAATGGTTTCTTTCTTCCTTTTATGTACCTTGCTGAGCTTTTTGTTCTCATCCCAATTTTTAAAAAAAATTCATAGGGATTTTAAATTGGTAAAGGAAGATAATAATTCAAGTTTAAAGTTGTAAAGTTTTATTATAGAAATAAATCATGTTTTGTTTTAAAGTTTCATGTTGTGAAAAAATGGATATTGAGTAGTAGTGTCTACTTTGTAATATATGAGTTTCTATATATGATGTTATGATCTAATTATCTAAAAATATAAACCTAAAATATATTTGGGAATGTATGAAATATAATTCTAGTTGAATTAACTATATTATGTAATGTTTAAGTTTAGGTCCCTATAGTTGGAATCAGAGCAAGGTTTAGATAACATTATGGGTTAGGATAATGTTAATAAAACACCCATAAATGATTTTTGATTTATGGTTAAGTTTAAATGATATATCATTTAAATATTAATTTGTTTCTTCATCTAAGATATGTTTATTCAGAAGGGTTTTCTATAGAAAAAAAGGGAAGCTAAGGTATGAAGGAATTTATAGGATAATATCCTTTCGAATTTGAAACCTAGAATGGTGGGAATTGGAACTGGGTAGTTTTTTATAGTAATGTATCAATTGGAGTATGCTATAAATAGCATCAGTATCCATTCATGAGATCAGCTGGATCAACCTCAGAGGAATATGTTAGTGGTGGAACATTTTAAGTGGAAACACCCTCCTTAATTTAGTGGATCTTCTAACCCATTAGTAGCTTAATGGTGGATTAAATCCCTAGAAAATATTTTATATGTCATGGGGTGTTTATAACATAAAATTTTAGTCTTTCTATTAACCATTTTGAAGTTGAATCTGACCAATGGTGGTCAATGGTCAATAATATTAGGGATCGCGAGGAGATTGATGCTTTGGAATGTGATGAATTCAAAAATATTTTCATTGAGAAATATTTTCCTAAGTAAACTCAAATTAGGATGGAAAAAATTATGGTAATTGAGACAGGAGGAGGACTTAGTGGTTGAATATGAAGAAAAATTCACTCAATTTTCAAGGTATGCTTCAAATTTTATCTGGGATCTTAATAGTAAAATCGGTCATTTTTACTCAGGATTGAAGTAATAATATCAAAGGTCATTAGATTCTCGTGAATTCAAAAGTTAAAAAAAACTTGTTCTATGTGAGGATAAAGTGGAAATGGAGTTTTCTTAGGATCATGTGTTCTTTGAAAAATAGTATAAAAAGAGGTTTAGGTGGCATGAAAAAAGGAAAGAATACATCAAAGAAGTTTGATGGCAAGAAAATTAAGTTTTCAGTTTGTGAGAATTGTGGTATAAAACATATTGGGGAATGTCTTTTAAAGTCTAGTAAGTGTATTTTATGTGGTAAGTTTGTGAATATGGATCATAATTGTAATGAAAAATATCATGGTAGTGGTAAGAACAATACTGATATATAGAGAGTAAAAAAATTTAAATGTAATGAGATGGGTCATTATGAAAACGAGTATCTGAAGAGGAACTCGAATGATGGGAAGAATAGATACTATAAGAAGAAAGGTGTGGTCAAGTCTTTTTCAACTACATCAAAAGATGTTGGGCCATCCAATGAAGTGGTAGCAGTTATATTGTTTATTTACTTAGATTTTTCTAATGTCTTGTTTTATTCAGGGTCTACACATTCTTTTATATCTAAGCAATTTTCTGGTAAATTGGAAATTTCACCTCAAGAAATGAATCTATAACTTATGATAAATACACTTGGGGAAATATTAAGGAAAAAATAAATTATAATAATCTTATTTTCGATGTATGTGGAAAGAATTTACCTAAAAACCTTTTTGTCTTTCCCCTGGTATGATTTTATTTTATTATGGGGATGGATTGGATTTCTATTTACCATGATATAATCGATTATAGAGCTAAAGAAGTTTTTTTCATAAAGAATCTTAGTTTGTATACAAGAATGAACCCAAACCATTGATATCATATTAGTAAGCTGAGAAATTTTTAAAATATGGAAATAAATGTTATCTTTCATATATTGTTGAAAATAAGGGTACTATTTAGATTATTTATTTTTCAGTGGTAAATGAGTATCTGGATGTTTTCCTTGATGAGTTTCCTAGTATTATACCTGATTTAGAGGTTTAGTTTACTATTGATTTATCCCTGATTCTAAACCTATTTCAAAACCCCCTTATTGAATGCCTCAAGTATAACTTCTAGAATTAAAAAAGCAGTTGCAAGAGTTTTAAGATAAAGGTTTCATTCTCCCAAGTACTTTACCTTAGGATGGCCCAATTTTTTTAAAATAAATATGGTTATATGAGTATTTTTATTGATTATAGAGCATTTAATAACATCATTGTTAAGAATAAGTATCATTTTCCTCATATCAATGACTTTTTTGACTAGATCTAGGGAGCTCAATACTTTTCCAATATTGAATTGAGATCTATGTACCATCAGTCAAAGTTAAAGGAAGATGACTTTCTAAAAAAATATAATTTCATACTAGATGTAGGAATTATGAGTTAGTTTTTATTACCTTTGGTTTGAGAAATTCCCATACTATATTTATGGACCTTATGAATAGAATCTTCTATGAATATTTGGATAAGTTTTTTGTTTTTTTATTGATGATATTTTGGTTTATTAAAAAAGTTATAAGGATCATAAAAAAATATAAGGATTGTTCTGAAAACTCTAAAAGGAAATAAGTTATGTGGTAAATTTATAAAATTTTATTTTTGGTTACAATAGATTTCTTTTCTTAGGAACATTGTAAATAAGGATGGAATAACAGTTGATCCTGCCAAAACAAAAGTGGTTTATTAATGGCCAAGGCCTATAAATGTTATTGATATTCATAATTTTCTTGGACTATAAATATATTACTAATGTTTTTTTAAAAACTTTTCAAGTTTATCTATCCCACTAACTAAGTTAACATGAAAAGGGGTTAAATTTATTTAGACACAAGAATTTGTTTTTTATGAACTGAAAAGAAGATTGTTAAATGCTCTAGTTTTGGACTTACCTTCCAAAAATGAAGAGTTTTTCATCTATAGTGATTATTCTTTAATGGTAGTTGGTTTCATTCTAATGCAGAATGATCAGGTAATTACTTAGGCTTCACAAAAACTAAAACCTCATGAGTTAAATTATCCCACACATGATTTATAATTAGCAGCTATGGTTTTTTCTTTAAAAATTTAGAGACATCATATATATGTAGAAAAGTCTGAAATATATGTTGATCATAAAATTTTTTAAGTATATATTCACTTAGAAGGAATTTAACATAAGGTATATAATACGGCTATAATTGATAAAGGATTATTCTTGCACGGAGAATTACCATCCTGGAAAAGAAAACAAAGTGGTGGATGCCTTAATTTGAAAACATCATTCTACGTAAACCATGTTACATTTTGAACATGACCCCTTGGTTAATGATTTGATTAATTTTTTCTTGGAAGTTATTGGTGTAGAAAATTAATCTATTTTGTTTCATGTGTCAGTGTAATAGTCTCTATCAAACCGAATTAAGCAAGTGTAGAAGGAAGACCATGAGTTACAAAAAAATGTAGAATTGGTTTAAAAGGGTAAGTTTCCAGAATTCAACATTGATAAAGATTGTTTTTTGAGATTTGTGAAGATATTATGTGTTCCTTGTGATTCATATTTAAAGACATAATTATTAAGTGAAGCTCATGGTTCTTTATTTTCAATTCATCCAATAAGCACTAAGATGTACAGAGACCTTCTAAATTATTACTGTTCTGATGGAATAAAAAGAGATATTACTAAAGTTACCCTAAGATGTTTGGATTTTCAATAGGTAAAAGAAGAATGATAATTACCAAAGGGGATGATTTAACCTTTTCCAATGCCAGAGTGGAAATGGGAAACTTTTCTGTGGATTTCATAGTGATATTATGAAACACTTCTTGAGGTAACAATGTGATTTGGGTTATTGTTGTTTAACTAATAAAATCTACACATTTTCTTCCTATTCAAGATATTATGTCTTTAGATAAAATTTTTCTACTGTACCTCAAAGAGATAGCCAGATTACATAGATTTACTCTCTCCATTGTATCTGATTGTGATCTCAGGTTCATTTATAACTTTTGTAAAGGCCTTCATAATTAATTGGGAACTAAATTAAATTTCAAAACTACTTTTCATCCTCAATTTGATGGATAGTTAGAGTAAAAAATTCAGACATTGGAGGATATGCTTCAAGATTTTTTAATGGATTTCTAGGGAAGTTGGGATCAACATCTTTCTTTGGTTGAGTTTTCTTATAATAACATTTTTCATTTTAGTATATAGATGGAACCTTTTGAAGAATTATATAGAAAGTGGTGTCTAAATCCATTATTTTAGGATGAAGTAGGTGAAAGAATGTTTATGGGACCATAATTTGTAGAGGAAATGGCAGAGAAATTTTAGATGATTCAGTGGCACTTAAGGATATCTCAAAGTAGGTAGAAAAGTTATGTAGATAACCGAAGGAAGTATCGTTATTTCGAGGTATGTGGTCATGTATCTCTCAAAGTTTCTCCATTAAAAAGTGTGATGTGTTTTGGTAAGAAGGAGAAGTCAAGTCCACGGTTAATTGAATCCTATGAAATTATGGATAAATATGGATTAGTTTCCTATTAAGTGGATTTTCCAACGATTTTGTCCCAGGTACACAATGATTTTTTATGTTTCAATGTTAAGAAATTATGTGTCGGATTTATCTCACGTTTTAAGCCCTAAGACTATTCATTTGGAATATAACCTTTCATATGTGGAAAATCATGTTCAGATTTTATATCATAGAGATAAATTATTGTGAAATAAGTTAATTCACTTGGATAAGGTTTTTTGGAGAAACCATATGGCTGAAGAAGCAACATGAGAATTTGAAATGATATTAGGGAAAGGTATCCTCATTTGTTTAATAAGTGAATAAAATTGTGAGGATGCAATTTCTATAATGGGGGAGAATGTAACAACCCAGGTACTTATAAAATAATTTGTTTTCATCATGAAATTAAATAGAAAAATTCATTATAAATGTATAATAAAATAAGTGGTATTTATATAAATTAAGGAATATATACTAATAGAATAATAATCTAACCATTGGAATAGTAATGTGACAATTTGGAATAGTAATCTAGCCATTAGAATAATAACCTCACCTATGAAATTATAAATAAAATCTAGGTATCTCATAAGTGAAAATATGATATATTTATATCATGGGATAAGTAAACAAATGTTTTAAAAATGATAAATTAAGTGTTGGTATTTTTGTGAAATGTAAATGTTTATTTACAATTTTATAATTAATATAATGATTTAAAAGATTTTTTTCATAAAATAGATTCATAAATTAATATTTTATTGTATTGTAATTATAAGATAATTTTTTAGGCCTTAATTAATTTTTCAAATTGTCATAAAATTGGTTATAATATTAAAAATGATATTTTTCAAATCAATGATTATTTTAATTAAAAATTAAATTACTCACATTTAGAAATTTATTTTCAAAAAAATGGTTTTCATTTTTTAAATCTACACATAGAAAAATGGTTAGGGTGATTTTTTGGGATTTTTATGAAATAGTTGAATTTTTAATGAATAGTGAAATATTGTAATTTATGGTATTTAACATTATAAGTTAAATACATGAATTTTTTAGTAATTTTTTATGTAAAAACCCAACTCACATGCACTAGTTACTATACTTAGTCATAAGAATTAGCACTATTGATAGTCTTGAGCCAAAATAATATACAAATAAATAAAATAATAAAAAACACCCCTCTCCTCTCCCTATATATGTCACCCCTTTCCACCTCTTCTCCTTACACCTATAATGTTTTTTGCTTGTCTAATTTATTCCCAATTCCTTTACCAATCCTCTTCCCCACATCCCAGATATACTGGTCTCACAAAAAGACCAAAAAAAAATGCTTTAAGGAGGTTCTCAAGGAGATGATACTCAAGAGAACATTAAGTACAAGTGCAAAATGCTTTCAGACATAAGGTAAGGGAATTTCTTTTTTAAAATCCTATTTTCAAGGTAAAACTCTCTCTATTAAAGAATTTTTTTTACTTATATGGTATGATCATATTTTTATTCTTTCATGTGCCATATTGATTTAATGTTTCCTTTATAAGTTATAAGTTTATTTTTAAATAAAATGTTTTCATTTATATGTGTGTGACTTCTTAAAAATGAAAATTTATTTCAAAATGGAAAATTTATTTTCCTCAAGAACGTTTCTTTTATAAAATATTTATGTGTTATAATCATGTTATGGTTCTTGGGAATTGTTATGATGGTGGGTGGTTCCATGATAAATTGAGTGCAGGTGAGACCAGTATACTCTCCAATGCATTGGGTAAAGGGATGAAGTTAAATGGTTAGGTTTCTCTTAAGATATTATGGGAATATATTACAATGGTCAGTCCAATTATAACCATGATGGTAACTCCCAATATATCTTGGAGAGCTATATTATATGTAAGAGTGATATGAAAATTATGCCACAAGTTACCTTTTATGATTTATGTATGCTTGCTTTGGTTTTATAGGAAACTTATGATTTCATAAGGTAATCTAAAGAGATTATGTTTTATGTGTAAAATTCATAAATTTTTTAAAATGTTTTCATTTAGAGATTAATAGTTTTATTCTTCCTTTTGTATCTCTTACTGAGGTTTTTTTCTCATCCCAAGTTTTAAATTGTTTTTCATATAGTTTTTTGATGGGTAAAGGAGGAGAATAAATCAAGTTTAAAGTTGTAAAGTTTTACTATGGAAAAAATCATGTTTTTTTAAAGTTTCATATTGTGAAAATGGATATTTAGTATAAGTGTCTACTTTGTAATATAAGAATTTCTATGTCTGAGGTTATGAACTAATTCTCTAGAACTTTAAACCTAAAAGATATTTGGGAATGTATGAAAGAGAATTATAATTGAATTAACTAGATTATGTAATGTTTAAGGTCATGTCCTTACAATAATCATCCACGTTTTAAAGTAAGGAAACATTTTGTGAGTGTATATGGGTCAATAATAGTGGCACTTTAAATGTTTTGTATACACCTTGAAGAAGTAAAATACACTATAGAGGGTGTTCTATGAGATTTTAGGTCTACTACCTGAAGGAGATCACATTGTGAGAGATATGGTCACAATATGAAGTAAAGAATCTGATTTTTGGAAATTATAAAAGTACTAGTTCATAATAATAAGTGATATTTTTTAAGGATAACTTTGGACTTCATAGGGTTCAAAGTGTTTTCCATTTTTTAAAGGAATACATTGAATGATGAAGACAAGGTCCGCAGTAAAAAGTTATCTAGACAAGTGAGATGTATAGGTGACCACACCTTGAAAAATATATTTACATCATGATAATAATTTTAAGTACTATCAATGGTTCTATAAATAGGGGAGTCTATACATTATGAAGGGGTGATTATGCTGCAACATACCAAGTGAAATAAGAGTTTTCATAGTGAAGTGTTGAGTCAATCCATGAAAGGAAAGAGGTATATTTCAATGGATCATCCCAAGTGAGTCTCGTACCGTGAAGTAAAAGGTCACACCATAATGTTTTTGAGTGGTTTTTAGTGTTTTTACCCAGGTGTGACTCATGCCATAAATAATATTCCCATACTACTATAGGTTCAACATTTAGTTTCAATTCAGTAATATACACTATGGTTTCAAAGGAGTTTAAAATGATATATCAAATGAATTTTTTGGATGTTTATTTTTACTTATGGTCACACCATGAAGAAAGTTATTTCTCCCTAAAGATAATTTTTATAGATTTTGTGGATTGATTTATCTATCATGGAAAGTATGGTGTTGAAATACCCTTATTAAAATGCTTTCCATTAAAGGTTATATGGCAATTTTGGTTAAAAATAAGTAATAAAATATTCTCAAAATAAGGAGAATATATTCTTTAAAAATTAGAGAATATATTTCATCATATAATTAGAAAAAAAATGAGATTCTAGAACAAGTACTGATAAATGTAGGAGAATAAGATAGGAATTAAGAACTAAAAATAAATAAAGGTAATAAGGGATTCCAAGAGATAATTTCATTGGAAATATTGTGAACTTATTAAAGAGTAATAATGTGAATAAAATATATAAACCTTAAAGTGTAAATATATTTTTTGGTTCATGGATAGAAAAAATAGCACACTTAGAGAAGTGAGTTCCTGGAGTGATAGAGAGCATTAAGCTTTCATTCTTTATAGTGGTTGTAAATCTGGAGGGTCAGTATAGCCACTCCAAATTATAAAAGAATTGTTCTTATTATTTAGGTACATCAATACATTATTGGTGTGTTCTATTTGGATTATAATAGTTTGTGTAAACCAATTAAAACTAATATGTCTCTCTCTTACTATAACATCCCACAATTTTACTATATTTTCCCTTTAAAATATTCAATTGAATATCTTATTTCATGGGCCACACTAAACTAAAACAAACCACAATACATTTTATTAATATAAAAAAATTAAAATACAAGATAAACATTGATATATTATGATAATTCAATATGAAACAAAAAATATAATATTTAATTTAAAAAATTACATGGTTTCCATATTTTTAATAATCATATCAAAAATTTTCAAAACATTATTTTCATTTATAACATAAAAAATAAGTTATAAAAGTAAATATTAGTTACCATAGTAAAATAGTTATTTTTTAAAGAATTGTTTTTATAAAAATTATATATTTTTTATATAAATAAATTAAATTTATCCATTTAAAATAATGATATTATTATGGTGTTTAAACTCATAAAAAATATATTTAAAGTCATTTAATTATTCACTAATATGAAATTAGACTATGAACACTCGGTCTTATAAAAACACATTTTTTTACAAAAATAGTTTTTCTATATATTAAATGTTTTAATTTGAAAGTAAATTTTCTCATATTTTGATTTTTAATTAGATTAAATATATCTCAAATTAATAATTATAATTTCAAAATTTAGTAAGAGGTTTCATATTATATTTTTAGTAAAAAAATAATTATAATGGTTTATATTTAGTCAAAGTTAATAAGGTCAAAAATGAATAACATAAAGTAGATCAAATTCTATAAAATTAACTTAACACAAACACCCTATAGAAGATCTTTGTTAGGTTGGAAATTCATACCTACATGTTTCATGTATCACCCCCTATCTGAGGTATTTCTCTATTTTATTCTGTGTTTTAAGTTATGGAATTGTTGGGTTAGGCCTCAGAAAAGTTTGGGATGTTATTAAAGTGTTTTAGAGATGTTTAAGAGGGTGTATTATTTTAGTATGGTTAGGGGAAACCATTTAGTATTCCTTAGGTAACCATGTGATAGATGGGGGTCTTCTAGGTAGGAGCACATTTGGCATACGGTTTACCAAAATATGTGACCTAACCATGTAATGGGGTTAATTAAATCTAAAAATTTAATTAAAGACCTAAAACTCCCCTAAAAATACTCATTCTTCCTCCTCTAACCTAGGATCTTGAATTATAGTACTCTTTGAGGAGATTTCAGAGATCTTCTTCCTTAAGGTGGTCTATTTTAATGGATTAGAGAGTGTTGGGTCTAGGAAATTAAAGATAAGATCCTCATTCTCTTCTCTCTCTTGATCTTCCCATTTTCTCTAAAGAGTAAACTCTGAATATTTGGGTTAGATTTTGTTTTGATAAATATTATTTGGGATTCATTAAAGTAAAGTATTAGTAATCCCATATCTTCAATATCATGGGATAATTCTTCATATCAAATGTATCATAGGTAGGTGGATTCACCTATTTTTCCACTTTCACCTAGAACATGAATGTGTGTTGTTTTCTAGATAAATTTATTATACTTTTATTAGAAAACTCTTATGAAACCTACATTGGAAATATCTTTGATTGGATGGTATTAAAAACTTTATTTTTGGGTGATTCCAACAAGATGTTCAATTAAATGATTAAATGAATTTTGTTTTCAAAATAAAGGTTTTAAATGTGATAACTTGTCATGAACTTGATGGGTGTGTGTTTATATGCATATGTAAAGGGGCGTGTGGGTTAGACATAGTTGTCGTGACAAAGCTTTTGGTATAATATATTATTCCACTAAGTGGTGACTTGGTATTGGAGGGATGTAAACCACTTACAAATTGGACTATTTAGGATTGGCCTTCAGGTAGTGGTTTCATTAGTTAGTATTATGTATGGGTGTGTGGGTTCATACCATGGGTGTTTTTTCAGTGTGAGTTATTTCACTAATTTTGTGTTTTCAATGTGATTTATTTAACTAATTTTGGATATATATATATATATATATATATATATATATATATCGGTGTGTGTGTGTGTGTGTCCTACACTAATTTTTATGCTTTTTTCTATCTTTTATTTTAAATAAAATTTGAGATAAATTATTTTTTTAGTGTAATTTGGGGTAAGTCTTAGGGTTTTCCTACTAGGTTGTACACTAACCCTATACATATGCACCTTGGTTAATATGTAGATATTTTTTACCATGATACAGGTAAGGAGAATTTTTCTTATTTTCATAGTAGAGATTCATGATTCCATGGTCTTGGATGTTAGTGATTGGAGCTTGAGGTGACTATCGAGTCTTGGAGTTTGGACTGGTGATACTTTAGTGACTTAAATCTTTTTACATTAATTATTATAATACCTATGTTTTATTTTTCTTAATATTGTATACATATGTTTTTTACTACTTCTATTATTACTCTGATCATTTTTTAGTTATACATTGGAGTTATTTTGTTTTTGTATCATGCATCATATTGTGTCTCTTTATTTTGGTCTGTTTTTAAGGGGTTGGTTTAATGTAAATTCAACCCCCATGATTATATTAATCCCTTTACATTATTTATATCCTTTTTCTCCTTGATTACACACTGATTTTTAGTGGAATTTTGTTCTTCCCAAACTAATGGGTTAGTTTAGGATGCAAAAACGGAGATAAGATCTGTCAAGACTTAAAATATATAGTATAAAAAGACATATCTAACCTCTTTATACTGAAATTAAAGTTTTCAAGGTGGTTTTAGTTTAAAATTGTTGGTAAAAACTTCTAGACGTGTCATCACCTCATCATCATGGTTTTAGTTGATGAGTGTTTGGTACCATGTATTGGTAAAGAGACTTCCCACTTGGATTTCATCATTAATATGTTATTTAAAATCAATGATTTCAAAATTATGTTACTATGAACTTTCTTGTTTTTTTTTTTGTAATATAATCTATAATTAAATATTAAATTAATGTGTGATAATTTAATTGGAATTTTTATTATAGTTTTAGAATAATGGAACCAATTAAGATACCTAAAAACTAGTGAAAAGAGTGACAATGGAAAAAAGTGGCAGCTAGCACACACCTGAAGGCATATATATTTGAGGTAGGTTTGTGAATAGATATTCATTATAAAGTGATAATTTTCTTTATCAATGATTATATAAACATGATCAAATGAGAAAAAATGGAAGAAAGGGATATATCTGAGAATATTATGGGAGTAAAAATCTTTGTCTTCACAGACACGAGTGGCAAATATACTGCTAAAAACAAGAGGATTAGGGAAACCTACTCCTAGGAAAGCAAAGCACCAATAAACCAGAATAACAAACTAGTATCTTTTCAACCAAATAATAGTATATAACTAGGTTGTTTCGAATGTGGATCATTCTCACATGAGAAAAGGGAGTGCACAACATTTCCTTGAGACTTCCACAATTGTGGTTGGAAAGGACACCTCAATTGTTATTTTAAAATACCCACAAATTCAATGAGTGTATATTGAATGAATCGATCTCAAATATCTCATGCTCAAGGAGGTTAGTCTCATAAAAATAGTTCTTTCCATTATAGTCAATAAACTCGAGTGGATTCTAGGAAAACCTCATTCAGCCAATCGACACTGTAATAATAAGGAAGTAATGACTACCCAGTGGGAGTTGACTAAAAACTATATAAAGTTGATTAATAATTCATAACTGAGAAATCAGGTCCCTTAATGGTATGAGGTACCACAACTACAATCTAATGTAATTATTTTTTAATACAGTAAAATCCCAACCTTTTTATTATTTATATGTGGTAAATCAATTGGGGTTGCATGTGGAAATGATGCATCATGTCTTGAGCATAAAAATGAATCATAGGCTACAGGAATGTAGAGGATTCAATTGTATATCTTTTCCCATTATCATATATGAGGTAAACATTTTGTGGGATTTTATAGTCTTGAAAATGGATATCATGTATTTGATCTTTGGAATGGACTGGCTGATGGAATTCAAAGCATATATTGACAGTTAAACCCTAAAATTCACTTTCACATCCCTGAATGGTTTTGTTCATTTATTAAATGGGGGTTATGATATGAATGAAGGTAGATCAGGAAATTTGGTAACAATTTATGAAATCATATATTCTCAGTTAGAATCGATGAATTTGGATTCTACCAATGAAAATAATTTTAGAAGTCTTCCTACGGTAATATATCGAAGCCCTTATATCATTCTGTATAATTTACCTAGGTTACCACCTGAATAGGAAATCAACTTTTCTATCGATATAATTTCAGGAATGAGTCTTATTTCCCTTCTATCATATATAATAGAACAAAATATATCATGGTAATTAAAGGTCCAACTAGAATAATTTTAAAGAAAGGGATTCATTAGATTAATCACATCATCTCGGGCCACTTCAGTCCTCTTTGTAAAAAAGGTAGATAGTTTTCTTTTTTTTATGTGTTGACTATCATAGAATAAATCAAGGTGTGATCAAGAATCAATGCCCTCTTCCAAGAACCAATGAATCCATAGATCATTTAAATGGGTTTGAATGGTTATATAAAATTTATTTATGATCTAGATATCACCAAATTCGTGTTCGGAAAGTGGATATTCTGAAGATAGTTTTTTAGATCTGTTTAGTCCCTATGAATACATAGGCATGGCCTTTTACTTACAAATTCACTTTTATTTTTCATGTATTTAATGAATCATATCTTCCAAAAGTAACTTGACTCGTTTTTCATGGTGTTTTTTGATTATATTTTGGTATACTCTTTAACTACAAATGATCATGAGAATCACTTAGTAGTTATATTAGGTACATTTTATGAGAAAAAACTTTATACTAAATTCTATAAGTATGAATTTTGGATAAAATATGTTCATTGCCTTGGTCATTAATCTTAGAAAAAGGCATATCGTTTGGTCCTAAAAATATCAAAGATGTGATTTCTTGGAAACCACCTAAAAACATCTTTAAGATATGAATATTTCAAGGATTATCATGATATTATCATTACTTTGTCTAGGAATTTTCAAGGATTGATTCTCCTATGATATATTTAACAAGAAAAGATATTCCATTAAAATAGAATGAGTGTTTTCATAAATACTTTCAAGAGATTAAGTCTTGGATCACTTTGGCACCTATCCTCATATTTCCAGAACTTGTACAAGGTTATGTGGTATATTGTGATATGTTTTGGATTTGTAAAGGGATATATTCTCATGAAAGAAGACCGTGACATATATTATGGCTCAAGATAGTTGAAAACACGTGAAAATAATTATATAATGCATGAATTAAAATTAGATACAGTGTTCCATGTATTAAAAACATAGCGCTATTACCTCTTTGGTGGGAAGTTTACCATGTTTACATATCATAAATGCTTGAAACACATATTTTCACAAATATATTTGAGCCTAAGACAACGAATATGGTTTGAATATATATAAATATTTAAATTTTACTTGGTTTATACACCAGGAAAATAAAATTCAATGGATTATTCTTTGAGTTAGAAATCGTATAATGAGGTGGTCATAGAATCTCGTGACCAATGATATATTATTATAGTAATCATCAACATGAATTTGGATTTCAAGGAACAAAATAATAATGTATTTTTCTTTCCCATCATTATTATTCCTAATTTAATGATTCTAATAAAATATTCCTAGAAATAAGACCTAAACTACCTTTCCATGAGGTCAAAACTCAATTATAGGGAGGTAATTGAGGTCAGGATAGTGGATGAAAACTCTATTTTGGGATTTCAAAATCGAATTATAGTTCCTTAATCATGCTAAGAATAGATTATTTCTAATAATCATCATTCAAAATAGATATTTCACCCACATATTCAAAATATTTATAGGGAAATAATGACCCATTTTGGTGGTTAGGTATAAAATGAAAATTGGATTATTATATTAAGAGATGTATCACATTTCAAAAGGTAAAAGCTAAACACTAATGGCTGACATGTATGTTATAGTCTATTTCTATACCAGTATAGAAATTGAAACATATTTTCATGGATTTTTTCATTGTTCTACCATGTATAGTTTATAAGTATGATGTTATTTGGGTAATTGTGGACCAACTCACCAACTTGGAAAATTTTATTCCAATTAGAGAGTTAATATGGTGGAATACTTGGAAAATCTTAATATCAGAGAGGTAGTTAAATCGCATGGATTGTCGGTATCGATTGTCTTTAACCGAGACACATGGTTCACTTCACATATTTTTTGATCCTTACAATAATCCTGTGGAACTCATTTGACCATGATCATGACATATCATCTACAAATGGATGACCAATTGTAATGTATAATCTAGACATTAGAATATATGATCTGAGCATGTGTTATGTATTTCAGTGGTTCATGGGAAGATCATTTTACTTTGATAGAGTCTTCTTATAATAAAATTTACAAGGAAATAATAAAAATGGATCTATTTGAGGTATTATATAGACATTTATATCGATCTCCACTTTATTAGGTAGAGATGGGAGAAACTTCATTGATCGGACCAAGTCTTGTCTATGAGACTACTTCTAAAACACCAGATGATTAAGAAATATATGGAAATATCCTAGATACATTAGAAATAATATTTATATCATTTCCATGGAACTTATCTTTTTACATTGGTGACCATGTATTTTTGAAAGTGTCACCGAGACTAGGTCTCCACTGGTTAGTAAAGCATGGGAAATTAGATCCTTGGAACATCAAGCCATTTGATATTTCAGAACGTATTGGTGGTGTTACATATTTTTGAAAATTAATAATAAGATTTATTATTATACATAATGTTTTTTATGTGTCTCAATTAAAGAATTACCTGCCTAACCCAAGTCATTTAAATTGTTGGGACCATGTTACCCTTGAATCGGATGCCACATTTATCCAAGCCCTGATTTTTATTCTTAATAATCAATAGAAGAACTTTCAAGGGACATTTATATATTTAGTATGGTTAATATGGAAGCATGGTCCTATTTTAAAAGAAACTTTGGAGTTTGAAAAGTTCATGCCTAACCAATAGCCTAAACTCTTCCCAGGTAATGTTAACCTCCAGCTTCATAGGGATAGAAATACCTTTGGTGGGGATATTTTGACACACTTGGTTTGAGTTATTTTACCATTTTATTCTATATTTTAATATATAAACTATTTATATTAGGCCTATAGAATTTTATTGATTATTTTAAAGTGATTTGGATTGATTTAGGAGGGTTAACGGTTTGAATACAGTTAGGGGAAATTGTGCAGTATTCCCAGGTAATGTGAAAGAGATGGAGGGGTCTTCTGAGTGGGATCATGGTTGTTTCATGGTTTTTCCAAACTATTCAATAATTTTTTGGCTTTGAAATTTTTTGGATAGATATGATTTTAATGGTTAGAGAATAATTTTCAAAACCATGTGATGGTATTAATTAAATCTAAAAAATTTATTAAGGACATGAAACTCCCCAAAAAATCATCATTTGTTCTCCTCTAACCTAGTTTCTAAAATTTCAGAACTCCCCTAGGATTTTATGGTGATCTTAATCCTTATATTGGTTGATTTCAGTAGTTAAAAGATATGTATATCTAGGAAATTAAAGGTAATATCCTTATTATTCATCTCTTATTGATCTTTCTATTTTATCTAAAGAGAAACCTCTATATATTTTGGTTGAATCATATTTTGATAAATATTATTTGGGATTCCTTAAGGGAATATTATAGGAATACTAGGTCTTCAAGATCGTGAGATAATTTTTCATGTCAAATACAACATAATTAGGTGGATTGTCCTCTTTTTATATTTTCTACAAGAATATGAAGTCTCATTTTTTAGATAAACTGATTCTAATTTTGTGGGAAAACACTTGTGAAATTTCCATTTCAAATGTATTTTATTAGTAGACCTTCAAAGTCTAGAATTTTGTAAGATGACTATAATGTTTTTAATTAAATGATTAAATTAATTTGGTTATAAAAATATAGGTTTTGAATGTTATAAATTGGCATAAACTTGGTGGTTAGGTGTTCATATGCATATGGAAAGGTCCATGTGAGTTAGATATGGTCTTGGTGCCAAAGATGTTGGAACATTGGATTATTCCAATGAGTGGTGACTTGGTACTCAAGGGATAGAAACTGCTCATGATTTTGACTATTCAGGATTTCCCTTTGGGTAATGGTTTCATTGGTTGGTATTATTCATGGGTGTGTGGGTTCATACTAAAGGTTTCTTTTTTGTATGAGTTATTTCACAGCTTTTTATATATGTTGTGTGTGTGTGTTTGTGTGTCATGCACTATTTTTCATGCTTCTTCCTATATTTTATTTTAAATAAAATTTGATCAACCAGTTTCTTTTTTTAATGAAATTTAGGGGAAGTATCATGGATTGCATACTAGGTTGAATACTCACCCCATACATATGCACCTTGGTGCATTTTTCGACATCATTTACCATGATATATGTGTGGGTAAGGTTTATTATTTTACTATTTTATATTCATGATGTTATGTTTTTTGATGTTGGTAGTTTTATATTGAGGATACTATTGAGTTTTAGATATTGGAGTGGTGCCACTTTGGTGCTTTATGTATTTTTACCTTAAGTGTTATCTACCTTGTATATTATTTATCTTGAGATGGTATAATTTTGTTTTATTACCACTTATATTATTACTCTAATAATTATTGGGTTATATATTGGAGTTATTTTGGATTTTTATCATGCATCATATTTTTTTTATTTTGTTCTTCTTTTAAGGTGTTGGTTTAAGGTGAAATATCCCCCCACGATTCTCTTAAACCCTTGACATTTATTGTCAACCTTTGGTGCCTTAGGTACATCAAATATGGTTAGTGGAATTTTTATCCTTCACAATACAATGTCTTGGTTAAATATGTTACATCTCACCAACCTTTTCTCACCTAACTCTCATGTAATTCCATTCTTACCTCTCACCTTCTATTCAATTCTAATGAAAATTACCTTTTTTCACCTATAAAAGGAGATAACTTCCACCCAGTTCAAGATACACATCTACATAAAAATTATCTTGAAACTATACCCATTTTATCACTCCTATAACCCCTTTACACATTTTTTAGATCTTGGTTACAATAAAGTTTCATGAGTCTTCTAATTCTAAGAAATCATTCAAGAGAAGACTCATCCTCAATGTGAGTATTATCCACCCCCTGGTCTTTTCTTATTTATATTTCTCACCCACCATGCACAAAAATATTCTAATCATGTTAATATAATGACAATAATATAATTATTATACTTATATGTTATTATATTCATGGTACAACCATTATTTATTCCCCTCTTATCTATTTGAAAAATGAAAATGTTGTTCGTGCGTACGTGCGGACTACCACCTCCATGGAAGACATGTTTTATTTTTCATCACCAAATTACATGGATAGTTATAAAAATGAATTTAATGAATAAATATGATATCTATGAAATTATTATTATTATTTAAAGATAAATAATTATTTACCTTGTCTTATTTCCATCCTTTGAAAAATAAAAATGTCGCTCGTGCATACTTGTAGACTACCACCTCCAAGAACGATGTGTTTTGTTTGTAATCATCAACATACATGGATGGTTCTAAAAAATAAATTTATAAATATATATATGATATTAATAATTAATATATTTCATGAATATGATTCTGAAATTTTCCACAAAAATTAATGATCGTTATAAAGTAATATGTTGATATTAGTAAATTACCAGAAACAAACTTGTCACTGATTTCATCTTCACGATTCATAACTAAAAATATCATGGAATGAAATTATAAATTTATAAGTCATTAATCTTAATATATTTAATTAAATTAAATTATATATTAATGAATATCTTGGTATCAAAGTACAGGATCGACATTGACATTACAAAGCATGTGTGAAATAAACAAAATTCCTAACATCTGATGATGAAAATAAAAAATAAATAACTAATAAATGTATATTAAATGATTATAATTAAATATTAGACAAGGTATCAGATAATAATAATGTTCATAAATAAGTTACTAATATGGTTATGTTTATTATATAGGAGGTTAAAGTGCTTCTATGGAAGTTGAGAGTTAAGGTAAGGGTTTATTGTCTTAATTTTTTTTCTTTGATACATATGTCATATTCACCACTTGTTTTATTTTTTGTGGTGTATATATATGGACCTATGGATGATTTTATCATAATTTTCATTCAATTCAATTTGCTTACAAATATATCTCAAAATTTATCTTTTATAATCTTTCGATCCAAAAGATACCAAAGTTGTAAAGGTTTTTCCATCTCAATTTATTTTCTTTGAGACATATGTAATTTTCACTAATTGCTTTATTTTTTGTGGTGTATATAATACAATATGGGTGCCTTTTATCATACCATTTATAAAATTAAATTCCTTTTCAAATCCATCAACAAATTTCTTTTCATGAGATTTTTAATCAAGTGTTACTAAATCCATAATGGTTTTTGTTAACTCAATTTCCATTCATTGAGTTATGGTCATTATTCTTAAAATTTATTCTTATAAGTTAGGTACAACCTACCATATAATTTACCTATATTTTAATTCAACTAATTTTTCTAAGGATTTAAATTTCTTTCACATGAAATTTTTTTAGTGTTTTTACCTCAACCCTTTTTCATTGACGAACTTCTTTCATTATAAAAAATAAATTTGTTAATAATAATCCTCATATTATTTAATGGTTATTTCTCCTCTATGTCCAAATTATTTTTTTACAAAAATAAATGTATTTCTTATTTTGAAACCCAAATATGTATTCTATCATGTGATATTGTTGTGTCTCTTTACCTATTTTCTAAATAAAATTTTATTATCTTTTTTATAGTGTGGGTTTTCATTGAAGGTATTTTAAAAATATTAAAAAGGATTTCCCTTTCACGTTAATGTTTTTATCTTCCACTCCACATTTCATTTGTAAGACCTTTATATATTTTTCAAGGATCCATTATTTAGATTTCTTTAAGTGGTGTTTTAAAATAGTTTTCATGTTACCTTCTTGAAAATTATTTTTGTAAGTGATTCATAATTTCATATATTTAGGAAAATTTTAAGAAATATTTTCTAAAAATTAAATTTCATAGTTTCTCTTCCATTTTTCACTATATTTAAAAAACTATCCATCTCCTTTGGTGTAATGTTTCTTGAATCGTATTCTAAATTCCAATGTAAAATACTCTTTTTTGGGGGATTAAATTTTAGGTATTAACCAATCTAACTCTTAAGGTTATTTCATGTGATACCACATGGAAATGTTACAAAACCCATTTTCATTCCATGGGTTATTTATGATATGATATATGATTGATTTTTTATGGCGCACATGAATATGAATTATCGTTATGAGATAGGTTGGGTCTATTGAAGTTCTCAGATGAATTGGTAAAGTTTATATCTTATGGTCTCAAAAGGGTGCATGGGAGGTTATCACAAACCCAAGGGTACATGGGTGGCAAGCCCATCACTACAAGGAAACGGTGTTTTAGCAGTGGTTTTTTCACAACGGTTTTGAAAACCACTGTGAAAAAATATCCATTAAATATTTTTAAAATATTTTTTATAAATGTTTTAAAATTTCTTCCAAAAAAATTTACTATTTTTTTAGCAGTGGTTTTTTCAAAACCAATGCAAAACTGAAGAAAAAAATTAAAAACTTATTTATTTATTTATTATTATTATTTATTTATTATTTACAATCAAATATAGTTTATTATTTATATTTTAAATTATTTATAATGTGTCAATTAATAAATTTTTATAATTATTAGTTAATAATATTTTTAAACTGAAAACAAATTTTCAATAAGTTGAAAAATAGACTTCGGCATCAAATGACTATAACTTCTGATCCGGGAGTCCATTTCAGTTCTACAACCAGTCAAATTGAAGGTTATTAAATGAGATAAAACCAAGTGAGATTTAAATCATGTGATAATCAAAGGAAAAAATATATTCAAATTTCAAAAGTCGAAAATCAAACTCAAACTTCAAACAGCCATAAATTTTAATCCGGGTGTCCATTTGGGCTCTACAATATATCAAATTGAAGTCTGCAACAAGTTTTACACCATTTAGGTCTGATACTAACACTCTGAGTATTATACATCTTTTTATTCTACTAGAAAGGCCCATAAGGCCTCTAAAATAGAGGTTTTATTTGCAGACCACAACTTCTTAAAATTCAAACAGTTACAACTTTTGATCCAGGTATCCATTCGGCCTGTACAACATATCATAACGAAACTCGTTTCATGATCTTTGATTTTACTAGTTGTGGAACTAAAAAAAGAGTCCTCGATAAGATTTTATGCTCATTTTAGTGTTTTTAGGGTTTTCATAGGTTCTTAAAGTTTTATGATTTAATTAATAAATAATTTATTTATTTATTTATTTATTATTTATTTATTTATTTATTTAATATTATTTATTTATTTATTTATTTATTATTTATTTATTTATTTATTATTTATTATTTATTATTTATTATTTATTATTTATTATTTATTATTTATTATTTATTATTTATTTATTTATTTATTTATTTATTTATTTATTTATCAATATATTTACTGATAAATTTATTTATTTATTTATTTAATATTTATTTATTTATTTATTATTTAATTATTAGGTACACATTAATTATAAATTTATTTTTAATTTATTAATTAATTATTAATTAATTATTAATTATTAGTTTATTATCCATTTATTATTCATTTATTTATTTATTATTTATTTATTCTTTATTCATTATTTATTTATTATTTTTTATTTTTTATTTTTTATTTATTTAGTAAATACAAAATATTGAATATTAATTATTAATTATTAATTATTAATAAAGAATTATTAATTATTAATAAAGAATTATTAATTATCAATTATTAATTATTAGTTATTAGTTATTATTTATTATTTATTATTTACTATTTATTGTTTATTATTTATTTATTTATTTATCTATTTATTTATTTATTTATTTATTCTTTATTCTTTATTCTTTATTATTTATTCTTTATTCTTTATTCTTTATTCTTTATTATTTCTTATTTCTTATTTCTTATTTGTTATTTATTATTTATTAATTTATTAATTTATTTTTAATTTACTAAATATTAATTTATTATTAGTTTATAATTTATTTTTATTTATTTATTTATTATTTATTTATTTATTCAGTATTTCTTAATTATTTTTTATTTATTTATTAATAATTTATTAATAATTTATAAATTATTTATAAATTTTTAAATATCAATTTTTAATTATTAGTTATTATTAATTATTTTTTATTTTTTATTTTTTATTTTTTGTTTTTTGTTTTTTGTTTTTTATTTTTTATTTTTTATTTTTTATTTTTTATTTATTTATCTATTATTTATTAATTGATTATTAATTTGTTATTTATTTATCATATATAAAATTATTTTTTAATTAATTTACTCTTTATACATTACTTATATATTATATGTTATATATTATATATTATATATTATATATTATGTATTATGTATTATGTATTATGCATTATGTATTATATATTATATATTATGTATTATATATTATGTATTATGTATTATGTATTATATATTATGTATTATATATTATAAATATTATGTATTATGTATTATCTATTATATATTATATATTATATATTATGTATTATGTATTATGTATTATATATTATATATTATGTATTATATATTATGTATATTATGTATTATGTATTATGTATTATATATTATGTATTATGTATTATCTGTTATGTAATATATATTATGTATTATATATTATATATTATATATTATATATTATATATTATATATTATATATTATATATTATATATTATATATTATTTAGTATTCAATATTTAGTATTTAGTATTTACTATTTACTATTCACAAGTTACTATTTACTATTTACAAGTTACTATTTACTAGTTACTATTTATTATTTACTATTTATTATTTACTATTTACTATTTATTATTTACTATTTTTATTTATTATTTATTTCCATATTATATATTTCTTTATTTATTATTAATTTATATTCTATTTATTAATTAGTAATTAGTAATTATTAAATATTTATAATTACTTATTACTTATTAATTATTAATTATTAATTATTAATTATTAATTATTAATTATTGATTAATCGTTATTGATTGATAATTATTTGGTGTGTATCTATTTGTTATGTATTATTTGTTTTTCCAATTGATATATATATATTAAATTTGATTTATTAACCACATGAAGAGTCTTCTCAAGTGGTAAAGTCTTTGGATAATAAGTAAGAGATAATGGGTTCAAATCTCACCCAACACAGAATTCCTATATATGGTATGGGCATACGGATGGACATGGGTTTGTGCGTGGATATGGGCATGAGCATGGTAATAATAAATAAATTTTGAAAATAAATAAATAAGTAAATAAGTAAATTAATTAATTAATTATGAAAACAAATTAAATAATTAATTATGAAAATAAATAAAAAATGATAAATAAATGATAAATAAATAATAAATAATTAATAAATAAATAAATAAATAGGTAAAGTAAAGTAATTACAATAATTAATTAATTAATTAATTAATTAATTAATTAAGAAAATAAATAAATAAATACTAAATAAATAAATAATAAATAAATAAATAAAATTAATTAATTACGAAAAATAAAAAAATTTAAAAATTGAAAAAAAAAATTAAATAAATAAATAAATAACTAAAAAATAAAAATAATTTAACAACGGTTTAAACTATCGCTAAACAAAATAACCATCGTTGAATCGTTCTATGAATGTTTTAATAAACCACTGCTAATTGATTGCCAACACATGATTTAGCAGCAGTTTTCCAAAACCGTCGCAGAATGATTTAGCAGCGGTTTAAACCGTTGTTAAATGAAAATTTTGGCGTAGTGCATGCCCAAGGGTACATGGGTGGTAAGACCATACCTAATAAGATAAAAGGTCGTTATCCCATGTCTATTTATGTTATATGTGGACCTTTTTGTGTTTGAACTTGTTTATGATGTTATGATTTCCAATACTCATGACCCCTTTCTATGTTATATACCTATGATATGCTCTATGGCACATGATCATTGTCTCATGTTTTTGTACTCTTATGTAATGATATATGTTTGATAATTTGAGATTACATGTCCTTCCATTATATAAACAACTCTTATTATGTCATATTCTTTTTAATCAAATATTTATCCCATGCTCATGTTTTCCCATATTCTTATGATCTTATCCTTTTATGACTTATTGATAAGATTTTCCTTAATAAGAGTTTTATCTCACCCCTTTCATATATTTTTCATTCCCAGGTTTATGAAGATGAGTATAACCTAGGAGATTTATAAAAGGGGGTCTAGTATAGTGTGACTATAGAGAAATGTCCACAATAAAATTTTAATGTAGTTAATCTCCAAAGACACTATATCTTTGAGTTTTTAGATGGTGTAGTCATTTGTGAGATGTAATTTTTATATTCTAGAAATATATATCGGTTTAGTTTGAGTCATCTCACTTGGTATCAAAGCTAGACATTAAGGTAAGTGTTTTTATCGCTTGTCCCGGGAGTGGGGGTCTGGGGGCCTCACCTGTTTTGTGCTTTATCACTTCATAATCAATGTGGGGGAGATATAGACCCATGAAAAAGTAGATCAAGATCATTGGAAATGGTCGGAAAAAAAATAATGGCATAAATTGATTCACCCTCAGGGTATTTACCTTTCTTCAAACTAACAAATCATATCTTCCGAATCATGTAATAAAACATCAATACATTACTCCCTACAACCATAAAAAATGGTGTTAAGGAAATAAAAAAAATAGTATTTTGGTTTAAATTGGGAGGATAATTATTTCAGAGTATAAAATCTCTAAATTTTTTAGAATTAATCTATTTGTACAATAGTACATGTTCAAAACAGATGTTTAATAAGACTAGAAAAACATTACTCCCTATAAAATGTGGTATAAGAATAAAACTACAATGAAAATTTTCAAAGTATTCAGGAGTAATTTTATTTTGAAGATCAAAAATTCTAACTTAGGATAATTTTATTAAAGATATAAGGAAGGGAACTTCTTGGGTTATACACCCAATAGAATAAGCTTTAGGTGATGGAATAAATAGTATCACAATGTAGTGGAATCTTGTGATGTTAGTGTGGTTATAAATAAGTTCACCTTAATGGAAGAATATGGAGATGGTTTCGGTGGTTTAAGTGAAAACATTGTAAAAACATACAAAACTAATA
Organism: Viscum album; assembly: GCA_963277665.1. Classification (NCBI taxonomy): domain Eukaryota; kingdom Viridiplantae; phylum Streptophyta; class Magnoliopsida; order Santalales; family Viscaceae; genus Viscum; species Viscum album. The sequence goes on from OY728143.1 coordinate 150,254,184, forward strand.
AACATGATGGAAGGATTAAACCTTACATTGAACATGCTTGTTTTAATTAATCTATTGATGAATAAGGTTCTAATATAAATAAAAACTTGAAGTTTTAGAATATACAAAATTATGTTGAACTTAGAAATATCATCCAAAATTATAATGCTCCGGTTAAAACAGGAGGAAACTAAGAATGGAAAATAAAATGACACTTATTTCTTCAGTTGGACCTCAGATTGTATTAGAAATAGTTAAACGCAAAGAGTATATAAGAGAAATGAATAAAATGTTAAATAAAATCGGGAGGTATGACACTCAGGAACTTTTTATGAGGTCGGAAGGGGAAAATATTTTTGGAACTAATGGGTGTTCAAGAATAATCTCAATTAAAAAGATAGGTTTTAGGTAAGATTGATTTTAAAAGGATATTTATAGGTGTAAGGTGTTGATTTTTAAGAAATTTTTTCCCCTATTGTAGGACAAGAGACTATCTGAATGTTTTTGGTTATTGTTTATCATAAAAAGTATAAAGTTTATTAAATTTATGTAAAGTAATCATTTTTGAATGATTAATTTGAGAAAAAGTTTTACATTGAAAAATCAGAAGGGCTCTTAGTTGATTAATATGTAAGTATAATTTTTAAACTTAATAAATCCTTGTATAGGCTGAAATGGGCCCCCTCAAATCTGGAACTCCAAACATTTTGGTTTCTTGAAGTTACTAAACTTTTTTAAAGTAAAAGTTGATAAAAACATATATGTGAAGGATGAAAGTTTTTAAACTCTAATATTTAGTGTCTATGTTGATTATACAATCATTATTAGGGACAAAAGGCATTATTCTATAGATGTCTCAAAGTAAATGAAAGAGTAAATTGTAATTTCTATGCTTGGAAAGTTGAATTTCATTCTTAGGATATAGGTTGTACAAAATGAAATTTATATATTTCGTTTAAAATAAAATTATGTCAATTAACCTTTGAAGATATTTTACAAAAAAGACTCAAAGGATGGTTCCAGAATTATCTTCATTGGTGTGAAGTTAGGTAGATTTGAATCCAAAAAAATGTCAAACATAGGGAATTTTATAAGTTGAATATAATTTTACCTTATCTTACAGCATCTTAGTTTTACATTGTGTATGTGGAAACATAATTTGAAATATATCAAATTAATCCAAAGTAAACTCACAAGATCTCTGCTAAGATAATTTTGGGGTATGTAAAAGTAACTTTAAATTTTGTCCATATATATAAGAGTAATAAATTTAACATACTTGGGTTAATGGATGTTAATTGGGATAGTGATTCTGATAACCAATAATCAATATTCAGAGGAACTATCTTTTTGTGAGAGATTTTGGTTTTTCAGTACAATAAGAACAAAAACATAGTGACTATAAGTACAGATAAATCCAAATATATTTCTACCATTCATGATTATACTCAAATAATGTGGATGGAAGTCTGGTTGGAAGACATAAAAGTGAATATTGAAAATCCCTTGAAAATTACTTATGATAATCAAGGTTTAATTGATCATTCAAAAAATATAGTGTAGTACTCTAGATCAAAACTTATTATAATAAGCATCATTTCATTAAAGAGAATTTCACTTCTGGAGAACTAAAAATAGATTATATTTTGGAAAAGGATCAAATTTCTAATATTTTCACTAAAGTTATTTCAAGGGAAAGGTTTGAATATTTGATTTTGAAACTTCATGTTTAGCCTCCATATTTCACTTAATAAAAGTTAAAGGTAACATCCCTAGTTTTTCTTTAGATTCTGTTATTAATTGGGGAGAAGTAGTTCATAACTCTTTTTCTAACTTTATCTTATTTGAATCTAGAATATGTTTTTATTGTGTAAAAGGGTAGAAAAATGAGGTGTGTGAATTTAGGGGGAGTACATCACAGTCACTTAGCACTAAATTTTCTTGTCACCATGGGATGAAATTATCTCAAAAATATTTCTTGATCCAGTAGTGTGGTGTTTAGTTTTTTCTCTTTGAGAAAGGAAATTGTGTGATGTAAAATGATAATTTTTAATAGTTTTCAGTTATTTACAACAAATATAAAGGTAAATATTGAAGATACCATGAACTAGTGAAGGTTTTTTATTTTCTTTAAATGGTTTATTAAATATTTTTTTTGATTTTTAGGGTAAAATAAAGTTTCTATTTATAGATAGATGAATCTTGTGGTCTTGGTGATTTCACTGGAAGATATTAGTTGAGTTAATTTAATCATTTTAATATAATATGATATACTTAAGAATATTTTTAGGTAAACGGAAGACACTCAATAAGGATAACCAAAAGTAAAGTAACCATAATAATGAAGTGTATGAATCACATTGAAGTTCTAGCTTAGGAATGAAAATTATAATCACCACCAAATGATACACTAGAGATATTGGGGTGGATGGTCTATAGAAGATTCACTAAATATGATGAGCATATAAATTCTCTAAAAGAACAAAATTGTGTAGAAAGTTAAGAAGATCAAGATAATATAAAATCTTAGTGATCTAGTCAGATGATGTTATGATTATCCTCTAAGTATCAATATTAATTTGGAATAATACCAATAGTGATTCAAGATGAGTTGATTGAAGAGTCAAGTTGATTGGAAGATGAATCAAATGAAGGATAATATAGAAGGATATAGAAGAAGGTATCAAGAAGAAAATTCAATCATTGGTGTCACTAGAAGACAAATTAGTAGAAATATAAGAATAAATTAAAGCATTAGAAAGTGAATCAATTCTATATGAGTTCAAAGATGAGGTCATTTAGAAGTTGATTTGGTCAAATACTCATGAAACTTAGCCTCATGTAAGTTATAATCAGCAGCCAGTGTGTCGGGAAATGAAGATTAAGCTATGAGAAAAAACAATGAATGTAAATCACTAGAAGGTTAGGATTTTATTTGTGATAAATACTTTAGATGGTGATAATTAAAATTAACTCAATTGTAATTAACTAATCAAGTTCTAAATTTGATCTGATCAGAATATGAGGAAGACCAAATGTGAAAAATATAAAACATTAGGAATGAGCAGCTTAAGTTTATTGGAAGAGTAATATACAAGCCAAAGTTTTAATGATTTTTTTATAAAATGGATGAAGATCATAACAAGTATATGATTTATTTTATAGTTTTTTTAATTATTCAAAGGTTTTGTATAAGTGAGGTAGTGGGAAAGGAATAATCAAATGCTGAAGTGGAGTGAATTTTTTTCTTATTTTTTTATGTTTCTAGAAGTAAAAGTACCATAAGATGTTAAAGATACATTATTTTTATGTGAATTAAAATCAATTGAGATGATTTTAAGTTGGATGTTCATTGATCACAAATATAGAGTCTAGGATACTAGTTGGGGTTTTAGGAAGACTTAATAAGATTGATCCAGGATTTGCAGAGGATTTGATAAGGTCAATCCTTGATTTATTCAGAAATATTAAAGGCAGGAACTATGTTTCTAGATTTTTAGGAAATTTTGAGTGTATAAATGACTAATATTATTTAAATCATAATTAATTTTATAGTCTTAAAAATATTATTGATTAAAAATTAATTGACAAGGAATTTCTGGGATATTGGTGTCATCAAAGAAGGGTATAATTTCTAAAGGAATTAATATCTAAAGATAAGTTGAAAAATTCTAGAGTTCTACAAAGTTTAATAATCGGAATTAAAAATCTCAAGTGATAATTTTCCGAAAAACTTATTCTAGATAGTTTATGAGTAGAGGTTAAGTTAAATTATTCATAAGTCTTATAAGAAGATTCAGTCTTTGTAACTACTGGATACTGGTATAATAATATTTTTAGGATACATAAGTGTGGGATGATATTTTTGGTAAATTATAATCCCTTCCTAAACCATTGACATTGATAATTGATTATAGTAGAAATATATGGCTCGGGATAAAAATCAAACACAATAAGAAGTGAGTACCCACATTGGGACTGAACCTCATAAAAACTATGTGCATTAATTTCTAGTCTAATTTCTTATATATGGGTGAAATTGAGTTATTAACTTGAGAATATTAAAAAATTAGAAACTCACATATTTCAATTTCTAGTTAAAGGAGGTTATAAAAAGGAACCATTGATTCACCCCCCTGCTTAGTGGTTCACCCAAATCTATGTATTTCAAGTAGGTTATTCTAGATTCAATCCTAGATTTGTAATACCATTATATCATAGAGTTTTTGTGTGTGTTTAGGGTAGAATGGTGTCATTAAGTTATTTATAACCCTAAAATATTATATTTAGAACTATGGTAAAAATTTATTCTAAGTTTTTTACATGGAATTTATGGAAATATATCACTATGGTGACCTCCCATTGAGAATTGGGATAGAGGGGATGAGCAATCCCTACTATAACTTAAGTAAGAGATATTTTTGTGTATATTACTTCTAGTGATCATTAGCTAAAATAAATATAGCTACAAGTGTGGGAGTCCATGGGACATGGGGCACCAAGGGTTGGGCTGACCATGTCTAATTTGACTCATGAGTTTTAACTATAACATCCACCACTCTTTGCTGGTGTGAGTGGACTATAGGATGTCAAGTTCTGGCTAGAGTCTATACAGAACATATTTTACCATCCCAAGATACCCCATGATAGGTGGGTGAATCTTGTTTTTTATATGCTTTGGGGACTAAAAAGTGTTGGTGGGGTATTTCAAGTCTAGATAAACCAGCATGTGAGGCTATCCTGGAAGTACTTTTAGTAAATATTCTTTGAGAACTTATTCCCAAAGAATTTGAATCATAAAAAATCCAAGGATTCTATGTATCAGGTATAGGGGATGTCATTTATAGATTGTGTCATATGATTTACTGATCTTCTATGATCCTCGCCTACACTGGCAGATAAGTTCATGTATTTTGAGGATGTCCTAAGGCAATCTAGCCAGACGGTCATGAAAAGGTGGAGAGCTACTATCAGGATGCAGATGCTGGGGAGGGACAGTTCCTTGTAGATAGTCTTGTTGAATTCCCTAAGACCTTCGGGTCATGTAATCTCCTAAGCCTAAGGGCCATGTAATCTCTGAGCCTACAGGCCTTGTAAGGGTTCCCCCTCATCCCTTGAAAGGAGGTTTGTCAAAAATCAATAAAAATGAAGGCCTTCAGTCCATTCAGGCAGGATAGAGATTCTGTAATAACAAGGGTTACACATTCAGGTGGGAGAGATCCCAAACTAGAAAACTGTCCTACATGTGAGTACCTAGATGAAATATAGTCCACCATATTTTTTCCTCTCTCTAGGTGTGAGATAAGTTCATTCCATTATTCATGAGAGACATAAATCTTCGGATTTTATAATAAATGGACCATGAAGTATGGGAGGAATCATTTAGGGAATTGTAGAATGCCATAAAATTGTAGACCGCCATCATTCAAGGATATGTGCATAGAAATGCATAATTATAGACCTTTGAGCATAGCCCAAGCCTCCTCCTAAAGGGAATCACCTCTCCCAAATGATGTAGATAAAACAGAAACCATAGAACTGTTGGGATCCCAAACCACTCCACCCCCCCCCCCTCATGGAACCCATAATACATGAGCCATCGATATTCACTTTGATACCGTTGGTTTGAGGTGACCAAAAGATCCATCAGCCCTTAGGAGAATCCCTGTGAATAGGTATTCTTTCATAGCCTATTCAATTGGTAATTTCATTGTTCAATATTGCATATCTAATATCTTCGTCCTGCATTATGGAAACACCTGGATTCATCTTCTCTGGTGTAAAGATATTTATTTGAATTCCAACTTTATTATCCGGTGTCTTCGGAACCATGCATTTCCCACTAATAATGAGGTTAAGCAGAAGTAGATCATTGCTATTTCGAAGTGCATCTATTATCTCCACCCAAGTGAGGAGTCATAGAACCATTTGTTTTTTGAAAGTGATTGGGATAACATAGTCTAGAGTTTTGTGGGAGAATATATAGGCTTTTCATATTCAGACCTCTAAGATAATAGTCTTCTTTAACATTGGTTCCAGGGAGTGGGACGTAATATCATTGATTTGAAGGCTAGATCTATTATTTTTTACAACATGTTGATGGTGTATTACATAAGTGTTTCATTAAATTAAATACCTAAGAAAATATGTATTGGAAGAAAGGTTACTAGTATAGTAACTACATTCCATTCTATTTACTCATACATTGTAAAAATCAGAGTAAACTCATTTAATTCTGGGATCATCCTTGAAAAACTATGTAAAGATATTAAGTCCATCGATATGGTTTACTAAATAATGCTCCTAACTCACTATTTATTCTCCCAATCCATAAAATCTCTCTCTTCATTATTCCTTTACAATTTAAACACTAGAATTTCATGGGTAGAGGAAAATCCTTCTCTTACAATAAGTTATTTGGTTTTAACCTAGGGATACACCATGGTGAAGGGATTTCATTTGGCTACCTCTTGTGATCTTAATCAAATGAATTTGATGAAAATGGTTTTTTTTCACTGCAGTGTAAGGTATTCTCACTATTTATAAATTTTATATTATATCATGGTTTTAGTTTTCTCATATGGTCAATCTTGGTTTGGATTTATAATCACTTCTAATACTTGGTTTAATCTATATTACCTAGTGGACCATGAAAACACACCTGAGAGTGAGGTTGAATTGGGTATTGTCCAATTTTATAGATTCCAAATTTATTATTTAAACTATTAAACTTCATTTGGGATTTCTAATTCAGGGACTATCTAATATAAATTAAATCACCAAATAAAAGTGAATTTTTCCAAGTATCATCCTGAAACCAAGTTCAAGCAATATTACACATGTAGGGTTCACTATATTAGGTGATTTAATTGGTCTACTCTTATAGGTTCTTTATATTTGTATCCCATGAGTTCTTTAATAACTTTCTATTCTTGAAGTATATTTTCACTATGCAACAAGTTACATTGTACCAATAATATCATATATGCTTACTCACAACAAATAAACTTCAACTACCTCAAATTTTTCAACATTTTGTAAGAAACTCTATCTCTATTTTGCCTAGATTTCTAGTTCATTCACTAAATTTGTTACTGAAAACTCAACTCAAACTTCAAGAAATTTATCACCAATGATTTATCATAATAATATCATATTATTCATACTTTCTCACTTTTCTTTTTCTTATTTTATTAACACTGTAATACCAAGCATAAAAAATAATCATAGTACACACAACTTCAACTTCAATCCCTCTTCTTTTTTCTTATTGCATCCTTGATTATAAATTTCCAGCAGTAACCAATTGATTCTCTCACCTATTTTTCTCTCATTTCTTTAAAACCCTATTAATTTAAATCTTTAGTATAATCTCAATTATATTATTCTTTCTCACTATAGCTTGAAATGGATCTTTCTAGTTCTTCTTCCTCAAGAGTTTTTGGTTCTCCCAGCTTCTTCAGTCACATATCCTACACCAGTGGTTCATACCTTTTATTTTTTTCTCAATATTCTCATAATATCACTTGAATGAGAGGCTACATTAATTTCTCCTTTCATTTTCAATTTCCCATCAATGGGGTACCATGAGACTTTATCCATGCTAGTCAAAAAGTAATATTATAAAATTTCTAATTTTGTTCTCATAATATTTCATGAACTCTTTTTCAACTCAAAGGGAAACCCATAAACTCCACCATTTATTGAAACTAATTTTTAAAACGCAATCAAATAAACTATTACATTATTATTATCAAATTTTGGCTTCATCTTCCCCAGAATAATATCCACAAAATCTATGTTAAAAAATATTTACATCTATAAAACAATTCATGCAGAATAGCAGCTTATGGTGTGGTACACTCTATCCATGGAATATAAGCTTCTGTAATATCAATGAAACATAGCTTGGGTCTATACATAATAAATATCAATTTAGCCTCTATTTATTTTTCTCAACTATCTTACTTTGTAAATGAATTAATCTCTGATGAATGATAAATCTTTGACGTTAAAAACTTATTAAAATCATTTCAGCATATTTAAATAATAAGAAAATATTCCACATTTTGATATTATTATCCTTTAGTTTGAATATTCGTTTATAAACTTTATTTAGATTCAATCACATATAATTCTATATTTTTTTTATGTTTTTATCCATTAATAATAGTTCTTGCATCATCCCAAATAATCTCATCATCATTAGATTTCAATATGAAAACTTGGTATTTTTATCTAATGGAACTTTCAATTTTTATTAAGTATAAAATTCATGAATTATACTCTTTGGGTGAATTTTTATTGTATGAATTTAAATTTATATGGTCCCCAAGTGGTATGATGAATTTTTATTCTAAAAAATTCAAATATTTACACTGGTAAAGTCTTACAATGAAGGATTTCACTAGGGCTCAAAGACTCAAGCTCTACTCCAAAAGACTTACACTCAATAAAGTATTATATTGAATTCATAAAGACTTATGTTTGAAATAATATACTGAAGAATTACACTATTACTATTCCATTTTATTTCCTCTATGAAGTCTGAAGATGGATTTATACAACAAAAATCAATTTTGTACACTCGTCAATGAAGTTATACAATTTTCTTAATGACATGTGCTAAAGTCTTAAAATTATTAAAGTCATAAAATACTATATAACTCATATAATATTCCTTTATCAAATTTTTTGCCAACTCTAAGGTTGTAAAATTGGCCTCAATTCATATGATCTTCTTGACATCTTATGATCTGGCTCAAAGTCTTACAATTGGACCAAAATCATAAGATTTCCCCAAAAGTCATATGATCATTAGGAAAAGTCATATGATCTAGAAATTTTCCATTTTTTCAATCAACCCTAAAAATATTAATTTTACTAAATGACTTAAAATGTCTCTAATGATTCTTTGGGCATTTAGAAACTTCATCCAAGGAATTATCCACACTAATTTTCATAAACCTGAAGGCTATGAACTCTAAGGATAGTTTCACTAAGTCTAACTAGATTCCTCCAATACTTAAAATATAATTTACACTTTTTATTCACAACTATAGAATCTATCTTATTTAGATTTAGTGGCCAAATTCTTTCCATCTTCTCTCAACTATTCAACTTTAGAAGATACTATTGAATATAGTACTTCTCTACCCTAGTAGAACCTATCTTGGAAATAAAAACTAGCATAAATTGTTTTCCTATTTATGGGGTGACCATTGAATATATATTTATAGGTATTCAAGGGTAGAATATTTATTACCCAACACATATGGTAATCTCCTTCACTTCCTTTGGGTAGAAGATAAATTTTATCCCAAGCCCTATTTGAAATTTATTAACAATATAATTTGATAAAAAAATATATTCACAAACCAAAGGCCGCAAAAATATCTCCTTTTGGATTTATTTTCAATAATTTGATCTTACAAGAATGTAAATGCATGTCAATATTTCTTTGGTATTTCAATCATATCTCCCCCTTTTTTAAAATAAATACAAATGGAATAATATTCTTATCTCTCCATTTTTTACATTATGGGTACAAGGGAGGGTCTTTATAATCTTTTACAAACTTCTCTAATTTTAAAACAAATAATCCTCCCCATGTGATTTCTATCCACTTTCAAGGTTCTTTAATATTTTCCATGAGATAAGGGTGATACCACATGTTATTTATCAATGTTTTATCAACTAAAAAACTCTAAGTCTACTTGGTATAACCTGGTGTAGAAAGAAAGAGTGGATAATTTATACAAAAAAATCCATAAATTCACCACATGGGATACCAACTTATGTATTTATATTCTTAGGGGAAGTTCACACAAATTTTTCAAGAGAGTTTATAAACCTACACTCACTTGAACCTATACATCAATAACATTCAAGTGCAAGGTATTTCTTCCCCATTTGGTTAGATAATAACTCCCCTTTATAAGCGTCATGAATATGTATTAAAATGTTGATGGGAGAATAAAAAATAATACCTTAATAGTCAATTTCATTAATGTTATCTAGAATTCAAAATTTGGTAGAAATTAAAAAATTCCAAAAATCTTGGTTTCTATTGATATCTCCCCCTCAAGTAATTCTTTCCACATTTATTTACCTTAAATTCCAAATATTGGATAATATTTATATAGATATGGGAACAAGGTGGAATTTACTATATATTTAATTATAGAAGAAGGGGTGATATTTTCTTATCAAATCTGAATATTATTTAGTTTAATATCTAAAGTGTCTAGACCTATTTAGGCTTGATTCACCTTTGACTTTTCAGATCTGAACTTCACTTGGATCATGGATTTCCCTTCTTTTTTAGCTTTACTCTTAGATGTAATGACCTTATTTGATTGAGAAATAGATCGCTTTATTTTCTTTCATCCCACTCCAACCTTTTGGCCTCTTCCAATTGTTTTGGATATATTTTGAGATATTCCCTCTTTATATGATCAACCTTATTTGGGTTTTTTTTATTCTTCTTAGCAACATCCTTCTTGGTATTAGGATTCATAAGTGGTTGTATTTTGTTCTTCATGAGATTATATTTCTTGGGAATCCATATCATGAACTTGGTAGCTATGTTTCCAAGCATAATGAACCTATCACACACATTTTAATGAGCCTTTACTTTTCCCTTCTTTGGAATATTCTCAGCTTCTTCACAAGGAGTTTCAACCACTAATCCAATCCTATAATCTCTCTCTTAGATGGATTTGTTTCTTAATTCCACCTTGCTTATATTTACATTGAGATTCATGTCCACCTTGTAATGGTCTATTATATGGAATATCTTACCACAATTAAATTAATTTATCCCTATAGTTTTGACTCCATGATCATTTTTCTTCATTTACTTCTTAGGAGTAGATTTTCCAGAAACTTTCTTTACATATGTGTCTCCCAAGGAAGTCTTGTTGTCTTTTTTTCCTAATTTATTATCTATTATGGCCTAATTTTCTAATAAACACAATAATTGGAGTGATATGGTAGATACCAATACTCCTCATAAAAGTGACCAACTTTTTTGAAATACTCACAAAAGTTCTCTAAGAATTAAAATTTGTTTCTTATGTACTAATTTCTATTCATTTGTGATGTTTGTTTCCTAATAGAAGGTTTCATCACACTTTTAGATATATCCCCTTTAATTTAGGCATCAATAATTTTTTCATACTAACATATTATTCCATAAATCAATAGACTTGTTCCCAAATCTCCAACAACAACAAAAATTCTCACTAGTCCTATTATTTTACTTGTGCATGCAATTTTCTAGATTTACATGCATGTTGTTTTGAGGTTGAAACACTGTCTTGTTGGGATACTTTTGGGGGGTAAACATTTTTAAGAATATATCACCTCCACACTTTAATTATTGGTGTATTTATTACCATTTTTACTCCTTTTAATTTGTATAGTTTTTGAGTCTAAATCTGTAAACTAAGTAGAAACAGATTTAGCACACGTAGATTTTCTAAATTTGTGGGATGCATTACTATATAATATTGAGGTGGATACTTATACACATGATAATTTGATTTCTTTTCCATATTTATAAGGATTATTTAAATAAATACTCTCATCTAAAAACTATTTGGAAGAATCTCTCTTGTTTTCAATAGATTGGAAACTTTTGTCTAGTTTAATTTTAATATTTCTCAACTTGACTTCTATAAAATTAACCCTTTTTATTTAACATATATCTAGTAATGATTTACATACAAATATAATTTATGAATATTCTTCAATTCATGGAAAAAAAATCAAAACATTATTAAACATTTCCTTCTCACAGAGAAATATTTTCAATTATTCTTCAATAAAATATACTCTTTCATTGAAAAGTGTGATAGACTCTTCCTTGGATTTTACAATCTTTGTCAGAGTGTTGTAGAAACTAATTTTCTTTTCCAATTATCCTTCCATTATATCAACTTATTTATCTATATTTTATTTTTAATTTATTAATCCCTTGATGTAATAAAATACATATGTTACAACTTAATGTGGGACCTTCTTCAAGTAATCTTTGATTTCAGAATAAAAGTCACTAAGTGATTCATCAAAGTAATATTCTTCAGAGTTTGAGCTTGTAAAACTAGAGGATTAGTATTAAATAGATTTATAATAAAAATTATCACTATTTTGATTAAATTTATCTAACATTTCTTTTCTCAACTTTCCATCCTCTTTCTATTTCTAGTTTCTCAAAGCCTCTGTTGATACCTTAAAATCTAATCTGATTGGAATGGAAGTAGATTCTTTCATTTGAGTCACTTCCTTAAAAATCATAAATCTACACTTCAGGTGTATCATATAAAAAACTATGAAAAAAATTATAAATCTAATTATAGTTTCCCTTTTCTATTATTTATATTGTGATACTCTTAAATATATAACCAAATGGAACATATGTTCTGATTCCAATTGTAGTGCCTAATGGACCATGCATACACACCTAATATGGGGGTGAATCAAGTGTTGTATAATTTTACCAATTCTAAATTTCTTATTTAAATTATTCAACCCCTCTTGGACTTTAACCTCTTTTTTTGGTAAATACTGATTGATTTTTTGATGTTAAACCTAACATACACCTATATGCAATGTAGTATAATAAAGTAAATTAGAACATGTGTTTTTTAAAGTTCTAACCCTCCTATAAATTCCATTTATTATCATTCTTGGGATATCCAATTAATATATTATCCACTATAAATCAAATCAATAAATACAAGTAGAGTTTACCAGGTATCACAAATGTTCTCTTTTATTGAAACTCATTTTTAAAACATGGTTAAAAAAACTTCAACTGCATCAAATTCTTCAAATCGGTGTTGGTGGATGGAATTATTATAGGATTATGACTTTGATATTTCATATACATCAGTAAAGGTAAATCTTATAGCTTCTGTGTTGAGAAATAAGTCACATAGTGATTTTGTGTGTGGATATAGAGATTCTTATAGAGTGATGGAAGAAAAATCAGTGATGAATCTTGATATCAGGCAGGTTAGAGGTAGAAGTTGTATTTTTTAGATGATAGTGTAGATGTTTTTGGTGTAGCAGGTGGAGAATTCCCAACTCTAAAATTCTGAGATGGTTTCCTGGAGAGGACAATTTGTTTTGGGTGATTCCCCTGATAGTTGGTTTGAGGTTGGACAACACCAGGTGTTGTTCCAAGGAAGGTTTTTCATTCCTTCGGAAATGTATGAGATAGTTCTTTATGAGTTTCATAGTTCATGTAAATCCTAACATGAAAAGAATGTACTGATCTTTGAGAGGTAGGTTTTGGTGTCTTGGGTTGAAGGGTGCAGTTGTGTAGTTTGTTTCTTGGTGTTTTTTCTTCCAAAAGGTGAAGGTCAAGCACTATATTCCCAATGGTTTTCCCCATCCATTATATGTTACCCAGTAGAAGTGGGAGGAAATATCAATGATCTTAATTAATTTTTTACCTTGAGCTTAGGGATAATACAATGCTATATGGGTGATATTGTATCATTTGATGAAATCAACCCAATTTATAGCAACAGGGAGTCAATATCAATTAAGGTTTTCTTGAGGAAATATATAGAGGAGGTGGTCCGACTCCACAGTGTCCCAAGGATGATCATATCTAGTCAATATTTTTATTTTACCTATAGGTTCTGGAGAGGTCTCCAACATGATTTTGGATCTCAGTTATTCTTTATCACTTTTTTTCATATATAGAAGGACGGTCAGATAGATCAGACCATCCAGACTCTTGAATACATGTTGTGCTGTTTTTTCTTAGATTTTGGAAGTTCATGGATGAGGCACCATTTCTTGGTAAATTTTTCTTTAAATAATAGTTTATACTCCACCATTGTTATGGTTTCATTTTAATCTTTGTATGGACAAACTTTACCTTATCTATTATACTAGACTGGGGTTAGAGAGGTAGTAATTCTTGGGCCAGAACTAGTATAGAATATGATAGAGATGGTTCATGTAATCCATGAGAGAATGAATGTAATGCAGGATCATCAAAAATTATATAATGATAATAGGAGGAGACATATGGAGTTCGATGTTGGAGATCATGTGTTCTTGAAGGTGACTCCTCATCGTGGGTATTGAAGGTTTGGTCGTGGGATTAAGCTTTCTCCCTAGCTTGTTAGTCTTTTAAAGGTGTTGTCTCATGTTGGAGTCATGGAAAATCAGATATAACTTACCCCAAAAATGATCCAGATACATGATGTTTTTCACATTTTGTAGCTCCATATTTATATTTATAATGACTCTCACTTCATCGATAGGGGAAATATCAATTTTGGTGATGATGAGACCTTAGAGGAGTGAACTATGGAGATCCAGGACCACCAAGAAAAGGAGTCACATAGGTATGTTATTCCCTTCATTTGTGTATTATGGAATCATGGTGTTATAGAGTAGAGTACCTAGGAATTTGATTTATATATGTGATCTTGGTACCCCTAGCTTTATAATGTTTAGCTCTTCTCTTATAACATTATTCTTTTGTGGATGTAAACCTTTCTAGATATGAGATGGTTTCCTCTTGTTTCTTGTTGTGTATTTACTCTCATTTGAGAGGTATCTCCACAAGGAGAGTGTTTAGGATATGGTTTTTGTCTTTTTGTGGTTTCTCACTATTCCTCTGAGTAAGGTGGTTGAGATCCTGAGATTGTGATAACTTTGATAGGTGTTGCATAGGGTGGTTGTTCAGATTACCCCTTTTAGTTTTCTATATGGTTTTAGTTATAGATTCTCAGGGATGATAATTTTTGGAGAGGTATCTACTTTAAGGTCCCAATTCCATTTATTCTATCCCTTTTTTTGTTTATGAGGATTGTGGTGCTCATAGGAGGCTTGAAGTGATTCTGGAGGAGTTCGACTTCTAAAAGATAGAATCTAGGAGAATACATGACATGTAAGTGGTTTTCAAATTTTGTATGTATAATTCATGGATTTTTTATGTTCGTTCATGGGGTTATTCACAACATCAAATAATTCGGGATTAAATGCTTCGATATAATAAATTTTTAATAAGAACTAAAGCCTGAAATTTACACAGTATGTAAGCATTGAACGCCGTGTAAATCCCCTATGAAGCGCATATTTAAAGGGTGAATCTGCTCAGATGTTTCTCAAACCCTACCCTAATCTCTCTATTTCTAGTGGCCAATGTAACCTCCCTTCTAAATTTTTTGATTCCTTCAATGGGGATCAATCCTTGGGCTTCCATCTTCGATCTATAGTGATCCAAGGTGAGTTTTACCTCCACTTCTTGCAGTTTCTTCTCAATCAGTCTTTTTTTATCTCATTATTTTTTCCATATGATTGTGATTGATCTCCAATGTTTATAATGGGGTTTTATTGGTTTTTTTAGTGAGGTTTTTTTGTGGTGACCTTGTAGGGATGAAGTTATTATGGGAGAGATGATTGGGATCCACAACCTTGGTTTGTTCTTATGTAAATAATGTTGATGCCTTCGAGGTAGAGGATTCATTGCTTATTTTTTATTTATGTGCAACCATAAATTTATCATGTGTTATCCCTTTGTATTAAAATGAAATTAACCTAATAATGTTGAACTAGATTAAATAAATTGGTTTTGATCACATTTTGACAATGTTGATGCTTTGTACCGTGATAGTGGGTTGCCTCGATATTTTCTAGATGTTGTGATATCTATGATATGATTTGTTATCTTGTTCTTATTCTTGTATTATTATGTTGAAATTATTCAAGAATGTAAATCTATAATTAATTGATAATTTATTTTCTTAATAAATTAAAAGAAGAGTTATGTTTGTAATCTGGTGGTTGATGTAATTTGATGATAATCAAATTGATGCAATGCGCATGTGTAATTAAAATTTTGATCTTCCATGTGTTTAAAGGAATTCATAATTAATGTGAATCATGTTTATGATTTTTGTTAATAATTAAAAAATCATGATAATGATAATGATTGTATTCTTGAAATCATGTATAAATTAATTTTTTAATTAATTTAGTAGCTTGATATAACTTGATTCCTTAGGTTTCTCATAGTTGGAACCTATTAATAATGAATCGGTTAATTAAAGATAGAATAAGAACCAGTTGTGTGAAAAATATAATTTCCAGGTCTAAAGTTTCATATCTGCTTAATAAGGATGGGTGCCTAGAGTTTGGAGCTATGAGATGCCCGTTTATGTGTGAAGGCTGGATGCCTTGTTTTTGGGGCCCAGATTTCCCTGTTGGATATGCTTGTTTGTTTTCTTCTACTTTTATTATGTTCTTTGGATACAAGACTTGTGTTATGATCATGGTGTAGATGATCCTGGGATGGATTGTGTGATGTGGGGTGGCGATTCCCATATGTTGTGTCATTCTAATGTGGCTGAGCTTGGGATGGAAAATTTGATGGAGTGGGGAGGCCCGGATGATTTAGCAGCAGTTGATGCCTGTGACAGTGAGATGCAATGAGATATGCCTGTGGGTGTTAGTAATGGCACTAAAGATTATGGAATGGGTTGAATATGGGATTACTTGTTGATGATGTAACTCCCCGACCCCAGTTACCCAGAGTCGGTGCATTATTGCGTAACATTGGCATGATCACAAAAGATCAAGTCTCGAAAGACCGATTAGTTTAGTAGCCTTTGAAACACTAGATACATTCATAAATGTTACATTACATCATAAAGTGAACATTCACAATAAAATAGTCTTCATAGTCTCACACTCCTATCCCCTTCAGACTATCCCTGTAGGTCAGTCATAAAATATTTCTTCACATCCTGGGAAAATAAAACATAGAAAGGGGTGAGCTCAGATGCTCAGTAAGGATAACAATATAGTGGAAGCTTTCATAAATAAACATTAACATTTAAGGCAATGTATAACTTAAACAAAAGCCTTTTAAACTTGAACTTTAGCATAATATAGAAAAAATAAAATGAAATAATTCCATTTACTTATTCACATGGATATTCTACTAGTCAAATAATCACATGCAATATCAATAACCACTTTCATAATGATGGAATGCATAATTCCAGACTATCATAACCACGTATCCAAGGCATCGTGTCAAGACTACAAATAAGATTTTGTCGAGGCCTCATGCCAAGACACTAGTTTGTCTCATGAGACCTACCGATGCATCGAGGAGCTATAGCAGGCTCCACCCGTCACTTATTAAGTCCGATGCATTCCTCATATGAACAGGTTTACACATATCATAAACCATAACATAATCATATCACATAAAACATGAATAAAGGAAACATAACATTTCCACATTTAAATCACAAGATATCAATACAACACATTGATATAATAAAAACATTATCAAAACCATTTTCAATACCAAAATAAAAGAAAATTAAAACTTGGTATTTATTTTTCATTTAAAAAAAAGTTATGGATTGTAGAAGAAGCCGAAACTCAAATAATGGTCACGGCAGCGGAGAAGTCGTTGTCGCCGCATATGTACAACAACAAAAAACATTACTTTTTGTTGTTTAGTAAAACGCTTCGTATAAAAATATTCCTTTTTAATAAACATAAAATTCAAAGGTGTTTATACACCGTATAAAAGAAAGTTGTGTATAAAACAAAATATGCCTCAATGAAAGGAGATTGAGACGAAGTCCCTTACAAAGATCATTTTTTAAATAAAATAGACTTATTATGTGTATTCACTATAAGTACACATAAATAAAGTAAAAATACAAGATATTACATAATAATATCATGACATAATTTAAAAGTATGAGATTAACCCAAAGAACGAAAATTGGGTTAAGAAGTTCTCTTACCTAGTGTCCGACTTGACTCGACCGTTCTTTAACCTCCTGAATAATAAACTAGAGTTAATTTATAATTGCTTAAGAACCTTTTTCAAGTTTATTAATCCTTTTATATCACTTATTACCATGTTATGGACATTATGTAATTATTTATGTTAATAACGGTCATTTTGTCGATTTTGGTACTTGAGTCAAAAATAAACTTCTTATAATTACAAGTTGTTCATTTGGTAAAATATCCATTATATCCAGAATTATATTCATGATGTAGATATCATATATATCATATATATTCAGTATATACATGCATTTATAATATTACATAACATTTAGAGGTAAGAAATGAAATGCACCGTTCATGGAGACGGTAAGCCGTACGTACGCATGGACGCTACTTTTATTTCTATTTCGTATTTAATGGAATGAAATCATAATGATATAAAGGTGTATTATAATTCCAGTATAATATAATATATAATATCATTTACTCCATCCTTTACACGTCCCACATATGGAATTAATGGTTCAAATCACTTTGAGGGGGCGGTAGTCCGCACTTCCTAAAATGAAATTATCGCGTTTATCCATTATGGAAATCATAAAGGTATGCCATAAATGAGAAATACAGAGGCATAAGGAAAACATAAACATAATATATATATATCATATATGAAAATATTGTCATCATAATGGCCACCATGATAGGTGTTAAAAGAATATTGAACAATCATCGTTTCATGAGGCAGAAATTCGCCAACCACAGAAACAGTATGTTCTTTAACTATTAGACGAAGGTGTGTGTAAGTGTAAACCAAATCCTTCTCATAAAAAAATAATAGTATATTTAAGATATTGTTGTTGTTAAAAAATAAAGTAATAAAAAGATTTTAAGGGGTTGGAGAAGCAAAATAAAACAAAAGAACATAAGAGAAGACATTACCTTAAAATCGGGTAACTCTTTTTGATTTGAGCCAAAGGCTCCCTTGGGAAGACTTTTTCCCAAATTTAGGCTTCTAGGAGTAAGAGAGGGAAGTTGAGAGAGTATTTGGGCAGATTTTGGACGAGCCAAATGGCTTGGAAGGTCTGAATAATGTGGTAGTGGTGGGGGGCTTTTATAAGAGGAGAGGAGGGGCACTCTTGGAAAGTCATGAAATGTTACATTATTATATAATGAGTTTTGGATTTTAAAGGTCCCACAGTTATATATTTTGAAGATAAAGTGATAAGGGTTATAAATATGCTCATCCAATAGGTTTTTGACAAGTTTATGTCTTAGATTTTACATTATCTTTTAATTTTATTTAAATCGTTAATTAATGAGGTAATCGCTGCATCATCATGGTGTCATAAAAAATTTAATTTATTTAATGTCTAAAAATTATAAAAAAAATATTATGATGTAGGAAATATTTTTAGATTTCCAATGAATATTTATAGTTGAAACGTTAACTTATATAACCCCATGTAATAATTATTTTAGTAAAACAACACATGTTTGTGACAATTTTATTTTTACTTTAAATAAAAAGTTATTAATGTCATTTTCTTACCCAAGTGGCTCCATGGGGTCCCCAAGTTGACCCATGGATTTTCTTGGTCGGTCATGACTCATCCAATAAGTGTAGGATAAGTTTCAAGATATTTTTATATTTTTATAATATCATTTTTACCTTAAATTTCACTAATTACCTTTAATCGCGATTAATAAAACGTAAAAGTTACTATTCACCAAAAAATTATTTTAATCCCATTGAACCACATTTTTCTTCCTAATGACAACCATGTATGTCGGATTTTTTAAAATCAAATCACAAAAGTGGTAATGTTTCATTTACATGAAAAATTAGTTTTTAAACTACCACTTAGTGGTTTCATTATTCATCAAAAATTGAAGTTTTTCAGAAAAATACCAAAAATTCACCCTAAGATATAATTGATATTCTCAATTAAAAAATGGTGTCTATTTTAAAAAATTCCAAACATATAAGTTTCATTAATAAATTTTATAATTAATTCCCATTGTCAAAACAAATAGCGTGTTTTTAAGAAACAATATCAATCAAAAGATTGACAATTGTTTATGTCCAATTTCAAAGTGAAATTAATTATAATGACCACCATTGGATAAAATGGTAAAAATATATTCTAATTATACTTTAAAACCACTCAATATTATAATTTATCACAATAAATTATTTTTATTAAAAAAATTGTTGTTAAGTATTTTTCACTATTCATCAAAAATTGGAAGTTCTCATAAAATTACAAAAAATTCAACTTAGGATAATTTCGATATTCCGAATTCAAAAATGAAATCCATTTTGAAATATTAAATTTATATAATTTCAAAAAGTGGGTATTACTATTCATAATAGCTATTTTGATTGGTCACGGGGTGTTAGAATCTCGAACTTGCGTACAATGCAAGCTATTGCATTATTGAAAGAGAAGCGTATCGTGGAAGCTTGGGGTGTTACATTCTCCCATCCTTCAATAAATTGCGTCCTTGAAATTTGAAATTGTTCTTCGAAAATAAAAGGTTGAAAATAGAAAATACCTTTGTGGAAAACCCACATCGGAAATAAGGTTAATATAAAATATAACTTTAAAAGAAAGAAAGATAAGTACAAAGGTCACCCGAGATAGCCCATACTAGTATACTATGAAAATATGGATATGGAGGAAAAACAAATCATCAAGGTCTGATGGAGAGTTGTAGAAAACAGGATTAGGAGAAAGTTAACCACAAGAAAATCACAAACTTGTGATTGGTTAAACGGTCATTGAATCCTTAGTTGGAAAAGTTAACCGACAATGTTTTTGTTTTAAGTTACCTTTCATAAAGTTGAGGAATTTATTTAAGATATTTACTAATAATGTAAGAAAATATACTTACTTGTCATGTAGACTTTCATTCTTTAATAAATTTTTACCACAAACCCATCTTTCACTCCAAATGGTAACAAAACTCAAAAATATTCTACGTATCCAAATTGTATAAGGTTCCAAATATTACCACATACCATTTAGATTAGGAAAACTATTTTGTAATAACCAGGGACTTCCTGTAGGCTAGTGGTAGGTAATAAAGGTCTGGCGCACTATGGTTGTGGGTTCGATTCCTGCATCTTTTTCCGATGCAACGAGTTATCCCCCAACCTGCAGGTTGTCCTTTTCCTAAAACTATAGTATTATAATATTCCAAAAATAATCTTCAGAAATGTTTTAACCTTAAACAATACTATCCAAGGTTCAACTTAATCCATTCCAACCTTTATAGTTATCCAAAATACCTTTGTCCAGACTTTCTCTAAAAGGTCTCTAAATTCCAAAATCAATTGTAACATCAGATTCCCCAAACAAAGTAAAGTTTCTCTTATTGTCACATACTAAAAATATGATTACCTTCATCATATTAAAACCTTAATGAAAACAACAAGTACTGAAGTAAAATCCTTATATATATCACATTTTTCTTATAACCATAATATAGTTCTTGAGTCCAAAAACACAAATACAATAATTATTCAACTTCATCTGTAGTAACAGCATAAGCTTGGCCTTGATCCCTTGGCCTTTTCGGTGGTATGTTTCCCTGACGCTTAGGACATTCATTTGCATAATTCCCCATTTCTCTACAATTGTAGCATTCAACATTGATGACCACTTTCTTTCCCTTGCAATCACAAGCCCGGTGACCTTTTTCTCCACATTTATAACAAACTCTCATTCCTTTTAGGCAAGTACAAGGGTGATTCTTCCCACAATTATCACATAATGGAAAATCCTTCTTTCCTTTTTTACCTTTATCTGTCTCTTGTTCCACCGTTCTCTTCTTCTCTTGCTTTACTTTGTTGTCATAAGACTTAGAGAATTCATTTTCTGTCCTGATAGCACACGAGACAATATCTTCGTACGATGAGAAGGATTGTGATACTAAATCTCGACGGAGAAATGGTTTTAACCCATCAAAGAAATGATCAATATTACTTATTGGGTTACGTATATAATTTGTAGCATACCTCACTAACCTTGTAAAGTTGGCCTCATACTTTGCGACATTCTCATCCTCCTTTTATCTCAGACTCAGAAATTGCCTTTTCATATCTTCTCAATGGTCACGAGGAAAGTATTTTTCTAAGAAAATCTCTTTGAACTCTCTCCATTCCATACTTGATACTTCTTCATCTTCCTTTGTATTTTTAATCAATGACCACCATTGATCAGCATCTCCAGTGAGGCGGTAAACTGCCATGATAACCTTTTCCCTTTCACTACTCCCCAAGGCATGGAATATTTTATCTAAGGAATTTATTCATTTCTCAGCTACTAAGGGATTTGTACTCCCATTGAATGTTGGTGGTTGTTGCCTCATGAAGCAGTCTAACATTTATCCTCCACGTTGCGGATCAGGGTGCTCCATACGAGTAAGGTTACTATTCATAACCTGAGTGAGTTGTCCCAGTATGGTGATAAGTTGATCATCACCAGTTATATCTCCAGCTCCACTATAATTATCTTGAGCAGGAGGGCAATCCCTACATGGAGTGCGTGCATTGATACGGTTTCCATTCCTTCCACTAGGCGCCATTTCTAAACAATGGCATAAACTAGATCGGTTTATGAATCAAAATACATAATTCCATACTTATAAAACACTTAACATAAATTAAACACTTTATGGATATAATCCATAATCATAAAAATGTTTTCTTTAAGGAAGTATATACACATAAACCCTTCATAATGGTTTGTAAATAAAATGAGATTTATCCTAAGAATATCCCCTGGGAGTGTCGTAACCAAGAGTGTAGCAAGGCCCGTTGTTGTGCACCAGTTCCCGTTCGAGTCTAGCTCAAAGCAGTGTTTTCGGGTTTTACCCCTAGGTACATTTGTGCCAGAGCCGCCTCTATCTGCTCATATCTAGATAGGGATTTATTGCTCAGAAAACTCACAAAATCTCTACAGCAACAAAATTCTAGGAAGTTCTTCAATACTAATCCTCAAAGTCTATCTTATGGTTATGTGCTCTAATCAGAGTTTTTCTAAATCTAGCTTCCAAGGTTAGTACTAAAATGCCTCTGATACCAACTGTAACACCCCGACCTCAGTTATCCAGAGTCGGTGCATTATTTCGTAACATTGGCATGATCACAAAAGATCAAGTCTCGAAAGACTAATTAGTTTAGTAGCCTTGGAAACACTAGATACATTCATAAATGTTACATTACATCATAAAGTGAAAATTCACAATAACATAGTCTTCAAAGTCCCACACTCCTATCCCCTTCATACTATCCTTGTAGGTCAGTCATAAAATATTTCTTCACATCCTTGTAAAATAAAACATAGAAAGGGGTGAGCTTAGATGCTCAGTAAGGATAACAATATAGAGGAAGCTTTCATAAATAAACATTAACATTTAAGGCAATGTATAACTAAAACAAAAGCCTTTCAAACTTGAACTTCAGCATAATATGGCAAAAATAAAATGAAATAATTCCATTTACTTATTCACATGGATATTCTACTAGTCGAATAATCACATGCAATATCAATAACCACTTTCATAATGATGGAATGCATAATGCCAGATTATCATAACCACGTAGCCAAGGCCTCATGCCAAGACTACAAATAAGATTTTTTCAAGGCCTCATGCCAAGACACTAGTTTGTCTCATGAGACCTACTGATGCATCGAGGAGCTATAGTGGGCTCCACCCATCAATTATTAAGTCCAATGCATTCCTCATATAAACAGGTTTAAACATATCATAAACTATAACATAATCGTATCACATAAAACATGCATAAAGCAAACATAAAATTTCCACATTTCAATCACAAGATATAAATAAAAAACATTGATATAATAAAAAAATTAGCAAAACTATTTTCAATACCAAAATAAAATAAAATTAAAACTTGGTATTTATTTTTCATTTAAAAAAAAGTTATGGCTTGTAGAGGAAGCCAAAACACAAATAATGGTCACGGTGGCGGAGAAGTATTTGTCTCCACATACGTACGACAAAAAAACATTCCTTTTTGTTGTTTATTAAAATTCTTCGTATAAAAATATTCCTTTTGAATAAACATAAAAGTCAAAGGTGTTTATACACCGTATAAAAGAAAGTTGTGTATAAAACAAAATATGCCTCAATGAAAGGAGATTGAGACGAAGTCCCATACAAAGATCATTTTTTAAATAAAATAGACTTATTATGTGTATTCGCTATAAGTACAGATAAAGAAAGTATAAATACAAGATATGACATAATAATATCATGACATAATTTGAAAGTAGGAGATTAACCCAAAGAACGAAAATTGGGTTTAGAAGTTCCCTTACCTCGTGTCCGACTTGACTCAACCGTTCTTTAACCACCTGAATAATAAACTAGAGTTAATTTATAATTTCTTAAGAACATTTTTCAAGTTTATTATTCCTTTTATATCACTTATTACCATATTATGTACATTATGTAATTATTTATATTAATAACGGTCGTTTTGTCGATCTTTGGTACTTGAGTCAAAAATAAACTTCTTATAATTACAAGTTGTTCATGTGGTAAAATATTAATTATATCCAGAATTATATTCATGATGTAGATATCATATATATCCAGTATATACATGCATTTATAATATTACATAACATTTAGAGGTAAGAAATGAAATGCATCGTTCATGGAGATGGTAAGTCGTACGTACGCATGAACGCTACTTTCATTTCTATTTCGTATTTAATAGAATGAAATAATAATGATATAAAGGTGTATTATAATTCTAGTATAATATAATATATAATATCATTTACTTCATCCTTTACACGTCCCACATATGGCATTAACGATTCAAATCACTTTGAGGGGGTGGTAGTCTGCACTTCCTAAAATGAAATTATCGCGTTTATCCATTATAGAAATCATAAAGGTATGCCATAAATGAGAAATACAGAGTCATAAGGAAAACATAAACATAATATATATATATATCATATATGAAAATAGTGTCATCGTAATTTCCACCATGAAAGGTGTTAAAAGAAGATTGAACAATCATCATTTCGTGAGGCAGAAATTCGCCAACCACAGAAACAGTATGTTCTTTAACAATTAGACGAAGGTGTGTGTAAGTGTAAACCAAATCCTTCTCATAACAACATACTAGTATATTGAAGATACTGGTTTTGTTACAAAATAAAGGAATAAAAAGACTTTAAGTGGTTGGAGAAGCAAAATAAAACAAAAGAACATAAGAGAAGACATTACCTTAAAATCGGGTAACTCTTTTTGATTTGAGACAAAGGCTTCCTTGGGAAGACTTTTTCCCAAAGTGAGGCTTCTAGGAGTAAGAGAGGGAAGTCGAGAGAGTATTTGGGCAGAG
This sequence comes from Viscum album, assembly GCA_963277665.1. Classification (NCBI taxonomy): domain Eukaryota; kingdom Viridiplantae; phylum Streptophyta; class Magnoliopsida; order Santalales; family Viscaceae; genus Viscum; species Viscum album. The sequence goes on from OY728143.1 coordinate 150,279,349, forward strand.
GTTGGATGAGCCAAATGTCTTGGAAGGTGTGAATAAGGTGGTAGTGGTGGGGGGATTTTATAAGAGGGGAGGAGGGGAACTCTTGGAAAGTCATGAAATGTTACTTTATTATATAATGAGTTTCAGATTTTAAAGGTCCCAAAATTATATATTTAGAAGATAAAGTGATAAGGGTTCTAAATATACTCATCCAATAGGTTTTTTACAAGTTTAAGTCTTATATTTTACATTATCTTTTCATTTTATTTAAATCGTTAATTAATGAGGTAATCGTTGCATCATCATGGTGTCATAAAAAATTAATTTATTTAATGTCTAAAAATTAAAAAAATATTATGATATATGAAATCTTTTTATATTTATAATGAATATTTATAGTCAAAATTTTAACTTATATAACCCCATATAATAATTGTTTTAGTAAAACAACACATGTTTGTGACAATTTTATTTTTACTTTAAATAAAAAGTTATTAATGTCATTTTCTTACCCAAGTGGCTCCATGGGGTCCCCAAGTTGACCCATGGATTGTCTTGGTCGGACATGACTCATCCAATAAGTGTAGGAAAAGTTTCAAGATATTTTTATATTTTTATAATATCATTTTTACCTTAAATTTCACTAATTACCTTTAATCGCGATTAATAAAACGTAAAAGTTACTATTCACCAAAAATTTTATTTTAATCCCATTGAACCACATTTTTCTTCCTAATAACAACCATGTATGTCGGATTTTTGAAAATCAAATCACAGAAGTGGTAATGTTTTATTTACACAAAAAATTAGTTTTTAAACTACCACTTAGTGGTTTCACTATTCATCAAAAATTGAAGTTTTTCAGAAAAATACCAAAAATTCACCATAAGCTATAATTGATATTCTGAATTAAAAAATGGTGTCTATTTTACAAAATTCCAAACATATAAGTTTCAATAATTAATTTTATAATTAATTCACGTTGTCAAAACAAATAGCGTGTTTTTAAGAAACAATATCAATCAAAAGATTAACAATTGTTTATGTCCAATTTCAAAGTGAAATTAATTATAATGACCACCATTGGATAAAATGGTAAAAATATATTCTAATTATACTTTAAAACCACTCAATAGTATAATTTATCATAATAAATTATTTTTATTAAAAGAGTTGTTTTTAAATATTTTTCACTATTCATCGAAAATTGGAAGTTCTCATAAAATTAAAAAAAATTCAACTTAGGATAATTTCGATATTCCGAATACAAAAATGGAGTCCATTTTGAAATATAAAATTTATATAATTTCAAAAAGTGGGTATTACTATTCATAATAACTATTTTGATTGGTCGCGGTGTGTTAGAATCTCGAACTTGTGTACAATGCAAGCTATTACATTATTGAAAGAGAAGCGTATCGTGGAATCCTGGGGTGTTACAGATGAGATGCTTATATCTTGTATTCTCACTTATGAGTATGTTAAATGGTCAACAGTTGGGTTTCTTATTTTATCTACATTCCTTTTCCCCACTGCTTTAGGTAGTTGGATGTTCTTGGTTTCATGTTTCCTCTTAGTGGTAGCTTAGGATTGTTTTCCTATAGTACCTGGATTATGGAATTATGATAATAAAGAATAAATAAATGTTTAACCTATAGGGTTTTTTAATTATGGGATGAAAATTCTAAAAGATGTTAATCTTGTTAAACTATGGATTTAGTTTGGATTATGCCTAGAGGGCATGAACTTTGCTATGATATAATGTAATGTAATGTGGAAACTTTTAATGGTCAATTAATGGATAATGAATTAATTAAAATAAAGAAATAATAAAAAAGTAAATAAGTAATTAATGTAGCTTTTTAAATTCTTGTGTACTTATAGGATATCTGGTCTTGGTAGTGGAATATGGGAGTCCAAGTGATGTTAAATGTAGTTGAGTCTAAGACTAGGATATACCCATAATTTGGTTGTGAGATATATTATATCCTTTATATTCTATGATTTCATACACTTTCCCACCCATGTCAGTTAGGGAAACTAACACCCAGTGGACCCTAGGAGGGTGTTTTCCCCAATATCCCAATGGGGGGATGGATAGATGACTACCCCCTCTAGCCCCTCTCTCTTCTCTTAGTAGTTACTTATGCTAGTATGCACAGAGGATAGTTTTACCATATGTGTGTGTATAGGTTTGTGATGGATTGTGGTTATTTCACACACATTTATTATCAAATATAGTATCTAAAAGATTATTATAGGTATGATGTGTCTTGGATATGATGGCTTGATGTACTTACTTGGTGTATAGGTAGTAATGTCTTGAGGTATAATACCCTATATTTTATATACATCATGCGAACTGTGGTGGATCCCAAAAACTACTTGGTTACTATATATGGATATGTGATATGGGTTGTTGTGATGAAGAGATTCATGAGGTGCGTGTTTTGATGTCTCACCTAGGTGTCTTTGGGTTGGATTACTTTTGGAGAGAGATGGCTCAGAACGTGCATTGTCGGGGTAGAGTGAAAAACCAGTGGGAAAATAGGAGAAGGGTACCCTTGATGTTTCATTATTATATTATATTATCACTTTTATGTGATACTTGGTGATATTTATCCATGGTGAGGTTTGAAACTTAGTATACATGTTTAGGTGATGAGTTAGTTTCATTATTTTTCACTATGATTTAGCATGATTTATTTTCCTTTTTCACAAGAGGATTTGGGGAGGATTCTACTGAGTATAATGTTATACTCACCCTATGTATATATAAAAAAATTAGATCATCCAGAGCAGGTTAGAGATTGGGCTGGATATTACTAGCTCATGGTTTTGCAAGAGTTGTTTGGGCTTCATGGTCACTATCATATTTACCTTTTTAGGTACATGTGGTTTCTCTTTCAATTGTTTATTTTTGTACGAAATTTCATTTTTTCACTTTAGTTTTATTTATATATATATATTTCTAAGCAGTTTTTTATTCTTGTATCTATCGTACCTCTCTCTTATGCATGTTTCTCTTAAAGGGTAATGTCTCTCATATGCAAGTTTATTATACCCTTGATGTTAGTTTCCAACTCAGGGGCCTACTAGAGGTGGGACTTAGGCAGTCACTATCTCTCTCCCATCATTGTGATATATTTTGGGGTAGGGGTCATGGAAAATATAATAACCAATAAGAAATTATGGTGATGTAAAATGAATCATATCGATATGTGGAGGCGGTAGTCCATACGTACGCACAAACGATGCTTTCATTTCTCATTTGATGGAAACGAGGTATAAAATGGTTAATCTATCATCATAATAAAAATTAATTATATTAAAGATACTAAATTCATTATTTTATAATTTATACCATATATTTATAGGATATAGAAAAAGAAACAAAATTTAAAGTATTTGGTTAAGAGTTGTATGTATTGGTTGAGAAACCTCCTTTGAATTACACCTTAAGCCTTAAAAGGATGGTATTCTGATCAAACTAGGTCCTAAAAGTTATGGGGATGAATGTTAGGAAGGTATTATGGTAGGTATTAATCAATATAGAAGGATCATTAAGTGTGAGTATGAGAGGATAGGTGGTATCCTTTAATTAGGGAGGGAGAGGACACAATTATAATTTTTAAACAAATTAAAATATAATAATGTCTTACTAAAGTCAAGTGGCTCCAAAATAAAAAACATAAGAATATAGGAAGTATAATGTCAAAATCCCATCAATAATGAAAATTAAAGAAAGTTTTTTAAGATATTTTAAACCTCATATCTTAGGATAACCCCCCACCCCCCGGTAAACTTATTTTAACCTTAACTGGGATAACACCTTTTTACAATTTTTAGTATTCATTATGACCAAAAATTAAGTTGAAATTATTAAATAATATTAATTATGATGATTAAAAATATGAAATATACTTTAAAATATTAAATTTCTATAAGTGATAGAAATAAATTTTAAAATGTGTCTAAAACGCAACAAAAACTATTTTTAGAAAAATGTATTTTTAAGCATAAAATTGAGTTTACCTTTATTCCTTACCATATAAAAACTATTCTATAAATTTTAAAATATTTAATTTAATATATTATATAAAAATTATTTAAAATCATTCATCAATATAGTTTAATTTAATTTATTAATATAAAAACACATTATGTGCATAAAATTGTTTTTTTAGAAAAACATATCTTCTTACATTCAAGTGATTTTATTTTCATTTATAAACAATTTAAAACTAATTAATTAATTTTATAATTGTGTAAAAAATAATTTTTCATAATTTACTTAGTATTATTCATACCCTACAATCCAATAGCTTAATAATAACTATTATATTAAATAATAATATTTTAATAATATATTGCAGTTTGTTTAAACTCGGTGTTGCGTGTAAAGAAATATTTCTAAGAAATAAAATTTATTAAAGATAAATATATCATAAAATATTGGATTGTTACATATTTACAATTTTCATTCATAGTTATACGATTTTTCCTCTCCAGATTCAGTAGGCAACTCCTTTCAAACTTCTCTCAGATGTTCAACTTCAGAATTGACTAATGAAGGTCGTGCTTCTCTACCCTAGAAAAACATGTATTATCTATAAAAAACATCTCAAAAAATTATCACATGTACGGTCTTCCATTTTAATCTATCCATTCAAGGGAATAAACTTTATTACCCACCACGTATGGGAACCACCTTCACTTCCTTTGGATTGAAACTAAAGTCCATCCCAAGTCCTATTTGAAATATATTAACATGCTTATTTTACAAAATAAAATAAAATCACAAACCAAAGGACACAACATAATCATTAAACTACCCTTATAAACCTAAAATTTGTATCAGATCTTTACCATGTGTTTAGAATCTTAAAATCGTTATTTAAAATGAAGGTGTGTATGCTACAATATAGGTGATATCATTGATGTTATAGGGTCTAACCTAATATAGACTAATTTATAAGTCTATATGGATTAATCCTATATAGAATAAGTTTGATCTTAGACTAACCCAAGATAAATCATATGTGGGTATTTTTTTTATTCTTATGTGACCCTTGAACATCAATTTAATACTACACAGTGATTATTTTATTTTGGTGCGGGACAACGTGGTTAATCCAATGTTGTGTAACTTAAATCCTATACGGGGGTTTCATCATTGATTTAATTTCACTTATATCTTCTATTAATATTATGTGAGGCCCTGGCTTGCTCATTAATTCCAACATAAGTGTTGAACATGACAAACTAAGTTAATGCCAAGCGATCCTTTTGCACCATTTTATTATTACATGAGACTTGCTTTAATATCATAAAAGGTAATATCATAGGATGGTATTAATCATATAAAAACACCCCATATGAGATTAATCTCACTTAAACTTACATAGTATTCCTTATAGTCATGAATTACAATTGATCATATTGTTAAAAATGGAATTTTAAGAAAAAAATTATTAAAATTCAATTATGAATTGAATTATATAGTTTATAAATTGTTTATAAATTATATAAAAATGTATTTTGGGATATTTATGAATTTATAAAGTTATTTATGACTTTATAAAGGTATTTATAAATTAATTAATATTAAAAATTTAATAATCAATTAATAAATTTTTATGAAACATTTATTAAATAAACATACATAATATTAAAACTTAATATTAAAATATATTTTACCAAAATATATGATATCACTTATAATTTAAATATAAATTTTTTATATTGAAATTATAATTTAAATTTATAAAGTGTTTATAAATTAAAAAATGAGGCAAAAATATAAAAGTGATTATATATAAATTATGAATTGTACATAATTATTATTTTGAATTGTTCAAATTAAAAGGCCTTATTTAAGGAAATTATTAAAACCATGTCAAAGGGGGTTTTTATGATTTATTTTTTCAAAGTTTAAATAATGTTAATATGTAGTATTTAGATTATGTAAAATATTTACATAATAGAATTAAAATATAAAATATTTATATTTCATATAATATCATATATTTAAAGTAAAATTCTATATAATTAATAATATGAAAGTGTTCATATTGAAATTAATATAAATTTTTTAAATTTAAAATTATGGAATATCTATAAGGTTAATTAAATTATAAAATGTTTATAATTAGATTTTATTTATGAATTTTTCCTAAATTGTTTATCGCAAGTTTAAATATGTGAATTATTCATTTATTTAAAATTTATTCCCTATTTTATTCATATGTATAATTTTTATATTGTGATTTATGATGTATTATATAGTTTAAAGGCGTTTAAAATACTTTTAGAGATTATTATACATGAATATAAGGAATTATATTCTAGGTTTGATAAATGATTTAGTTTCCTTCTACCTTGACTTTAGCTTGTATTGAGTTATGGACTTGAATTAGGAAGTTAATCGTGATTTTTATATATTAGGTGTTATAATTGTGATAGAATTAAGATATATCTTAAGTAAACTATACCTGGGTAGAGGAACTTTGGGTCCAATTTCTCACTCACTTAGAGGTTTATATCTTGTATAGAAAAGTAAGGGCTAGTTATCTATGGATCTAGGATTGATTATGAGGAGATTATTGATTTAATATAATTCTAATCCATTACACGAAAGGGTTTCATGTAACATATTCATGGGATGCATTTGGATGTGTAAAGATATAATTTTCTTTTCATTTGATTTTGTAACATAAGTTGTGAGTTATATAAAGAGATACGCATCAATATGGTTTAAAAATATAGGTTTGGTGGAAGGAATAGATTCCAAAACTAAATCGTTATAATCAAACATACATGTAAAGAGAATAACATGAGATAATATAGTGATATTAAATCCCCTTTAAAAATACTAAGTCTTAGATTATTTCTAAAGAAATCACAAGTCAAGATCTCAATCATTCAACCAGATAGTTTCTACCAAATAAAGGTACCCACGAATTGTCTTATGTGAGGTGTGGTGAGAATAGATAACCCTAATAGTTAGGTAACAAAATATATCTATGATTTTTGTGTTATACTTATCTAGGAAATCCTAATAGTTAGGATACTAGAGAAATAGAGTTAAGTTTATCCATATGATGGATTGGACAAATATTTATCTGATCAACCATCTAAGAGTCATATATAATATAATTTGGAAGATTCCTATCCTAAATAACTAAGTTGTGAGATGAATTCCAAAGAAAAATCATTAATTAGTTAAATATGGATCTTGGACCACTAATTTATATGATGATTTCAAAAGGGGTCATCATTTTAGTGATATTACATTTAATAAAAGTATTTATTAAATATTTTTAAAACATGATTATCATATAATAAAAGTTTATGTTGTAGATAAATATTATCATCAGTGTCAAACATGTCTTTAAAATAAATACTTTAAAAGGATTAGATTCATATAATAATCTCCTATGACTGGTAACTTAAGAAAATTTCTTAAGTAATATAAACTTTTTGTGCAAGAGAAACACTTTCTGAAATAAAAAAAACTATTAAAGTTGGTCAATATGTGAATCTAGTTGCTTATTAGAAGTTTAGAATGATTTAATTAAAGTTTAAAAGGAATTAAATTTAAGTTTAAATAAGGAACTTAATTCTCTACTAACATAATCAATATGATTAAGTGTGATAATGATTTGGAGATACAAGAGGTTTTCTTTTATACTTATTCTAGTTAAGTAATTCATTATGTTTTTATTATTGGAAATTTTTTCATAATGTGAATGAATTTGAGATAAATTTATACTATTTTATCAAATTTTTGAGGAAAATATGAACAATGGAATTTGATGTGAAGGTTATACTGTTATATTGATAGTACAAGTGGGTAAAAAATTTAATCATAAAAAATAAAAATTAGTTAGAAATTCCAACAATGTTTCTTAGAGTATCCAGAAATAGTCATTGAAACCTAAAATTGTTATCATGAAGGAGGATTAATGGTCCCATATGATGGAATTTTATAGTATACCTAAAATGGTTTGAAAAACTCTATATAATTCCCATGTCAGGTATCAATGTTATAAAAGGGTATATGATACCAAATGTATACTTTATGAATTTTTGAGTATACGGGAGTTCAAAAATAAAGTAAAGAATTTTTAAGGGTATATGAGACAGTTATATCAGTGGACCTAGAGAAGTTTGAGGTTGTGGTTTCTTAGGAGTGGCCTGAGAATTTAATTGAGATTCATAGTTTTCTTATCTTGTTAGGTTAATACTAGAGTTTTATTCAAGAAATATCTCATTTGGTGGAACCAATGATGTCCCTATCCAAGAAGGGTTCAATTTTATGTCATATAACTCTTGTGAGAGAGCATTTCAAGAGATAAAATATAGGTTGAATTATATATCAATATTTTCCTTAACTAAGAGGATTAAGCAGTATAAATTGTATTGTAATGCTTCAAGAGTCAGTATTAGGAAAGTTTTGATAAAGGGAAAGTGAGTAGTCACTTATGGGTCTAAGAATCTAAGGCCACATGGTTGGGACTACCTAAATAATGATCTATAGTTGTTTTTAGTGTTACACACTCTGAGATGTTGTCATTTTTACCTTCTATGTGAGAGGTTTATAATATAAATTGATCCTAAGAGCCTAAGGTATATATTTTCTCAGAGGGACTTGAACCTTTGGTAGGGAGGTGGTTTTTATGCCTATTGAAATTTGATTTTTGAGATAGCATATTCCCTTGGTAAAGGGAACATTGTTGTTGATTTAATAAGTATGAAGACTCGGTCATGGGTGGTGTGGGTGGCTAGCAGTGAGTGGTGGGTCATGATCCTATTCATTGAGATACACCATGTCATTCAAGAGTATCAGGATAGAGAAACCCTAACATATTTAAGTATTTCATGCTCACTCCTTGATAATATAAAGGATATTCATTTATCTAACTTGGATTACTTGGTGATGATGGAAAATATATATGGTGGAGAACCACCACTTTATTAGCCTCATGATTTTAATGAGATTTTTTATGTATAATTTCTAGTTATTTCCTCTAAGAACATTCATGAGGAGCTAATATGGGATTCACATGCCTCTAGATGGTTTGTTTGCAAAAGTATTTCCAAGATATATCATGAAATTCAAAGGTAATACTGGTGACCTATAACAAATAATTACATAGATAAGTTCATTCTGAAATTTTTTTATCTATAATTAGGTGAAAATTGAGAATTAGTGGCCTGTTGATCCTCTATGATCATTACACATTCCCAAGTGAAAGTGGGATGATGTGACCATGGTCTTAATGAAAGTATTATTGAGGTTTTTGAATCATAGTGATGTGGTATGGGTTATCATGAACCGGTTAACAAAGGTTTCACATTTCCTACTTGTCCCAGAAACCTATTCCATGGATGAGTTGAGTTGGATATATTTCTGAGAGATATTGCATCTAAACTAGGTTTATAAGATAATCATTTCTGATTGGGATGGTCTTTTTACATCATTATTATAGCATGGGATATAGAAGGAACTTAATATATAGGTTCCCTTGAGCACTTTTTACCATCCTCAAACTATAGGGAAGTCTGATTGTATCGTCTGGGTATTGGAGGATTATTGTGGGAATTTGTCCTTAAATTTGGTGGTTCATGGGATAACCATATCATGCTTAAATATTTCACCTATAATAAAAAATATTTCACCAATCAATTCATATGGAACCTTTTGAGGATTTATACGATAGACTGTTTCAATCACATATATGTTGGATAGTGGTATGGGAGTCAACTATTATTGGTATGAGTCTCTTATAAGAGATTTCATAGCATATTTGACCGGTCAAGAAATATTTAGTGACTACTTAGAGTGAGAAAAGATCATATTCCAAATAGTTATTTCATTATTTAAAGTTTTAGGTAAGTTATCGATCACTCTTGTGAGTGTTTCCTCAGTTAGGGCATCAGCATATTTGGTGGAAGGGGAAGATAGTGTCCAAATTCATGGGGTTATTTGAGGTTTTCAGGAGGATTGATATCATGGGTTATTATTTAGTACCTACTCATAGATATAGTGTTTTGAATTATGTATTCTATGTATCTTTAATTTATAGATACCATTCTAACCCTTCACATGTGATCATCATCGATGAGGTCGAGCTTGAGTTAGATTCATCATTCATAAAGCAGATGATTTGGATACTGGACTAGAGTGAGAATACTCTATGTGGGAAGATATTCCATCTAGTATGGGTGTAGTGGCATCACAAGCATATCTAAGAGGATACATTATATTGGGAGTCTTATATGAAAGCATAGTGGCTGAATCTTTTTATCAATGAGGCTTGATGATTCTTAGAAGTGTATCTCAAGGGTGATCTACTATATGGTAGGGATGTTGTAACACCCCAAAATTTTGAGGAATTAATATGACCTATTTTCTATTGAATCTTGTGTATTTTTTGTATTTTCTAGGTGTTGGAGGGGATAAATGTGGTTCGGGGTCATGTTTTAAGGAAACGGGTTGGTGATGGAGAATCTACTATATATAAGATTCCCCATCAGGAGTTAGGTGGGATCCCACTAGAGTTTTTATGGGTGTGTTAGCGACTATTTTCACTAATAATGGGAGTCTGTTGGGCTAGTAATGAAATCTCTAGCGGTCCACCAGAGTTTTGATGAGTTCCCGATGAAGTTCCAATGGTCCTAGGTAGCTTTTAAAAAAAATAATTTTAACTATTTAAATGAGTTTAAAATTTATTAAAATGACATTTTCCCCTCAATTCACCTAGGATTAATGTGTGGGGGATCTCCCTCTCTTCTATTCATTCTTCTTCCTTCCAATAAATGGATCTCTCTCATGTGATCTTGAATCTTTGAGTTGATCACCATTTCAAGTCACCATAGGTAATGCTTATTCTCCACTTGATTTTATTCTTGGGTGTCTTTATTATTTTTTCATGTATCAACAGTTAAACCCTGATTTGGGGGAGGGGTCAGGTTTCTCATTTTTTTCTATTTGAGTTTGAATCAACCAAGGATATTTGATTAGTATGTCACTAGTCCCATGTAATTTTTCCCCTACTTTCCTAATGTTTTTTACTAGTTTAGTATCCATTGTATAAAATTTGAGAAATTCCCATTGTTTTTGTATAACCTAAAACTAAATTATATTGGTCTCCTTGAATTAATGTGGTATGAGTGGTTCCCAAGAAAGAAACAAGTGGTTTTAAAGACGTGTGTGTTGATTTATATGGTCACTGGTGGTCATTATTCATATAGATTAAACTATGAAACTAAGAATTTAGACCTGAAATGAGTGCTTATGATTGAGAACTAACCCCAAGAGCCTAGTGTGGAAACCTAGTGTATTTCCATGATGAGGATTGGATTGAGTAAAATCTAGGTTATAGGTGAGTTATCCTATGCATGATACTTTGGATTAGGTTATTGGATTTAGAAAATAACCCCTGACATTTAATTATTATTAATGCATTATATTGATTTTAAATGATAAACCACTCATATATTGTATACTCAGTAATTGGAAGTGCCTCATAAACCCTTAATTGATTAAAGGTGGTATCTTATCCACCCTTATATGTTATATATTATTGTCCACTAAATTTTATTTGGTGATCCCTTGTTAACCATGGAGCCAATGAAATAGAGGAATATCATCTCTTTTAGGATATCATATTAATAGGTTATCTTACACTTAAGGATTGGTATTGGTATAGAATCATCCAATTATGAGAGTTTTCTTGATGGTATTCATCCAATTGTAGAATTTGTTTGGTGGTATATCATCCACCTAAGATTTTATGTTTGTAGCGTATCAACCACTTGTGATAAGAAACCAATGGTATATCATCCCTTTGGAGGATGGTATAGGTGGTCCATCATCCACATATATATGTCTTATTATTGATGCATCATCCACCTAGATATTAGTGATGGTGGTATGTCATCCACCTAGAGAGTGATATCAGCGGTATACCATCCACCTGGTTGAGATGTATTTGCGGTGTATCATCCACCTAAGATGTGTATTAGTGGTATATCATACATTTTTTTATGGGAAAGGGTAGTCTATCATCTAACTAAGATTGATGATACCTTATTCACCAGGTGATGGCTCATTCTCCATTGGTGATAGATTTATTATATAAATGGGTTGTGATGGTGACATGTCATTCACCTTATAATGCTTGATGGTGATAATTGATTCACCCTGATTTTTATTTGAGGACTGATATAGCATTCATCCTTGAGGTATGATTAGACTATATGTGTGTCATACCATTTTGGAACTAACTAAAGTGGATATGGTTAAACATGGTTTAGATGTAGAGGAGTCCATGGGATGGTGGGTTGTATATTTATTTTCTTTAGTATCATTTCATATCAAGAATTCACATGTATTTACTAGTCTTGTTAAGGAAAATTTTGGTGGTGACCTACTAAGTTGTACTCACACCCTACCTAGGTGACCTAGAATTTAAGTAAACTTCATGTTTCATGAACCAATTAAGGGTGAAGGCCCTACTTTTATGGATAGTTGAGTTGATGTGGAGATGGAGTTGGGATATGGAACTAGGCTAGGAATCAAGACCAGTTTATAGATATCTCCATTACTTTTGCTTATTTTTGACCATATTGTATTTGATATACCCACAGGAGATATTTTTTATATTGTATCAATTTTATGACATGTACATCAGTTTATTTTGATATGGCATGTTGTTGATATTAATTTTTGTTTGGATTTTATATTTGATGCCTATCTTATACTATTATTTCATTTTGATGATTCTTTCCTTGATATTCCTTCTACTGTGTTATAGTGGTTATCTATACCTAAAGGTATAGTCTCCCCACTTGTCTCCTATCAACACTCATCGATATTCATCAACCACTGGAGAATAAGGAAGTATGCTTGAGGTATGTAGTATCTCGGTTCAGTCATAGTGGCACTGAACCGAGTCAAGGATGTTACAAAAATATTTTTATTAGTTAAAATATAATCAATAATAAATATTAATAAAAATAATATATTATTTGAATTTCTTGGGTGTCCTTATCATTTTTAACTCAATTGGTTTATGGATGTCTAGAAAAGTTGTGTAGGTTACACTAATGTCTAGCACAATATTCTCACTTATCCTAGATAAGTTATAAGTCATCATCTCAAAACTTATTATATTCTAGATTGTGGATTATTTGATCAATCAATTTATAAGGAATTTATAGGGGAAGAAAGTGACATGGTGGGAAGAATTTTGATACCCAAAATGTCACCATTTAGTATGTAATTTGTTATTAATTTTTTCAATTATTTATTTTATGCTTTGGAGTGAGATTTTGAAATTTTTGATGATTTTACTAGGTTTCACGGTTACCCTAACCATACATAATAACTCTGTGGGGTAATTTTTTGAGTCCAATAGTTGTGAAAAATTAAATGTCCGGTTTGATTAATCATGCACCTTAAAAATTCAGTCTATCTAAATGTTAGAATTTTTTAAATCTAAAGGCCTAGTTGGAATTTTGAAATGGATATTTGGAAAACCCTTCTTGAGTTAGGTATCTTTCCTAGTTGGTTAATTGTGAGATGGGAGGGTCCTTGGTATGAGACCTCATTCATATGGTAATCGTTTTAAGGAAAGGTATTAACCTTAAGGTGGTAAAGGTGATGTCGGATTGTGTGGTGTGTTTGGTTATATATGTGGCATGTTGTTTTAATTGTATGGAACACCCCCTTGTGAAACATAACATGGGAACTTATCATAGCAAAGAGGTTTACTGAGAATGATTGTTTCACTATTCTAGGTTATTATACTAGCCAGTGGCCCATAGAAGGTGGATACTTGGATTTATTACTATGGGATCGGGCCCCTCGACTAGGCTAGATAGGGAGACGGTTGGGCATTAGGGTGTTATTATGTCATTGATTAGGGCATGCCTTCATGATGAGTCACATGTATAGTATGTTCTGGTTCTCCTCTGAGTTCCTATGATTTCTAGTGTTTTCCCATTACGATCACTATTAGTATCATTTCCCTTATTGTATGGAGTCATTCCCTTTTACTTGGTTTTGGTGTTTTTTTGAAAATTTTTGAGTGTGTGGCTGTTTCAAAATAATTTTAAAGTAAATTTTTTAAATATCGGGTTCGTGTCCCTTTTTCCTTATCATGCCTCATTTTATATTATATGGGAAATGAATTGTGATTGTTGGTTTTAAAAATGAAAAGTGTATGTGAAAACCCTATCTTTATAAATGTAGTTCAAACTATCATTATTTTTTTTCTTTAGTAATGGAAGATGCATGGATTCTTTAGTGGTTTCCTATTGAGCTTATTTGGATCACACCCTACTTGTACCTCTCGGTGTCGGTGGACCCGATCTGTTTTGCAGGTTCTATTATGGTTCAAGTTTTCTGGTTCGAGCTGGCTCTTGGAGCTGTTGGGTATTATCATTGGAGGTGACCAAGATGTCACATGGAGATCTGGTTGGTGCAGTTCAGATTGTTTTAATTTTCAGTTTGTTCTATTCAACTGTATTTTGTAACTGAATATGCTTGTATTTATTTTATATGATTCAGTTTATTTATCTGGTCCTGGTTGTTTCTTCTGGGATGAAATCATTACCTCTTGTATGTGTTGATGCCCGATACTAGTTTTCATCCCATGGGGATCAGGAATTCCCTTCATTCCATGTCACGGATTGGCTCGGTTAACTGCTTTAGGGTCGACCTGGGTTGGTTCATAAAAAAATGGTATCAAAGAAGGCCCTTGTTAGTTGGGGTTTCCAGTATATAGAGATTAAGACTTTCAGGACTCAAGAGGTAGGTTTTGGAAGGGTTTCACGAACCCTTCCTCATTCTAAACCTCGAGTTACCAGGGGTAGTCTGGGATTTGAGTCTTTTGTCTTTGTTTTGGAATAAGTGATGATAATGGAGGTGAACCAGTGTCAAGTAGTGACCTCACATGGAGTAGTGACCCATGTGGAGTCTGAGTACACATTTTGAGTTCCTCCTAGTTGTTGATTCTTACTTGGTGTATGGCTCACTACCATGTCTTCAGGTTAATCATAACTATTAGTTCCTCATTCCAGTAGTTCTTTATAGGTTGTGTTATTTTTTTCGGTTGGTGTAAGTGTTCTTCTGAAAATTAAAGTGGAATTTGAAATGAAATTTTTTATCTAAAATGGATTTAAATTGGTAAAGTGAGTTCTAAAATTGGAAACATTTTGGGTTGTAAATTTGTAAATGATTGGGTTTTGATGAGGGAAGGAAGGATGTGACCCTTAGTATTCTTTATGGAGGATAACATGTGTGTGGGTATGTATAGAAAGTGTGTGGAGGAACTTGTTCATGGATGATGTAGATGGAAATGGATGGACACACATGTCACGATTCATAGGACTCCATGGGTGAGTTTTTGAAATATAATGGTTTTGGAAATTGGTTTTTCCTTGAGGAGTGTATTTTGGCTTGTAAAAAGTAGCTTTTGAATTTGAAAATGGCCTTGGTATAAGGAAGTTTTGGAATTTAAATGAAAATTTGTGATTTGGAAAAAGATAATTTAGGTTGTGTTAGTATTTGTTTGGCTTCTGGGATACTTTTCTCAGCTCAGGGTTCCCTTTTCGATTGTTCTTTGGCTTGGTTTCAGTTTCATTCTTTTGTTCCTCATGTTTTTTAGAGTACGTCACCCAGAAAGGTCCCCAAGGTTTCCAATGATTCATTCCCAAGTTCCAGTTCTTTTTTGGTGTCACCTATCCTTTAAGGTGATAGAGGATTTTTGGATGCAGTGGAGTGGTTTGGATAATGCAGAGAGTGTCTTTGGGTTATTGGAAACTCCCACGGTTGTTAAGGTGCGTGCCACCTTGAGTTTTTTTGAGGGATTAGTTTTGGATCAGTGGAGGTTGGATGTCTCATCATCATGGAATTTGGGTTGTGGTTGATAGTGGTCAGCTTTCGTGAGGGTTCCCCATCTGGTGGAGTACATATGCTAGAGGAACCTATATTTAAAATGTTATCCTCATAGGCTCTGACATCTAGCTCATCAGATCTCTTTCTGGTGTGCCATCGGTATGGCCAGTTCGGGCATTCAAAGTCGTCTTGCCGCATCCTTATGAATTCTTGCCATTGTGGTAGTCGTTCGGGTCATTAGGAGAAATTTTGTAGGGAGCATCATTCAAGTAAGGAGTTTTGACCGTGGGATGTTGGTTCCTAACTGTGATGAAGGAGATGCTTCGGGCATCATATCCCCAACCTCAAGTCTCGGGGTGAAGCTCGCGCACAATTTGGAGTTGTTAAGGGTGTGTGGAACCTTGTTCTAGGTTACGTTTTCATCCCTAGGATAGAAACATCTTAAGTTTTCTTATTCTTGTCTCTCTGTAGGGGTAGTTTCATCATTTTCATGTAAAGGTGCGGTGGGATTTCCTTATTCTAATTTAAGTAGTTTTTACCATTGGGAGGTAGTTCCCAAAATCATTTGTTTTCCTTAAGGGGTGTTTTTTCCTTGGTTTTTTCCATTCTATTTTTGGTTTCTAGGGTGCTCGTTTGGAGATGTTTTGGTGTTGTGAGATGGGTGGATGATTTTCCTATCCACTATCTAGTTCGGGTTTATTTTCATAGTATTGGCAATGTTTTTGATTGCCCTTGTTCAGAGGGGTTTCAATTCTTATAGGTGGTTTCCCTTGTTTTTGAATTCTAGTATGTCGATTTTTTGGGTTTCCATTTTACCGAGTTGCTCTGTAGTATGATTCTTGTTTAAATTCTTGTGATGTTGGTTGGGTTGGATTCCTAAGATCCTAGTTTTTTAGTTCGTTTGTAGTGAGCTCTTCATTTAAATCTCTGTGGTTAGGTCTAGTTCATGTGTAAAAAGTTGGGTAAGTTCAGGTTGGGAGCTCCCACATTACCCACCCCCACCAGGGGGTGGTGTGTTGGTATTTTGAGATCTTCAATCTAGATAGGTTCTTGTAGTGGGGATAACCCTCTCGTGTTATCCCTCAATCTTGGGTTATGGTTCCTTCTTGAATTGGTCGGGTGTGACCTATGGAGAGTAAGTCCATCCTGAGATTCTTAGTTTCCATTATTGTTTTGGGCATAGACTTGAGATTTGGTTAACTATTAGATTGGTGACTTTCTATGCGCATAAAGTGTCTGTGATGGAGAGAATTGTAACACCCCGACCTCGGATACTCTTTTATTTTATCCTTTTCTTAGTCTTGGATCTTTTGGTTGATGTTTGGATTAAGTGTCCACCAAAAGTCTTTGTTTTTTGGTGATTTTTATTTTCTTCTAATTCTATTCATGGTTATCATGAGTTTTATTGGGATAAAATGGCTTAGTGGAGAGTTTGTGACACCCACAGTGTCACTATATTGTGTTTAAATCATTCAAGGATCACTTGGTTGGATTATCTAGTGTTTGGGGTGTCATTTGAGGGTTTTTGGGAAAAAAATTCAGGTCACATGGTTTGATCATGATTTTCCCAAACTATGAAACTTAAACCTATAAAGTTGAATAATTTTTCTAGTAGCCTTCGTATGGTTTAAAAAATTGTGCAACAAAACCTTGCAACCCATTATAGGCTTAATAAATTTTAACCTAAAAAACCAATTTGGTTGATTCCTCCTCTCATTTTAATCTCTATCCATTGGATATCAACTAGAGGGATCCCCCCTTAATTATCTATCATTATTTTCTACTTTTTGGGAAATTTCTCAGAAAATGTTTGTGATTCTTCATGGTTTCTTCATCAAACCATTCCCTTTCATCTCTTCCTCTCTTCCCTCTCTCTATTTATTGGTTTTATTTGGGGTTTCCTCCCCTGGAAGAACCCTAATATCTATTATTTATGTTTTCTTTGACTTTCTTGATGTCTAGGGTGTGGGGATCATCTGTGAGGCTTGTTTCTCCCATTCCTTGATGTTCTATTCCATTCGTACACTAGAAAGGTAGGTGTTTCATTGTTCTCCCTTTCCAGTTCATTTCTTTTGATTTTTGATGCCTTTGTAAAATTTATAAACTTTTTACACACCTATATAATACTTATATTAAGCTTGTTAGTATGATTTTAAGTTTTTGTATTTTTTTTAAAATAGACTTTGACATGTTTCTTGGTTTATACCCATGTGTATTTGTGCCTAAGGTGTTTGATAAAATGTCAACTTAATTTTTAGGGTGAAATTGGATGGTTGAGTGAGGTTTTCCCCATTGAAATGTTTGTTAAATTGATTTAAATCATGTCTCAGGATTTAAATATGTGAAACATGGTGTTTTTATTTAGATTGGTTTGGAACTTGTTTTTAAAAGTGAGCTCTTGGTTTGTGAACTTGTATTATATTTTATAAATGAGTAAAATGGATGTATTTGGATTGAAAGAAAAGTCTGGTTTTATTAAAATCAGTCTATAATGTTTTTATTGGTTATAGAGTATTCCATCGGATGAATTCACATCCATGGGAGCACTAGGTGCACACATGAACATGCAATCAAGTGAATATAGCACTCTAGATCTAGTTCTCATCAAGAGGACCTCTTATACCCTTTCTCCCATTTTTCATAAAGTAGTTTCATGTTTTCCCAAATAGGATAATTTTTACTTATTGTGTTTTAAAAGTGATTCCAAATGTGTTCTTCATGGTTTGGCTCAGTTGGCCTTGAAACATGATTGGGTGAGTGGTTAGAAAATCTAAGGCCCATTTGGCATTTGAGGTGTGTGTGGGTGAAAGTTGGAAGCTATGGCCCATTTTTAATTTTGTGAAAGAGAGTTTTCTTGTAGTTTTTTTAAAGACCATGTGGAACATCTATATGTTTTGTGTGTTTTACCTTGGCTCTAAAATGCAATTGGGCACCTCTTTTTGGTGAATTCTTGGTTTAAAGTCTTGTTTGGCTACATTAGTATTAAGATGGTGTTTGATGTTGTTTTTTAAAAGGTTTCAAAATGTTTTTGGTGAATGTTATAATGTTTTGAAGCTAAAGGACCGGTTTTAATTTTGAAATGGCTATTTGGAAAACCCTTATTGAGTTAGGTATCTTTCCTAGTTGGTTAATCATGAGATGGGAGGGTCCTCGGTATGGTACCTCCTTTGTATGGTAATTATTTTAAGGTAAGGGACTAACCTTGAGGTGGTCGGGGTGATGTCATATTGTGTGGTGTGTTTGGTTATATATGTGACATATTGTTTGAATTGTATGTCACACCCCCATGTGAAACATAACATGGGAACCTAGCATAGAGAAGAGGTTTACTAAGAATGATTGCTTCACTAGTCTAGGTTATTGTACTAGCTAGTGTCCCATAAAAGGTGGATAATTGGGTTTATTACTATGGGATCGGGCCCCTCGACCAGGCTAGGTAGGGTGATAGTTGGGTGCTAGGGATTTATGACGTTATTGAGTAGGGCATGCCTTCAGGATGAATCACATGTATAGTATGTTCTGGTTCTCCTATGAGTTCCTAGGATTTCCCGTGTTTTCCCATTATGAGCACTATTAGTAACATTTACCTTTTTTTTTGGAATCATACCCTTATACTTGGTTTTGGTGTTTTTTTGAGAAAATCTGAGTGTGTGGTTGTTTCAAAATAATTTTAAAGTAAATGTTTGAAAGATCAGGTTCGCATCCCTTTTTCCTTCTCATGCCTTATTTTATATTATATGGGCAATGGATTATGATTGTTGGTTTTAAAAATGAAAAGTGTATGTGAAAACACTATCTTTATAAATGTAGTTAAAACTATAATTATTGGTTTTCTTGGTTAAAGGAAGATACATGGATTCTTTGGTGGTTGCCTACTGAGCTTGTTTGGCTCACACCCTACTTGTACCTCTCAGTGTCAGTAGACCTGATCTATTTTGAAGTTTCTATTCTAGTTAAGGTTTTTTGGTTTGAGCTAGATCTTGGATTTATTGGGTCTTGTGGTTGGTGGTGACCAAGAGTTCACACGGATATCTGGTCAGTGTGGTTCGGATTGTTTTAATTTCTAGTTTGTTCTATTCGGTTATATTTTGTAACTGAATCTACTTATATTTATTTTATGAGATTCACTTTATTTATATGGCCCCGGATGTTTATTTTGGGATGAAATCATTACCTATTGTATTTTTTGATTCCCATAACTATTTTTCATCTCATGGGGATTAGAAACGCCCTTTGGTCCATGTCACAGACCGGCTTGGGTGACTGGTTTAGGGTCAACCCGGGTTGGTTTGTGACACCTTCAAACCTAAAAATTAATTGAACAATAGGAAATATTATTTTCTTTGAAACCCATGAAACTTTTTGAATATTTATAATTAACAAAGTATATAGTTTTGATAAAAAAATTCAAGTGGTAAATGTTAAAAAAATATTAATTTCATATTTTTGTAAAGAGGACCAAAGTGACCAGTGTGTAAAATATTAGAAAAATCCTCTTAAAATATTTTTAAATAAAGAAAAAGTCTATGAAAAATTACTTTAATGATTAATTTATTTTTATAAATGAACATTATTGGTCAAATATAAAGAATAGGGATATAGAATAAAAAGTGTTGAGTAAAATAATTTAAAACTTTCAAAGTAATGATTTAAAATAAAACTCCTTACGAATTTGAAAATCAAAAACCCTTTAGAAATAAATAACTTGATAAAGAACTCAAAATACCATAATTATAAAGATATTCATGGTATTATAAATCAAATAGGTAGTATATACTGCATATAAATGATTATAGGTGCATAATTCAAAACATTTCTCAAAGAAGGAAATTTGAGATAAGAAACCCTTACAAATTTGGTAATGTCTGGAGAAAAACCATTCAATGAATAACTTGATATAATTATAAAAAACCAATGAATTATATGAAATCATATGTTAAAATAAATTCATGTGGTAGTAATTTCACCATATAAAATAAAACATGGTGCAAAACATGAAACATATCTCAAGGAATTGAAATTTAGACCAAGAAACATTTATAAAGACCATAACATTTGAATTAGAAATCAATCAATGAAGTAGTTATGTGAAACATATGTAAATAAACATAAAATATTGAAAATAAAATATAAAAAATTTAGAATTCACAGCACACATAATCTTGGCATAACATAGTCAATGAACAAGTGATATGGCCCAATGAAATTAAATTGAGTTAAAATCTCCTTAACTTGGATTCTCACTAGGTTTTACACACTCTAACCTCTTGTATAATAAATTAAGATTTATTATTCATATATTTAAAAATAATATTTATATTTATATTAATTAATACCATTTCATTTATAGTTTCTTTTTAACAATTTATTTATAATTCTTTATTAAAATCAATATCCATGTGTTAACCGTATCATTTTCCATGCATGTTTTGATTCAGCGATTCTGGTCCTTGCACTGTGGTTATGAGTTTATATTATAAATATTATTCATGAATGTGTATCATAATTTTTTATATGTTTTTGGTGTATCATGTATATTTCATGGAACTTGTGGTGGTGAATCACATGGAAATCTTAGAAATATTGTTTTTTAGAAATTCCAGTTGAATAAAAAAAATGAGCTAAATTAGTGAATAAATATGCATATATAACCATTCCATAATTTTTGAATAATTAAAAATGCATAATTATTACACTATATTACCAATATATAATTTTTATTAATCATTTATGACATAAACATTATATCAATGTTCGTATAGGTGGTAAAATTGACCATAACAAGAACACGTTATAGTGGTTGAATGAGTTTAGTACATGTTACTATATAATGATAATATAAATTTTTAAAAAGATTAATCTTATCATAAATATCATATTTATTCATTAAACTAATTCATATAACTAATCATGAAATATGGTGATGAAAAATTAATTACGTCATTCAAGGAGGTGGTAGTCTACACGCACCCACGAGCGGCATTTTCATTTTTCTAATGGATAGAAAGGAAAGAAATTAGGTAATGTTTTGTATTTAAAAAATAATATTAATGTAATAAATATATTATTTATTCATTAAATTTTTCTTTATAAACAACTATGTGAGGTGGTGATTAAAAATGAAACATGTCATTCATGGAGGCAGTAGTCCCACGTATGCACGGGGCGACGTTTTCATTTCCTAACAGATGAAAAGGAGGTATATGATAGTTATTGAATCAAAATAATAACATTTTATTAATATAATGGTACTTATATTATTATTTTAATATTTTTTATAGAATATTTGGAGGAGGTTTAAAAATACATAAACTTGAATAAACTCAGTTAAGATAATTACATCTTCTTTTTATATCCTCTTTCGATTGAACTTAAGGAATCTATAAGAGAGGTTTATGGTCACATAAAGGGATTAGGAAAATAGAAAGGATAATTTTTAGATTAATTTCGGTAGAATTTTGAGATAAAATTGAACTCATGTGTATCTTTGGAAAGGTTAGATTTATTCTCATTTTATAATAAAAAAATCAATGGTGTGTTCACAAATATAAAGCCTTTAAGGGTAAATATTGACATTTTAAAAATATAATTTTCTCAAAATGGACCATGTGTGATATTATAAAAAATTATCATATAGTTAACTTAATAAAAGTATTTTATGATTTTTATATCAATTAATAAAATATTTTTTAACATTAAATTCCCTTTAAAGACATTTTCTAGACTATTTACATAATTTGTCTTCAAGGGTATCTAGATAACCATGAAATTATAATTTAAACACTAAAATTACTTATTGACTATAATTTTTATTCATAAAAGTTTTTAAAGGATCCATTTCATCTAAATGTTATCACTTTTAATATTTTTAATACCATTTACTTTGATATTTCTATTGCTTTCATAAGCATTGTGTCGATATTGTGTAAGCGTTTTAAATAATTATACTATTATTTAAAATCAAAAAAATATAATATAAATATAATTTCATAGAAATAATTATAGTCATATATATCCATTCATAAATTATTTTTATCCTTATCATTATCATAACAATATATTTAAAATATTAAGTGAGAGAGAATGGAATTTTTGTAAATACTCTTAACTTAAAATAAAATAAAGGTGATTGGTAAAGGAACATATCACAAAAATTTATATATAGAGAATATAAATACAAGGTAGGTAAATAATAAAATCGTCCATCAATTTCAATATAATATTTTTGTGATGTTTAATAACTTTATATTGTAATAAAATAGTTTTACTTATTTTAGTCTTTATCATGGTGACTAACTTTTACATTAGTAACTTAATTTTTATGACTAAAATTGAAATAGTACTTATTAACTAATTTGAAAATTTTAAATACAAATTTTAAAACCATTTTACAATACCCAATTTCTATAGTTTTAAAAAATTAATTTTAATGAAAGTATGTTTAACGCATCGAAAAATGGTTTTTAGAAAAATGTATTTTAAGAAAAAATGAATTTACACAAAAATCATGTATATAATTATCTCCATGAAATTTATGGGTTTATAAATAAATAAATAAGTTATGTGAATTAAAAACCAATCCAAAACCTAATTTAACTCTGTAAATACTTAATTTAAGAAAAGGGTCAAAAACAGTTATTTTATTAGAATAAAACATTACTTGGGTTTAAAAATGTCAAACGTGGCTTTATAAATTAAACATAATATTTTTAAATTATTTATTTTACTTCTTAAATATAAACTTTTATAGTAATTTTTTTTATAAAAAATCAAGTCATCGTTATATCATGATAATTTCATAAAAGTCACATTGTTTACAAAATCATTATTTCTTACTATTCACCTAAAATTCAACCTTTTTATAAAAAATAAAAAAAATCACCCTAAGATAATTTTTACATGATGAATTCAAAAATTATTTCCATTTAATCAAATTAAAATTCTAAATTTCAAAAATTTATATTTTAAATGAAACTATATTATATAAAGAAAAACTATTTTTATAAAAAAGGACCTTTAAACTTTAAGTTTTCTTAATATTATTTCATATCAATTATCAATCAAATTAATGTTAATATATTATTTCATACATTAAAATATTAAATATTATCGTAATAATCTTTTAAAATTGACCAATTTAATTTATTAAGATAAAATACAAATCGCTTTAAAAATAGTTTTTTGAAAAAAAATCCTTTTAACATTAAATCTTATTGATTATTTATCTTCTAAATGTAATAATTTTTAATCGATTAGTATATATTTAGTTTCTATAGGATTTATTATTCTTATAATTTTATTAATAATTTTCATCTAATTTGTTGCATATCATTTTATTTTGGTGTTTCATATAACATAATCTATCAAACATGATATTATTTAATGGAAAATACATTCTAAAATCTTAAGATGTTACATGGATGATAGATATAGATCTGATCAGACTCGGGATTTTGGATTAGGTTCAAGATAATATAAATATTCTAGTAGTTTGGAATCCTATGGATGTTTTGGCTATGAAGTTATTTATAGAGCCTAGAGTCAGGGATGTGGCACCAGCAAGAAGATGTCCCTCAGGGAATTCAGGAAACGGAAGATCGAGGTTTAGGTTTAGGAAAAATTAATTCCATTGAGAAGACTCTTACCATGTAAGGTGGGGATCCATTGATAGTTCAAGGTATGATTCTTATTGTATCCACCCTTACATATTTTTTATTTGATATTGGTGTGTTACACTCACTCATGTCTAATCAGCTAATCGATTTCTTGTGGCTTGTTGTAGAGTATCAATATAGAGTGTTTTATATTGATACGCCATTAGGGGTTATTTTTTAGGGAATTGGAAGCTTTTATAAGTTTTATATAATGGTTAGTGGGTGTATAATTCTCTATGATTTCTTCTTTTTTGAGGTCCATTGTTTCATGGTGATCTCTGGGATAGATTGGTTGAACTGGTAAAAATTACACATCAACAGTTATCACTGAGGGGTATCTTTCGTGTCTATAGAGGGTGAATATTATACCTACATTAAAAATTGGGATCTGTAGAGAATAATTTTGGGTTTTTTCCATTGAAGGGTGAGGAATATAATCTCCCATTTGGATGAATTGTTTTTAGAGATGATGAGATGCACCAAACAGTCTTTCCTTCTATCATTGATCAATTCTAGGATATGTTTCTTAAATATTTCTCATTATTTCTACCCAAGTATGAGATTGATTTTATAATTTAGATCATAATAAGTACAAATCCCATATCCATTCCACCTTATAGAATATATCCTATAAATATTTAATATATGAAGGCTCAATTAGAGGGTTTAGAGGTGAATTGTTTAATTCATCTAAAAATATCCCCTTGGGTTGCTACAGTGTTGTTCACAAAAAATGTGGATAGATCATTGCAATTATGTATGGATTTACAGAGACTAAAATAGGTGATAGTTAAAAATGGGTATCCTCTTCCTTATATTTATGACTTATTCAATTGGATAAGAGGAATCATGTGGTTCTATAATATTTATTTGAGGTTGGTCAATCATTAATTGAGGGTGAGGCCTTATAATGTTCATCATACTAGTTTTAGAAGTAGGAATGGTCTGAATGAGCACCTAGTGATGTTGTTCGGGTTAACAAATGTGCAGTTAGTGTTTATAGAAAAGATGAATAGGGTATTTCATCCTTATTTAGATTTATCTATGGTTGTTTCTTCTAATGATATCTTGATATACTCCCATACATGGGAGAACAATGCTCAATTTTTATATATTATTATAAGAACACTGAGGGAACATAAATTATATGTCAAACTCTCAAAGTGTAAGTTCTAAATCATTTAGGTGGGATTATTGGGGCACATGATATATGAGACAGTTATATCAGTGGACCTAGAGAAGTTTGAGGTTGTGGTTTCTTAGGAGTGGCCTGAGAATTTAATTGAGATTCATAGTTTTCTTATCTTGTTAGGTTAATACTAGAGTTTTATTCAAGAAATCTCTCATTTGGTGGAACCAATGATGTCCCTATCCAATAAGGGTTCAATTTTATGTCATATAACTCTTGTGATAGAGCATTTCAAGAGATAAAATATAGGTTGAATTATATATCAATATTGTCCTTAACTAAGATGATTAAGCAGTATAAATCATATTGTAATGCTTCAAGAGTCAGTATTAGGAAAGTTTTGAAAAAGGGAAAGTGAGTAGTCACTTATGGGTCTAAGAATCTAAGGCCACATGGTTGGGACTACCTAAATAATGATCTATAGTTGTTTTTAGTGTTACACACTCTGAGATGTTGTCATTTTTACCTTCTATGTGAGAGGTTTATAATATAAATTGATCCTAAGAGCCTAAGGTATATATTTTCTCAGAGGGACTTGAACCTTTGGTAGGGAGGTGGTTTTTATGCCTATTGAAATTTTATTTTTGAGATAGCATATTCCCTTAGTAAAGGGAACATTGTTGTTGATTTAATAATTATGAAGACTCAGTCATGGGTGGTGTGGGTGGCTAGCAGTGAGTGGTGGGTTATGATCCTCTTCATTGAGATACACCTTGTCATTCAAGAGTATCAGGATAGAGAAACCCTAAAATCTTTAAGTATTTCATGCTCACTCCTTGATAATATAAAGGATATTCATTTATCTAACTTGGATTACTTGGTGATGATGGAAAATATATCTGGTGGAGAACCACCACTTTATTTGCCTCATGATTTTAATGAGATTTTTTATGTATAATTTCTAGTTATGTCCTCTAAGAACATGAATGAGGAGCTAATATGGGATTCACATGCCTCTAGATGGTTTTTTTTCACAATTATTTCCAAGATATATAATGAAATTCAAAGGTAATACTGGTGACCTATAACAAATAATTACATAGATAAGTTCATTCTGAAATTTTTTTTATCTATCATTAGGTGAAAATTGAGAATTAGTGGCCTGCTGATCCTCTATGATCATTACACATTCCCAAGTGAAAGTGGGATGATGTGACCATGGTCTTAATGAAAGTATTATTGAGGTTTTTGTATCATAGTGATGTGGTATGGGTTATCATGAACCGGTTAACAAAGGTTTCACATTTCCTACTTGTCCCAGAAACCTATTCCATGGATGAGTTGAGTTGGATATATTTCTGAGAGATAGTGCATCTAAACTAGGTTTATAAGATAATCATTTCTGATTGGGATGGTCTTTTTACATCATGATTATAGCATGGGATATAGAAGGCACTTAATATATAGGTTCCCTTGAGCACTGTTTACCATCCTCAAACTATAGGGAAGTCTGATTGTATCGTCTGGGTATTGGAGGATTATTGTGGGAATGTGTCCTTAAATTTGGTGGTTCATGGGATAACCATATCATTCTTAAATATTTCACCTATAATAAAAAATATTTCACCAATCAATTCATATGGAAACTTTTGAGGATTTATACGATAGACTGTTTCAATCACATATATGTTGGATAGTGGTATGGGAGTCAACTATTATTAGTATGAGTCTCCTATAAGAGATTTCATAGCATATTTGACCGGTCAAGAAATATTTAGTGACTACTTAGAGTGAGAAAAGATCATATTTCATCTAGTTATTTCATTATTTAAAGTTTTAGGTAAGTTATCGAGCACTCTTGTGAGTGTTTCCTCAGTTAGGGCATCAGCATATTTGGTGAAAGGGGAAGATAGTGTCCAAATTCATGGGGTTATTTGAGGTTTTCAGGAGGATTGATATCATGGGTTATTATTTAGTACCTACTCATAGATATAGTGTTTTTCATTATGTATTCTATGTATCTCTAATTTATAGATACCATTCTAACCCTTCACATGTGATCAACATCGATGAGGTCGAGCTTGAGTTAGATTCATCATTCATAAAGTAGATGATTTGGATACTAGACTAGAGTGAGAATACTCTATGTGGGAAGATATTCCCTCTAGTATGGGTGTAGTGGCATCACAAGCATATCTAAGAGGATACATTATATTGGGAGTCTTATATGAAAGCATAGTGGCTGAATCTTTTTATCAATGAGGCTTGATGATTCTTAGAAGTGTATCTCAAGGGTGATCTACTATATGGTAGGGATGTTGTAACACCCCAAAATTTTGAGGAATTAATATGACCTATTTTTTATTGAATCTCGTGTATTTTTTGTATTTTCTAGGTGTTGGAGGGGATAAATGTGGTTCGGGATCATGTTTTAAGGAAACGGGCTGGTGATGGAGAATCTACTATATATAAGATTCCCCATAAGGAGTTAGGTGGGATCCCACTAGAGTTTTTATGGGTGTGGTAGCGACTATTTTCAATAATAATGGGAGTCTGTTGGGCTAGTAATGAAATCTCTAGGGGTCCACCAGAGTTTTGATGAGTTCCCGATGAAGTTCCAGTGGTCCTAGGTAGCTTTTAAAAAAATAATTTTAACTATTTAAATGAGTTTAAAATTTATTAAAATTACATTTTCCCCTCAATTCACCTAGGATTAATGTGTGGGGGATCTCCCTCTCTTCTATTCATTCTTCTTCCTTCCAATAAATGGATCTCTCTCATGTGATCTTGAATCTTTGAGTTGATCGCCATTTCAAGTCACCATAGGTAATGCTTATTCTCCACTTGATTTTATTCTTGGGTGTCTTTATTGTTTTTCCATGTATCAATAGTTAAACCCTGATTTGGGGGAGGGGTCAGGTTTCTCATTTTTTTCTATTTGAGGTTGAATCAACCAAGGATATTTGATTAGTATGTCACTAGTCCCATGTAATTTTTTCCCTACTTTCCTAATGTTTTTTACTAGTTTAGTATCCATTGTATAAAATTTGAGAAATTACCATTGTTTTTGTATAACCTAAAACTAAATTATATTGGTCTCCTTGAATTCCTGTGGTATGAGTGGTTCCCAAGAAAGTCACAAGTGGTTTTAAATACGTGTGTGTTGATTTATATGGTCACTGGTGGTCATTATTCATATAGATTAAACTATGAAACTAAGAATTTAGACCTGAAATGAGTGCTTATGATTGAGAACTAACCCCAAGAGCCTAGTGTGGAAACCTAGTGTATTTCCATGATGAGGATTGTATTGAGTAAAATCTAGGTTATAGGTGGGTTATCCTAGGCATGATACTTTGGATTAGGTTATTGGATTTAGAAAATAACCCCTGACATTTAATTATTATTAATGAATTATATTGATTTTAAATGATAAACCACTCATATAATGTATACTCAGTAAGTGGAAGTGCCTCATAAACCCTTAATTGATTAAAGGTGGTATCATATCCACCCTTATATGTTATAGATTATTGTCCACTAAATTTTATTTGGTGATCCCTTGTTAACCATGGAGCCAATGAAATGGAGGAATATCATCTCTTTTAGGATATCATATTAATAGGTTATCTTACACTTAAGGATTGGTATTGGTATAGAATCATCCAATTATGAGAGTTGTCTTGATGGTATTCATCCAATTGGATAATTTTTTTGGTGGTATATCATCCACCTAAGATTTTATGTTTGTAGCGTATCAACCACTTGTGATAAGAAACCAATGGTATATCATCCCTTTGGAGGATAGTATAGGTGGTCCATCATCCACATATATATGTTTTATTAGTGATGCATCATACACCTAGATATTAGTGATAGTGGTATGTCATCCACCTAAAGAGTGATATCAGTGGTATACCATCCACCTGGTTGAGATGTATTTGTGGTGTATCATCCACCTAAGATGTGTATTAGTGGTATATCATACATTTTTTATGGGAAAGGGTAGTCTATCATATAACTAGGATTGATGATACCTTATTCACCAGGTGATGGCTCATTCTCCATTGGTGATAGATTGATTATATAAATGGGTTGTGATGGTGACATGTCATTCACCTTATAATGCTTGATGGTGATAATTGATTCACCCTGATTTTTATATGAGGACTGATATAGCATTCATCCTTGAGGTATGCTTAGACTATATGTGTGTCATCCCATTTTGGAACTAACTAAAGTAGATATGGTTAAACATGGTTTAGATGTAGAGGAGTCCATGGGATGGTGGGTTGTATATTTATTTTCTTTATTATCATTTCATATCAAGAATTCACATGTATTTACTGGTCTTGTTAAGGAAAATTTTGGTGGTGACCTACTAAGTTGTACTCACACCCTACCTAGGTGACCTAGCATTTAAGTAAACTTCATGTTTCATGACCCAATTAAGGGAGAAGGCCCTACTTTTATGGATAGTTGAGTTGATGTGGAGATGGAGTTGGGATATGGAACTAGGATAGGAATCAAGACCAGTTTATAGATATCTCCATTACTTTTGCTTATTTTTGACCCTATTTTATTTGATATACCCACATGAGATATTTTTTATATTGTATCAATTTTATGACATGTACATCAGTTTATTTTGATATGGCATGTTGTGGATATTAATTTTTGTTTGGATTTTATATTTGATGTCTATCTTATACTATTATTTCATTTTGATGATTCTTTCCTTGATACTCCTTCTATTGTGTTATAGTGGTTATCTATACCTAAAGGTATAGTCTCCCCACTTGTCTCCTATCAACACTCATCGATATTCATCAACCACTGGAGAATAAGGCAGTATGCTTGAGGTATGTAGTATCTCGGTTCAGTCATAGTGGCACTGAACCGAGTCAAGGATGTTACAAAAATATTTTTATTAGTTAAAATATAATCAATAATAAATATTAACAAAAATAATATATTATTTTAATTTCTTGGGTGTCCTTATAATTTTTAACTCAATTGGTTTATGGATGTCTAGAAAAGTTTTGTAGGTTACACTAATGTCTAGCACAATATTCTCACTTATCCTAGATAAGTTATAAGTCATCATCTCAAAACTTATTATATTCTAGATTGTGGATTATTTGATCAATCAATTTATAAGGAATTTCTAGGGGAAGAAAGTGACATGGTGGGAAGAATTTTGATACCCAAAATGTCACCATTTAGTATGTAATTTGTTATTAATTTTTTCAATTATTTATTTTATGCTTTGGAGTGAGATTTTGAAATTTTTGATGATTTTACTAGGTTTCACGGTTACCCTAACCATACATAATAACTCTGTGGGGTAATTTTTTGAGTCCAATAGTTGTGAAAAATTAAATGTCCAGTTTGATTAATCGTGCACCTTAAAAATTCAGTCTATCTAGATTTTAAAATTTTGATATTTTAGACACCCTTTTTATTTTGGGAACCTTCTTTCCCTTTAGAAAGGATGTATCCCTTATTTTTTAACAGAAGATGATATCTCAAACCTTTGATTGAAATAGAACTGTAAGATTAAGCCTATGTCCATGATAGTTTATCAACAATTTCATTTTAGGCAGTCAAAGAAGGATATATCAAACATATAGACTGATGGAACAAGTATACAATTAAATTGATGATATGTAAAGACAAAAAGGATTATATTACATAGTGATCATTAATAAGAGGATGTTGGTGTCATTGTGAAATCAACATCTTTCTCTATGGTTTTCTTGACATGTTGTTAGATTTCAATCTTTTACTTTAGGATAGTTAACCTAATGTCAGTGATAAAGAGTCCTTGAGAGTCACACAATAAGTATATCCATAAACCTTGGTTAAATTTTATTATAATTTAATATTATAATAAATATTATTCTCCAGATTGAGGAATAATCTTTATCCAGGTTATGTTGATAGCTTAAATTCAATCACCAATTATTCAGAAGAATATTATGTGAGTTGAATATTAAATATATATTATTTTCTAGTTTATTAAATATATAAAATATTTATTTATCACTTATTTTATTTTCCGGGTAATTATTTATTTAATTACATGAATACTACAATAAATAGTTATTCATTAGTCGGTGACTATAATATTTATTTATTTATTAAATGAATAATGTAAAGATATTTATTTATTAGATAAATATTTATTATTCAATGTTTAATAAATGTCATGGAGGATTAACATCCTAAGTTAAGGGCCAAGATGGGAATGGTATTTAAACATCCATGAGTTAGCGCATGTAAAAAAATATTATTATTATTATGAAACATGGGGTTTACTTAGAATAAGGAAATAAGTTGAGGGCCAATATGAAATAACTTTTTCTAAACTCTATATATATCTCATGTTATAACTTTTTCATGGTGTTAGTTTTTCATAATGAACCCTCTCTATAAAATTCTGTCTAGTCAATAGGGAGTCATCTATGTAATGATTCCAAGAATATAGATAAAATCATCCTCCTCCCACTTAAGAATGAAAGAATAATATAAGAATCATTCAATAGTGAAGGGATTCTTAATTTTATCAACTAAGAATAATGCAAAGTCATTGGTTCTTCCATACTAGTATCTGGAGATCTATCTATGACATTCCAAGGTCCATGGATCATGTGCGGATAACACTAAAGGGATCCTCCATCACAATGATGGTGTGAAAAGTTATCCAATTGTATCACCAATGAATAAATAAATCCAATATAAGTTACTTCTTATTTATATAAATTAATTATAAATTATATATAAAAAGATCTTATATTGAATATTTTGGGGTTACATTCATCCAGTTTTGAGAATATATCTAAAAAATCAATAAAAAATTTCATTTGGCATGGGATTGATATGATTTTTTTGCGCCTTGTAACCTTCAAGTGGTATTAGAGTCAGGTTACATATTGATTTATAATTATTTATTAATTCATTGATCTTTATTCATTTTTTTTAGTTCTAATTTCCAATTTATTTGTTCTTCAATATAAAAGTTTCTATAATGTGTTTTTTCACCTATATATAAACAAGAACAATCCAAGAATACATTAATAACATTCGAAGATCCCATCAGAAGATGCCAAGGATTTTTTCTTGATGACACAGATATACGACGTGTAACTTAAAAGTGTTTGCCATGTACTCCAATTAACTACATAAAAATGTGTCATGTAAATAATCACACATCATGTGGGTGTCATTATATGGCATGTATAATTACATATCACACATTTATAGAAGAACAAATCCATAATTGATTGTTTTTATAGATCAAACCTCTATACTTGATCATTAATAACTTCCTAAAATTATTCATTTATTTTACATAACTATCCTATGTATTTATAAATAAAGAAATTATGATAATTGATGATTTTGATATCTTTTTTCTAGAATATTTATATTTCTCAAAAAATATCTCAACTTTGAAAAAACACATCATCTTCTCTTTGAGGTTTCTCATTTATACAATAGAATCTATCATCAATTTTTTACAATTGGATTATTTAAAGTTAATGAGATTCCTTTAAATCATGTTGACTCTAGAATTTATCTCTAGTATAATTTTCAATATATTTTTTATCTTTTTCAATAAAAAGTGATGAGAAATTATTCTTCATTTAATTATTCAAATGCATACTAAAACATCTAATTTTGATAATATTTCTAATTTCATGACTTGGGTTTCATGAAATTTTGGTTGAGTCTCTATATATTTATTCTTATCTAGATAAATAATTTCAATAATAGTGATAGGTTCACTATTTTTTGAATCCAATAAACTTGAAGAGGATAAATTGGAGGTTTCATCTGATGAGTTTTCTTCCTTTGAAATGATTTTAAAGGGGATTTTTAGTTAATCCTAAGATATATAAATTGAATATTCTATTAGGGGATGATCTTTCAAAAAAATTATTTTTCAATAACTTTATTGTTATTCTAAACATCAATAGTAGCAGTAGCATCAACATATGGATTTATAATTTAAACTTTCAGTGAGATATTTTTATCGCGTGTAGAAATTGGTTCTCCTAATTATTAGTGATAAGAGAATATAGATGATGTTTTCTCCAATTATTTTGTTTCTTTAGTATTTCCATTTCATATATAATCTGAATTATTCTTGAAAACCTCCTCTTCAACAATCATATTTTTTAAAAAAACAGGCAATGAAATAACTCTTTTAGCCTGATATTTTTATGAAACAACTTGTTTCTTAGTTAAATTTTTAAAATATTCTCTAAAAAAACTTTAAATATCTAAACTTAACCTTAACCATTTTTAAAATTCTTCTATGTATGGGATTTTTTAGTAGAGGTATATTCTGGTGTTTTTCTTTTCTCGACGTTATTTTTTATCATATTTTTAAATATCCACTAAATAAACTTCTGATAGTTTTTATATAAACTTGTTGTCATTATAGTTATGTTTTAATCTCATTCTTGAAATTTTATCAATATTACTAAAATTTTATTTCACTTTTATATAATGATACTAATTTTTAACACCTTTAACTTCTAGAAACTTCACTAGAACTTTGTTCAAAATCAAAGAGTATAGCAAGATATCCAACTTTTCCATTCTTGAAAAAATGGCCTCTAAGTTGGTCCTAATAAACTTTAAAAGGTTAAAATTTTGAAAATTCAAAAGAAAATTCAATGTATAAACATCTTTTATTTTAATGGAATCATTATCACCCTTCCTTGGTAATAAAAAGTACTGCCCCAATTGAAAACAATTCTAACTTACGGTGGAAGATAACTAGTCATGTGAACTTTCTATTTTACAAAAATAATACATTATTTAGAATATTATTTTGAAAAATCACCATGAAATTCTAGTGATTTTTGGGATAAAAATATATATTCTCCCTTAAGTTTAATTATAAGTCACTCAGAAAATATAACTAAAAATGGAGTAAACTTTTTCTCAAAGAGAACAAAAGTTACTTCTTCTCACCTTATAATTCTATAATCTAGGTTATTATGTAAAATTATAATATAAAAAGGTATGGAATATCTCATAGTCTTCACTTGAAATCACTATAGATTCCTAACCTTGGAACTTAATCACATCCTTTAGCATAAATTCATACTTAGAAAATAGATAAATATTTCTCAACCTTTCACAAATGATTTCTCTTGCAGAAATTTCACTGGATGGTGCCATTAGACAATAAAAAATTGAATAGTTTGAATATAAATATAAATGGTTCTGTCCTAAGAACTAATTAATGAATAAATCTAGAAAAGTTTAGTTCCAATTCCATTATATAGTTTTCATAATCAATGCACAATGAACATCGATCTTCATTAATCATATAATCCAAAAACATTCTTGTTAAAGTACATGACATAATAAATTTTAAAAAAGTATTTTTTCAACTTCTTAAATATTATGGATTAAAATTCTAGTGATATTAGAGTGAAAATGAAATTTTTTTTACAAAGAAAATAGTTCTTTCATAAATTAATAGATTCGTAGATAAAAAAATTAAAAGGTTTTTTAAAAGTTATCTTTTAGTAAAATAGCTTGATATTTTTCCATAAAATATGATTTTAGGAAAAAAATATATTAGAAATAAATTATTCAAACATTTAAAAGTTTTATATTAAAATTTTATCTAAACATAAAAAAGAAAAAAAATCCCCTTAAATAATAGGAATTAATGCAATGTATAAAGAAAAAAATTAAAAAATTACTATAAACAAATTAATCATGAGATATTTTGTAAGTTTTTGTGAGAAACTACCGAAAATTGGGAATATGAGTTTAGTATTTAGTATGTACCAACTTCAAGTATTTTTAAATTAGGTCTACAAAAGATAAACCTTATTGGGTCCAAATATATTTGTCTAAATGAATTTTGGAACCCATATTTTATTAAGTGTTTGGTGCTCATAAGCAGTCGACTCCTTGGAAATAAAATCTCAAATTCTTTAAAAGATTGAATTCTATTAAAGGAATAGTTTTTGACATATAGTCCTCCTCTATAACACATAGTACAAAAAGATTATTGACTAGGCACAAAGTAATTTGATTGATAATTTGGGCTTCTGATGGATTTACTTCCACGTCTAAATGTAGATACTTTAGGTCTTAGTTAACTATACATCTTTTCAAAGATTTTTCTTCTGTTAGTAAATCTTATAAAAATTTTATTTAGAACTTTAATCTTATATTTCAACTTAGTAACTTTATTATCATCTTTTGTGAATAAAGCATCCTTTACTTTCTTACTATAATCTGAAATAATATTTACCTTTTTATTTTTATCTTTCGATGAATTGACTATCTATTTCCTTTCTTATCATAAGTTATATTTTTCACCTAACTTATCGTATTATCCAAATTAAATACCATATTAGTATTATCCTTTCTTATTTCAATAAATTTGTTATTATATTTAAAAAAGTTTTTTTCACACCCCGACTTCTCACATCGGTAATGATTTTGAATTTTTACATTTATTTGATAATTTTATTTGATTTAATTTTTTTTTCAAGGTGCATGCTGAGCCCAATGAGAGTTTTTGTGTCATGCTGATAAATAAACATTTGGATTAGCAGTGCTTGACACATGAGAAGGGCTTGGTCGAGGCCATGTTGCTTTGCTAAATCGACATGTGCCCCGCTCAGTGTGCGATTGATTAAATAATAATTGGGGTAAACAATAAAGTGTTCATAAAATAAAATAAAGAACAAATAAAATAATATTATTTAAGATTTTTCTTAATAATAATGATGATAATAATATTAATAATAATATTGTTGGGATTATTATTATTTCAATTGATATTTAAATTTGGTCATGGATGTTAAATTAATTTTATAATTATAGAATTATTAGCTTATTATTATTATTATTATTATTTAAATGGATTAAGTTTCCAATTTTTGGGGTTTTATTTTGTTTTCAATTTCTTTTTATTCTCTTTCTATTTTCTTCATTTTCTTTTTATTTTATTTCCTTTTTTATTATACTTTAACTCTTTTTTCCTCCCTCCCTCTTCCTCCTCTCTCCCTATCGCGCTAGCCCCCCTTCCCCCTGGTTTTTGCACAGAAACCCCCTCCCTGCAACCCTAGAAACTGCACCCCCCTTTCCCCTTGCTCTCTCCAGAAGGTGCCCTTCCTTCCTCCCGGTCGACCACATGCACCCCTCCTCTTTCTGGCCGGACACCCAAGCTCGCACCCCCCTCCTGC
Organism: Viscum album; assembly: GCA_963277665.1. Taxonomy (NCBI): domain Eukaryota; kingdom Viridiplantae; phylum Streptophyta; class Magnoliopsida; order Santalales; family Viscaceae; genus Viscum; species Viscum album. The sequence continues at coordinate 150,316,252 of OY728143.1, forward strand.
TCAACGCCGCATCACCCTCCTCTCCCTCTCCAAAAAACCGAACCAACGCACCCCACCTCCCCGTTGCGACAGCCTCCAATCGCTCCCCTTTCACCCTGACCGGCCTCCTCCAGCTCACCAAAACCCCCCACGTGTGCCTCCCCTTGCTCGGTCGAACACCCGATTAAATTCCTTCCTTTTATTCGGCACAGCACAAGCCCAACATCTTCCTCGGATCTTTGGTCAACCTTCCGCACTCTCATCATAGGTGTGTTCCCCTCTGACCTAGTTTTTCTTCCATTCTGGGTAATTTTTTGTTAGGGTTTTGGTTTTTCGTTGTTTCGTTTATAGTGTATTTGATATGATTGTTTGATTTTATGTCTTAGTTTCATTGTTTTTGGTGTGATTAAAGTGTGGGGATCTTTGCACACCAAGTTGTGAAGTTGGTATACACTGAGGTAGGTGGTTCCATATTTAATTTTTATTCAATTAATTAATTTTCATGTTTAATTAATTTAGCATATTATTTAATTAATTGGTGTAGTGTGAAGTTGATCTTCTTTAAGGTTTGATTTATAATTGAATTGTTTGGGATCATGCTTATAATATGTGTAATTGCTGAAGAAATCCCATCTCTGGTTAATTATTAGTGTTTTTTTTCTAAAATTGTGAGGTTAGCTTACTAATTAGTTTGTTTGGTGTGATTTAATTTTTACTTAAGGTTTAGTATTTTTAAGGTTTTTATTAGTGTGTTTAGATGATATGAGAATGTTTTTGCTGTGAAAACCCATGTCGGACTATCCACTAGTGTTTTATAAATTGTGTAGTTACTTTGTTAGAATGTGCAAGGGGTGCAATTGTTGTTTTGGTGTTGCGTCGGTATGCGTTCTATCTTAAATGAGCATTTTAGTGGATTTTTTATGTTTTAGTCATGCGGTGTATTTTTAAATGGGTTGGAAATTTTTTTGGCAGTTTGTTTAACTGTGGTAATGGTATTTTTACCTATGTTGTTAGATTCTTTAATCGCATGTGTGATGCAGATTGTGTTCCAGAGGTGGTGTTGGGTTTGTGTGATCAGTTAAGGGGGTCTGGGTTGGTCTAGTGTGTAAAGCGGTGTTTTTCTCTTTAAAATTTATTTACAAAAATTTTAATTGTTTTATTAAATAATTATTCTGGGTGAAAATTTGTTTTTTTTTAATTTTTTTAAATGTTTTTTGTGTGTAAATTCATTCAAAGTGTGTGGAAATTGTTTAATAAATTATTTTAATGGTTTGTTTGATGCTGAAAGTGGTTTCTTTGACTGTGCAGTCATTTTAATTGGTTGTGTGAGTGATGCTGATTTAGTTTTGGGATATTTTTAGTGTGCATATTATTTTTAAATGTTTTTTTGTGTGTGAGTGTAGTGTTGGGTATAGATAACACCTCATTTGTTTTGTTTGTTTATGTTTGGCATATGACATGAACTCTAAACTACTTTAGCACAAATGGGAAGTCTGGGTACTAGGTGGGAGGACTAGGACTAGTGCGCTAGTGATACATAAGTGGCATCGGCCCAGTTTCACTTAGCTGGATTGACGACTACAACACTAACTAATCTTTTGGATGATGTTGGGAGACCAATAAGTTATGGATTTGTTACCCTACTAGTGGCTCATGAACCAGAATATATGTTGTTGTGTTTCTATACCATTGCTCACCAAGACACGATGTTCTAGGGTCCCACTTCTCACTAGTATCTTTAGTCCCTATCCCATGTTTTGTGCTCCTCTACTTTTTTCCCACCGTCGGCACACAGTGTGACATGGGGTTTACCATGAAAGAAAGTGTGTGTGTGTGTGTGTGTGTGTTTTAATTTAAGTTGTTTTTATTTAAAGTAGTTCTCCTTAAAACTATTTTCATTAAAAAAAATTGAGCATTTATTTATTTTTTGTATATTAAATTGCAAATGTATTTGTCATTTAATAGTTATGCGTGGAACCTTTTCTCGGTGGCATCCTACGGGGCTATTAGATCACACCCTACATACACCTTTGGGTGTATGTAGATTTTGTTTATTTTGTATTCCAGGTCTAGGAATTGAGCTTAACAATGATGGTCTGAGTTGTATTGGTCTTCTCGTTCAGGTTAGTGGTGGTGGCTTGGGGATGTGAATCCTCATGTTGCACGGAGGTTTGATTTGGAGTTTTGGTTTTCCTCTGTTGTACTCTCTTTTGGGTTTTTAGTTTAAGTTGTAAAATATAAATTTGAACTTAGTTTAAGGGTATATTTGGTTGTCTGATTTTAGTTTTAATTTATTCATCTTGTTGTTTGTTTTATATTTATCTATTCAGGTAAATAATTCCCAAGTTATATTTTTAATATCCGGACACTTGTGCCAGCCCGTGGTGATCGGGAACGCCCTTCGATCCATATCGCGGATCAGTTCGGGCATCGGTTTGATGGTGACCCAACTTGGTTTATGAAAAATGGTATGAGAGTAAGTTTTGTTCTTGTTATTTAAAGTGTTAGGTAGATTGGAGATAGGATTGTCGGTACTCGAGGGGTAGGAGTGGGAAGAGCATCGTAAACTCTTACTCGTTCTGATCCTCGAGTAACTAGGGGTAGTCTGGGATTTATGTTTTTGTCTTCGCTCTGTGTGGATGGGAGATGACAGTAGGAGTAAACTGGTATTGTGCACGGTCTTACATGGAGTAGCGACTCATGTGATACCCAAGAGTATGGTTCGACACTCCTAGCGGTTGGTACTTGCCTAGGGCATGGTCTGTTAAACCATGTAGTCGGGTTAAACATGACCACTAGTCCTCTTTCTAGGTTCTTTAATGTTTGTGATGTCTTTCTACAGTTTTGGGTTGGCGCGAAAGTGTTTTCTTTTAAAAGGGAATCGGACTTTGGGGTTGCTCTTATTTTATTTTTGGTGTGAGTTTGGCATGCTTTTTGTGGTGCATTTCTTTTGAACCTTATTTCTAGAAGTTGGTATTTGATTTTTCGAAGATGAATTTCTAAAAGAACGTCTTGGGTTATTTGAAATTGAAGTGAGTTATTTTGGAAATGGGAATCATTTTGAAAATATGTCTTGAATTTTTGAAATGGTTTTGGAAAAAGGTATTTTCGGATATTGGGAATGTTTTATTTTTGAAAATAGCAGAGACTTGTTTTTTCCATTGGTATTCCTATGGGTACTTGCGTGTGCATGTGGACGTGATTAATGGACCATTGGAGGATCATGTGGATGGGTACCTGAGTGGAACAGAAATGCATATTTTCTAGGCATCATGGAATATCAGTGGTGATTAATTGATTTCTAAGGCTTCTTCTTGTTTCCTGAAAAGTGGGTTTTGTGTTTAAATGGTTTTGTAATTGGAAAATTACATTGAGTTCAAAGTGAAGATGAATTTTTAAAAAGAGATTTTAGTTTTTTTTGTGCAGTACTTGGTTTTTCAAGCGGGTGTTTTCTTTAAGGATGTGTTGAAGTTTTAAATTGGGAATACTGGAATTTTTTCTGGGGTGTGGATGTTTTTTTTGTGATGTATTTGGATTTGTGGAAGGTTGTTTTGTGTTTCTTATTTGGGATGTTCCCCCTAGAAAGGTCTCATGGGTTTCCAGCAAGTATCTCAGTTTTTTAAGTGGCGGAGTTGGGTTCTCCTCGGTTGTGTCTACTATTTGTAAATGTCGAGGTTGGTTGAATATCATTGAGTGCTTTGGTAAATTTGGAAGTTTCTATGGTTTTGGAGTAACTCCAAAAATTGTGGGGTGTAAGTTGTATCGAGTATGCCTGGTGGAGCGTCACTAAACCAGTGAACGATGATCATTCTGTTTTTGTTGCGAATAAGGATGTCTTGAGTGATCCTTAAGTCTAACCTCATCCTGTGGTTGTACCTAAGGAAGTGAAGGTTCCTCATATGATGAGGAGTGTGAGCCAAAGGGGGTTGTTCTTGGAGTGTTGTTTCCATCAGTTCGTGTTGCGTGTTAGACAAACCACTCAATATTCTATCTCTAGTGTGGTTAGTCAGACACTCTAAGTCGTTTTCTATAATTCTCAGTTGGTATGTTGACTAAGTGGTTGCTTGGGACACGAGGAGAAGTATGTAGGTTTCTTTTCTAGAGGAGGAAGTTACAGTCAAAGGTTGTTAGCTTATGACTATGAGGCGGTAGATGCTTCAAATATCAGGGGCCCAGCCAGAGGTCTCAAGGTGAATCTTGCGCGCAGTCAAAGCTCATTGGATGTGGGATGGGCTTGGTCCGACTTAGTCTACAGTGTCAGGATGGGGACAACTTAAATTTCCCTATCGCAGTACTACCTCTAAAGGATTCATTTTTGTTGTGAGGGGTATGGATCCGTGTCTCCTTACAGTGGTCTTAATTTGTGGGAGTTCCTATTGGGCCTTAAAGAGGTCCATAGAATCTTTATTCCTATAAATCCATTGGGTGTGCTCCATGAACCTTCTTGTGGTCGGTTATGGATTGGAATTTTACTCGTCTTGGAGATGCTCATGTCTTGTGGAATGAACGTGCACTTGTCTGATTCGCCTCCTGGTTAGGGGTTTCCGCTGTAAAAAAACCTCCAATGTGGCGGAGTATTTGCTAGTTTAGAAATCATCTGTGCAGGTCGTCCTGTGTTGGAAGGTTTTTGATGTAGATTTCAGTCTGTATCTCTCAAAGTAAACCGGGAATTCCCGCGCGGGTGTCGTGGTGCTGGGTAAATTTTAAAATGGTGGGGAGACCCAGTTTAGGTCTCATCAGCATCTTGTATTATGTTGGTTTGGTTAAACTTATTGAACTTAGAGGTTCAAGTCAATGTTAGAGGTTTTCTGGAGAACCAATGTTTGACAAGAATCCTAATATGGTGAGAATACCACCATAAGACCAACTTGTGGAAAAGCTCTGTCTTCAAAGTGCGCTTGGTGGGGCAACCCCTTACTTCTGCTCTACTTGAACTTCACCATGCTAATTGGTTATCTCGGGTAGTGGGTCATTGGATGAGTATTCTTAGAGATCTCAAGCAGCCCCAATGATCCCTAAGTTAGGGGTCGGGGTGTTCCATGTTATAGTTCTATTTGAGGTGAATTCCTTGTTGCTGGTAATTTTTCTTGGTGATTATAGTTTTGAGTTCTTTGAAGTTTCGGGTCATGGGTGTGTTGAATGCTCAATATTCAGGTGATTGAGGTTTTATTTTAGGTTTCTTTGTGGTCATGCTTGGAACCCTTGGTTGACCTAGTCCTTTGGGACTTTCTGGGGGTAGAAAGTGTCATGGTGGGGAGAATTGTCACACCTCGACTTCTCACATCGGTAATGATTTTTAATTTTTACCTTTATCTGATAATTTTATTTGATTTAATTATTTTTTAGAGGTGCATATCAGGCCCGATGAGAGTTTTTGTGTCATGCTGATAAATAAACATTTGAATTAGCAGCGCTTGACACACAGGTAGGGCTCAGTCAAGGCCGTGTCGCTTCTCTAAATCGACATATGCCCTGCTCAGTGCGCGATTGATTAAATAATAAACGGGGTAAACAATAAAGTGTTCATAAAATAAAATAACAAACAAATAAAATAAGATTATTTAATTGAGGGTGAGGCCTTATAATGTTCATCATACTAGTTTTAGAAGTAGGAATGGTCTGTATGAGTACCAAGTGATGTTGTTCGGGTTAAAAAATGTGCAGTTAGTGTTTATAGACAAGATGAATAGGGTATTTTATCCTTATTTAGATTTACCCATGGTTTTTTCTTCTAATGATATCTTGATATACTCCCATACATGGGATAACAATGCTCAATTTTTATATATTATTCTAAGCACATTGAGGGAACATCAATTATATGTCAAACTCTCAAAGTGTAAGTTCTAAATGAGTGAGGTGGGATTATAGGGGCACATGATATATGAGGTAGGTATATCAGTGGACCTAGAGAAGTTTGAGGTTGTGGTTTCTTAGAAGTGGCCTGAGAATTTAATTGAGATTCATAGTTTTCTTATCTTGTTAGGTTAATACTAGAGTTTTATTCAAGAAATCTCTCATTTGGTGGAAACAATGATGTCCCTATCCAAGAAGGGTTCAATTTTATGTCATATAACTCTTGTGAGAGATCATTTTAAGATATAAAAGATAGGTTGAATTATATATCAATATTGTCCTTAACTAATACGATTAAGGAGTATAAATTGTATTGTAATGCTTTAAGAGTCGGTATTAGGAAAGTTTTGATAAAGGGAAAGTGAGTAGTCACTTATGGGTGTGGTAGGGACTATTTTCACTAATAATGGGAGTCTGTTGGGCTAGTAATGAAATCTCTAGGGGTCCACCAGAGTTCTAATGAGTTCTCGATGAAGTTCCAGTGGGCCTAGGTAGCTTTTAAAAAAAATAATTTTAACTATTTAAATGAGTTTAAAATTTAATAAAATGATGTTTTCCCATCAATTCACCTAGGATTAATGTGTGGGGGATCTCCCTCTCTTCTATTCATTCTTCTTCCTTCCAATAAATGGATCCCTCTCATGTGATCTTGAATATTTGAGGTGATCACCATTTCAAGTCACCATAGGTAATGCTTATTCTCCACTTGATTTTATTCTTGGGTGTCTTTATTGTTTTTTCATGTATCAACGGTTAAACCCTGATTTGGGGGAGGGGTCAGGTTTCTCATTTTTTTATATTTGAGGTTGAATCAACCAAGGATATTTGATTAGTATGTCACTAGTCCCATGTATTTTTTCCCCTACTTTCCCAATGTTTTTTACTAGTTTAGTATCCATTGTATAAAATTTGAGAAATTCCCATTGTTTTTGTATACCCTAAAACTAAATTATATTGGTCTCCTTGAATTCATGTGGTATGAGTGGTTCCCAAGAAAGACACAAGTGGTTTTAAAGACGTGTGTATTGATTTATATGGTCACTGGTGGTCATTATTCATATGGATTAAACTATGAAACTGATACTTTAGACCTGAAATGAGTGCTTATGATTGAGAACTAACCCCAAGATCCTAGTGTGGCAACCTAGTGTATTTCCATGATGAGTATTGGATTGTGTAAAATCTAGGTTAGAGGTGAGTTATCCTAGCCATGATAATTTGGATTAGGTTATTGGATTTAGAAAATAACACTTGAAATTTGATTATTATTAATGAATTATATTGATTTTAAATGATAAACCATTCATATAATGGATACTCAGTAAGTGGAAGTGCCTCATAAACCCTAAATTGATTAAAGTTGGTATCTTATCCACCCTTATATGTTATAGATTATTGTCCACTAAATTTTATTTGGTGATCCCTTGTTCACCATGGAGCCAATGAAATGGAGGAATATCATATCTTTTAGGATGTCATATTAATAGGTTATCTTACACTTAAGGATTGGTATTGGTATAGAATCATCCAATTATGAGAGTTGTCTTGATGGTATTCATCCAATTGGGGAATTTTTTTAGTGGTATATCATCCACCTAAGATTTTATGTTTGTAGTGTATCGACCACTTATGATATGAAACCAATGGTATATCATCCCCTTGGAGGATGGTATTGGTGGTCCATCATCCAAATATAGATGTTTTATTAGTGATGCATCATCCACCTAGGGATTAGTGATGGTAGTATGTCATCCACCTAGAGATTCATATCAGTAGTATACCATCCACCTGGTTGATATGTATTTGTGGTGTATCATCCACCTAAGATGTGTATTAGTGGTATATAATACATTTTTTATGGGAAAGGGCAGTGTATCATCTAACTAGGATTGATGGTGCCTTATTCAATAGGGGATGGCTCATTCTCCATTGGTTATAGATTGATTATATAAATGGGTTGTGATGGTGACATGTCATTCACCTTATAATGCTTGATGGTGATAACTCATTCACCCTGATTTTTATATGAGGACTGATACAGCATTCATCCTTGAGGTATGCGTAGACTATATGTGTGTCATCCCATTTTGGAACTAACTAATGTGGATATGTTTAAACATGGTTTGGATGTAGATCAGTCCATGGGATGGTGAATTATCTATTTATTTTCTTTAGTATCATTTCATATCAAGAATTTACATGTATTTACTAGTCTTATTAAGGAAGATTTTGGTGGTGACCTACTAAGATGTACTAACACCCTAACTGGGTGCCCTATCATTTAAGTAAACTTCATTTTTAGGGACCCAAGTAAGGTAAAAGGCCCTACTTTTATGTAAAGTTGAGTTGATGTGGATATGGAGTTGGGATATGGAACTAGGCTAGGAATCAAGAACATTTTATAAATATCTCCATTAATTTTGCTTATTTTTGACCCTATGGTATTTGATATACCCACAAGAGATCTGTTTTATATTGTATCAATTTTATGACATGTACATAAGTTCATTTTGATATGGCATGTTTTTTATATTAATTTTTGGTTGGATTTTATATTTGATGTCTATATTATACTATTATTTCATTTTTGATGATTCTTTCCTTGATATTCCTTCTACTGTGTTATAGTGGTTATCTATACCTAAAGGTATAGTCTCCCCACTTTTCTTCTATCAACACTCATCGATAGTCATCAACCACTGGATTATAAGGCAGTATGCTTGAGGTATGAAGTATCTCGGTTCAGTCATAGTGGCAGTGAACCAGATCAAGGATTTTACAAAAATATTTTTATTATTAAAAATATAATCAATAATAAATATTAATAAAAATAATATATTATTTGAATTTCTTGGGTGTCCTTGTCATTTTTAAATCAATTGGTTTATGGATGTCTAGAAAAGTATTGTAGGTTACACTAATGTGTAGCACAATATTCTAACTTATCCAAGATAAGTTAATAGTCATCATCTCAAAACTTATTATATTCTAGATTGGGGAGTATTTGATCAATCAATTCATAAGGAATTTTTAGGGGAAGAAAGTGACATGGTGGGAAGAATTTTGACACCCACAATGTCACCATTTTGTATGTAATTTGTTGTTAATTTTTTCAATTATTTATTTTATGCTTTGGAGTGAGATTTTGAAATTTTTGATGATTTTACCAGGTTTCACGGTTACCCTAACCATACATAATAACTGTGTGGGGTAATTTTTTGAGTCCAATAGTTGTGAAAAATTAAATGTGAAGTTTGATTAATCAAGGACCTTAAAAATTCAGTTTATCTAGATTTTAAAATTTTGATATTTTAGACACCCTTTTTATTTTGGGAACCTTCTTTCCCTTCTCATTTCTATAAGAATATTCTTTGGAATCCTAACCATAAAATATCCCTTCTAACTTTCTCTCCAATGGTGGTTTTTCATCATCTTTGGTTGATTCCTTTAATTATGTGACCATAATACTCTTCTATTATTGTCTTCTCTTTTCTTCCCATATTATTGATTCAGCCAATGGATTCTTTCATTAATCAAATTCACTTAGGGGTTTTCCTATTATTGGTCTTATTTTAGTCTTTTAATATTTCTTATTTTTACATTTTGGTGGGATAACATCCATTAACAATGGATTCATCAGTTACCAGTAAGTGGATCTATATAACTCCTTTTGACTATGGTAATATGTCTACTTTCCTATTTCAAGTGGTGATTTTTTTATATAAAATATATATGGTATGTCTAAAATTGTTTGATGATGAGATTATATTGCTTTTATAAAAATATAACTTTGAATAGAGGGTATTTTCCATATTCAAAGTATAAATTTTTTTAAGTAAAGTTTCATACTCAAGGTGATTGATGAAATGTTTTGGATGGTTTTTTCATGAAATAAACAAAATGATTTTTATAAATGAATTTATCATAAATTATAAAAAATAAATTATTGTAGTTGGTTCCCTAAATCCAACTAATTTTTACTTTCTATTACCTATATATTCAAAGATTTTAAGATTAAAATCTTATCACATAATGATTGTTCTTTTACATCACATTAATATGTCATAATGTATATAGAGTATTTTTTACATTAAAAAGACATAATAGTTCCCTACTATAATAATATCCATAAAGTGATATGATATTATTCTTAAACTTATGTCCTATAGTATAGATAACATCATCTGATAAGACATGGATAATGTTTGACCAACAAGTTATGGGGCTCATAATATATTGTGTCATCTTCTCATGAAATTTGCACGTGGTAATATCTAAAATTGGAGGTTGTGAGGATAGACCTACTAATAGGAATTCCATATATTTTGGGTTTTATTTGATATTCCTATTTACAAATGTGTTTTTTAGTTCTTATACTTGAGATAATTATTAATGCATATCATGAGTCACATACTTTGATGTGTTGATGAAAATCATGAAAACCTGTGCTTACGGTGAGGTATGATACATTGTGTGTGTCAGTAGTAATATGAATTTAATAAATAAGTTAAGAAATGATGTATCCCTTATTTTTTAACAGAAGATGATATCTCAAACCTTTGATTGAAATAGAAATGTATGATTAAGCCTATGGCCATGGTAGTTTATCAACAATTTCATTTTAGGAAGTCAAAGAAAGATATATCAAACATATATATTGATGGAATAAGTATAAAATTCAATTGATGATATGTAAATACAAAAAGGATTATATTACATAGTGATCATTCATAAGAGGATGTCGGTGTCATTGTGAAATCAACATCTTTCTCTATGGTTTTCTTGACATGTTTTTATATGTCAATCTTTTACTTTACGATATTTAACCTAATTCCAATGATAAAGAGTCCTTGAGAGTCACACAATAAGTATATCCATAAACATTAGTTAAATTTTATTATAATTTAATATTATAATAAATATTATTCTCCAGATTGAGGAATAATATTTATCCAGGTTATATTGATCGCTTAAATTCAATCACAAGTTATTCAGAAGAATATTGTGTGAGTTGAATATTAAATATATATTATTTTCTAGTTTAGTAAATATATAAAATATTTATTTATCTCTTATTTTATTTTCCAGGTAATTATTTATTTAATTACATTAATACTAGAATAAATATTTATTCATTAGTCGGTGACTATAATATTTATTTATTTATTAAATGAATAATGTAAAGATATTTATTTATTATATATATATTTATTATTCAATGTTTAATAAATGTCAGGGAGGATTAACATCACAATTTAAGGGACAAGATGGGAATGGTATTTAAACATCCATGAGTTAGCGCATGTTAAAAAATATAATTATTATTATGAAACATGGGGTTTACTTAGAATAAGGAAATAAGTTGAGGGCCAATATGGAATAAATTTTTCCTAAATCTAAGTATATATATCATGTTAATACTTTCTCATAGTGTTAGTTGTGCACAATGAACCCTCTCTAGAAAATTATCTCTAGTCAATAGAGAATAATCTATGTAATGATTCCAAGAATATAGAGAAAATCATCCTCCTCCCACTTAAGACTGAAAGAACAATATAAGAATCCTTCAATAGTGAAGGGATTCTTAATTTTATCAACTAAGAATAATGAAAAGTGATTGGTTCTTCCATACTAGTATCTGGAGATCTATCTGTGACATTCCAAGGTTCGTGGAGCATGTGCGGATAACACTAAAGTGATCCTCCATCACAATAATGGTATGAAAAGTTATCCAACTGTATCACCAATGAATAAATAAATCCAATGGAAGTTAATTCTTATTTCGATAAATTAATTATAAATTATATATAGAAAGATCTTATATTGAATATTTTGGGGTTACATTCATCTAGTTTTGAGAATTTATCTAAATAAATCAATAAAAATGTTCATTTGGCGTGGGATTGATATTATTTTTTTGTGCCTTGTAACCTTCAAGTGGTATTAGAGTCAGGTTACATATTTATTTATAATTATTTATTAATTAATTGATCTATATTCATTTTTTATTAGTTTTAATTTCCAATTTATTTGTTCTTTAATATTAAAGTTTCTATAGTGTGTTTTTTCACCTATATATGACCAAGAACAATCCAAGAATAGATGAATAACATTCGAAGATCCCATCAGTAGATGTCGATGAATTTTTCTAGATGACATAGATATATGATGTGTAACTGAAAAGTGTTTTCCATGTACTCCAATTAAATACATCAAGATGTGTCATGTAAATAATCACACATCATGTGGGTGTCATTATATGGCATGTATAATTACATATCACACATAGACTATCAATCGGTATGCAGATTGACAGGGTTACATGTTGTGTAATTTGATTATGCATCATGTAATGCCATACAGTTAGACCCCATGGGAATCAAGGAAGTCATGTTAATTCATATAATTAATACATGTCATGTATTGATTGCTATCTAAGTAACAGTGTCTATATAGGATAACATGGTGTGTATTCATAGTACACTCTATGTAACTCTTAATTTTTCACATAGAATACATAGTATTTTCCTAGACATGCAATGTGTGAAGGCCATAAATGATTTTTTTTCTAAATTGTGTGATAAGTAAACTAAAATGGGAGGGTGAATTTTAGTCTAAAAGGTGACTTTCAATTTTTTTCCTCCACTTTAAGTATTAAAACCAATGGTATTATAAAGTTTTTTTAAAACTGAAAATTATATACCCAAAAAACATCAAAGTATAAAATAATATGTGTGGTGGAAATTAATTCTATCATAAATTTAATAACTATGGAAAAAAATCAAACATGAAATATTAATAAACACAACAAATTAATTTAGTAGGAATAGTGGAAATAAAAACAAAACACAGATTACTGGTTTAAAAATTAGGTACTCCTTAAAAGGATATTATAAATAACTCTTTTAACCCAAAGAATAAGGGTAATCGTAGACCTAATTAAAGGTATCCTCGACTTTAACCTATCAAAAGGTATGTATTAAAATACACTATAATCTCTTAACTAAAAACTTTTCAGAAGGAATGTATTCCAATACACTAGAATCCCTCAATGAAAACTTGTTATAAGGTATCCGCTTCTACAAAATGGAATCTTGGATCTATCTTCATAATGGAATCCTTTAATTAACCCAATCAGCATCAGTCACCACTTCTAAAAACCGAAAGATTGGATCTATATTCCTCCTTGGAATCCCTTGATCAACCTGATTATAAACTCAACAATTACAACAAGAAATTCTGATATATTTATAATGAAAACCTCACAAGATAACTCTTTGAAAAAAAATAAAAAATTAAATACAATCGGAAATTATCTCATAAAAACAATATGTTGTAGACTTTAAGTGACTTTAAGATCACAAGTGTATATCTTGCGTATTTTTCATCTATTGGTACTTGAAGTATTGGTCTTATTTATATTAAATTCTCTAATATTGGGATTTTATGTTCTTTATTATTAGTTATAACTAGATCAAAATCATCTTATTCATTATTTTATAAACACTATAATGCTTTATATCTTCTAATGAAATTAGTTTTTCACCACTATAATGATCATAAATTTTTTAGATATAACCTGGTAATAAACACTCAATCCTTTTGAATCTTATATTAAGAACCTCATGAAATATAGTTATTAGAAATTCATCTTTGAAACCAAAAAAAAAACTTAAAGAAAAAATTATTTAATTTATAAAGAGTTAAATCATCAGTGTATTGTGATTTTCAAAAATTAAAGATAAATAGAGTCATTGACTCAACAATCTCTCCTTTTTGAAAAGAACAGATACGAATAAAGAATTTAAACAATAAAATTATTTTATAAAACAATTTCTCCTTATTAGTAAAAATAAATTTCCAAAAATTAGTGAAGTAAAGTAATTAGTGATTAAAACAAATTCTGTTAAAACTCCCCCTATGTAAATTAAAGAATTTTTAAACTTCCTATTAAATGAACTTTTTAAATATAACCTCCTTAATAAAATCAAAAATTTAATTTTTTAAAATATTTTCCCCTTAATCTTCTTTTTTAATTATTCAAAGTCTCTCCCCATTTGTGATTTTCAAAAAAAATCACAGAAAGAAAAAGAATAAAATAAATTAGTGATCAGAGATTATAAATAAGGCTCCCCCAAGGAAAAAAATTAGGTTTAAAGAGAAAAACCATTTTTGAGAATATGTAACCTTTAGATAACTTCTCCCCTTATATTTTTAATATGAAATCCTGAAATAGAGAAAAATACCTTTCTTGTCCTTTTAAATCAATCATAATGATAAACATTCAAATGATGGAAATTATAAAATATCTGGGTAATAGAAAAACTCAATCATACAGTATACAAGCATTCATGCATAGAAAAATATCAATCATTGAACAAATAATGATTAAAATGAGTTCATAAGTTATCTATTTAAATATTTATAGACTTCATAAGTTTAAATATGTATAATGATCAAAAATTGAAATTTTAATCTTTATTTTGTGATTTTTAGATCATGTGAATGATATCATTGATTTTCTTGTGCTTCTTGACTAACTTTTCTTGTAAATATTCAATTAAATTTTTTTTAACTTTTGATCTATGGATTTTTTCTTGTATCAGATTATTCTGAAACCCCACTAACTTATTAATATTCTAAATTGATTGTTTTTATAGATCAAACCTCTATACTTGATCATTAATAACTTCCTCAAATTATTCATTTATTTTACATAACTATCCTATGTATTTATAAATATAGAAATTATGATCATTGATGATTTTGATATCTTTTTTCTAGAATATTTATATTACTCAAAAAATATCTCCACTTTGAAAAAATACATCATCTTCTCTTTGAGGTTTCTCATTTATACAATAGAATCTATCATCTATTTTTTACAATTATATTCTTTAAAGTTAATGAGATTACCTTAAATCATGTTGACTCTATAATTTATCTCTAGTATAATTTTCAATATATTTTTTATCTTTTTTAATGAAAAGTGATGAGAAATTATTCTTCATTCAATTATTAAAATTCATACTAAAACATCTGATTTTGATAATATTTCTAATTTCATGACTTAGGTTTCATGAAATTTTGGTTGAGTATCTATAGTTTTATTCTTATCTAGATAAATAATTTCAATAATAGTGATAGGTTCACTATTTTTTGAATCCAATAAACTTGAAGAGGATGAATTGGAGGTTTCATCTGATGAGTTTTTTTCCTTTAAAATGATTTTAAAGGGGGGTTTTAGTTAATCCTATGATATATAAATTGAATATTCTATTAGGTAATTATATTTCTAAAAAATTATTTTTCAATAACTTTATTTTTATTCTAAACATCAATAGTAGAAGTAGCATCAACAAATGGATTTATGATTTAAACTTTCTGTGAGATATTTTTATCGCATGTAGAAATTGGTTCACCTAATTATTAGTGATAAGAGGATATAGATGAGGTTTTTTCCAATTATTTTGTTTCGTTATTATTTCCCTTTTATATATAATCTGAATTATTCTTGAAAACCTCCTCTTCAACAATCATATTTTTAAAAGAAAAAGGCAATGAAACAACTCTTGTAGCCTGATATTTTTCTAAAACAGCTTGTTTCTTAGTTAACTTTTCAATATATTCTCTAAAAAAACTTTAAATATATAAACTTAACCTTAACCATTTTTAAAATTCTTCTATGTAGAGGATTTTTTAGTAGAGGTAGATTATGATGTTTTTCTTTTCTCAGCTTTATTTTTTATCATATTTTTAAATATCCATTAAATAAACATCTGATAGTTTTTATATAAACTTGTTTTCATTATAGTCATGTTTTAATATCATTATTGAAATTTTATCAATATTAATAATATTTTATTTCGCTTTTATATAATGATACTAATTTTTAACACCTTTAACTTCTAGAAACTTCACTGGAACTTTGTTCAAAATCAAAGAGTATAACAAGATATTCAACTTTTCCTTTCCCAAAAAAATGGCCACTATGTTGGTCCTAATAAACTTTAAAAGGTTAAAATTTTGAAAATTCAAAAGAAAATTCAATGTATAAACATCTTTTCTTTTAATGGAATCATTATCACCCTTCCTTGGTAATAAAAAGTGATGCCCCAACTGAAAACAATTATAACTTATGGTGGAAGATAACTAGCCATGTGAACTTTCTATTTTACAAAAATAATACTTTATTGAGAATATTATTTTGAAAAATCACTATGAAATTCTAGTGATTTTTGGGATAAAAATATATATTCTCCCTTAAGTGTAATTATAAGTCACTCAGAAAATATAACTAAAGATGGAGTAAACTTTTTCTCAAAGAGAAAAAAAGTTACTTCTTCTCACCATATAATTCTATAAACTGGGTTATTATGTAAAATTATCATATAAAAAGGGATGGAATATCTCATAGTCTTCACTTGAAATCACTATAGATTCATAACCTTGGAACTTAATCACATACTTTAGCATAAATTCATACTTATAAAATAGATAAATATTTCTCAGCCTTTCACAAATGATTTCTCTTGTAGAAATTTCACTGGATGGTGCCATTAGACCATAAAAAATTCAATAGTTCGAATATAAATATAAATGGTTCTATCCTAATAACTCAGTAATGAATAAATGTAGAAAAGTTTAGTTCCATTTCCATTATATAGTTTTCATAATCAATGCACAATTAACATTGATCTTCGTTAATCGTATAATCCAAAAACATTCTTGTTAAAGTACATGACATAATAAATTTTAAGAAAGTATTTTTTTTTCAACTTCTTAAATATTATGGATTAAAATTCTAGTGATATTAGAGTGAAAATGAAATTTTTTTACAAAGAAAATAGTTATTTCATAAATTCATTGATCCGTAGATAAAAAATTAAAAGGTTTTTTAAAAGTTATCTTTTAGAAAAATAGCTTGATCTTCTTCTATAAAATATGATTTTAGGAAAAAATATATTAGAAATAAATTATTCAAAAATTTAAAAGTTTTCTATTAAAATTTTATCTAATCATAAAAAATAAAAATAAAAACCCTTAAATAATAGGAATTAATACAATGTATAAAGAAAAAAATTAAAAAATTACTATAAACAAATTAATCATGAGATATTTTGTAAGTTTTTTTGAGAAACTATCGAGAATTGGGAATATGAGTTTAGTATTTAGTGTGTACCAACTTCAAGTATTTTTAAATTAGGTCTACAAAAGATAAACCTTCTTGAGTCCAGATATATTTGTGTAAATGAATTTTGGAACCCATATTTTATTAAGTGTTTGGTGCTCATAAGCATTCGGCTCCTTGGAAAAAAATCTCACATTCTTTAAAAGATTGAATTCTATTAAAGGAACAGTTTTTGATATATATTCCTCCTCTATAACACATAGTAAAAAAAAGATTATTGACTAGGCACAAAGTAATTTGATTGATAATTTGGGCTTTGGATGGATTTACTTCCAAGTCTAAATGTATATATTTTAGGTCTTAGTTAACTATACATCTTTTCAAATATTTCTCTTCTATTGGTAAAGCTTATAAAAATTTTATTTAGAACTTTAATCTTATATTTCAACTTAGTAACTTTTTTATCATCTTCTGTGAATAAATCATCCTTTACTTTCTTACTCTAATCTGAAATAATATTTACCTTTTTCTTTTTATCTTTCGATGAATTGACTATCCATTTCCTTTCTTATCATAAGTTATCTTTTTTACCTAACTTATCATATTATCCAAATTAAATACCATATTAGTATTATAATTTCTTATTTCAATCAATTTACTATTATATTTAGGAAAGTTTTTTTCACACCCCAACTTTTCACATCTGTAATGATTTTTTATTTTTACCTTTATCTGATAATTTTATTTGATTTAATTGTTTTTTCGAGGTGCATGTCAGGACGGACGAGAGTTTTTGCATCATGCTGATAAATAAACGTTTGGATTAGAAGTGTTTGACGAACGGGAAGGGCTTGGTCGAGGCCGTGTCGCTTTTCTAAATTGGCATGTGCCCCGCTCGGTGTGAAATTGATTAAATAATAATTGGGGTAAACAATAAAGTGTTCATAAAATAAAATAATGAACAAATAAAATAAGATTATTTAAGATTTTTCTTAATAATAATGATGATCATAATAATAATAATAATATTGTTGGGATTATTATTATTTCAATTGATATTTAAATTTGGTCATGGATGTTAAATTAATTTTATAATTATATAATTATTAACTTATTATTATTATTATTATTATTTAAATGGCTTAAGTTTCCATTTTTGGGGGGGTTTTATTTTGTTTTCAATTTCTTTTTATTCTCTTTCTATTTTCTTAATTTTCTTTTTATTTTATTTCCTTTTTTATTTTACTTTCACTCTTTTTTTCCTCCCTCCCTCTTACTCCTCTCTCCCTATCGCGCTAGCCCCCCTTTCCCCTGGTTTTTGCACAGCAACCCCCTCCCTGCAACCCTAGCTACTGCACCCCCCTTTCCCCTTTCTCTCTCCTGCAGGTACCCTTCCTTCCTCTCGGTCGACCACGCACGCCCCTCCTCTTTTCGGCCAGACACCCAAGCTCACACCCCACTCCTGATCAATGCTGCATCGCCCTCCTATCCCTCTCTGATGAATCGAACCAGTGCGCCCTGCCTCCCGGTTGCGACAGCCTCTAATCGCTCCCATTGCACCCTGACCGGCCTCCTCCAGCACACCGAAACCCCCCGCGCGCAACTCTTCTTGCTCGGTCGAAGACCTGATGAAATTCCCTCTTTTTTTTGGCACCACTCAAGCCAAACAGCCTCCTTAGAGCTTTGGTCGACCTCCCGCACTCTCATCATAGGTGTGTTCCCCTTTGATCGGGTTGTTCTTCCATTCTGGGTAATTTGTGGTTAGGTTTTTGGTTTTGCGTTGTTTCGTTTATGGTGTGTTTGATATGATTGTTTGATTTTATGTCTTAGTTTCATTTTCTGTGGTGTGATTGACGTGTGGGGATCTTTTCGCACTAAGTTATGAAGTTGGTATCCACTAAGGTAGGTGGTTCCATGTTTAATTTTTATTTGATTAATTAATTTTCATGTTTAATTAATTTACCATATTATTTAATTAATTGGTGTAGTGCTAAGTTGATCTTCTCTAAGGTTTGATTTACAATTGAATTATTTGGGATCATGTTTATAATATGTGTAATTGTTGATGAAATCTCATCTCTGGTTAATTATTAGTGTTTTTTTCTAAAATTCCGAGGTTAGCTTACTAATTAGTTTGTTTGGTGTGATTTATTTTTTACTTGAGGTTTAGTATTCTTATGGTGTTTATTAGTGTGTTTAGATGATATGAGTATGTTGTTGCTGTGAAAACCCATGTCGGACTATTCACTAGAATTTTATAAATTTTTTAGTTACTTTATTAGGATGTGAAAGGGGTACAATTGTTGTTTTGGTGTTGCGTCGTTATGCGCTCTGTCTTAAATGAGAATTTTAGTGGATTTTTTGTGTTTTAGTCGTGCGGCGTATTTTTAAATGGGTTGGAAATTTTTTCTGGCGGTTTGTTTAACTGTGGTAATGGTCTTTTTAACTATGTGGTTAGATTCTTTAATCTCATGCATGATGCAGACTGTTTTCCAGAGGTGGTGTTGGGTGCGTGTGATCAGGTAAGGGGGTTTTGGTCGGTCTATCCTGTAAAGCGGTGTTTTTCTCTTTCAAATTTTTTTACGAAAATTTTAATTGTTTTATTAAATAATTATTCCAGGTGAAATTTTGTTTTTTTAATTTTTGTAAATGTTTTTGGTGTGTAAATTCATTCGAAAGTGTGTGGAAATTGTTTAATAAATTCTTTTAATGGTGTATTTGATGCTGAAAGTGGTTTCTTTGACTGTGCAGCCATTTTAATTGGTTGTGTAAGTGATGCAGATTTAGTTTTGGGATATTTTTAGTGTGCATATTATTTTTAAATGGTTTTTGTGTGTGTGAGTGTAGTGTTGGGTATAGATAGCACCTCATTTGTTTTTTTTTTGTTTATGTTTGGCATATGACATGAACTCTAAACTACTTGAGCACAAATGGGAAGCCTGGGTACTAGGTGGGAGGACTAGTACTAGTGCGCTAGAGATACAGAAGTGGCATCAGCCCAGTTTCACATAGCTGGATTGATGACTACAACACTAACTAAACTTTTGGATGATGTTGGGAGACCACTAGGTTATGGATATATTACCCTACTAGTGGCTCATGCACCAGAATGTATGTTGTTGTATTTCTATACCATTGCTCACCATGGCACAATGTTCTAAGGTCCCACTTCTCACTAGTATCTTTAGGGCCTCTCCCATGTTTTGTGCTCCTCTACTTTTTTCCCACCATCGGCACACGGTGTGACATTGGGGTTACCATGAAAGAAAGTGTGTGTGTGTGTGTGAGTTTTAATTTAAGTTGTTTTTCTTTAAATTAGTTCTCCTTAAAACAATTTTCATTAAAATTGTTTGAGCATTTATTTATTTTTCGTCTATTAAATTGAAAATATATTTTTCATTTAATAGTTATGTGTGGAACCTTTTCTCGGTGGCATCCTAATGGGCTATTAGATCACACCCTACATACACCTTTGGGTGTATGTATATTTTGTTTCTTTTGGATTCCAAGTCAAGGCATCGATCTTAACAATAATGGTCTGATTTGTATTGGTCTTCTTGTGCAGGTTAGTGGTGGTGGCTTGGGGATGTGACTCCTCATGTCGCACGGAGGTTTGAGTGGGAGTTTTGGTTTTCCTCTGTTTTAGTCTCTTTTGGGTTTTTAGTTTAAGTTGTAAACTTTAAATTTGAACTTAGTTTAAGGGCATGTTTGGTTGTTTGATTTTAGTTTTAATTTATTCGTCTTGCTGTTTTTCTTATATTTATTTATTCGGGTAAATCATTCCCAAGTTATATTTTTGATATCCGGGCACTTGTGCCAGCCCGTGGTGATCGGGAATGCCCTTCGAGCCATATCGCGGACCGGGTCGGACATCGGTTTGATGGTGACCCAACTTGGTTCATGAAAAAATGGTATCAGAGTAATTTTTGCTCTTGTTATTTGGAGTGTCAGGTAGATTGGAGATAGGATTGTCGGTACTCGAGGGGTAGGTGTGGGAAGAGCATCACAAACTCTTACTAGTTCTGATCCTCGAGTAACCAGGGGTAGTCCGGGATTTATATTTTTGGATTTTCTCTGTGTGGATGGGAGATAATAGTAGGATTAAACCGGTACTACGCACAGTCTTATATGGAGTAACAACCCATGTGATACCCAAGACTATGGTTCGACACTCCTAGTGGTTGGTACTTGCCTAGGGCATGGTCTGCTAAACCATGTAGTCGGGTTAGACACGACCACTAGTCCTCCGTCTAGGTTTTTTAATGTTTCTGATGTCTTGCTATAGTTTTGGGATGGTGCAAAAGTGTGTTCTTTTAAAAGGAAAGTGAACTTTGGGGTTCCTCTTATTTTATTTTTTGGTGTGAGTTTGTCATGCTTTTTGGGGTGCATTTCTTTTGAACCTTATTTCTGGAAGTTGGAATTTTATTTTTCGAAGATGAATTTCTAAAAGAACATCTTGGGTTTTTTAAATTGAAGTGAGTTATTTTAGAAATGGGAATCATTTTGAAAATATTTCTTGAATTTTTTAAATGGTTTTGGAAAAATGTATTTTCAGGTATTGGGAATGTTTTATTTTTGAAAATGGAAGAGACTTGTTTTTTCCATTGGTATTCCTATGGGTACTTTTGTGTGCATGTGTACGTTATTAATGGACCATTGGTGGATCATGTGTATGGGTGCCTGAGTGCAATAGAAATGCATATTTGTGAGGCTTCATGGAATATCAGTGGTGATTAATTGATTTCTAAGGCTGCTTCCTATTTCCTGAAAAGTGGGTTTTGTGTTTAAATGGTTTTGTAATTGGAAAATTACTTTGAGTTCAGAGTGAAGATGAATTTTTCAAAAGAGCTTTTAGGTTTTGTTGTGCAGTACTTGGTTTTTCAAGAGGTTGTTTTCTTTAAGGATGTGTTGAAGTTTTAAATTGGGATTACTGGAATTATTTTTGGGGTGTGGATGTTTTTTTTGTGATGTGTTTGGATTTTTGTAATGTTGTTTTGTGTTTCTTGTTTGGGATGTTCCCCCTAGAAAGGTCTCATGGGTTTCTAGCAGGTCTCTCAGTTCTTGGACTGGCGGAGTTGGGTTCTTCTCGGTTGTGTCTACTATTTGTAGATGTCGAGGTTAGTTGAATATCATTGAGTGATTTGGAAAATTTGGTAGTGTCTCTAGTTTTGGAGGAACTCCAAAAGTTGTGGGGTGTAAGTTGTATCGAGTACGCCTGGTGGAGTGGCACTAAACTAGTGAATGATGATCATTCTCTTTTTGTTGCGAATAGGGATGTCTTGAGTGATCCTTAAGACTAAACTCATCCTCTGGTTGTACCTAAGGAAGTGAAGGTTCCTCATCTGATGAGGAGTGTGAGCCAAAGGGGGTTGTTCTTAGAGTGGTGCTTCCATCAGTTCGTGTTGCGTGTCAGACAAACCACTCAATATTCTTTCTCTAGTGTGGTCAGTCAGACACTCTAATTTGTTTTCTATAATTCTCAGTTGGTATGTTGACGGAGTGGCCGCTTGGGACACGAGGAGAAGTATGTAGGTTTCTTTTCTAGTGGAGGGAGTTCCATTCAAAGGTGGTCAGCTTATGACTATGAGGCGTTAGATGCTTTAGACATCAGGGCCCCAACCATAGGTCTCAGGGTGAATCTTGTGCGCAGTCAAAGCTCGTTGGATGTGGGATGGGCTTAGTCCGACTTAGTCTACAATGTCAGGATAGGGACGAATTAAATTTCCCTATTGCGGTACTACCTCTGAAGGATTCATTTTTGTTGTGAGGGGCATGTAGCCTTGTCTCTTTATTGTGGTCTTAATTTGTGGGAGTTTCTCTTGGGCCTTAAATAGGTACGGAGAATATGTATTCTTGTAAATCCAGTGGGTGTGCTCCATGAACCTTCTTGTGTTTGGTTATGGATTGGAATTGTACTCATCTTGGAGATGCCCATGTCTTGTGGAATTGACGTGCGCCTATCTGGTTCACCTCCTGGTTAGGGGTTTCCACTGTAAAAAACCCTCCAATGTGGCGGAGTATTGGCTAGTGTAGAAATCATCCGTGCAGGTCGGCCTGTGTTGGCGGGTTCATGATGCATAGTTCAGTCCGTATCGTTCAAAGTAAACCGGGAATGCCCGTGCGGGTGTTGTGGTGCTAGGTAAATTTTAAAATGGTGGGGAGACCTAGTGCGGGTCTCATCAGCATCTTCTCTTATGTTGGTTTGGTTAAACTTATGGAACTTAGAGGGTCAATTCAGTGTTAGAGGTTGTCTAGAGAACCAATGTTTGACAAGAATCCTAATATAGTGGGAAGACCACCATAAAGCAAACTTGTGGAAAATCTCTGTCTTCAAAGTGCGCTTAGCGGGGCAACCCCTTACTTCTGCTCTGCTTGACCTTGACCATGCTAGTTGGTTAGCTTGGGTAGTGGGTCATTGGATGAGTATTCTTGGAGATCTCGAGTGGCCCCAATGATCCCTAAGTTAGGGGTCAGGGCGTTCCATGTTATAGTTCTGTTTGAGGTGAATTCCTTGTTGTTGGTTATTTTTCTTGGTGATTCTAGTTTTGAGATCTTTGAAGTTTCAGGTCATGGGTGTTTTGAATGCTCAATCTTCAGGTGATTGAGGTTTTATTGTAGGTGTCTTTGTGGTCTCGCTTGGAACCCTTGGTTGACCTAGTCCTTTGGGACTTTTTGGGGGAAGAAAGTTTCATGGTGGGGAGAATTGTCACACCTCGACTTCTCACAACGGTAATGATTTTTAATTTTTACCATTATCTGATAATTTTATTTGATTTAATTGTTTTATTGAGGTGTATATCGGGCCTGATGAGAGTTTTTGTATCATGCTGATAAATAAACGTTTGGATTAGAAGCACTTGACACACGAACAGGGCTCATCCAAGGCCGTGTCGCTTCCATAAATCGACATGCACCATGCTCAGTGCATGATTGATTAAATAATCAATGGGGTAAACAATAAAGTGTTCATAAAATAAAATAACAAACAAAAAAAATAATATTATTTAAGATTTGTCTTAATAATAATGATGATGATGATGATGATAATAATAATGGGATTATTATTATTTCAATTGATATTTTAATTTGGTCATGGATGTTAAATTAATGTTATTATTATTGACTTATTAACTTATTATTATTATTATTTAAATGGATTAAGTTTTCATTTTTTTGGGTTTTATTTTGTTTTAAATTTCTTTTTATTATCTTTATATTTTCTTCATTTTGTTTTATTTTATTTCCTTTTTTTATTTTAATTTCACTCTTTTTTTCTCTCCCTCCCTCTTTCTCCTCTCTCCTCATCGCGCTAGACCCCCCTTCCCCTAGGTTTTTGCACAGCAGCCCCCTCCCGACAACCCTAGTATCCACACCCCCATTCCCCTTGCTCCTTCTGATTGGTGCCTTGCCTTCCTCTTGGTCAACCACGTATGCCCCTCCTCTTTCCGACCGGACACCCAAGCTCACACCCCCTCCTTCTCAACGTTGTATCTCCCTCCTCTCCCTCTCCGACGAACCAGACCAGTGTGCCCTGCCTCCCTGTTGCGACAACCTCTGACCGCTCCCATTGCACCCTGATCGGCCTCCTCCAGCACACCAAAACCCCTTGTGCATGCCTCTCCTTGCTCATTCAAACACCCAATGACATTCCCTCCTTTTTTTGGCTCTACGCAAGCCCGATAGCCTCCTTGGATCTTCTTCTGACCTCCCGCACCCTTTTCGTAGGTGTGTTCCCCTCTGACCAGTTTGTTCTTCCATTTTGGGTAATTTTGTGGTTAGGGTTTTGGTTTTGAGTTGTTTCTTTTATGGTGTATTTGATCTGATTGTCTTATTTTATGTCTTAGTTTCATTGTTTGTGGTGTGATTGAAGTGTGAGAATCTTTTCGCACCAAGTTGTGAAGTTGGTCTGCACTGAGGTAGGTGGTTCCATGTTTAATTATTATTTGGTTAATTAATTTGAATATTTAATTAATTTAGAATATTATTTAATTAATTGGTGTAGTGCGGGGTTGATCTTCTCTAAGTTTTGATTTTCAGTTGAATTTTTTGGGATCATATTTATAATATGTGTAATTGCTGCTGAAATCTCATCTTTGGTTAATTGTTATTGTTTTTTTCTAAAATTGTGAGGTTAGATTACTAATTAGTTTGTTTGATGTGATTTAATTTTTACTTGAGGTTTAGTACGTCTTAAGGTGTTTATTAGTGTGTTTAGATGATATGAGTATGTTGTTGCTCTGAAAACCCATGTCAGACTATTCACTAGTGTTTTATAAATTGTGCAGTTACTTTGTTAGGATGTGCAAGGGGTGCAATTGTTGTTTTGGTGTTGAGTCAGTATGTGTTCTATCTTAAATGAGCATTTTAGTGGATTTTTGGTGTTTTAGTCATGCGATGTATTTTTAAATGGGTTGGAAAGTTTTTCTAGAGATTTGTTTAACTGTATTAATGGTCTTTTTAACTGTGTGGGTACTTTCTTTAATCGCATGTGTGAAGCAGATTGTGTTCCTGAGGTGGTTTTAGGTGTGTGTGATCAGGTAAGGGGGTTTGGGTCGGTCTAGTGTGTAAAGCGGTGTTTTTCTCTTTGAAATTTATTTATGAAAATTTGAATTGTTTTATTAAATAATTACTCAGGGTGAAAAATTGTTTTGGTTAATTTCTGTAAATTTTTTTGGTGCGTAAAGTCATGCGAAGTATGTGGAAATTGTTTAATAAATTCTTTTAATGGTGTGTTTGATGCTGAAAGTGGTTTCTTTGACTGTGCAGTAATTTTAATTGGTTGTGTAAGTGATTCAGATTTAGTTTTGGGATATTTTTAGAGTGAATGTTATTTTTAAATGGTTTTTGTGTGTGTGATTGTAGTGTTGGGTATAGATAACACCTCATTTGTTTTGTTTGTTTATATTTTTCATATGACATGAACTCTAAACTACTTGAGCACAAATAGAAAGCATGGGTACTAGGTGGGCGGACTAGGACTAGTGCGCTAGTGATACGGAAGTGGTATCGTCCTGATTTCACTTAGCTGGATTGATGACTACAACACTAACTAAACTTTTGAATGATTTTTGGAGACCACTAGGTTATGGATGTGTTACCCTACTAGTAGCTCGTGCATGAGAATGTATTTTTATATGTTTCTATACCATTGCTTATCGAAACATGATGTTCTAAGGTCCCACTTCTCGCTAGTATCTTTAGGGCATCTCCCATGTTTTGTGCTCCTTTACTTTTCTCTCACCGTTGGCACATAGTGTGACTTTGGGGTTACCATGAAATAAAGTGTGTGTGTGTGTGTGTGTTAATTTAAGTTGTTTATATTTAAAGTGGTTCTCCTTAAAACTATTTTCATTAAAATTGTTTTGATTATTTATTTATTTTTCATTTGTTAAATTGAAAATGTATTTGTCATTTAATAGTTATGTGTGGAACCTTTTCTCGGTTGAATCCTACTGGGTTATTGGCTCACACCCTACATACACCTTTGGGTGTATGTAGATTATGTTTCTTTTGTATTCTAGGTCTAGGCGTCGAGCTTAGAAATGATGGTCCGAGTTGTATTGGTCTTCTCATGCAGGTTGGTGGTGGTGGCTTGGGTATGTGACTCTTCATGTCGCATGGAGGTTTGAGTTGGATTTTTGGTTTTCCTTTGTTGTGGTCTCTTTTGGGTTTTTAGTTTAAGATTTAAAATTTAAATTTGAACTTAGTTTAAGGGCATGTTTGGTTATTTGATTTTAGTTTTAATTTATTTGTCTTGCTATTTGTTTTATATTTATCTTTTCGGGTAAATCGTTTCCAAGTTATATTTTTGATATCTGGGCACTTGTGCCACCCCGTGGGGATCGGGAACGCCCTTCGGGACTTATCACGGACCAGGTCGGGCATTGGTTTGATCACGACCCGACTTATTTTGTGATAGTTTTCCTTTCTTTCTATGACTTTATCTAGGATATTCAAGTATTTTTTGTATATTTTTTGAAATATGTCTTCATATTCAATAACTTGTTATTTCATCTCATCATATGTTTGAGGTCCTCTTTATTCATTATTAGAATAAGATGAAATTTCATCATCACTTTCATCTTCATAATAATGGAATTATTTTAGAATCAATATTTGAATTTGTAAGTGCTTTGGTAGTAACCTTTACCAAGAAACATATTTCAGTCTTTGGAGCATTAACATAAAATCTCATAATCTTCCTATTTTCATCACTTTATTCTAATGAAATACTAGAAGTAGTATCTCCTTCACCAGTACTCTATGTGTACATAACCTTTAAACTCTTCTAATCCTTCCACTTATAATATTTTATATAATACTTTATATCTGTTTTCTTTAACTCGGTACAATATGGTCTATTATGATTGGGTTTTCTACATATAATAAATAGTATCAAAATAATCTTTCTTATCATGTTTTTATTTCCTATATTTTATATAATTTAGAAAGTATATTAGGAAATTATAATTCTTAAACATCTTACATGCCATATTTGCAAGTTATTCTTCAGTAGTTTCAATATTACTATCATTATAAGATTTCCTAAATCCTTTTATAGAAATATTTTCTTTAGAAAATAAAGATCCGGAAATATAATTAAACATCACACTATTATTATTTATTTATTTATTTTTATATATTTTCAATTAACATTCGTACTATATTAAAGTTTTGATCAAGTAATCAATACTTATCTTGGTGATATTCTTTCTACCTTCAATCATAGTTCTCTTAGATTTCCATTCCTTCAAAAGTATATCAATGAATTTTTATACCAAATGATCATATAATAAATATTTTCCCTCAAGTGATTATAATATGTTAATAATTTTCATTAACCTATAATGAATTTGGGAAATACTTTTAGGGGTTATGAAATCAAACACTTTGATAATCATCTCTAAGAATAACTTTCTTATCCTTAAGAACTTTTGAAGTTTCAAAATGTGTAACTTATAACTTTTTCAAAATGCCACATACAGTTCTATAAGAAGAAAATTTATTGTATATATTCTATTGGATTGAACATAACACGATATTTCAAACTCAAAAGTTTGATTGAAATTCATAATTTTCCTCTCTCTCTAAAATGTATCAACTTATTTATCTAGTATTTTACAGGTTTTGGTTAACATAAGAGAATATTTCACACCGATATTAATAATGAATGTTTTCATATGATATTACCAGTATTAATAGTCATTTCCATCAAATGTAAGAGGTATATTTTTATTGAGATAGTCCAAATTTCAAATATGTATAAAAATTTTCATTAAAAAACGTTTCTATACAACATGTTTGGTGTGATGAAACTGATATAAAATCAGTATTTGGAAATTGTGTGGTTACCACTTAACCATAAAGTGGTTTATGGAAAATAAAAAAAATGTAACGCCCCGACCCTAGTTACCCAGATTCGGTGCATTATTACATAACATTGGCATGATCACGAGAGATTATGTCTCGAAAGACCGATTAGTTTAGTAGCCTTAGAAGTACTAGATTCATACATAAGTTTTACATTACATCATGAGATAAAAACAACAACAACATTTTTTCCCCTTTGAACACACTTATATACCTTATCCTATCTATGCAGGTCAACCATAAAATACTTCTTCACATCCTAGGAAAAATAAAACATAAAAAGGTGTGATCTCAGATGCTCAGTAAGGATAACAATATAGCGGAAACTTTCATAAATAAGAATAAACATTAAAGACAATGTATAAGACTAAAACATAAGCCTTTTAAACTTAAACTTCAGAATAATATGGAAAATATAAATTGAATAATTCCATTTACTTATTCACATGGATATTCTACTAGTCAAATAATCACATGCAATATTGATAGCCAATTTCATAATGATGGAATGCATAATGTCGGACATCATAACCACATAGTCAAGGCCTTATATCAAGACTAAAAATAAGATTTTTTCAAGGCCTTGTTCCAAGACACTAGTTTGTCTCATGAGACCCACCGATGCATCGAGGAGCTATAGTAGGCTCCACCCGTCACTTACTAAGTCCAATGCATTCCTTATATGAAAAGGTTTAAACATAATATAAGCATTCGTATTAAAACTAGCATATTAAATTTCAATACTTTATCTATAAACCATGAATGGTATAAAAATAACACATCCATAGTCAAACATATCACAAAACCTTCAATATAATATGGAAGATTTGTATCATAATAAATCAACTTCAAACAAGTTTAAAATTCATCAAAGGATGTTGACATAGATGAAATCAAAACTGTTTGAGAGAAATATCTCTTTCTATTTTGAAATCACTTAAAAGTAATGTAATTTAAAATATTATTATAATATTGTAAGGGAATATTATAAGGTGTTATAATAGCATAAAATATTCACACCCTTCGTATAAGTTAAAAAAACATTCTTTCCTTAATTTTGTCGAAAAGGTCATAAAGGACCTTATTTGGAAAGCGACGGAAAGATTACTTTATAAAAAATTTATAAAAAGTAAAAAAAGGGTATAAATGACCTTAACCCATAGTCTAGGAAATATTAAAAATGTTTTGAAATACATTTTTAAGAAACACATATGTGGATGACAAAGTGGTCCCAGTAGATATTCACGTATAAACAACCTCGGATAATGAAGAGATTGTATAATTAACCCTTAAATTGTACTTTTCCTTGGCCGGGGGTATGTTAACCTCCTGTATAATAGTTAAATAATTGTTATTAAATTATACAATAACCACATACATAAATATTATATCATATATGATCTTTTAATATTGCTTTGTTAATAATATTTCAGTAGTATCATTGTTTCGGGTGTTAACTGATTCGTTTTCCTTTATATGCTTGGTTACGTAAGTCATGTTTGTTATGGATATGATGTATTTGATTCATATTCAGAATGATATTAAGTTATTAAACATTATTTTTAATTATAAAATGAAAATTATTTTTGAATGGTTATGATGGGGAATGAATTTCATCACGTTTGTGGAGACGGTAATCCGTATGTACGCATGAGCGATAATATCATTCTATTGATGGTGAAATTGTATATAATTGGATGGTATATCATATATAAATAATAATTAACATGTTATATTTATTATTTATATCATTTATACTCATTATTATACTCATCAAAATAATGAAGTGTTTGAATAACAAACTACACCACGACGTGGAGACGGTAAGTAGTACGTACGCACATATAGTGACTTGTCATTCATAGGATGGATAGAATAATGAATATAGTTGTAACATATTTATAATAACATCATAGTATGTATAAGGTGATAGAGTAATTATTTTGGTATGGAAACAACAAAGAAAGAGGAAGTGGAAGAAGAGAAGAACTTTGAAAGAGGTGGTGAAATTATTACCTCTTCTTCGGGTGTTTCCTTTTGAGTTGATCAAAAGGGCTCCTTAGGTTGGATTTATGATCAAAGTAAGGCCTCTAGGTAGAATTTATGGTATTTGGGAGGATATTTGATCAGGTTTTTTCTGAGCCAAATTCTTTGGAGGTGTGAAATTAAGAGAAGGGGAAGTACCCTTTTATAAGAGAGGTGAGGGTCACTTTAGGAAAACCTTGAAATGTTATTTTATTATACAATCATATTCAGTTTATAATAGATCCAAAATGATTTATTTCAAGGATAAGGTGGGTATGGGTCGAAAACCTCTCAAACAATAGGTTTTAGATAGGTTTATGTCACCATATTAACCTTATCTTTTAGATTTAAGTCTTAGTTAAATAGTTTAACTTTTACCATGTATTCTTGTATTATTATAATAAATGGTTAATAAACTTACTATAAAATTCCAAGAGAACCCAAAGTGGTTTATTAATGAAATATATATATTATTATATAAGTATTTTTTCTGAACCTTATATTTTTAGGACTATTATATTAATTAATAATATAGTATTTGTTTTAAAAACTCATTTATGTCAATTTTGACACTATTTGGTATTTTATTTTTTTAAAAGTCATAAAAACTTTATAACTTCAAAAAAATTATTTAATCAACACTAACATGTCATATTAACCTATAAAATTAGTGTAACTCATAAAAAGTCTCAATTTATATTTATTTGGATATTTATAATATCAATTATTTTAATATTTCATTAATAAGGTAATTACTACATCATCATTATGTCATAAATAAATTTATTTATTTAATGTCCAAAAATTATAAATAAAATATAATTATGTAGAAAATATTTTTATCTTTATAATTAATATTTATAGTCAAATTTATCTTATGTATAACCCTATATTAAAAATGATTTAGTTATTAAAATTTGAATTTAACACTTTTAACTCTTCTTGAAATAAAATAATAATAAATATCCTAATCTAATCCAAGCAGAACAAAAGGATCATATTTTATTCCTAATGTTTATTTTGTTCAAAATACACCTAAAAATATAATTAGTACATGTTTTATGGTAATAATAATATCATTTTTACCTTTAATTGCCCTATTTACTTTTAACCGTGGTAAATAAGTCAAAAGTTACTATTCACCAAAAATTATTTTCATGTTATTGAATCAAATATTACTTAATGATATAAAATTTGTCTCTTGGAGTTTTTAAATTCAATTCATAGAAGCAGTAAAATTATGTTTTATGCAAATTTGTTAACGTGCCTAGAAGGTTGGTAAAAGACGGTAAAAAGTTCAATAAAATTTTATACATCTAATTTTATTATAAAATGACTCCAATGAATTGAATTGAACATATATAGTTATTATGTATCTATTTTTACCTAAAATAAATTTAAATAAAATAATTAATTATTTAAATAAAAATTCGGTTTTAAACAATAACGCAGTGCTTTTCACTATTCATCAAAAATTGAAAGTTTTCAGAAAAATACCAAAAATTCACCCTAAGCTAATTTTGATATTTCAAATCCAAAAATGAAGTCCATTTTGAAAAATAAAATTTATAAAATTTCAAAAATTGGGTATTAATATTCATAATAGCTAGTTTGATTGGTCGGGGTGTGTTAAAACTCCAAGTTGCGTATAGCGCAAGCTATTGCATTATTCAAAGGGGAAACATACCATGGAAGCTTGAGGTGTTACAAAAAAAAATATTTGTGGTTAAATACAAGAGGAGTGAATTATGTTTTAAAACACAACTTTCAATTTTTTCTCCACCTCAAGTATTAAAACCAATGGTAACATAAAATTCTGTTAAACCTAAAAATTATAAACCCTCAAAATATCAAAATATAAACAAATATGCATGGTGGAAATTAATTCTGTAGGAATTTTAATAACTACCAAAAAAATATAACATGTAGTAGAAATAAAAAAACTAATTAATATAGTATGCATAATGAAAATAAAAACAAATCACAGAGTGTCAATTTACAAATTAGGTACTCCTTAAAAGGATATTATTAATAATTATTTTAACCCAAAGAATAAGGGGAATCATGTACCTAATTTGAGGTATCCTATAATTTAACCTTTTGAAAGGTATCCTCAACTTTAACTTGAAAAAAAAGGTATTTTTTATAATACCCTAGAAAATCTTGACTTAAACTTATCATAAGTTTTCTGTTTATACAAACCAAAAGCTTGGCTTTTTCTTCCTAATGGTATCCCTTGATCATCTCAATCAGTAGAAATCACCACTTCTAAGTACCAAAATCTCAGATATGTATTCCTCCTCATGATATCTCAATCAACCTAATTAGAAAACCAGAAATTACAATTATAAATTCTTAGATTTTTAGAAATAAAAGCTCACAAGTGGACTCTTAGCAGAAATACACAAAACCAAAATATAATTCAAAGTGCTCTCATGATAATAAGTTGTTGTAGACTTTAAGAAATTTCAAGCTCATAATTGTATATATTGCATATTTTTTGTCTATAGGTCCTCAAATATGTGGTCCTATTTATATAAAATTATCTAATAGTTGTATTATTCATTATTTGAGACTAGTTGTAATTCTATCAAAAGCATCTTCATAATCATCTGATGAAATTAGCAATGATTTACATCTTCCAATGAATTAAGTTATATACCAATATAGTTCTTATAAATCTGGGGGATATAACCTTGATAGAAACACTGAGTCCTTCATAATTTCAGGCTAGTAACCTCATGAAATATAGTTATTGTAAATCAGGTCTTTCATACCAAAAAAACTTATAGACAAAAACCTTCATATTAGAAAGAATTAAATTATGATTGTATTTTGATTTTCAAAACTAAATATAAAGAGAGCCTTTGAATCAAAATTAATTGCATATTATTTAGTCAGTTTTATGCACTGTGTAATTTATGCTATATCATGCCAAGTACACACATAGTTAGGCATGCAGTGTGAGTCAACACACATGGAATATTAATTAATTTTATAAAATTTAAAACTAAACATTGTGCATCTATATGTACACACTGTGTGATAGGGTTTTTCATATGAAACACAAGTCAAGTATTTCTATGTAATTTGTTTGAAATTAAATGCTTAAATTAATTATTTTATATGTATTGTATAAATACCTTCCATATATAATTTTTTTGCACACCATGTACATATTGGGTAGAGAGATCAGTACATGTTGTATCAATGGAATTTTTTGTGGTCATACACATCTTGAAGACTATAAAACTAGATCCACATAACAACATGTCATGAAATATCATGAAATATCATGTATGCTTACATGTCATGTAAGTATATTGTATACGACCAGTAATATACAGAGTGTATTCACATGCAATGTCATGTGATAATACATGTCATATAAGTAAAGAATAGTGGTTGAAAATGTGTTGAATTTAATACATGTTGTGTATTAAATTTCTAATGGAATTTGATTGATCAATAGGGTACACATTGTGTGACCTGTCATTACATGTCATGTACTTTATAGTTTTTAAAAAAATTACATAATTTATATAAAATTACAATGTATGGGGATCTTCATGATGGTTAGGATAGACAATTAAGATAAAATAATTAATTAATTAATTAATAAGACAACTAATTATTAATTCAAGTAATTTTATCTTAATAAAGAATTAAACGAAATGAATGTTGGTTAATATTAAATACATTGTCGTTTCATGAGTGGATGATCATAATCTGGACCGACTAATGTATGTGATGGAATTATATTTAATTTAATATTTATTGCATGGGTTTATTATTTAATAAAAGTTTTATTAAATTAAATATGATGATTTATGAATCATACCTCCCATATTTATTATATAAGGGCCTGATTTTCCATGGATTTATTTATGTAACCCACACCCCTGGTTCCCCTCACCTGTGAGTGTGTAAGAATATGTAAAGGGTGGATCTACAGGGAGAAGAGATGGTTCAAAACTCAAGAGTGAGGTGAGACCAACCAACCAAGGAGATAGAAAGGTCAAAATATGGAATTTTGCAACTTGATACAATACTTACTCAAAGAATTATTCCCCTAGGTTCAAGGTTTGGTTTATAGTCTGCTCAATAAATTAACCAGCATTAAAATATCATGATCATGTTACATATTTATTTTATTTTTTCCAATTAATGGTTATTTATTTATATTTGGATTCATATTTATTGGGTGTTTAAATGTGATAAAATAAATTAAATTAAATGATAAGAATACTTAAATGGAAATAAATGGATTATATGTAAATTATTTTATCCAGACATATTTCATTAATTATATAAAATACACATAACATTAACAAGAATGTGAAAGATAAAATAAATTGAATTGATACATAAGTAAAAAATGTATCTTAAGGAAATAATAAGTCATAAAATCTATCCATTACTTGATTAAAAATTCAACCATAGGTATAATTTTTTGTCTATCCATCATCGAGAAACTTTCATTTATAAGGGATTTCTAATGAGATTTTTGGATTGACTTGACCAATTTAGCATTAAGGGTAGTAGAATTTGTTAAACTTGGTGTGAATTAGAGGAAAGTGTTGAGAAAATTTGAGTTTGTGATTTCGGTATTAGGGAGTCCACTCAGTGGATTGAGAAGCTATGAGTTAATTGAGTTGGAAAGACCAACTACCTAAATAACTCTGAGTAATTGACCAAACACTCTTCTAGGTAATGAGAAGGAAAATATGGATCCTTTACACTATAATTTACACAAAACAGTACATTCTAAATCTACTAGTGAAGGTTATTGGGATTTGATAAAATAACAGGAGACTGATAAATAAAAGTTATTACAACACACATTTAATAATCCAAATAATAAATAAAACTTTATTTTTATTTTATTATAGAAAATGGAAATTAATGTAGCATATACATTATCAATGTGATTGGTTTTATAAAAATATAATATTCTTACCTATAGTAACTTTCAGGAGTGGTACTCTAACTTGCACATTATATTATGCTAAGAGTGGAAGTTTTACATGTTGGGGTCTCCATTTATCAATGAGCCTTTTGAGCAGGAAAGCGAAGAGGATCTCTCTATCAACCTGAGAAACTTGGATGGTACATTGGATGTCTAATACCACATTTTATCATACTTGTCTAGTGAGTTACATAAGTTACACAAATATTTAGATGCATACACTGAGTTGACTCGTCATTGTGATCTTTATTAGGAGAAGTCTAAAAAAGAGAGACATGAGATCTCTAAGGAACTCTTTACATGTAAGCTTAGATAAGGTGTGATATATGGACCTCATATAATCAAGATAATTTTCTATATTGAACATTTGAATATTCTAGGTTTCAAAACACCAGATTAATTATGAACCAATCTCATTTTTGCCTCACTTTTACCTAGATTCTTCAGTTTTATTATGAATTATAATATGAACAACATTGATAAGTATATCATATTTTACCTGACTCTAATTCATTATAAATATAAGGACATGAGGTATGAAAAACCTATGGTCCTCATTGTGAACAAGAGGAAAGGTGGGGAGAAAGGCCTCAAGACTAACTCCAATTATAAGGATTCTTTACACCACCCAACTAAGAGAAGGAGGATCTAGAGATAGGCTAAGGGAAAGGAAGTGATATTTTTTGCATGTGGAAAGAAGGTACACTGGAAGAATAACTATGCCTCAATAAAGAAGTAAGGGTAAGGTTCAAGTATGTTTATTATCAAATGTAATCTTTCAGTTTCTAAAAATTTGGTATTAGATATAGTTTATGGTGCACACATTTATATCAAAATAAAGGAACCAAGTAGATTCATAAAGGTTTCCAGAGGTGAGGTGGATCATTGAGCTACCAAAAAAGAAATACTGAATGTAATAGATATCTAAGAACACCATATTACTTTGTTAAGGTTTTTAGTTATAGTTTTAAATAATTTTTACTATGTTCCCAATGTTAGTAAAAACATCACATTTATGTACAGTTTAGACACAAATGGATTTATTTTAAAGTTTGTGAATAAGAGTTGTTACTTTTATAGATAACATTTTTTTTGGGTATGACACATTTGAATAATGGTATTTTCATACTAGAATACAAAAACGAAGTGTTAAAAATCAATGATGAATCGTGTTCATGTGACTTATATCACATCCCTTTTTTTGGAATTGTTGGTTTATTCATGTAAACTAGAATCACTTGATAAAGATATATCAATATGGATATTTATATTCTTTTGAACTAAAACCACTTGATATATGCCAAATTTTCTTACAAGGAAATATGGACAAAGCTCCATTTAATGGAAAGGGTGAAAGGGACACAAATCTTCTTGAATTGGTTCATAAAAATGTGTGTGAACCTTTATTAGTTGAAACTAGAGGTGGATATTCTTTATAAATTTTATTGAAAACTTTAGTAGATATGGATATGTCTAATTAATAAGGTAAAAATATTAATCTAATGAGAAATTTAAGGTGCTCAAGAATGAAGTGGAGAATCGTATTGGTAAAAATATAAAGAAACTTTTTTTAGACCAAGGCAGTGAATATCTTAACCAAGATTTCATTTATTTTTTATGGGGTTTTGGGATACTATCTTAACTCACCTCTCCTTATACACCATAGTGGAATGGTGTCAGTTAAAGGATAAAAATTGCCTTGATGGACATGGGGATATCGATGATGAGTAGTATGGGTATTCTATTATAATTTTTCGGCGTTTATTATAAAATATGGTATACACAATAAACTAAGTGCCAACTAGATTAAAAAATGGTATTCTATATGAGCTATAGCGTGGAAGGAAATTTTTATTGTCAAACTTATGTGTATGGGGATATGAAGCATTTGTTAAGTCCGCATCTGAAAATAAACTTACACCCCAAGTCACAAATTGTATCTTTATAGGATATTCTAAGGAAACAGGGGGATATTATCTATACAAACCCTTGGAAATAAAGGTAAAAATGGATATACATTCCATGTTACATGAGAGGGAGCACATATACAAAATTGATAGTGGGATAAATATCTAATTTGATAAATTTGATGCTTGATATGCACCAGAGTTGGTATAGGAACAATTTCAACAAATTTCTATGGAAGAGGTTGTTCCAAATACACAAGTGCTATATAGGATCACTAAATAGGTTAGAGAACCAGAGAGATGTGTTTTTCAAGTCACTAAGTATTGTAACTCATTGTTAGTTTATAATAATGAACTTTTATCCTATATAGAAGTGGTAAGTAGTTCAGAAGATCCAAGATGGAAAGAATACATGAATTTTGAGATGGATTACATATACCAAAATCAATTATAGGTTTTGGTAGACACTCTGGTGGATATAAATCCTGTTTGGTGTAAATGGGTATTCAAGAAGAAAGTATACATGGAATTTAAATTTAGTACATATAAATCCTTTTTGGATGCTAAAGGTTTTAATAAATGTTAAGGAACAAACTATGATGAAAACTTTTCACCTATTTTTATATTGAAATCCATCATAGTTCTACTTACCATAATTATGAAATTTGGCAGATGGATGTCAAAATAAATTTCCTTAATGAGAACCTTATGGAAGATGTCTATATAACACATTTGGAATGGTTTGTACCTATAAAGGAAGATAATAAGTAATTTTCATAGAACTAATTATGGGTTGAAGAAAACATCCAGATCATGAAACATTCATTTTGGTGAATCCATAAGGGAATTTGGTTTCATAAAGAATGAATATGATACATGTGTCTACAAGTGGTTTATTTGGAGTGTGGTCATTTTCCTAGTAATATATGTTGATGAAATATTACTAATTAGAAATGAGACACCAATCTTACATCCATCTAATATACAGTTAAACAAATGCTTCTCTATGAAATACTTAAGTGAGGAAGCCTATATTATAGGGATCTAGATCATTCATGATAGTTCCAAGAGGCTTCTTGGACTATGTTATGGTATATATATTGTTATGGTAATAAAGATATTTAGAATAAAATAATTCAAGAGAGTATTTTTACCAGTGTCGCATGACATACATATTTCCATGAAAATGTGTCCTCAAACACAAGAGTAGAGGTAAAGGAAGAGTGGAGTCCCTTATTCATATGTGATAAGATCTATCATGTATGTAATTATATATACCAAGATTTATGTTTCTTATGCCTTTATCATGGTAGGTAGATATCAAGAAAATCTAGGAGACCTTTATTATATGGTAGTCAAAACAATATATCCTAAAGTATCTGAGGCATACTAAGGATATATTCCTTTTTTATAAAGGATGTGAGGAACTAGTCATTAGGGGACATATATTCTAGTTTCTAGATAGATAAATATTATCTGAAATCACAACCAAGATATGTTTTCACTCTCAATGGAGAAGATGTGAGATGGAAGAGCTCAAAGAAAGTAGTGGTCATTGATTCTATGGTATAATCTAAGTATAATGTGTATTTTGATATAGATAAAGAATTATTGTGGATATGTAGCTTTTTCTAGGATCTTGGTGTGGTTCTTGGAAATAAAGATCGAATCACATTATATTGTTATAATAATACAGCAGTGTTTCTTTACAAGGAACTATGGTTACATTAATGAATGAAGCACGTGCTTTAAAATTATTACCTATTGAGGTATTTTTCTCAAAGGGTTGAAATAATAGTAATAAGATTTACTATAGAGGATAATTTTTTCGGCCTTTTTATTAAAGACTAATCTTATAAGAACCATGAATGTTGTGTGAGAGCTAAAAACTGAAAGTACCTATCAGTTGGCTCTAGTGAAAGTAGAATTATATCAGTGTTGGTTCCCTAGAACCAACTACTTTATACTTTTGATTACCTATATATTCAATAATGAAAATATTAATATCTTATCATAATATTATTTTTTGTATGAAATTAATATGTGATAATTTCCTTAGAGAATCTATTTCATTGAAAGGATATTACGGTTCCCCTCTATGATGAGATCCTTGAAGTGTTATGAAAGTATCCTTAAACTTATTTCTTATGGACCACATAACATTATTTTATAGGATATAGATAATGTTTTATCATCAAGTTATGAGGTCTCATAAGACATTGAAAATTCTTCTCATAAATTTTAGACATAGTAATCTCTAAGGCTGTAGGTTATGATAATAGACCCCCCAATAGGAATTCCACATGTTTTGAGTTTCATTGGATATTCCTATTCATGAATGTATGTATTGTTCCTTTAACATGATATTTTTATTAATGGATATCATGACTCACATACTTTTATATATTGTTGAAAACCATAAAATTATATGCTTGAGGTAATTTAGGATACATTGGGTGCGTCACAAGTGATATGACATTAATGAATAATTCAATAAAGGATTTACCCTTTTCTATTTGAGAAAGATGATATCCTGAACCTTTGATTGAAATGAAAATGTATGATTAAGTCCACGACCATAGTGGTTTATCAACAAGTTCATTTCTAGAAGTAAAATAAAAATATACCAGATATATAGGTTGATGACATGAGTGTGCAACCTTCTTGATGTGATTTCAAGACAAAGGGAATATATTACATAGTGAGAATTCATAAAAGGTTGTTGTCATAATTGTGACATCAATATCTTTTTCTATGGGTGCCCTGACATATTATTTGATGTTGATCTTGGACTTTAGGTAAGTTGGCCTATTTCCACTAAGAAGGATTCCTAAAGGGTCACAAACTAAGTGTATCAATGAACCTAAATTAAATTCTATGAGAATTTAATATTAGAATAAATATTATTCTCTAGACTAAGGAATAATATTTATTCTGGTTATGTTGATTGGAAAAATTCAACCACTAGTTATTCATAAGAATATTATGCGAGTTAAATATTAAATAAATATTATTTTTTAGTTTATAAAATATATAAAATATTTATTTATCCCTTATTTTATTCATCGATTAATTATTTATTTAATTACATGAATACTAGAATAAATATTTATTTTCTAATTAGTGAATATAATATTTATTTATTTATTAAATTAATAATATAAAGATATTTATTTATTAAATTAATATTTATTATTCAAAGTTTGATAAATGTAGAAGGGTATTGGTGGAGTGAGTTATATTCCTTGAGGGAAATGATATTTAAACATTCGTGATTCACTTCATGTTAATGATAATAATAATAATAATAATATTATTATTATTATTATTATTATTAGACATGGGGTTTACTTAAAAAAGGAAATAATTTGAGAGCCTATGTGAAATAACTTATTCTTAACCCTAGGCATATAGCCTTTTTAATAACATTTTCATGGCGGTGGTTGTGCACAGTGACCCCTCTCTAAATAATTCTCTTTATTTCACATAAAATCATCTTTGGAATTCTCTTAAAAATGGAGAGAAACCCATCCTTCCTCTCAAGACCAAGAGAACAAGAGGTTAATCCTTTAACTATGAGGGATTCTTATTGCGATCAATAGTTAATGATACAAGGCGATTGGTACTTTCATGATAACACTTGAAGATCCATCAGTGATGTTTTGAGGTTTGTAGAGAACATATGTATACCACTATAGGTATTATACTTTGTATCCTTATTTGAAATGATGGTATAACAAATTGGTTTACCATTTTATTAATGAATAATATAATTCAACACAAGATATTTATTATTAATATAAATTAATTATAAATTATATATGAAAATACCTTCTCTCAAATATTCTAGTTTTATGTTCATCCATTTTTGAGGATTTATATAAAGAAGTTGATAAAAAATTGTTATACATGGTCCCAACATGATTTGGATGTGGCCTAGAACCTTTATAAATAACATATTCTAATGATGTTTTCAATTAGTAAATATTGGGTTTTCTGTAAATTATTGAGTTTTATCGAATATAATTTTACAGATAGAGATCATTGGATAGAGATGGTAGGAAAGAGATCATTAGATAGAAATGATTGTACAAAGATCATCTAATAGATATCATCAGACAAAGATGATCTGATAGAGGTTATCAGTTAGAGATGATCGAATAGATGAATCTTTTGGTGAGGATTCAGTGTAGTTGGGTAGAAGAATCTATTAAACATAATTATCAAATATATTTCACTGGGTATACTTATCTTTTCATGGGATGCTTACATGGGTATTGGTTTTTGGTGGTTACATCGGATTATTCAATAATGAATTAGAGGTTTCTCGAGTAAATGGGAGGATGACCATGAATCTTGGAGGTTGATCTAACATGTTCATTAGTTGAATACCTCTATAAAGAGAGGGTGGTGGCCTAGCTCTGTTGTGTGTGATTTTATACTGAATAGTGTAATTTTAGGACTATATTATCCAAGACTTCATAAATAGAGAGGAATTGGGTGATGAGTTTTGTGCTCTCTTGTGTATCCTATAATTAAATGTTTGTAGTGTTCTCCCATGGATGTGAGATTGTTTTATGAACCATATAAATCTTATTTGTTCTTTTTTTGTAAGTGTGTTCATGGGGTTTTTTGTGATTATTAGGTGGGATATCATTCTAATTCAATTACACAAAATCTAGAGGAGGTGATTATTAGAAAACCCTTTGTCTAGAAGCATTTTGGATCTTTACACTGTATAGAATGAGGTGATCGGATGGATTTCCATCCAGTGTATGTTGCTTGCTATTTCCATTTAGGGAAATCGATGGAGTGTTACTCCTAAGGAATCTTCATTTCTATTAATACCTATAAAGTTGTATCAATAGGTTGGTTCTACATCACTCATAGCATTTAGGTTTCTCATTTCCTTATCTTGTAATTTATTTGATTTCAATTGGTTTTACTATTATTAGGAATAATGACTTAAAAATAATGGAAGGTTAATATTGATAAGTTTTATGGGATTGACTTTTCCTTTTCAAGAATAAAATTAGAGGATATTTTGATACATATATATCTAGATACTCCTTTATCTGATAAATGTCTTGAAACAAAGGATAAGGAGGGATAGGAGCAATTAGACAGGATGGTCTTAACCTTGATTGGGAAGTCACTTTCTCATAATGTTACATTTAAAATTTGAGGGAAGAAAAAAATTGTGTATATTATAAAAGAAATGGCTGAGATGTATGAGAATCCAAAAACTCTTAACAAATTTTTCATGATGAAAAGATTATTTAGGTTGGCATTATCAGATAGAAGACCAACATCCAATCATGTGAATAACTTCACCATGATCTGAGGGAATCATGAATTAGTGAAGATAACTTTCACAAACATTTTTTAGGATTTTCTTCTTATTTATTCACTTTTAGAAAGCTGGGATTCCATGGTTATAGTAGTGAGAAACTCCAATGGGAAGGAAGATCATGTGTTTGGTGAAGTTTGAAACTTTATCTTCAATAAAGAGTTGAGGCATAAGGAATTCCAAATTCTATCTATAAGTTCTCTCAATACTAACATATGGGGATAGTCACCTCAATGGAAGGACTGTCAGAAGAAGAAGTCTTCAGATGATAAGTCCCATAGATGAATTTGAGGTAAATTGACTCGTTCAAGTCCTAAATATTGTCTTTGTGGGAACAAGGGACATATCAAGAAAGATTGTGGAAATTGGAAAAAGGATCCCACTTATAGATATATGAACTCAGTAAGTATAATGGATAGAGGATCTAGATTGATATTAAGTATGATCATTCTATAGGATTCATGGAATATTAACTTATGTGTGTCTTTTCATTCAACTAGTGATCATCGTTTCATGGTTAATTTTATACTATGAAGCTTGGTCAGAGTATATCTAGTGGGTGATGAAGCTATGGATATAGTTGGGAAAGTAAATGTTAACATTATAATAAAAAATGGAAGTTTCTTGAGACTGAAAGATATTATACATATTCTAGGTTTCTAAAATAAGTTTATATTAGTGGGATAACATTATTATGAGGGTTTTGGAATGAATTTTTAAAATGTATTGTAAAATATCAATAGAGGGACCACTGTGATTTCTCATGGAGTAAAGAATAGAACATTTTACTTGATTGGATGAAAGGATAAAGTTTGAGTGATCAGGAAAACTTTATCAAGTGGTCTAGAAATGCAACATTGTAGTTTTGTTCAACTCAGTGAAAAGAATCTAAAAGTTTTAGTAGTAAAGTTAATTTTTAAACATGATCACATAAACATTAGAATATTTTAGGGTTGTATATTAGGTAAAATAATAGATTTTCCTTTAACTTTTATGGTATAAATAAAAGGAATTAAAAGCTATAACTTTTTCATTCATATGTTTGGGGACCATCCCCTATTTATTACAAGTAGGATCATTGTAATTTATAACTTTTATTGATAATGTTGATCAAAAGGTTTGGGTTTACTTCCTAAAGAATAAATCTAATGTGTTTCAATCATTTGTTTAGTGGAAGTTTTTGGCTGAAAAAGGTGTGAATGAAAGTTGAAGTATCTCCAAACATACAATATTGGGGAGTACATTAAACACAAATTTTGTAACCTCTGTTGGAGGAAGGAAATCATGCATGAGAATATTATTCAAGTAACTCTACAAAAAAATTGAGTAGCTGGAAGAATAAATCAAACTCTTTAAGATAAATCTTGAAGTATGAGGCTTCACTTTGGAATGACTAATGGAATTTTGGTAGAATCTGTTAATACATAAGTGTATTTTGTGAATATAAGTTTGGATTTAATTGTGGGATAAGAACTTTTGAAGGGAATTTAGTCCAGTAAGAAACTAGAGTTGAACCATCTCAAAGTTTTTGTAATTATTTCATATGTTCATATCAATGATAAATATGGAGATAAGTTAGAGGTTAAATAAAATGTGTGCTTTATCGTCAGATATGTGATGATAACTTTATATATTTCATATAGGATGATGATAAGAAACAAATCATTCCCAACCGAGATGCTGTTTTCAGTAAATAAATTCTATGGAAAGATCAAAACTTGGATGAGAAAGAAGTTGAGGTTAAATCAACTATCAAGGTTTAGGATGATAAAACAATCATTCTACCAGACATAGGATGGTCTGAAAAACTACTACTAGATAAAGGATGATCAGACAAACCACCACCTAATATAGGATGATCGAATAGACCACCACCAAATAGAAAATTATCGAATATACCTCTATCGAATGGGGAAATATCATATAGAATACTTCTAGATATAGAGGTTCTAAGAGATTAACCTAAATTTTTGTTGATGAGATCCACTCGTGTTATAAAACTAGATTAGAGGTTTGGATTTGATATGAACTTTCTACTTATAACAGGAATAAGGGAATTAGAATTTCCATAAGAGGCATCTAATCTTAGAGACTTAAAATAGTTTGAGTCA
This sequence comes from Viscum album, assembly GCA_963277665.1. Classification (NCBI taxonomy): domain Eukaryota; kingdom Viridiplantae; phylum Streptophyta; class Magnoliopsida; order Santalales; family Viscaceae; genus Viscum; species Viscum album. The sequence goes on from OY728143.1 coordinate 150,360,950, forward strand.
ACCATGGAAGAGGAAATGAATTCCTTAAATCTCAACAATATGTGGGATTTGGATGAGCTATCAGAAGGTAAATTAGCTCTATAAAACAAATGGGTTTTTTATTTTAAAGAGGAATCTAATGGAATTAAGAGGTATAAATGAAGGTTGGTAGTGAAGGATTTTATGAAAAAGGAAGGGATTGAATTATTTATAATTTTATCACTAGTGGTGAAGCACACAACTATTAGAATAGTGCTTAACATTGTTGCATCTAATGATCTACACTTGAAGTAAATAGATTCAAAGATATATTTTATTCATAGGGATTTAGAGGAATAAATTTACAAGGTGCAGCCTAAGGGTTATGAAGTTCATCAGAAGGAGGATCTAGTTTTTAAGTTTAAATAAAGACCTTATGGATTAAATAAAGATCCCTAACAACATAATCATAAGTTCAATACTTTCATGATTGAGAAAAGTTTCAATCAATTTTATTCTAATAATTTTTTTTATATGAAGCAATGGAATTATGGAATATATATTATACTATTATTTTATGTGGATGATATGTTTGTTTTTTGTCTAGAGTTCCATCATATTGAGGAACAAAAGAGGAAGTTATCAAGAAGGTTTGAGATGAAGAACCTTGGACAAGATAATAATATCTTGGGGATGATAATTAAGAGGGATATAAAAACCAGTACTTTGATTTTATCTTAGAAGGATTACATAAGGAATATTATCAAAAGATTTAGAATGACCAGTTGTAAACCTTTCTCAACTACCCTCACCAAACACTTTAAACATTATAAGGAATAGGAACCATAAATGGATGGATAATTTCATGATATATAGAAGGTGAATTTTTTCTTAGCTATTGGGATTTTGATGTATGAAAAGTTTGTACACAACCATACATTGATTTTTTTTAGTGGGATTTATTAGCTATTTCATGTTAAATCCTAGAGGAAAACATTAGTAAGCTTTGAAATATATCATTTGATACTTAAAGGGTTTGGCGGATTCATATTTATGTTTTAGAGATGATGATCATTTGAAAGGTTTTGTGGATGTAAATTTTGATAGAGTCATGGACTCACATAAAAGTATTAAAAGATTTATATTTAATTTTGGTGTAATAGTGGTCAGTTGGATATCTCAATTGCAACCAGTTGTTACTTTATCTATAATAAAAATAGTGTATATTACCACAACTGAAGTAGGTAAAGAGTTAATATGGTTGATACGCTTATTGAAGGAACTCGGAAAGGGATAAGATAGAGGAAGGTTATTTTTTAATAGTCAAAGTGTCATTCATATTTCTTATAATCCAATATTTCATGAAACAATTAAACACATTGACCTAAAATATCACTTTATATGAAGCTTTTTAGAATATAAAATGTTGAAGTTGTATAAGGTTACTGGGAAGCAGAATTTTGTTGATATGTTTACAAAGGTGATAGTTCAAGAAGGTATAAGGTAACATTGTTCCTTATTTTAACTCATATGATTGGATGGGTAGTATAACACTACATTCATCAGACAAAGGATGGTCTTATATGGATGGTTGAAGAATATTGAAATCCTAAATCAATTTTCAAGTTGTTGATTCCTATGTTTTGTGAAAATTATTTATTTCATCTGATAGAGTTTTCTAAATGAAGATAATCAAAAAGAGATGATTGGACAAATATCATCAAAAAAATAATCATATCGAGATAATGAGACAAAAATCATCCAACAAATATTACCAAATAGATACGATTGGATAGAGATTATCATATAAAAGAATTATGCAATGAGGCTTTAATGTAGTTGGGTGGAAGAATCCATCAGATGGAGTTAAGGGATGGAGTCATTAGATGGACTCCACCAAACATACTTCTCTTTGAATGGTATTATTAAAAGGGTAAAGGATGTTTGAGGTTTCATCAGATAGATCAATAGTGAATCAGAGGTTTCCCATGTCAATGGGAGTTTGACCATGAATCTCGAAGGTTGGTGAAACCTATTCACTGGTTGAAGACCTCAATAAAGAGAGGGTGGTGGCCCATATCTATTGTGTGTGATTTTATGATAAAAAGTGGAAGTTTTTTAATACATTGTCTGAGAATTTGTAAATAGAGAGTAATTGAGTGATGATCTTTATATTCACTTGCATCTCTTATAATGGAATGTTTTTAGTGTTCTCCCATGGATGTAAAATATTTGTATGAACTATATAAATCCTATTTGTCTATTTGTTTCACTATTTTGTGTGAAGTGTGTTAATGAAGTTTTTTGTGGTTATTAGGTGGTATCTCATCCTAGTTCTAGTGCACCAACTTCAGAGGATGAGGTTATTAGAAAAACCTTTTTCTGGTAGCATTGTGGATCTTTCTGCTATACAGGCTGAGGTGATCAGATGAATGTCTGTCTGGTGTATATTACTTCCTGTGTCTATCTTTTTAAATGAATAGAGTGCTACTCCTAGAGGGTTTTCTTTATTCTATAATACCAAATAGTAAAAGTGGTGTTTTCACATTTGATTTATTTTATGAAATGTTTTATTGTGTTGTCAAACAAAAACTTCATGTTTTTTCTTCTGATATTCTAAAGTTTACATTCAGTTTATTATGATTCATAATGAATTTTTATTGTTTATATATTATGTTTTTATTGATATTTTCAATACCTAAATACTTGTTTGAAAAATGAACAAGTAGTTTTCATTATGTGTTTTTCACCCTTGATGGAATTTTCCATTTTATGTTATGGTTTATATGAACATGAAATTGTATAATGTGAATTGGTTGTGGTTGAATATAAATGTGTAAGGGGAAATTTATTGTATGGATGTTAGGGGGTTAGGTATGAGTTTATTTTATATATTGTATTAAATTGATATTGTGTTACTTTTAATTGATTAATTATCTCTAATTTGAGTTTCATGGGAAGCCTTGGCAGCTAAGTGGGAATTCAAGGGATGAGTACTACACTAGTTGTGATTGTGCTCTATCTAATGTCTCCATAATAGATGATCATTACTCTATCTAGGTTATTTGCTACTCAAGGAGGCTATGGAATGTAGAAATAAGTGTGAGTGTAGTTAGGATCACATTATCCATCCATATAATGAATTCCACCTTAATTAAGTCCAAGATTTCCCCTTAGTACCTAGAGTTTTGTCTCATGATGATCATTATATGATAGTTACATGATTATACTATGATTTAGATTTGTTATAATTTAATATTATGCTATATTTTATGTTATTATATTCTTATAATCTAATATGTATGATATATAATACTTTGTTTCTTGATTATTACTCTCTTTTATGGTTTTTTGGTACTTTATTATGCTCGTTGCAGTTGATGTTTATGATTATGATAATTTCATGTTCCCTTTTTATTTATTATTATAATTCATTTATTAGTGATAGTGTAAAACATAATACCTTTTTGAGTTATAAAATTCATATGGAATTCAAATTTTTGAGTCGTTGGATGATTTATTTTGAGAATTGAGGTTCAGATCAATAAATTGAGGGTTCAAGCATCCTGAGTTGATGTTTTTGGATATGGTTTGAGGCCTAAGGGGTATCATGGGTGCCTAGACGAGCCTTGAAATATTTAGGTAAAGTTTCATAAGTTTTTGGAGGTTTTTGACTAAGGCACACTATTTGGTGTGCACAGTTTAGGATAAACCTTACAACACCCTTAGTGTGAGGAGGTTTTCAGTTCTTTTTATAAAGAACGTGGTTGTCTAGAATGGTTGGAGCATGGTTTAGCAGAAACTATATAGATATTAGAGGAATCAATGTGTGTTGTATTATACAAGGGTATTGGATCGTGATTTTTCATGATTACACCATGAAAAGTGTTACAAATGGTTACGGATCCATTTCGCACAGTTATCACATGGTTTGGTAAACCAGGCAGACTAACCATGTGAGAGGATTGAACTTGGATAATGCCTACCACACAGTTGGTGCATAGTTTTTAAAACCATGTAGACAAAATTTGTGACACATTAAAAGTGTATTTTTACCATTTTACTCATTAAAATGGGGATCCCCCCTTTCTCCCCCCTGTGCGCACATGAACTGGGGTATCGAGCCCCCTCCCCCCCTTCGATTCCTCTCAAGTTTAGGTGATTTAGGGTGTGATTTCTTAGATATCTTGGTGATTTTCCCCCTTTTTTAGACTCCAATATTGTTTTTATTGCCTTCCTTTTTATTTAGGATGTTTTGGATTTAAGGTTTTAATGGATATTTCATCAAATCATGGTGAAATAACCTAAGTTTGGTGGGGATTTCATACAACCTAGCTAAAGGACATATCGAGATGATTTCCACACACTTTCATTCATTGATTCGGTGGAGGTACATCATCGTATTGATTTTTTTAAAGTTTTTGGTTAATATTAAATTAAATTAATTATTTAATTGATGTTGTATGTTAGGTATTTAGACCTGGATGATATTAGGAGTGCATCATGGACCTCCCATGTGCTTTTGGTTGTAGTTTTAGTGTAACAGAGATTACCGATGAGTTTTCAGTGATTATACCTTTTAAATTAAATTTTAAATAAATTATATTTTTTTATAATTAAAATGTATAATTAATTATAATTTATTGTAATTAATTATTTATCCTTATGATGTGAGATAGGTTCTCAAGGTATGATGTGAGGTGTGGATGAGCCTTGATAGAGCTATCGAGCTATGGATTTAAAGAGGAATTGATTTCACTAAAGGTGGGTGGTTCTTTATACATTCCCTATGGTTTTTATGCATGTTTTTAAGTTCCATGTGATGTGTTTGACCTCACTACCATTGGTAAGAAATATTTGATTTAATTAAATGTTTTTATTAAAAAATGGGAATAATGAGGAATTTAGGGTCATGATGGTCCCTTGATAATATTTATTCCTCAACCATCGATGGTCGGTGTCTTATTGTAAAATGTGATTTTGAAATAAATGGACCCTAGAGGGGCAATGGGTTAAATGGGATAAAATTGGATGTGTGATAGAACTATTATATAGGTGTCTTAGTGATTTCATTTGGTTGAGATTGGTGATGTACTAGAGACATTCAACCTTGGGTGTCACATTAGAACCCAATGTTGAACCAAGTGAGATAGGAGGTCATAGGTTTTATGGTATTATTTGAGACACGTCATGGGATGGTGTGCCCCTGAGTGATAGGCTTAGCATGAGGACTTGGTAATGGGACAAAGGGACTCGTGTAGGGTGTTCGGTGTGAGGTATGGATTAGGGTACCTTGGTGGTCACCCTAGTTGGATGATGAACCTAGAGAGGGGTAGTGTATGGGAGTTAAGCTATTAGTGCTAGGCTTGACTCATATTTTGTTAAAGTGGTAAAGTATAAAGTTAAATGAAAAAATGGAATAGAAAATTATTATAAAGATAATGTAATTTAATTTAAATGGTAAACATTTTTTAGGATGGTTCAAGGATGGTGGATTCCCATAGGTATGCATATTTCTTTATTCATGTGGTTTTGGGTAGGGGATGTAACCTCTCAGGTTTATGATGGGTCTTTTGGTAGGGGATGTGACCCCCATGTAGTTGGGATTCCTTGGACATGATCCTTGGATCCACAGGTAGGGGATGAACCCATCAACCCCCCCCCCCCCCATGTAGCTTGGGATACCTTGGATATGATCCTTGGATCTATAGGAAGGAGATATGACCCTCAACATAGACTTGGATACCATGGACTGCCCTGGTTGGGAGTCGGCCGTTAAGACTTTATAATGAGGTGAGTTAGACCTTGGGTTTTTTTATAATGTATATCAGGGTGATTTAAACCCCTAGTTTTATCTCATGTATACCAAGGTGAGTTAGACCCTAGGTGTTTATCTTCTGCATACCTGGGTGAGTTAGACCCCCAGGTGATTAATTTTTTAAAATCCTTTGGTTTGATTTTGAAAATTTGTTGTATTTGTTTTCAATATTTTGTTTTTGAATGTTATTATGTTTCATGTGAAATTGAGTTACTTCTTGTTATAATAAGTTTTAGTTCCTTATTTTACCAATTCATGTGATTCTTTGATGATCCTCAATGTTTCAAACATCATGATTACTAAAATTTCTTATGGTTTAAGATGATTTCACTTATGAAGTCTTTGGATAGAGAAAGATTATAAAATTTTAAATTTATAAAAAGATAAATTTAAAAACTGTATAAAGCTTGAAGTTATAAAGTCGTGGAGTTTCAATTATACAAAGTTTTATCTCTAATTTTATGATCTAGTATAAAATGATTAGATAGAGTCTTTATAACTCTAGTAGAAGGAGAGTTTTTCATTCCACCAAGTAGATAACTTTCATGAATCCATCAAATGAATAAACCTATGTAAGTTCACTGAACTAAGTTTAGTGGATCAAACAGATTAGAAAAAGATGATCAAATAGAGGAAAGGTTGTAAATGTATTGGATAGAGAAAACCATTTTATCTAGTAAAATTTTATAAATCCCATCATATAGAAAAATATTAAGATAATTGGATGGAGTAATATGACTTCATAAAACTAAGAAAATTATAAAGAATATGGAGGAAATCTTGTGAGTTTGCTATATGAACTTCATCAGATAGATGAAACTTATGCAGAGCACCAGATGAAGAAAGCCTGAGATCACTGAATGAAGAAATATAAATTCATCAGATGGGGAATCCTTCATTCTTGTAAGCTACAAGATTGATTTCATCTAATAGAGGTTTACATACATAGGGGATATGGTAATATAATCACCAAATAGAGAATTACGGAATGAAGATTTTTTTATGAAGAACCAGATAGAGAAGTTTGTGCATTGTATCAGATATAGCTACCTACTTGTTTGTATGCTCTAAAAATTATGACCATGATGATCTATAATTTCAAAAATTGTAAATTTATCTGATATTTGAGTAATGTTTGAAGAGTTTTTTGATGATAATATTTTAGGTAGTTATTATGAAGATTGTTGACGCTAAATTCTTGGAGGCTTTGAAGGAGGTCAAACGAAATTTGAGTTGAGAAGGAAATTTAAAATTGGAGCATGTACTTCTTACTTGATTTGTGGAGGAAGTATGAATATATAAATGGGGTCATACTCAATGTGAGATTTAATTGGAGAGATTGAGATTTCTGATCATTTGAGTGAGTTGGTTTAAAATAAGAATTTTGAGAAGACTGGAACAACAGGTTCTGAGGAAAGTTTTGAAAGTTCCAAACAAAGTGGATCAGATAGAAAAAACCATATAGATAAGTACTTAACATAGGATTTATGGACCTAAATTCACTAGAAAAATAAATTCTAGATATATTTCATAGTGACCAATTTTCAATGTTTCTTTTTTTTTGTCTCTAAAGAAGAAGAAAAATTGATAACTAGTAGGAACTAGTAATATTTCATATCAAGAGATAGGAAGAGCTCGATGGAATTTGGATCATTTTCATTCACTTTCATTATATAGTGGATATATTTAGATCTATTTTAGTCAACACAGTAAGGACTAGGTACCCACATTGGGATCAAACCTTATAAAAACCTGTGTGCCTTGTATTATTTAATTATCTTTACATACGGGTAAGGTTGAGTTATAAAGTTGAGAAGATAAAAACTTTAAAAATTTGTATAGGTTAATTTTAGGAGAAAATAAATTGTAAAAGATCACCACTGATTCCCCCCCCCCCAGTGGTCAAAAAAATCCTAGGAACTTCAATTAGTATCAGAGCTAAGTTCCCTCTGTAAGATCCTTGTATTATTTATCAAGAATAATCTAAATATATTCAATAGTAGTGGTAAACCTACCTTATATGGAAAAAATTATCATGGATGGAAAAAAAATGACACCATGTATTCTATTTATTAGCCTAGAAGTGATTGATACAACTACTTTAGAGTTTCCAACCATGGAGAAAAATTCTCCTGTGTTATTTTTTTGATAAAATTAGAAGATTCAATTATTGTTAAGAAATTAATGATAAACTTTCCAGATAGGTATGATCCTAAAGTCTCCACATTATAATATAGAGATAATTTATCCCCTAATGAATTAAATAACATGATTTTTGTATATGAAATAAGGAAATCTCTTACATTTAAAAATAATATTAAGGAGGAGATGAATTTTGAAGCTACGAAGAAGCTAAAGGTTTGAGAACCAAAATATGAGGTAATTATTCATAGTGAATTTGAAGATAAGAAATATGATGTTTAAGAGAATAAAAGAATCATGTATCTTATTTCTAGGAATTACTAAAAAGGTGTAGGAAAGTACAAAGTAAAACTCCCAATTAAATGTTTTTGAGTGTGGGGGGATCATACATATTTTAATAAAAAATTTGAATAACAAAGATATAGAATATGATAATGATGATTTTGAAAAAAATCATCATAGGAATAAGTAGAGTAAAACTAAGGAATTTAATAAATCCACAAGGAGTAAGAAAAATTTCACCATAAGGAAAAAACATGTATATTGAGTAAAAGGGAAGAGTATGACTCTTCTGACAACTGTTCATCATATGATTAATTTATAGATAAGTTCATAACCTTCATGGATCATGTTGAAAATAAGGAAGATGCTTCAAATAATGAATAATAATATGGTTAAGAAACTTAAATGGAACATCTATTAAGATCAAAACGTGAGGCATGTCTTGAAAAAAACACAAAACTCAAAAAATAAGACAATGTTTTGAATAAGTAAAGTGAAAATAAGAATGAATGAAAAGAATAATTTCTTAAAAAGGAATATGTATACATATAAGAAATTAAAAATCCAAAACTAAAGGTTGCATAATATGGGAAAATAATAAAAAATATTGTTGAAAAAATTACTACTAAGGAATAAGAGACATATAATAAAAAATCAATATGTCTCTAGCTTAAAAATACCTTTAAGAAAGTGAAGGATAATTTCAACAAAGCTTCAAAGGAAAAGTCAAAAACATCTTAAGATGATGGAAGAAATCATCCAAAAAATTAGATGAAATCTACATCCACCAAACACAAAAGTTCATCTGATTGTACTAACCATGCATGTTTAAGAATCAAAAATAGGAGAACATTGGTTGATAAAGTATGTGATAAATGTATCACATCCATGTAATTTAAAAACAACTTCTATAATAATGATTCCTCACACCAAGAGAAATCAGATACTATAACGTATGCTGAATCTCAAAAAATCTATCCCAGGGAAAACCATACTTCTATAGAAGATAGAGGTTTAAAATATATTATTGGTATTGTGTGATATTCAGACACAAATTATATAATTTTTGTAAAAACATGACTTTCCCTAAGAGTAATCAATAATTTTGGGGGTATCAATGAAAGAACAACAAGTAACTTCTTTAATTTAAAGGATTATGTAAGAGAAAAGACATTGAAAGTAAAAAAACCTCAAGGAAAAATAAATTTTATTACATGAAATAAATTTGTGTAAGGTTTTTTCAACCAAGTAATTATGTTGAATATTTCATAACAACACTTTTTTAGGCAATTTACTTATACTAAAAAAGAAAATAAAGTTGGGAAAAGTAAGATTGAAGAAAAATATTTTATTGTTGAGATTGATCTAAAAGCTAAAAAAAATAATAAATTGTGTATTATTGATAGTGGTTGTTTCTCACATATAATAGGTGATGTAAAAATCATTAAAAACATTTAAGAACATGAGGTATGATCATTCACTTATGGAAATTATGGTTTCTTAAAAATATGAGGAATTAGTGCGACTGAAATTAAATCTCAAAAGTTAAAATCAAAGTATGTTTTGTTTATTGATAGACTTAGAAACAACATAATGAGTGTTAGAAAACTCTATGATTATGGTAAGAAATTAATATTTATAAAATATTCATGTATCATTCGATGTTAAAAATATGGAAAAGTTGTTACTAAGAGAGACAGAACAAGCAGTAATCTATTCTAGATTAGAGATCCTAGAAATTATTACTATTTGAGTACTAAGGGTGAAAAAAAGTTGTGAAATTGGATACTTATTCATATTATCTTGAAAATAATGAGTATAACTTCAAATTAATATATCATAAGATAATTAACACAACTTAATAATAAAGTTTATGTTATTTTCACAACTTGATAGAAAGGAAGGATGGTTTGTGGACGCCATAATAAATTTGAAATACAATCTTCCATACCTTCTTTTCCCATACACTCCAACCTATGTGGGATGATAGGACATCAATAAATTAAGTTTAATTTTTACTTTATTAATTTAATTTATTATTTCACTTAGATGGTGAGTGTGATATTCATGAAACAAAAAACATAGATTGTAGAGTTGTTCAAAATTTTTAAAATGGATGTTGAGAAGGAGCTGGGGGTATATATATTGAAGTTGAGAACATATAATGAAAATAATTTTATAAGTAACTATTTTTATTCCTACCTAAAGAAACATTTAATTAAACAACAATATAGTTCTTCCTATACTCTTTAATAAAATGGTATAGTAGAAAGGAAAAAAACAAAATTTTAGTTGATATGGGAATAAGTATGCTCTCTAAATATAAACTTTCAAAATTATTATAGATAGAAGTTATAATTATAGTTATAAATGTTAAAAACATATTTTGTTCTTTTATAAGAATAAAAAATTACTCCTTGGGATATGTGGTATAAGAAAAACTTTACATTGAAATACTTAAAGGTTTTTAAGAGTCATTTCTTAATAAATATCACAAATCTAGATTTTATAAAGTTTCATAAAAAGGTGGAAGAATTATTTTTCATAGGATATTCATCCAATGAAATAAGATAAAAGTAGTGGAGTAAATGAATACATGAGTTAGTTGATTCCTTTGATGTAAAATCATTGAAAACTAGTCCACCTTAATGGAAGATATTGAAGATGATATGGATGGTGCAATAGAAGATGGAATGATAACTTCCAAAGAACTTAATGATAAATAAAATGATTGTGAGCCTAATATTTTACATGTTTATCATGATTAGTAAAATTATAAGGAAAGAAATTATATAAGAAGAACACAAAATTATAGACATTACAAAAACAATTTGAATCTAATAATATCATTAGAAATCAGGAAGCTCTAGTTTAGACCATATAGGATTCGAGGTTTGAGAATCAGATATCGCTTATTTCATAAGTTGAAGCACAATCTATTTCAAAATAAGTTGATAATATATAGTGGATAAATGTGATGAATGAAGATTTGGGTCAAATTGATAAAAATAATACCTGGGATCTTATTACACAACCATAAGAGAATAATGTTATAGGGAAAAAATGGGTGTTCATAAATAAACTCAATAAACAAGGATAAATTTAAAGGAATAAATAACGTCTAGTTTGAAAAGGTTATTCATGGGAATAAGGTGTTGATTTTGAAGAAATTTTCCCCTTTTTTAATACTTGAAACTATTATAATGTTTTTGGTTGTTGCTACTCATTAAAATTACAAATTCAAATAGATGGATGTTAAGCAGGAATTCTTCAATAGAGAAATTCAAGAAGAAGTTTATATTGAGAAACCCAATGAGTTTGTACTTGATAATGATGAAACCATGGTATGTAAACTGAAGAAAGCCTTTTATGTACTGAAATAATACCCTTGTTCTTGGTATTCAAAACTTGACAGAGTTTCTTGAAGTAGTTGAACTTTTCTAAAGGAAAAGTCGATAGCAACTTATATGTGAAAGAGATGAGTGTAGGTACCCTTATTTCCATTGTTTACATTGATGGTATATTTTTTGTAGATGATGGGAATAAAATTTGTGGAGAATTTTTTGAACATGTGAAAAGAAAATTTGAGTTGTTAATGCTTGGAGAGTTTAATTTCTTTTTAGTATTACAAATTCAATAAAATGGAAGATACATCTTCCTCTCACAAGAAAATTATAATGAGGAGTTATTAAAAAAATTCATGAAATACTCAAAGGAAGTTTATGCACCTATTTTTATTGGTATGAAGATAATTAAAGATGAAGATAGACAAAGTGTAAATCATAAGGACTTTTGGAAATTGATCATAAGTTTACTCTATCTTACTACTTCAAGACCAGACATTGCTTAAGTTTTAACTTTGTGTACAAGATATCAGAGTGATATAAAGGAATCACACATGTTGGCAGCAAAAAGAATCCTTAGGTATGTTAAAAGAACATTAAATAATGGTCTTATGTATAGACAGAGTAATAAGTTGACCATTTTGGGTTTCAATGATATTTATTGGTCTAGATATTGTAATGTTAAAAAATAAACATTAGGATGAACTTTATTCTTGGTAGAAAGTTATGTGAGCGGACATAGTAAAAAACAAATTTTTGTTCCTGTGAGTACAGTAGAAGCATAATATAATGTAGCCTCCTAGAAACATAAGAAAATGATGTGGATGAAATTCTATACAGAATATTTGAGGGTGAAGGTTGAAAAAACATTGAATGTTATTTGTGATAATCATAGTGTTATTGATCTCTCTAAAAATTCATTACAATAATCCGGATCGAAACACATTGATATTAAATATTATTTCATCAAGGAGAATGTTTCAATTGGGGATTTAATTCTTGAGAATATTTCAATAAAAGTTCAAATTGTTGATGTTTTCACTAAATATTTTCCAAGCGAAAGATTTGATTGATTGAGGATGAAACAGCATGTTCATGCTCCTCCACTAACCTAATAAAGTTCTTGAGTTAACCCCCATGTTACTTTGTATTCTTTTATCAAAGGTGAAGAATAAGTATTATTTATAATCTATATTTTCTAAATAAGGATTTGTGTTATAATAGAAAAGGGGAGTAAAATGTCTAGATGTTACAATTCCATAAGTTGAGATGATTGAGGGGGGGTTTATCAATATCATGGACATAAAATTTCTTTCCACTAAGGGATTAAATTCCTTCAAAAACATTTCTTAATCTGGTAGTGTGGTGTTGGGAAATCTCTTTATGAGAAATTTTGTGGTTTGATGAAATTTGAGAAAATGGTTGTTGATAATGTTTCCAAAAAACACAAAGGGGGAGATTGAAGATCCTTTGGTTTGATTTTGTAAATTTTTTGTATTTTTTGTCAATATTTTTTCTATAAATGTTTTTGTTTTTTAGATGAAAATGAGTTCTTGATTATTAGAAGAAGTTTTAGTTTTATTATTTTACTATGTTTTATTATGTTTTTATGACCCTCAACGTTTATAACATCATGATTACTAAAATTTATCATGGTTTAAGATAATTTCACTCATGAATTTTTCAAACAGAGAAAGTGTTTACAAAGTTCAAGTTATAAAAAGATAAAGTTATAGACTGTACAAAGTTTAAAGTTATGAATTCATGGAGTGTGATTGTATGAAGTTTGATCTATAAAGTTATGACTGGGAATAGAATGATAAAATAGATACTTTGTAACTACAGTAAAATTAGATTTCATCATCCCACTGGATGGATAACTTTTGTAAATCCATCGAATAGAGAAAAATTTGAAAGTTCACTAGTCTAAGTTCAGTGAATCGAGATGATGGGAAAAATATGATTTGGTAAAGAAAATATTGTGAATATATTGGATAGATAAAACCATTTTATCAAATGAAATTTTTGTAAATATCACTATATAGGGAAAGATAAAGATCACAAAATGGGGGTATGTGACTTCATTGGACTGAGACAAGTGAAAAAAAATATGGAAGAAATCTTGTGAGTGTATCAGAAAAATTTCATCAGATAGAGGAAACCATTTCATAGCACTGGATGGAGAAATAATGATATCACTAGATTAATAAATGTGAAGTCATCAGATGGGGTAGCCTTTGTGTTTTTAAACTCCAAGCTTGAGCTCATTGGATAGAGGTTTCTAGAAAAGGGGGATATGGATAAAGAAAATTTAGATGGATAATTGCCAAACAAATGAGTTCCTATGAAGAACTTGATGAAAAAGTCCATATAGTGTGTCATACAGAAATTATTAATTGATTATATACTTTAAATATTGTGATGATGTTGATATTTACATTCAATGATCATAAATATAGCTGATATTTGAGGAATATTTGAAGATATCAATGATAATGATATTTGAGTAAGTTCATACAGATATTTTTTACTCTAAATTTTCAAAGGCTTTGAAGGAAATCAAATAAAATTTGTGATGAATGGGAATTTTAAAATTGGATCTCACACTTCTTCCTTAATTTATGGAGGAAGTATGAGTATATAAAGGACAGTGGGATCATTTTTCATTATATCTATAGAGATGGAGACTTTAGATCATTTGAGTGAGCTTGTTTGAAGGAATAAGTTTGAGAAGACTGAAACAATAGGTTCTAAGAAAAGTTTTGAGAGTTTTGAACAAAGTGGATTAGATATAGGAGAACTATATGGAGAATTATTAAATGAATATGAATCAAATAGAGGATTCATAGATATAGAGGCACCAAAAAGAGAAATTTTTTATAGATTTCATAGTAATAAGTTTTCAAAGTTCCTATTTTGTTTTGGAATTTAATAAAAAACAAACTTTATAACTAGTGTGAACCAGTAATATTTTATATCATGATATATAAAGAGAATAAAGATAATTGAATATATGTGTATTGATGGGAGTTGACACATCAAATACTAGATACCCACATTGGGACTGAACCATGTAAAAAATTGCATGCCTTTCATTATTTACTTATATTTGAATACATGTGAGGTTGAGTTATAAAGTTAATAGGATCAAAACTTTACCAATTTTTCAAGGTTATTATCAAGAGAATGAAATTATAAAATATCACCACTGATTAAACCCCCCTTATCAGTGGTTTATACATTCCTATGAACTTCACTTTTGGTTGGCACAATTTCCCAATGTGCTCAGAGACACTTTGACACTAGTTGAAGAAGGTATGGTATTGGATATTAGTTCTAGGGTAGAACATGGTCCCCCTATGTGGTTGCTTATGGTTGGAATGATTATTCTATATTCTTAGAGACACTTTTCCACTGGCCTATATAGTTATAACTGGCCTTGGGAGTCACTATGGAACAAGAGGGATAGTAGTGTTTATTTATTTATGTTCAGTTATTTTATTTACCTGAGCATTTCATATGCACATACACTAAATTTTAACATTTATATACTATACCAAATTTCTGATTCCCTACTGAGTTGTACTCACACCCTTCTTGTGTGGGTGTGACACTTTGGTACCTGGGTATACCTCTCACTAGGTTGTAGATTCAAGTTGGGCTGAGGCCCAAGGATTAGATCGTTTAGTTGGATATCCTAGACAAATTTGGGAGATAGGGATGAGGTGAGGCTCGTGATTGGTGAGGGAGCCTCCATTTTATTTTATTTATTTATTTACCATGCGTATGGAATGGGACTAGTGGTAAATCATTGTTTTATTCTTGTATGATAGCGTTTTATATTGTTATAGCATATTCAAATTCTTTATTCTTTCTACGTACTCTGATGTTTATGATTCTTAGTTATTTTATTATTATTGCACACTCTAATATAGGGATATAGTATCACCACAGTCACACCCTATACCCCCACTACTAGTTGACATCCTCTGGCATACGGGGAGGCATGGTTGAGGTCTAATCACCCTTGATCCTGTTACTATTCAGAGTAAACCAGGTTGGGACATGAAAAAGTGGCATCAGAGAATTTATGTGATTAATATCACAAATGTGAGATTTATTTTTATTTTAATACTTGGGGAGATGGTATACTGGATATATAGTGATCTTTTAGAGCTTGTGATGGAACTCGGATTGGTTCATTACAAACACATTTTTTTGGTGGAAGTTCGGGTTTCTAGGGATATGGGATTGTTATTTATGGATTTCCCTATTACAATTATATGATATTTCACCTTGGGTGAGATGAATGGAGCTTTAAATTTCATGATTTGTGATTTATGGTGGTTTTTTATCTTGGTTTTTAATATCCCCAACCCAATTCCCCCTCACGTGATCGATTCGGATCATTATGATACCTCAACCCCCCCCCCCTCCCCCAAGAGGCTACTGACTAGCAGTGAGGGTGAAAGGAATATAGTGAGGGGACTATACTGTCTAAAATAGATTATAAATCACAAAAAAAATAAGATAAAACAACCATGACATATAGTTCGAGAATATGATAGCTAAATACCAAACAAGACAAATAATAATAAATAACCATGTCATTTCATACTGTATTCCAAACTAAATTTCATGTTAAAAGTCATATAAGAAGACCACTAAAATAGAATATGTAATAAAAGAATCCAAAACCCCAGTCTTGAATTCCATGTTCAGTCCTGTATCTATGCTCCAATCACATATGAAAAGAAATCAATCAAGTATAGGGACCCATGCCCTTGTCCGTACCTACATCCGTGAAGTCTACCCTGGTACCAAATGACTCCTAAATTAGGAGTGAGTACAACTCAGTAGGATAACACCCACAGTGTCTAAATAATCCAGTCTAAATAAATAGTGCATGCAATAGTATGATAAGTAGGGGTGTTAATTCATAAATTGATGTATACCATCAAATAAACCTATTAATCCTCATGCTCTGAGTTAACACCTGGTTCAACCAAACCTGATTTAACTTGATTCTAGATATCTCCATCAAGTTGTGGATCCTCCTACATAGTATAGATCACCCTTGTCATTGGTGAATTCTCCAGTCTTGGATGAATCACCCATATCAGGTCTCAAGAAACCATGTATCTCTCCCTCAAGAATCAAGTAACCAAGCAATATTGAGTTCTATGAAAATTCTCATGCTAGATCTACTTACATGTCCCCAGTATGTAATGCCATTCCAAGGGAAAAAGTAACCACATCATATTGGGATCTATGTGAATTCCCATAATAGAGTCACTTACATGTTCCCAGGGTGAAAGACCATGCTAGGGGGAAAAGTGTCATAAGTCCCTATGTTAATTCCCATGATAGGGATACTTAAGTGCTAAGAGGACATCAGGACTTATTCAAATTCTCATATTAAGGCCAGTTTTAAAATTCTCAACAAATGAAATAATATTTTATTAATTCCAATTCATCAAAAATTCTATATTGGTTAATTTACCCAAATTATCAATTATCAGCATTTACATTACATGAATCCAAGTTACCAATTATCACCATAATTTTAACAATTATATTTCACTTATAAATTTATCCTAATTACCATTTTCATTCCAAGATATCCATATTTCATCATATCATCATTCCAAGCCGATTACATGCCAATTAACCGATTTCATACCAAGTAATTTTATATCAAGTAAATCACCACAATTCACATGTTATGCCAATTAAAAATATTAAACCAATTCTCAATTAATTTAAAATTCATTATAGGGATTTAGGTTTAACCAAACCAATATTCAACCTAAGGTCAAAGGTTGGCACACCTCTCGGGTGGACACAAGTCTTGGTCTCAATGCCAACGGACCCAATAGGATCTATAAAAGGTCTAAGCATATGGATCTCATCAAAATAGTGGGTTAACCATTTGGTTAGGTCATGAACATGGTGTTTTGGTGATATCACAGTTGCTTTACATAGTAGAAAAATGAAACAGATGTTAGGGGGTTGTTCTAGACCACACACCTCAAGAAGAGAGAAGAAGATATTCAAGTTCGAGCATTGGATCAAAGTGTAACATAACAATACCCTATTTACAGTAAAATATATATACAATAAAGGCTAGAGAAGAGGGTTCCAAGAGAAAATGAGATATAAACATCCAAATCGATAAGAAATCACTATTTCAATCTATTTGGATTGAAGAATGAATCAAAGGATCGATAAATGATGTTGGAGAAGTTTCTAGATCTCTAAAGAACCTTTGAAAGTTGTTAATTCCATGTTAGGGTTGAAAAGGGGGATTAAAAGTATCTAAATGGGGGTTTAAAGGAATAAAAATACATTATATCCCCTCACTTATGTAGCCCAACCCAAAACCCCTAGGTAGACAATGGGGATCCTATAGCCTTTACAGGATACTATGCAGTCCACCAACTGGTTGGTGGACTGCACTAGCTAGCTGGTCATTTTTTAGTTACTCCAAACTTGAAAACCACCACTAGATGTTGCCATCCTCCACCAATCTGGCTTATCTGAGCCCCCAAACACCTCTAAAATAATGACTTAATCTAGTAACAGAGCTCAAAACCCATGGATTAAAGCATTTTATCAAAACAAAAAGTCATTCAAATGAAAACTTAAAAAGGAACTAACTTAGAAAAAATGGGATCTTACAACCTCCCCACCATATAATAGTCATCCCTGAGATATTATCCCAAGCATCACTTTGGGGTATCGGTGAATAAATCGGGACATTGCACCTGCATATCAAACTTCTATTATAAGGTCTTATCTTGAACGCACCCATGATACCACAACACTCACACTAGAGGAATCGTCTTCCCTTGAATATTCTTCTCACTAAGGTCTACAATATGGATCGGATTCCCCTCAAAGGAAGCATCGACATCAAACTCAACATCATCAACATCTATCATGTGAAATTGGTTAGGGAAATATCTCTGAATCTATGACACATGAAACACATCGTGCATGGCACTGTAACACTATGGAAGATCCAATCTATATGCCACTGGACTAATTCTCTCCACTATATAAAATGGACCAATGAACCTAGGTACTATATTTCCCTAATTCTGAATATGGAATTACCCTAGCCTAGGAGACACCCGAAGAAAACCCCAATGACCAACCTTGAACTCTAGAGGTAATCTTTGATGGCTAGTATATGATTTCTTTTTGATCTACATGGTCACCAACTGCTTTTCGATTAGCTGAAACTGCTCAAACATCTCTTGCATGAGACTGTGTCTAACTAAATTTGACTCACCCACCACTAACCAGTATAGAATTGAATAACATGACCTTTCATACAAATACTCATAAGGAGATATTTGGATATATTCCTAAAAACTATTATTATAAGTGAACTTCACGAGTGGTAGAATCTACACCCAAGAACCACTAAAATCCAAAACATAGGCTCAAAACCTATCCTCTAGAATTTGAAACATCTATTCAAATTTTATGTTAGTATAAAGACTATATGTTGTTCTTAGGGGAACCTTCAATCCTAGGTCCTTTTGAAGGACCTACCAGAATCATGACCTAAAACAAGGATCTCGATCAGAAGTGATATGCCTTAGAACACTGTGAAATTAAATTATCTCCTATATGTTGAGACTACTTGGACCATTGATAGTGAAATTCTCCCTGATGGTAAATAAGTGGGATACCTTCATCAATCGATCCATGGACACCCATACTGCATAATTTTTTTGAGGTGTTCTGAGTAGTACTATCATGAAGTCCATGCAGACATCATACCACTTCCATTATGGTATGGGAAAAGGCTACAAAAAAAACCAGAAAGCTTGTGATTCTCGGCCTTCGCCTACTGATAGATGAAACATCGTGCCACAAAGGTAGTTTCCTCCTTCTTTATCCCTGACTACTAGTACTACCTATGAATATCGCAATATATCTTTGTCAGACCAGGATGTACCACCCATCTAGAAGCATGGAGTTCCATCATCAACTCCTCATGCAAGCTCGTAGGAACTCATATACAGCCATACACTATAAAAACAGCAGATTGGCGGTAGTTTTTTAGAGTGGGTTATGCAAAACCCCCTCTAAATTCACTTTCTATATAAATTAGAGGGGGTTGTGCACAACCCCCGCTAATCATCAAATTTAAAGGGGGTTTACAACCCCCTCTAAATTTATTATCATTATATATTGAATATTTGGTTGGATTTTAGTGGCGGTTATGTCAAAATCGATGCTAATTTAATAATTAGTGGCACTATATATTTGGTTGGATTTGAAAGGCGTTATATATATAATATCCATTTGGATTTTAGAGCCTATATATATATAATAAAATTTGTTTTTTTAAAGTAAATAGTGGGGGTTCATGAACCATCGCTAATCTCATGGATTAGAGGGGGTTTTAACCCCCTCTAATTTATTTTTTATTTTTTAAAAATAAATCCCATATAAATTCAAATTTTATAATATATGTGTGTGTATGTGCATGCATGTGTGTGTGTGTGTGTGTGTATAATATTCATTTGGATTTTATAGGATATATATATATATCTAATGGAATTTGTTTTTTTAAAGTAAATAGTGGGGGTTCACAACCCCCTCCACTAATCCCTTAGATTATAGGGGGTTTTGAACCCCTCTAATTTATAAAATTAGAGGGGGTCCATGAACCATCTCTAATCTCTTGGATTAGAGGGGGTTTTAACCCCCTCTAATTTATTTTTTATTTTTAAAAAATAAATCCTATATAAATTCAATTTTTATAATATATGTGTGTATGTGCATATGTGTGCTTATGTATATATAATATTCTTTTAGATTTTAGAGGCTATATATATATAATGGAAGTTTGTTTTTTTAAGAAAATAGTGGGGGTTCACAACCCCCTCTAATCTCTTAAATTAGAGGAGGTTCATAAACCATGACTAATCCTTTAGATTATAGGGGGTTTTGACCCCCCCCCCCCCCCCCCGTAATTTAAAAAAATTAGAGAGGGTTCATGAATTGTTGTTAATCTCTTAGATTAAAAGGGGGTTTTACCCTCTCTAATTTTTTTTAAAATAAATCCCATAAAAATTCAAATTTATAATATGTGTGTGTGTGTGCATGTATATATGCATATATATATATATATACATATATATATATATTACATAAATACATTATATAAATATATTTAAATACATTATAAACACACATATATATAAAGACATTATATAAATACTTTAAATAAATAATTATACATATAAACAAAAAAGTATACATATATAAATATAGCTATACATAATAAAAATGTAATTATAAATATATTTATTCAAATATATAAAATTTATATGTGGTTTTATTATATGTTATATAATTATATATCTAAAATATATAAATATAAATATATGTATAAATATATTTATATGTGTAAAAAATATTTATATATAAATGTACATAAAATTTCATCTATATAGAAATATGATATTATATTATATGAATATATATAGTATTATATTATATATATAATAATTAAATTAAACATATATGATTCTTTGCATATTAAATATAATATAATATAAATATACTAAATTGTGTACATATATAAATATAATATATATATATATGTATTTATAAAATACATAATATATATTTGTATGCATATAAATATGTAATATATATATATTATCATTTTAATTATGTACCTATAAATATAATATATATATGTATATGTATAATATATTTGGGTAATATATAAATATATAATATAATATAATATATATATATATATATATAATTTTATAAACATATAAATATTGTAAATACATTATATATATAAATATATTATATATAATTGTATATATATATATAGATATAGTAAACAATATATATATTATTATTTAAATGTATTTAAATATATTATGAAAATAATGTTTATTTGAATAAACAATCCAATATATATAAATATAATAATGTGTATATTATAAATAAATAAAATCGTAGTGGCTAGTGGTGGAAACACGGGAGCTCGGTGTGCATCTCGTACGGGGTTCGAATCCCCCTGGATGTATGATTTTATGGCAGGGTCATTGTTTGATGGCGGTCAAAGGTCAAAGGGAGGGAGTACTGGTGGGGGAGGATATAAAGTGTGTTGGTGGGGGCGGTGGTCAAAGCTAATGGGGAGAGTCATTCATGGGTGTGGGAGGAGAGGGGATGGGAGTGGGTAATGGAAGGGGATGATAGTGGGGGACCCATGGGGGAACTGGACTAGTGGGGTCAAACACATAGTATGCTGGTAGGAACAGTGGTCAAATCCGACCAGGAGGGTCGTCCCCAGGCACGAGAGAAGAGAGGATGGGAGTGGGTAAAGGAGGGAGGGAGCGGGGGGTCCCACAGGGGAACTATAGGGATGGGGAGTGGGGGATGTGGGGAAACTGGAGGGGTTAATATAGAAAAAAATATTACTAATTAAAAAGGATCAAAATTAGGGGTGATTAAAACCACCCCTAAATTTGTGTTGAATTAGGGGTGGTTTTCCATAACTTCCCTTAAATTTACTTCTCAACGATAATTATGGGTGGTTAAAACCACCCTTAAAATTAATAAATTAATTATAGGGGGTCTAAGACACCTCAAAATTCCCACTTTCTAGAAAATTAGAGAGGGTTTAAAGAGGGAACAGAAGTGGTGGTCAAAGCCGGTCGGGAGGGTCGTTTGTGGGTGTGGGAGGAGAGGGAACGAGAGTGGGAAACAGAGGGAGGGAGTGGTAATGAAGGGGGATGGGAGTGGGGGGACCCGTGGGGGAATTGGATTAGTGGGGGTAGGCATAGAGTGTGCTGGCAAGAGCGGTGGTCAAAGCTGACCAGGAGGGTCATCCACGGGCATGGGAGAATAGGGGAAGGGAGTGGGTAATGGAGGCAACAGTGGGGGAATGAGGGAACTAGAGGGGTGGGGAGTGGGGGATACAGGGGAAATATAGGGGGTAATATGAAAAAAAATATTACTAATTAAAAAGATGAAAATTTAGGGGTGGTTAAAACTAACCCTAAATTTGTAATGAATTAGGGGTGGTTTTCCATAACCGCCCTTAAATTTTATTCTTAACAATAATTAGAGGCAGTTAAAACCACCCTTAAAATTAATAAATTAATTAGATGGGGTTTAAACTACCTCTAAACACCCACATTCTAGAAAATTAAATGGTTTTTAAAGAGGTAATGGGAGAAGAGGGGGCGGGAGTGGGTAATGGAGGGAGGGAGTGGGGGACCCACAGGGGAACTGGACTAGTGGGGGCAAGTGCAGAGTGTGTTGACAAGATTGGTGGTCATAGTCGGCTAGTAGGGTCGTCTACGGGCATGGGAGAATAAGGGATGAGAGTGGGTAATGGAGGGAGGGAGTAGGGGGGGCTATGGGGGAATTAGAGGGGTGGGGAGTGGGGGAGTGCGGGGGAACAGGAGGGGGTAATATGAAAATATATATATATTACTAATTAAAAAATGAAAAATTAAGCGTGGTTAAAACTGCCCCTAAATTTGTGATGAATTAGGGGTGATTTTCCATAATCTCCCTTAAATTTACTTCTCAACAATAATTAGGGGTGGTTAAAACCATCCTGAAAATTAATAAATTAATTAGAGGGAGTTTAAACTGCTTCTAAATGCCCACTTTTTAGAAAATTGGAGGGGGTTTAAAGATGGAATGGGATAAGAGGGGATATGAGTGGGTAATGGAGGGAGGGAGTGGGGGGGACCCATGGGGGAACTGTACTGGTGGGGGCAAGCACGAAGTGTGCTGGTGGGAGTGGTGTTCAAAGCTAAGTAGGAGGGTTTTCCATAGGCACGGGAGAAGAGTGGATGGGATTGGGTAATGGAGGGAGGGAGCGAGGGGACCCATGGGGGAATTGGAGGGGTGGAGGTGCAGGGGTGAGGGGGAACTATAGGAGGTAATATGAAAAAAATACTAATTAAAAAAACAAAAAATTAGGGGCAGTTAAAACTATCTCTTAATTTTTGGTGAATTAGGGGTGGCTCTCCATAATCGTCCTTAAATTTGCTTCTCAATGATAATTAAGGGTAGTTAAAACCAACCCTAAAATTAATAAATTAATTATAAGGGGTTTAAACCACCTCTAAACTCCCACTTTCTAGAAAATTAGAGGGGTTTAAAGAGGGCACGAGAGAAGAGGGGACGTGAGTGGGTAATGGAGGGAGGGAGTGGGGGACCCATGGGGGAAATGGAGGGGTTGGGAGTGGGGGGTGTGGGGGAACTGGAGGGGGTAATATGAAAAATATATATATTACTGATTAAAAAAACACAAAATTATGGGTGGTTAAAACCACCCCTAAAATTAATTAATTAATTCAAGGGGGATGGGGAACTAGAGGGGTAATATGAATATGTATATGTGTATATATATATATATATATTACTAATTAAAAAGATGAAAAATTAGGGGTGATTAAAACTTCCCCTAAATTTGTGATGGATTAGGGGTGGTTTTCCATAACCTTTCTTAAATTTGCTTCTCAACAATAATTAGGGGCGGTTAAAACCACCCTTAAAATTAATAAATTAATTAAAGGGGGTTTAAACCACCTCTAAACGCCCATTTTATGAAAAAATAGAGGGGTTTTAAAGAAGGTGCGGGAGAAGAGGGGACAAGAGTGGGTAATGGAGGGAGGGATTGGGGGCATGGGGGAAATAGAGGGGTGGGAAGCAGGGGGTGTGGGGGAATTGGAGGGGGTAATATGAAAAAAAATACTAATTAAAAAAATGAAAAATTAGGGGTGGTTTTCCATAACCACCCTTAAATTTTCTTCTCAGTGATAATTATGGGTGGTTAAAATCGTCCCTAAAATTAATAAATTAATTATAGGGGGTTTAAACCCCCTCTAAATTCCCACTTTCTAGAAAATTAGAGGGGTTTTAAAGAGGGAATGAGAGAAGAGGGGGTGGGAGTGGGTAATGGAGGGAGGGGGTGGGGGACCCACAAGGGAACTGGAGAGGTGGGGAGTGCGGGGGTGCGGGGGAACTGGAGGGAATAATATGAAAAATATATATATTACTAATTAAAAACGCAAAATTAGGGGTGATTAAAACCACCCCCTAAATTTATGATGAATTAGGGGTTGTTTTCCATAACTTCCCTTAAATTTTGTTCTCAATGATAATTAGGGGCGGTTAAAACCGCCCCTAAAATTAATGAATTAATTAGAGGGGGCTTAAACCCCCTCTAAAATAACTGCCACTAAATTTCACCTTATTTTACCATAATTTTCTAAAAAGAACCCCTAAAATCATAGGGTTTACACTATAGTGGTGGTTACGGATAACCACTGATATAGTGTTTAGAGGGGGTTTTAACCCCCTCTAAATGAAAAAACAACCCCCTTTAATCACCCTGTTTTTTTATAGTGGGGTTTAAAACCCCTCTAAAATAACCACTACTAAATTTTACCTTAATTTACCAGTGGTTTCTAAACACCACCCTTAATAACATAGGTCGGCCACTATAGAGGCGGTTATGGGTAACCAATCCTAGAGTATTTATAGGGGGTTTTAACCCCCTCTAAATGAAAAAACACCCCCCTCTAATTGCCCTATGTTTTTTTGTAGTGATGGATAATAAGTACATCACCACTTTCAAGAGACCATCCTGATGTTGGACCCCTTCCATATAAGTTATCCCTTATAGATAACCACTTTGGATTAGATAACTTCTCTCTCTTGATCTGGTCTAGGAGTATAAGAACCACTAATGTTGAAGTCAAAGTCACTTTCCCTGGAGACTCCAAAACATCCAAATACATATATGTAAAGAGTATCATCAACCACCACTTGTCACAAGACTCCCACACTACCTATTTCTGCATCTTCCCACTCAGGGATTCAGTAATGATGTTTCCCTTTTCTAAAGTATATACTAACTCAATGTTAAAAGACTATAGATACTTGACCTACTTTTTCTGTTGAATGTTTAGGCCCATTGTGAAAAGATGTACCTAAGTATCTTGTGGTACATATATACCAAAAAAATCTCACCCAAGAGACAGTGTCATCAGTATATCAGTGTGTGTACCAATGAAACTAACTCCAGATCATGAGTAGGTTAATTCCTCTTATGCAATATCAATTGTCTAGATCCATAAGAAACCTTTTGATCCACCTGCATTAGGACTACTCCAAGTCTAACTCTGGATGCATCATAGTACATGGTATATTTCTTACTTGGATTGGGTAAGATGAGGATCAGTTTCTAAGTCAAGATGTTCTTCAACACTTGGAAAGCATCCCCATAAGTATATGACAAGAAAAAAACTTCACCCCTTTCTTGGTCGATCCTGACATCAGTGATTCCATATGGAAGAAGTCTTCAATGAAATGCATGTAATAACCTACCAAGACCATAAATATTTGAATCTCAAATATGTTATTAGTTCATTCCCAAGATACCATAACTTCCACCTTCTCTAGGTCCACTGACACTCCATCCTCTAAGATAAAGTGACCTAAGAAGTTCACTTTATCAATCTAGAAGTAACATTTAGATATATTAGCATAAATTTTATGATATCTTAGTATATTTAGGATGATTTCAAGATGTTGGGCATGATCATATATTGACTGAGAGTTTACCAAGATTTCATTGATGAAGACCACAACAAACCAATCCAGAAAGAGATAGAAGATCTGATTCATCAAGGACATTAATACCATTGGCATGTTCATCAAACTGAAAAACATCGCCACAAACTCATAAAATCCATACCTACTTATAAAATTAGTTTGGGCATGTCTAATGTATCACCCTCAACTAATGTTACCCTAGAATCAATTCAATCTTGTAGAAAATGTGGTCACCTATCATCCGATCAAAGATATTTTTGGTGTATGGAAGGGGATATTAGTTATTAAATATCATCTAGTTCAATCTCTAATAATATATACATAAGTGAAAAATTATGTTATCCTTATTGTAGAACATTAATGGAGAACCCCATGGTGAATTACTAGGAAATATGAATCACTTAGCTTCTAGATCTTCTAACTTCACCTTTAACTCTCTAAGCTCTACTGGTGTCATCCTGTAAGGTGGGATAGAAACTAGTTAGGCTCTCAGAACTAACTCAACTATGAACTTGATCTCCTAATCAATTGGTAAGTCATAAAAATATTTAGGAAATATGTATTGAAAATAGTCCACTATTGGAGGAAAAGTATCATGTTGTACCCTACAATTATTTAAAACAAGGTCTTCTATTTGTGTCGTGAGACAATCCAATCTATACAGAATTGGCCTTTCACAACCAACATGGAGATCTCATTCACCCTGGTGAATATATTTTCCCCATTATAGAGATAAAAATTTCACCTCCTCCAATAATAGTCGATATTAGATTGATGTATAAATATTCAATCCATACCCAAAATCAAATCAAACCCATCCATTTCCAGCATAAACAACTCCCAAATGAAATGGTAGCCATCAATTTTAGTAGAACACTCCTTACAAAATAAAATACCCTATGATCACACCCATAATGGTGTATCAATGATCATAACACCATCTAGGATCTCCATATCTAAACCCAAACCATTGAAAATTTGAGTAGATATGAAGTAATATGACTCTCCTGTATCAAAAAATGCATGAAAGTGTAGATGACACAATAGTCATACCTCTGATGGTAAAGGGTCCTACATCTATTTTAGTAGGATTAGACTATATAACATGAATCTAAATTTACCATCTTCATTGGTATCCAGTTTGGATCCCTTATAATTCTCTATCCAACTGGTATTGCTGCTCATGTGTTAGAGTTTCACATACCCTACCTTGTTCAGAGAATTTGGTGGAACTCCAGCTACCTATCTACTGATAGGTTGCTGAGTCCTTCCTAAATTATTGTGTAAGTCCTGATCCTATTCCACCACTCAACTATTGAGGGTTCCTATAGAACCACTATAGATGACCCGTCATATTGTAAACATGATACTCCACTGTAGGGAAAGGACACTAGAAGAGCTAGTGGTCAGCCCTACCACACTGAAAATACTACCCATGGACTCAGTCTGAATGTGGTTTTCCACACCCCTAGATATTCTTCCCACTACTTCCATGATGGTAACTATCATTGTGGAACTTCTTTTATCCTCAAGAAGAGCTCTCTGATTGTTCTGCTGAGATTATTTTCCACCACTTGGGGCCTCTTTTAGGTCTCATTCTATGATGAGATCCTGATTCATCATGTTATCTACGTTTTTCAATTTAAATATATTCACCTATGACTTGATCTCATAACTAATCTCATCCTATAAGGGTTTTCCCTAACTATCTCATCTACTTCCAATGTTGAAGAAAAACACTATAGTTTGATGAAATGTCTAGTGTATTCCATCACTTACATGCTCCCCTACATCAAGTGTATAAACTCTTGATCCCTCTCATACCTTAGAATCTATGGATAGAAGTGACTCAGGAACTTTTCCTCGAAGTCCTTCCAGGTCATCTCCTCTTATTATCTAGTTTGTTCCACGATTCCCCATCAGTGTTTTGTTAGTCCTCAAAGCATGTAAGAAGCAAACTCCTCCCTCTTATTTATGGGTGTCTCAAGGTGCTTAAAGATCATCTAGACTAATTTGATCCATAACTCATATACCTGGGGGGATATCTCCATAGTGAACATGGTTGGGTGTTACTGCTGGAACTCTCTAGTCAAATCATACATCAAAGGCATGGTGCCAACAATATCCCTCTTCATGGATCGCATAACCCAAAAGAAATTATCATGAAGTTAATCATCTATGTGGTTCCCATGGGCTATAGGAATTTCTAGCCTAACTATGCGAGGGGTGTGCTAATTACCACTCTCCCAACACTCAACTCAAATATGACATCGGGGAATTTTCTCTATAAAGGTCAAAAGACTCCTCAAATCATAGGATACGAAACATGATTGAACTCATAAGGTCAAGACATTAATAGAGAACCACTGACACAAGGTTACTCCACAACATGTCTTAATAAGTGAATTGGAATGTCATAACTATTCCATTAATTCCTTTTTATTAAATATATTAAGGGATTACATTTCACAATTTAGATAGAAAAATATCTCATATGTGATAAAAATGTCCCTATCATGAACAATGTGTGTCAGTATATTTCCTTATGTTCCTACCATGATGCATACATACTCACATCATGTCATATCGACCCATAAGTAAAATATCATAAAATAGTAATATCACACACCAAGTGAATCACCCAAGGTGAAATAACATCAAAACTATAACTGGAAAACATCGTGAACAATAATATCATCCTTGGGAACTTGGGTTTTCCCCTACACATAGATTGGTTGCTCCCATGTACAAGCTCATTACCAAGCCTTGACACACCCTAGTCTCCTATATAACTTACCCAAATTGTAAATTAGTAAAAAAAATATGGTCTTTGATGCCACTTTGTAACTTCCCCAGCCAAATTCTTCTTCACGTGACTAATTCAAATCGTTAAAATTCCTCAACATCCCCCCCCCCACTCTCCCTGTATGCCAGAGGCTGCTAACTAGCACTAAGGGTGAAATAAATATGGCAGGGGACTATACATTCTGGAATAGAGTATAAATCACAATGAAAATAATATTGAATAATCATAACATACAACTTAATAAGATGATAGATAAATACCAAAAAAACTAAATAATAATAAATAACCACATCATGACATACTATATGCCAAACTAAATGTTGTGCTGAAAGTAATATAAGAAAACCATTAAAACAAACTTTATAATAAAAGACTCTAAAACCCCGATCTCGAACCCCATCCCTAATCTCGTATCCATGCTTCAATTCCATATGGAAAGAAATAAATCAAGTATAAGTCCCCTTTACCTTGTCCATAACTGCATCCATGAAGTCTACTCGAGTACCAAACAGTGCCCGAATATGGTGTGAGTACAAATCAGTAGGCTGACACCCATAGTGTCTAAATAATCTAGTCTTAATAAATAGTTCATATAATAGTATGATAAATAAGGACATTAATTCATAAAATAATGCTAAAAAATCAAATAAACCTAATAACTCTCAGGCTTCGGGTTGAAACTCAGGTTCAGCCAAACCTACTTTAGCACAATGCTAGATATCTTTCTCAATTGGTGGATCCTCCTACCCAGGATGGATCACCCATTTCATTTTTGGATTCTCTTACCAAGGATGAATTGCCCATATCATGTATCAATAACCATGTATCCCAACCTTGGGAATCAAGAAACCAATAAATACTAGGCTGTATTTGAATTCCCATTCTAGATTTGCTTACATATTCCCTAAGAATAAGACCATGCCAAGGGAAAAATAAACCATATAATATTAGGCTCTATGAAAAATTTCATGCTAAAATCTCTTATGTGTTACTAGGGTGAAATACCATGCCAAGGGGAAAAAATATCATAGAACCCAGTGTAAAATCCAATGATAGGACCACTTATGTGCTGAGAGGACATCAGATCTTATGTGAATTCCCATTCTAAGGCCAGTTTTACAATTCAAAAAAAATAAAATAAGAGTCGATGCATTCCAATTCATCACACATTCCATATTGGTTAATTTTCCCAAATTACAAATTATCAACATTTATATTCCATAAATCCTAGTTTACAATTATCCCCATAATTGTAACAATTTTTTCCACCTGTCAATTTATCCTAATTACTATTTCCATGCCAAGATATTCATATTTCCTCATATTATTATTCCAAGCTTATTACATGCTAATTAACCAATTTCAAGCCAAGTGATTCAATATCAATCAAATCATGACAATTAACATGTTATTCCAATTCAAAATATAAATCCATTTCTCAATAAATTTCCAATTCATTATAGATCTCTAGGTTCAATCAAACCAAGTTCCAACCTAAGGTTGAAGGTTAGCACACCTCTTAGGTGGATGCAAGTCTTAATCTCAATTTCAACAAAATCTATATAAGTTATAAGCATATGGATTTCATAAAAATAGTGGGTTACCCATTTTTTTAGGTTGTGCACATGGCATGCCAGTGTGATCACACTTATTGCACATAGAAGAAAAACAAAACAAACATTATGAAGTTATTCTAGACCACCCACCTCGAGAACAACATAAAATAATATATCCAAGTTTGAGCACTCGGTCAAAGTGAAACACAACAATACCCTATTAACAGTAAAATATCCATACCATTAGAGATGGAAGAAGAGGTATCCAAGAGAAAACAAGAGAGAAACATAAAAACTGAGAAGAACTCAACATTTCAAGTTGTTCGGATCGAAGAATAGATCAAAGGGTCGATAAATGGCATTTTATAAGCTTCCAATTCTCTGGAGAACCTTCAAAAGTTTATAATATCATATTAGGGTCAAAAAGGGGGATTAAAAGGATCTAAATGGGGGGTTTGGGGCATAAAAAACACTGCATCCCCTCACTTATGTGGCCCAACCTAACATCACCGGGTAGCTAGTGGGAACCACCGGGTGGTAGTTGGTGTCCTCTAATAATCCTACATGGTTGGGAACCCCATCGGTTAGCCAGTGGGTCTCCTGTAGGAGACCCTTTCTATCCAGATCCCACCGGTTGGCTGATGGGACTTTCCAGCCTGCTAGACAATCCACCAGTTGGCTGGTGGACTACACTGACTAGCTGATGGTTCTGCAGTTTCTACAAACTTTAAAACCATCACTAGCCACTTCTATCCTCCACCATTAGAGCTTCTCCAATCCCCTGAAAACTTATGAAACAATGAATTAATCCATGAACAGGGCTAAAAATTTAAGGATTAAATCATTTTAATAGAACTCATAGAGATTCAATTTAAAACTTAAAAATGAATGTGCCTAGAAAAATATGGGATCTTATATAACTTGGGTGGAAATAGGAGTCTTCATGAACCATACTTGACACATAGGGGACTCACGTGACATATATTATTATGTGTGGTTTTACTAGTTCTAGGGTTCATATGTTTAAAGTTTCAACAACAACCTATATGATATCTTCCCATATAACTTGTTGGTGACATTCTACTTAGTTGGGACATGATGTATATTTTCTTATGATGGTAGGCCATGTGGATTATATGGAAACATGGTCAGTGATGGAAAGTATGAAATCCCTCTATGTAAGGGATGTATGGTGATCCTTAGTAGGTTAGAATAGGAACTTGATGCCCTGATGATGGTTTGACTAGGAAAAAGGGATCAGTTATTTAAAATTTCAAAAATAGTTTATATAGTTTTTTATCATATAGGTTCTTTTTGATATTCTAATTAACCATACCAATATGGATATAGGTACTCGACATGTATTTTCATAGGGTGATGAATTTATGTGTGTGTGTGTGTGCTTGTGTATGTGACCTAACCCTCTAGTGAGTAATATGGTATGCAGATGCTTGAAGAGGGTGGGTGCCCTATGAGTGGGTGATGTTTTAGAATGTGATGTCAGATGTGTATTATTGAGACCTAGGATGGGTATGTTGGCACATGAGTTTCCTTGATATATTGAGATGAGAGCATGGATGATGTCCTATGAGATGTGACATGTGTGATATATGATTTATGGGCCATGTGAGAGGAACTAGTGACCTTGATGTGTGTCTTGGGATGGAGGTGAGTTATCAGGTATTGATGATTTAGGGTAACCCATAGTTATTAATGGCACACACCATGGAACGCCATTGCGCCATGGCTAGTGCTATGGAGTGGTGCGCCGCGCCATGGCTTCTCCATGGCTCATCTAAGATTTCTCATTTTTGTGGGTGTCATATTGTATAATGGCGCGCGCCATGTTAAACCAATGGTGCATGCCATTGCACCTTTTTTTGTATTTTTTTAACATGCTAACTCTTACACCCCGATTGAAAATACATCTTTTGAGGTCAAACAATTACATCTCTTTTCGAATCTATGCAACACTCTTCTCGTGAGCGCAGCGACCCAACCGGTATTGGACCACATTGACTGCCACGGCCAAACTGATATCCCTCAACTTTCGTGACCCAGTTGACCATGACCCAAATGATCTCCCTCAACCACTGCGACTCAGATACGTAATGTTGTCCAAGGTAGCCACACCTTTTGTGTGAATCAGTAACTTTTTTTTGTTTTTAATTCAATTTTATTTATGTTGCTCGCCCCTTATTATTTTGAATAACTCTGGTTGTTATTTTTAATGCCATGTTTTCCTCCTATTTTTTATGTTTTTTTTAGATATATGGTTTTTAATATTTAATTGTTTGTTTTATATATTTCAGGAATTGTGATTTATTTCAAAATGTCTAAGGTAAGGCAAGGAAATACTCGTCTTGGTTTTTTGAGATATATGGTTTTTAATATATTTTAGGAATTGATATATATGATTTTTTGAGATATATGGTTTTTAATATTTAATTATTGGTGTCATTGTTGACTTCATTTGTTTTTTGATGTATAGAATATGAATTATTGACATAAATCTTTGTTTTATATATATAGATATTGTATAATTTATTATTTTTTATTGTTGATATATGCATACACCTATTTTGTGTGCCACAAGTTAATATTGCCACACGTCGTGTGCTTTCGCACCGAGGGCCCTTGTCGCCATTGTGGGCCATGCGCCGTAAATAACTATGGGGTAACCCAAGAGAGGGGTTATCCAAAGTTGTGAATATCATGGATATGTGAAGCATGGGTAGATGATTCATGTTTGAAATTAATGCATGGTATGTGATATAAAATATGAGATATATGTATGGTTATTCCTTAGATACTATGAACATGGAATACATAGTTATGTGTCTTTCCTTGAGATTAGTGAAAATGAGTTGTTACTATGGATATGGTATAGGCATATTGACGCCTTGTAAATTTTTACGAGGAAAGAACCTTGAGTGTTTGTGCTTTGGGTATCAAGGCTGGATTTTGAGGGTGGGGTTAGTGGATACCTGACCCTACTGATTTTTTATGAACTTTTGAGAGTGTGGGTGGATGATTTTGATTTTGGAATGATATTGATTAATGAGCGATCATGCAATTTTTCCTCAACATGTGAGTGATTTCATGAAGCATGGTTATGTGGTTTATGCACTTTTGAGAGTGTGGGTGGATGATTTATTTTGATGATGATTATATGTCATGAAGCATGGTTAGTGGTTTATGTGTATAAGCCTAGATACTATGAGATTAAACTCATTGATCATGAGTCAGGTTAAGTTACCAGGTGGTGGGGGCATACACCCATTGGCATTGAATGAGATTGAGGCAGTGCATGTTAGTGATGTGTTATGTTGTTTGGATTATGGATCAGATGGTGTAGGATCATATTCTAATGATATTTAAATGATTTTTAGGTAGTTTACATCGAATATACACATTTCCTAATGAATTGTGGATTAGTGAGAAACTATTAGTGGGCTAAGGATCGATGGTTTTAATGAAATTCTTGCAGGCATAGAGGCCTGAGTTTCGGATGAAGATTGGGGATGTCCTTAGCTATCATAAATAGACCTTTACACATATTTATATGGAAGCGTAGTGAGAAATGAATAATAAATAGATTGGTTTTTTTGTAATGTTTAACCCAAGTGTGGAACTTGACACATATTTACAGGTAAGCGTAGTGTGAAAGGTTGATAGTATATTAGTGTGGCTTAGAAGGAGTGGTGCACGTGTATTAATGGGAGGACATGTTTAGTTCAACATAAAAGGAGTGGGATAAGTGAATCCATTTGGTAGGGAGTGAACATATGGTTATTTTAGGGCATTACCCATGTTCTTGATGAAATTTTGGTGGATGCCATGGATGATGTTCCCATTATTCTAAAACGGGTAGTGTTTTGATGTTTCGTATAAATGATCGGGTATGAGAAAGACAGCTCCGAACGATCATTATGTTTGATGACTGAGGTAGCGTGGCTCATGGTGATCATTAATTTGATTTAATAAAGTGACAATGTATGTACTCTCATTGTATGGAGCATCATATTGGTCACAGACATATAAAACTTGTGTTGGATGGGTCATTGATATGATGAGACTGATAGGTAGACAATCAATGTGGTGGTGTGATGTTGATGGGATGATGAATTTAATTAATTTTAATCTATGGAGAATGAGAATTTTGAATTTTGAATTTTATTTTGGTAGAATTCTAGGTGTTTTATTTAGTCTCATAGTGAATTTGAGGTGATTCAAGCATGCGTTGAATCAGGTGTGTATCATTTCTCTAGGTAAGAGCATGGTAGTTGTTATAGATGGTGGTGATCCTACCATGGAAATTACACCAGTGGTCAGGTTAAAACTTTGGTTTGTGTGTCAAGTGATTTTGGGTTTCCTTCAAGGGTTAAGGCATTATGATTGAGTGGTTTACACATTAACAGTCGATGTCGAGTGTTTTGAGGAAAGTCGATCGAAGGAGGACTGACTAATGCTTTTATGTATAATGGAATGTGGTGACATGGAAACCTAATAAAGAATGTAATATTGGATGTGATAGTTTTGTTTAATGTTGTGATTGATCTTTCCAAGGAAAATACGGTGTGTTTGGGCCTTATGCTTGGATGATGGAGGCTTTTCCAATTCGGTCAAAAATTGAGATGATGGGTTGTACTAACTTTTGATTAGTGTTTCCATATAGTTTTGGGTGTGGTGAGATGGATAACACATTGATCATGTCATTGGACCATCAAAAATTCATTTTATGGGGTTATTTTTTATGATGGGGAGCATCGTGGATCGGAATTGGCCCTTATGAGCTAAGGCCTGCAGTGGGGAGCACCATGAGCCTGATAATGAGTTGATCGATGACATTGTGGTGTATCGGGATAGACGAGTGTAGTCAAGAACCATCTTGGTAGTTTTTTTATGGTGGGAAGTGGTATCCACACTTTTGATAGATTGGGATCCTTGCATTTTGAGTTGCACTATAGAAGTGTGTTTGATGTTTAGAGACGAGAAGCGTTCATTGAATCATAAATTGATGACCGAAATGGATTGGTATTGATGGTTGAATAGTCGATGATACTTATTAGGTATGATAATCATTATAGTGGGGAGATTATAAAACCTCATACCCCTATGAGCTATGAAATTCAGAGGGAATTTGAGCTGGTGGATAATTTGTTTTGAGAACTGGGGTTCAGATCGAGAAATTGAGATTTTGAGCATCCCGAGTTGATGTTTTTAGATATGGTTCAAGATATGAAATGTGTTTGGGTGTTTGTACACGCCTCAATATCTTTGGATAAAGCTTCAAAATCTTTTATAGAGTTCTTCCCAGGGTGAACGGTTTAATGTGTATAGTTTATGAGAAATTGTGCACCACCCTAAGCGTGAGAAGGTTTTTAGTTCTTTTTCTAAATCACATGGTTGTATAGCATGGTTAGAAAATGATTTAGAGGAAACTATTCAAATCATAGAAAAAATTGTGTGAGGTGTCTTAAACCAGGGTCTTGGTGCATGATTTGAGCATAATTGCAAACAAACTATGTTAATTATTGCAAAGTTGATTCGTGTGGTTGAAGCACGGTTTAATAAACCATTCGAACCCGATTAAGTACATCTAGGCGACCCGAGATCAAATCCAGGCGGAGGCACAATTTTTCTGGTACTGTAGCAGTACTGTAGCGGGTACTGTAGCAGGTACTGTAGTAGTACTATAGCGGTACTATAGCGGGATTGTGCAGTACTGTAGCAGGTTCGGTAGTAGGCACTGTTTGGCACTGTAGAAGCCGGGAATTTTCCCCCATTTGGGCCTTCGGGCCACCAATTTGGTCCCCAAGACCTTTAAGGCCTTCGGGCCACCCAAGCCTTCAGGCCAGTAAGGCCTTCGGGCCACCTTAAGTACAGATGCAAACCAGACAACCTGGAAGGAACAAGCTCTATAAGGAGGATGAGCAAGGAGATTTCACCACAGCAGAAGCTACACGGATTGCAAGAATGAGAGGGTATGACATCTTCCATCGAGACAAGCCTGTGCATGCACAGGATAGCCTAGTCGAATATCCATGCGAAGTTAGAGAGCTGATTTCACGATGAAGATACTGGGGAGGAGCGGTTCCAAGTAGTTAGTCTGGGTTCTATGTAATGTTTGAAGCCTACGGGCAATGAATTCCTCTAAGAACTGCGGGCCATGTAATACTTGTGCCTACGGGCCTTGTAAGGGTTCCACATCACCCCTTGAAAGGTGGATTATCAAAAATCAATAAAAAAATGAAGGCCTTCGAGCCATTGGAAATGATAAACCATTCAAACCAATTGTGCGAGAGGATTGTACTTGGATAGTACCTACCATATGGTTGGTGCACGGTTTGAAAAAACTATGTGGCTCATTAAAAGTATCTTTTTACCATTTTACCCCTTTGAAAATTAAAAGGGGGTTGACCCTCTTTCTCCTCCCTTATCTGTGCATAGACCAGAAGGTTGATCCCCCTCTCCCTCCTTTAATTCCCCTCAGTTTTGGGTGATTTCATGTGTGATTTCTTATCATTATTGGTATGTTTTCTCCTATGGTGGCCTTAACTATTATTTATCTTACTTCTATTTTGATTTTAGATATTATTGATTTAGAGTTTTGATGGATATTTCATCAGAGTATGGTGAAATTTCCTGATTTCGATGGGGATTTCATGCAACATAATGAGATGACATCCTTAGATGACATCTGCATGTCATCACTCCTTGATTCGATAGAGGTATGCCACCGTATCAATTTTTATAAGGTTTTTAGTTAATATTAAATTAAATTAATTATTGAATTGGTGCCACGTGTTAGGGCTTCATCTTGGGATGATACTAAGAGCGCTTCATGGATCCCCACGTGCATTTGATTGTGGTTTGAGTGCGACAGAGATTCCTGGTGAGTTTTTGGTGATTATGCCTTTTAAATTAAATTTTAAATCAATTATAATTCATTATAATTGAATTTTTAATTTAATTATAATTGATTGTAATTGATTGTTGGTCCTTGTGATGTGATTTAGGTGTCTGGGGTATATTGTGAGTCATGGATGAGCCTCGACAGAGCTATCGGGCTATGAATTTAATGAGTAATTGACTTCACTAAAGGTAGGTAGTCCTTTATACGTGCCCTATATTGTTTATGAATGTTTTTGTGTGTTATGTGATGTGTATTATCTCACCACCATATGCAAACAATATTTAATTTAATTAAAAAAATTATTAAATGAAATGTATAGAATGAGGTGTTAAAAGACATGATGGTCCCTTAACACTAGCGATGACTCGACTGCCAATGGTCAAGGTCTAATTGAAAGATGTGATTTGTGAAATACATGGATCCTAGAGGGATGATGTCTTAAATGGGATGGAGCAGAATGAGTGAGAGAACCTTGATATAGGTGCATTAGTGTTTTCCTTGGGTTGAGAGTGATGATGCACGAGAGACGATCGACCTTGGGTGCCACCTTATAACCTAAGGTTAAACCAAGCAAGATAGGAGGTTACAGGTGCCATGGTATGATTAGGGAAAAGTCAAGGGATGGTGTACCCTAAGCGATGGGATTTTCCTAAGGACTTGTGAATGAGATAGAGGGACCCATGTAGGGTGTCTAGTGTGAGACATGGATGAGGGGACCTCAACAGTCACCATAATTGGACAATTACCATAGAGAGGAGTAGTGCAGGGGAACTAGGTTTTTAGTATTGGGATTGAACCTTATTTTTGTTGAAGTGGTAAAGAAATAAATTAAATGAAAAATGGAATGGTAAATGTTTGTGAAGAAATTGTAATTTAATTGAGATGGTAAACATTGTACATAATTTTCCATGGATGGGTGATGTTATTGGGTGTATTTATTTCTTTATATATGTGGTTTCGAGTAGGGGATATGACCCAATGGTTGTATGATGGATTCACAAATAGGGGATGTAACCCCCCCCCCATACACACACACACACACACACAAATTGGGATATCTTGGACACGATCCTTGGATCCATAGGTAGGGGATGTGACCCTATGCATAAATTTGGATACTATGGACAACCTAGATTAAAAAACTATCGTGAAGCTTGCATAACAGGGTGAGTTAGACCCTAAGTTTTTATCTCATGTATACTAGGACGAGTTAGACCCAGATTTTTTATCTCAAGTATATTGGGGTGAGTCGGACCATAGGTTTTTATCTTTTGTATACTAGGGTGAGTCCGACCTCTAAGTGATTACTTTTGGTTGGCATATTTACATGACATGATTAAAGACACTCTAACACTGGAAAAGTAGGTATAATATTGGATATTAATTCTAGGGTAGGACATGGTCCCACTGTGTGGTTACTTATGTTTGGCACAATTATGTGACATGCTCATAGACACTATGGAACTAGACAAAGTAGGTATAACCAGCCTTGAGTGCCACTGTGGAACCCAAGGGCCGGTAATGTTTATTTATTTATGTTCAGCAATTATTTTGTTTACCATAGCATGAAACATGAACATACACCACATTATACTAGTTATGTATGATACCGCATTGGTGGTGGTATAATAAGTTGTACCCACACCCTGCTCAGGTGCCCATGACACTTAGGTACCTGAGAAAAACTCTCACTTGGTTGATAGTTCAGGTTGGGATGAGGACTGAGGATTAGTTTTTTTAGTTGGATATCCTAGACAGAGTCAGTGGATAGGGATGATGTGAGGCTCATGATTAGTGAGGGATCCTACAGTGTATTTTATTTCTTTTTTTTACTGTGTATATGGGGTTAAACTAGTGGTAGATCAGTTTTATATGATTCTATGCCAGTGTTTCATATTTCTATAGCATATTTAATTTCTTTATTCTTTCTGCATGTTGACCTCCTTGTTTTAATGATCACAAAATCATGATGATCTTAATAAATTGTATATTTTCTGTAAGAATATCATACTCTGAGATAGGTGATAAAATTGACTAAGGATGATACATTGTTGATATTGTCACTACCAACCCGAGACACCATTGTCCATGACTCCCCACCAGTATAAAAATCTCACTAAGTATGAGACACCATCAGGATATCACACCGCTAGAATGTTGTGCGCTGATCTGAAAAATTAGCAAAGTCTGAGACACTGTCGGTCGACACACCATCAGGATGTCATGCCACCAGAACACAAATTTGGATAAGTATGAGATACTGCCAGATGAGCTACTGCCAATGTCATACTGGCAACATAGAATTGTTTCTAATTCTAATACACCATCAGACCACACATTGCTAGAACAGTCATCGCTAGTTGAGACACCACCAGTGTAGTGTGAATTTGGCTAAGTCTAAGACACCGCCAGTATCATACCGCTAGAACAACATACCACCAGAGAGAGACACTTTCATACCTTGAGTCATCACTAGTCTAATACACCTCTATTATTTTACTAACTTATCTTTTTGAATTAAATTATTCTAAAGGATATATTTATCGAATTTAATGCCATTTATTATTTTAATGATTATCTCTTAAATTCTCAACACAAAGCATTGAAGAGAGTGTCAGAATGTGAAGTAAAAGGAAGAATTTGGTCCAGATATTCTCTTTAATGCTGCTAATAAAAGTGTAGCACACTCCCTCATGTAGTAAGAGATGTAATAGTGGATGAAGTTGACTGATAGAAAGCTGATAACTCGAACTTCCTAAACACACATAGAGCTGAACCTGATTGCAAATAAGAAGAGATCTCCTATTACAAACACATGATTGGGAATCCAAACTACATAATCACATCTAGTGCTTTCCTTCATTCAAATAATAAGAGTCTGTGACACTCTGTTTTCCTAAAGTTTTCAAGAAAACTCGACTCAAGATTTACTACATAATCAAATAAATAGTCACAAGCTGCATTGCAACAGACCGATCATTTCTAAACTCTACACTTTTAGATTTCTATGTTCTATTTATATTTATTACATTTTAAGAAGTGTGTGATATACTCTATTTTATATACACACATTGTCTCCTATACTAAACTGAAAGATACAAAGATATCTTATCATCTTTTCTTACACATATACTCCCATGAATAAGATTGGTAGAGGTCCTTGTGTGACTTGTTTATTTTTAATCCCATATATAACTATGGAAGAGGTCGTTTGTGACCTTTATAGTTTGTAAAATATTGTAAAACCCAATCCAGATTTTGGATCATCTTGTTTATTTTATATAAATTGCTTGGTGGTGGGTGATCACCAAGTGGAGAGGACTAAGTCTTGACTTGAGACTGAACCTCTTGTATTCATTCTTTCTGATGTGTGCTTTAATTTTGTTTTACTTTATTTCTACTTTAAAATTGAAAATAATTTTAATTATAAAAAATATATATACTTTGATAGTTTATCTTAATCTGTGTTCATATAGTATTTTGGTCAAGTAAACTGATTTAAAAGGATCTAATAATATTGTATATTATTCATCTAAGACCTAATAAATCTTTAGAGAAATCTTTATAATGATTAAGATCTATATCGTACTACATATTTTGATAAACTGGGTTTTGTTTAAATATTTGGGTGATTTAAAAATAATCCATTTTCAATAAAAAAAATATTGGGTACTCAATTCACCCCCTCTTGAGATACACTCCGACCAACATTTGGTATCAAGGGACTTCTTTTTTGTATTAAAGTTTTTCAAATTCTTTTCAACTATGATTTTAGTTTTTACTTTAAAGATCTAAAATTTATGTTATTTCTAAATTTGGTTCTTTAAATGGATAATTTTAAAGAAGGATATACTACAAAAATACCTCCCATTTTCAATGTAAATAACTATGCTCAATGGAATATTAAGATGAGAATTAATATAGAATGTATGGGTTTTGATATTTGGTCTGATATAAAGGATGAATATATTATACCTAATACTGATAGAAGCACTTGTGATGATGAAAAAAGTTATATTATGATAATAATTATAAAACTATTAATTCCATATACTTTTCACTAGGATATGAAGAGTTTAATAGGATTTCTACCTATAAAATTGGTTATGAGATTTGGGATGCTTTGTCTATTTTTCATGAGGTAACTTCAAATTTTAAAGAGATTAGGCTTAATACTTATACTATTAAGTATGATAATTTTAAGATGAATCTTGATGAACCTATTTATGATATGTACCTCAGGTTTAATGAGATTATCAAAACAATGAGATCACTTGGAAAACCTATATCAGACAAGGACCTAATTATGTGATTACTTAGATGCCTGCTAGAAATATGGATAGGCGCATCTGTATCCATCAGATAATCATGTGATATCAGCAAGCTATCAGTCAAGGAGTTATTGTGATGTATGAAGAGGAATTAAAGGTAAATCATGAAGAATATGAAGAGCCTAAAATAAATTCAGTAGGTTTCAAGACTACAGCCCCTAGAGAAAAAAAAAAGAAAAATAAAAAGAGAAATTACAAGTTTCCAGTTCTAGTGATAGTGAATCACCTCCTGATAGTGATGAGGAGATGGCTCACCTAGCTAAAAGATTAAATAAATTTTACCATAATAATAATTTCTTCAGAAAATAAAACTATAAAGGAAAGTATGACAACATAATAAATTGGAAGAAATTTTAGAAGAAGGATGATGGTCCAAAAGAAGTTGTTTTCTATGAATGTAATAGGAAATGACACATAACATCTTACTATCTGAAGATTAAGTAAAAAAATAAATATGAGGAAAGGGATAGAAGATAAGAAAAGGCTATGAAATCCACCTGGATTGCATCTGAAGATAGCTCCAGTGATTCAGAATCTTCACCTGAAGATAGGATAGATATAGCTAATATGTGTTTCATGACCAATTTTAGTGAGGTACTTGATTTACCTATTATTTCTAATATTATTCCTATGCGTAATTCTGATATTTATGACAATGAACATGGTGATGATAATATGAAAAATGATTTGAATACTACAACATGTTAGAATATTCCTTTAATGATTTTAGGGTAAAATACAACGTTTTAAAAAATGACATGTTTATCTGTAAATAGAAAATATGAATTGTCTATAAAAAAAGAGAAAATATTCAATTGCTCAAAGAAAACACTGAACTTAAACTATCTAATGATAAATTAAAGAAATATCTTGAAAATCTTACAAATGGTATAGAGATACTCACACAAATTTTGGGAAAGAAAGTTTCACCAAAATATGTTAGTGGAATTGGATATCAACTTATAGGGAGGAAAATAACAAAAAACACACTTGTTCCTAAATCTAAACTTGAATGTTATTATGATAATCATTTTTCAAAAGGACATAATAGAGTTTTTATTTCAAAAAGTATGAAATATGTTTGTAAGAAACCCATGAAGAAATTTTGGGTTCCCAAAACTCTAATTTTTAACATTTTTGGACCCAAACATATTTGGGTACCAAAATCATTCCTTGCATAAAATATGTTTTGTAGGGAAAATGGTTGAAGACCTCTAGTAGAAGTATATGGTACTTGTACAATGGTTTTTCAAGTCATGTGATAGGATATTATTCATGCTTAAAGATCCTTGTCAAGGTTGATGGTGGTTATGTCACCTTTGGTGATAATGCAAAAGGAAATATCATCATCCTAGGCCAGATTGGAAACAAAAATTTAGTTTTAATTTCTAAAATATTATATGTTGATGGCTTAAAATATAATCTTCTAAGAATTTC
Source organism: Viscum album (assembly GCA_963277665.1). Classification (NCBI taxonomy): domain Eukaryota; kingdom Viridiplantae; phylum Streptophyta; class Magnoliopsida; order Santalales; family Viscaceae; genus Viscum; species Viscum album. The sequence goes on from OY728143.1 coordinate 150,404,171, forward strand.
TCAATTATGTGATGATGGTTTTTATGTTAAGTTTCATAATGAGGCTTGCAATTTTTTTTATTCTAAAAATATTTTAGTTTTTACTATTTTGAGAAATGAAAATGTTTATGTTGTAGATTTAAATTCTTTGATCTCTCAAAATGTTTCATGTTTAAGTGTCTTTCACAAAGAGTAGTGGATTTGGAATAGAAAACTAGGCCATTGCATCATTCACTCACTTAGGAAGATAACTAGAAAAGGGTTAGTTAGGGATCTATCTAAGCTTGAGTCCCCAACTGATAAAGTCTATATCCCCTATAAAAAAGGAAAAAACATAAATTTTATTTTAAATTAAAGAAATAAGTGTGAAATTATCAACCCCTTGAGTTGATTCATATGGATCTATTTGGACCATCTATAATTTCAAGTCTTAATGGGAAGCACTATGTTTATGTTCTTGTATATTATTTCTCTAGGTATACTTGGGTGTACTTTTTAGCTCACAAAAGTAAATCTTTATCTTACTTTACCAAGTATTCAAAGTCTATAGAAAATATTAGTGGACTTAGGATTAAGACCTTAAGAAGTGACCATGGTCGTGAGTTTGAAAATCAATATTTTGAATCATTTTTTTCACAAAATGGCTATACTCATAACTTCTATGCTCTTAGGATACCCTAGAAGAATGGATTTATTGAAAGGAGAAATAGGAATTTACAAGATATAGCCTAGGCTATGTTGAATAAGTATGACCTACCTATCTATTTTTGGGAGGAAGCTTTCAATATATCCTTTTACATCATCAATAGAGTTTTGATCATACATATCCTTAAGAAGAGCCCTTATGAGTTGTGAAACAATAGGAAACCTAAGGTTAATTACTTTAGAGTTTTTGGTTTCAAAGTATTTATTCTTAACACTAAGGTTAATTTGGAAAAAAATATTCCAAAAGTGATGAAGGAATTTTCCTTGGTTATTCAATCTCTATCAAAGTCTATAGAGCTTTCAATAAGAAGACCAAAACTGTGGAAGAATCATTTCATGTCAAATTTGATGATACTGATCCACATGACCCTAAAACCTCCTTAGAAAATTTTGAGGATGATTTATCTTCTCTAAAATTAAATTCTAAACCTTTAGATTCTACTGTTAAATATCCATCAAAATCATCCAGTTCTGAATAATTTCCAGAACTTCCAGAACCTGAACCTGAAAATATAGAAGTGGCCAGCCCCTCTTTCTCTAGAGCTGTTAGAACCATTAAGTACCATCCTTTAGATTTTTTTGTGTGTGATCTAAATAGAGGAACACAAACTAGAGTTTCTCTAATAAATCAGGTTGAATATCAAGATTTCTTCTCTCAACATGAATCTAAGAACATCAATGAAGCTATTAATGATGAATTCTGGGTAATATCTATGCAAGAAGAATTAAATCATTTTGAAAGAAACAAAGTGTGGAAAATTATAGATAGACCTAAGGAAACATTGACTATTGTCACTAAATGGGTGTTTATGAATAAAGTTGATGATTCAGGCAATATAGTTAGAAATAAGGCTATATTAGTTATACAATGTTATAATCAAGAAGAAATAATAGACTATGAGGAAACCTTTGTACCTGTAGCCAGACTTGAATCCATAATAATCCTGCTTGCTTATGTTGCACATCTAGATTTCAAGCTTTATAAAATGGATATCAAGAGTGCATTCTTAAATGATTTTATAGTTGAGGATGTTTTTGTTGAACAACCCTCTTGTTTTCAAAATCCTTATTTTCCAAATCAACTTTTTAAATTAACTAAAGCTTTATATGGTTTAAAACAAGCTCCTGGAGCTTAGTATGATAGGATTAGAAATTTTCTTATTTCAAAAGGATTTTAAAAAGGTATAGTTAGCCCTACTCTTTTTATAAAATGAATTTCAAAAGTTGTATTATTAGTACAAATCTATGTTGATGATATTATTTTCAGATCTATAAGAAATTCTCTTTGTACTGATTTTTCTAAAATAATGCAAAATGAATTTGAAATGATTTTAATGTGTAAAATAAATTTCTTTCTTGGATTTTAGATCTTTCAAAACAAATAAGGAATTATTTTAAATCAAAATAAATATACAAAAGATCTTTTAAAATGATTTAACTTGGATAACACTAAGAGTAGTGATACTCCTATGAGTACCACATGTAAATTGGATTTTGATGAAGCTATAAAGCTAGTAGATCAAACCAGTTATATAGGTATGATGGTTAGTCTTCTTTACTTGACTTATATCCAACCAGATATTATGTTTAGTGTGTGTATGTGTGCTCTTTTTCAAGAAAACCCAAAAGAGTTACACCTTATTGCTATTAATTTTTTTTCAAATATCTAAAGTATGCAACCAACTTAGGATTATTCTTCCAAAGAGGAAAAGCATTTGATTTAGTAAGTTACTTTGATTCTGATTCTGGTGGATGTAAGTTAGATAGAAAAAGAACATGTGGAATGTGTCACTTTTTAGGTAAGTCTCTAGTTTCATGGTATAGTAAAAAAATAAAAATTTTATTACATTGTCTACTACTGAAGATGAGCACATAGCTGTAGGTAGTTGTTGAGCATAAATTTTGTGGATGAAACACACTATACTAGACTATGGATATCAATTCTAACATGACACCATAAACTGTGACAATACAAGTGCAATAAATATCTCTGAGAATCCAGTGTCACATTTTAGGACAAAACATATTGATATAAGACATTAATTTTTGAGATAAAATTTTCAAAAAGGAGATATCACTCTTGAATTTATTGGCACAGAACATCTGTTAGATGATATATTTACTAAGCCTTTGAATTCTAAGAGAATGGACTATATCAAAAATGAGTTTATAATGATAAATTGTGGTTGAGTTTAATTTTCTGTGATACACCATTATGGTTGAAATACTGTTGTGGTGACATGTCATTGGATTATTATGTTGTTCATTTGTCATGTCATTGGATTTTCATTTCATTGGCTTTTCATGCCATTGGCCTTTCATTTCGTTGTTATGTTGTGTTGTTACTATTTCATGCCTTTGTAATTTTTTTAGGTTTCTCAAAGTTGAACCACCGGTTTAATACTTTTTAGCTTATTTTTTATTTATTGTAACCTTATATGAGTTTTTAATCAATTTTGAATTTAATTTCAAGTATTATTTTGCTTTTAGAATACCTAAAATCCCAAATTATGTGAAAATGGCATAATGTTTATTCCCAGCACACTTTGAGCCTAGCGTGATACTCTTGTATCTTTCTCTCTCTGACCTTATGCAACCCTTTTCCTCCCACATTTCAAATCTTCTCCTTACTCTCAACCAAGATTATTGAACCAAGTTTGCATGCTGAGAATGAAGCGTGCTTCAGTATCTTCACCAAATGAATCAAAATCTTCTAAAAAGCATAAGAAAGAGTCAAGTTCACCTACTCTAGTTGTTCCAGTTGCACTAGTTAATCTTGAGCTTGTCAAAAGAGTTGTTGTTTCATAAAGGGAAGTTGAATTGAAGTGTTTGTTGTCTAGAAAGTCTTTAGTACTTAAATTACTCTAGGATAAAGGATGGTTAGAGTGGTTTTTCTCTAACAAGAGACTCTTATACCCTAAGATGGTTTATAAATTTTATCATAATGTAGAGTTTACATTTGATCAAGATGGTTTTTATTGAATCATAATCTATGTGAAAGGTAAAGTAATATGTTTTTCATCAAGGAAATGGGATAAATGTTTGGATGTACCTCAAGAAGGAAGATATGAGGATTACTAAGGTACCATTTCTGAAAATAGTGAGATTTTTGTATATAAAGAGTCTTTGATAGATCTTACAAGAGATAACACAACTAGAAGACATGTTGCCTCAGAACTTGATCAGAATGTAGGATACTTTTTAAGTTTTTGCAGCACATGTTATGCCCAAGAAAGGGTGATTTTGCAACCTTAAGGTATCAAGATGTTTATCTTCTATATCTTATGAAATAAGATCATAAGATAATTTTGTGTAGATATCTCATGGTTCATATGTGTGAGATGACCAAACCATCATTTAGATCTAACACTTTGATCTACCCCAAGTTCATTTTTGCCATGTTAAGGGATAAGGGCCTAGTGGCTGAGGATGAAGAGTCTATTATAGACTATGGTGGTTTCTGTCTTTCAAGAGCTACTTATTTAAGGATGAAGATAAGTTTAAAACCCTAGAAGATAGAGTGGGTTGGAGATTTTGATAAGTTATATGCTGAGTATAATCTGGATGATCATCCAACCAGATCGAGGGATGAAGTTGATCCAAGCTTGGATCCTGATGAAATAGTTGAATACTCTGATGAGGATAAGAAAGAAGTTTTTGTTGAAGAAGAGGAAAAAGAACCATATATTTATGGGGGGAGTGATCCTGACTTGTCTCCCAAATCTTATCTCATTATCTTTGGATCTCTTAGTCCACCTAGGAGGTTTCCAAAAAGAGAAAATATTGTTAAAAGTGATGAAGAAGAGACTAAGTTCTCTGGAGAGGATCATTATAAGAGTTCCAAATCCACTAAATTAGATGATGATGATGAAAATTAGGAGGAATAAAAGGAATAATAATATGAGAATGTAAATAGTGAAAATGATAATGAAGATAAAAGTTATGCAGATGATGTAAGTGATGATGGAGATGACTCTAACCCCAATGGTTCTAGTTGCCGAATTAAGAGTAAGGAAGTGTAGATGCCTTCATAGCTTTAGTATGCACTTTTTGAGGGGGAACAATCCCCATATATAGATATATTTCATTAATCTCTAGTAGTTGATGAAGTTTATTCCAGCTCTATTTCCACTAGTCAAACAGTTTCAAATTCCGCTGTGATAGAACAATTGAGTGTGATTGGTACTATAGAACAACATATAGCTGAGAAAGAGAAGATGGAGATGCCTTCTTTTGAACAAGGCAGTGATGTTCAGTTGAATGATTTAGAAGATAATAAGACTCCAGTCGATAGTCGTATGGAAGTGGATCCTACTGTTGATGGTCAAAAGGATGATGCTCAGGTAATAGTGGTACCTCCTGCTGATAAACAAGTAGAAGTTAAGCCTGTTAGTGTTGAACACACCTTAGTTGCACAAAGTTCAAATGGCTAGAGGGATCTTGAAGTTTCAGTTGTACCTATTAGTAAATTACCTCCTTATACTAAATCCGTTTTAGTTATCTTTACAGATCGATGGGTTGAGCCTATGGAAGAATAATGGGGAAAGTACTTTAATGCTTTAAGGAGTCCACCAAAGAATGGTGGACCTGAGGTTTGAGTTGAAGGTGATCTTAAGGGATCTTTGATAGATCAAGTATACTTTGAAGGTATTTTATAAAATTTTGCTTATGTGAAACCTCTTATACCTAAATCGGTTACTCTAGCTCCTCCTGTTATTCCAGTTTATGTAGTCACTAAAGGTGATTTAGATGATTTTGGTAAAATGTTGATGTATGATTTTTCTTTAAAGTTAAATAATCGACCTCCTGAAGAGAATTTCATTTGTTAGAAAGATGCAAGATACATTTTCGAGTTGTCTATTCAACATATCCAACCAAATATGATGCATCGCATATGAGAATTTGAAATTGAGAATAAAAGAATTAGAAGTGAATTGGGTTGGATTTTTTCAAGGCTATGATCGAGGAGTTGAAGTAAACCTTTATTGTTTCTATGGAAGGTATCCTAAAAATTCTTGAGGATACATCTTTAAATTATTCTAATCCTTCTACTCTAGTAGTGGATGTTTATCAGATAATAATAGTTGTTAGAGATGATCTGAGAGCTTCTTTATCCAGTGCTTTTGAAAGTGTCACTAATCAACCCCAAGAGACCTTAAGCAGAATTAGATATAATTTTGATCATGTTCTCAAGTTGATTACCAACTATGTCTATGTAATTAAATCTAATAGAGAAACCATTACTAAGTCCATCAAGTTTTATCTATCAAGTGTTTATACCAAGCATGCAATGGATGCAAATTTCAAATTATTAGCTGAAAATTTGAGGATGACTCCTGTGACTTAGGCTTTCAAAGAACAAGTAAGACGACTCAGGGAGACGACTCTTATTTTAAACCATTTCATGGAAGAGAAAAGAGATTTCTTTAGTCTAATGTAAAGGGTTGTCCAGGTCATCATGTATTTGATCAGTCTCATGAATCCTTTTATTCATGTTCATGGCCAAGAAATTGTTGCTCAGGAAGCAGTTCCAATTACTCATCAATTATCTCTTAGACCAAGAGTTTCTTGAGATCCTCTAAATCATTTGTCTTCTAGTTTATAGCCTTTTCTAATGTCTCCTACCCAAGATTTGATACACGTCTATCTGGTTTTTATTATGGAAGATCACCCTCGAACTGTAGTTGGACTCTCATCTGGTGTTCCCTCTATCTTACCTCAGGATGATCCTGCTGCCTCGGATAAGGAGCAAAATAAAGTCAAGGCTAAATGAAAATCCCCAATGGACCCCTCTTCCAAACCTTAAACATTTTCTTTTGTTGGCTTAGATTGTATGTATTTGATGGGACTTGAATTTTAATAACTTTTTACTAATCATATTCAATGTCTTTCTTAACTCTTATTCCATCTATCTATTTTTATTGCCTTTACTACATTTCCTCTACTACTCTTTACCTTTTTGATAATCCCAAAAGGGGGAGAATTCTTATGGCATATTTTTTTTGGTTTGTTTTTTAGAACTTTATGGAATCTTTATTTTATTATAGTTTAGTTTCTATGTTATCTTTAATACTATCTGTATTTAATCTTTATATCTTTGATTCACGATACTTACCATTGATACTTACTATTTCCTTTTTTTCTTGATACCATCTACACATAATGTGAATGATAAGTCTTACTTTATATTTTTATCCTATCTTAGATATATTATTTAAACTTTTGTAATACCTTTGATGTCACGATTTGTGGTCATAAAAAAGGGGGATATTGCTAACCTCCTTGTTTTAATGATCACAAAATCATGATGATCTTAATAAATTTTATGTTTTCTATAAGAATATAATACTCTGATACAGGTGATAAAATTGACTAAGGATGAGACACCATTGATATTGGCACTACTAACATGAGACACTATTGTCCATAATTTTCTACCATCATAAAAATCTCTCTAAGTATGAGACACCACTAGGATATCACACCATCAGAATATTGTACCACTGACCTGAAAAATTAACAAAGTCTGAGACACTGTCATTTGACACACCATTAGGATGTCATGCTACTAGAATGCAAATTTGGCTAAGTACAAGATACCACCCCATGAGGCACCTCCAATGTCATACCGCCAACACATAATTATTGTTAAGTATAAGAAACTATCAGACCACACGCCACTATAATAGTCACTACTAGTTGAGACACTGTTGATGTAGTGGAAATTCGGCTAAGTCTAAGACACCACCAATATCATACCGCCAGAACAACATACCACCATAGTGAGATACTTTCAGACCTTGAGTCACCGCCAATCTAAGACATTACCACTATTTTTCTAACTTATCTTTTTGAATTAAATTATTCTAAAGACTATATTTATTGAATTTAATGTCATTTATTATTTTAATGATTATCTCTTAAATTCTCAATAAAAATCATTGAAGAGAGTATTAGAATGTGCAGTACGAGGAAGTAGTTGATCCAGATATTCTATTTTCTACTACTGATAAAAGTGTAGCATAATCTCTCATGCAGTAAGAGATGCAATAATGGATGAAGTGGATCAAAAGCAAGATGAGAGTTCGAACTTCTTGAACACACATAGATCTAAACTTGGTTGCAAACAAGAAGAGATAACCTGTTACAAACACATGAATGGGAAGCCAAACTAAATTATCACATTTAGTTATTTCCTTCAGTCAAAGAACAAGAGTCTTTGATACTCTATTTTCCTGAAGTTTTCAAGAAAACCCGACTTAAGATTCACTACAAAATCAAATCAAGAGTCACAAGCTGCATTACAACAGACTGAGAATTTCTAAACTCTACACTTTTAGATTGTTTTGTTCAGTTTATCATTATTATATTTTGAGTAGTGTGTGATATAATCTATTTTATATACACACATTGTCTCCTATACTGAACTGGAAGATATGAATATATCTTCTCATCTTTTCTTACACTTGTACTCCCACAGATAAGAGTAGTAGAGGTCCTTGTGTGGCCTATTTATTTTTACTCCCACATATAATTATGGAATATGTTGTGTATGACCTGGAAAGTTTTCAAACTATTGTAAAACCCAATCCAGTTTATGGGTCATCTTGTTTATTTTATATAAACTGCTTGATGGTGGGTGATCACCAAGTGGAGATGACTAAGTCTCGACTTGAGACTGAACCTCTTGTATTTATTCTTTCTTTTTTGTACTTTAATTTTATTTTACTTTGTTTTCTCTTTAAAAATGAAAAATATTTTAACTATAAAAAAATATACTTTGATAGTTTATCTTAATTTGTATTCATATAGTATTTTGATCAAGTAAATTGATTTCAAAGGATCTAATAATATTTTATATTATTCATCTAAGACCGCATAAATTTTTAGATAAATATTTATAAAGATTAAGATCTATATCATACTACATATTTTGATAAACTGGGCTATATTTAAATCTTTGGGGGATTTCAAAATAATCCATTTTCGGCAGAAATTTTTATTGGGTACTCAATTCACCCCCCCCCCCCCCTTGAGATACTCACTCCAACCAAAATTGCACACTTTGATGTGTATGATGATTGGTTATTTTATTGTTATTGCACATTGATGTGGGAGTATATTCTTCTTGTGGTCACACCTTAGACCTCTACTATTAGTCGACTACTCCGGCATAAGGGAAGGCATGCCTGATATTTTGTGGCCCTCAAACCGTTTACTTTTTAGAGTGAACTGGGTCGGGATGTGATAGATAGACAAAGTGATTTCAAAGTACTTTAAAGGTATTTATCTACAAGAGTGTTTCTAGTGTAAAGACCAAACATGCTTTCGAACCGATGAGAATCGTTTTTATTAGTAATGTGAAAGTATAATCATTTTCAAATAAGGTTTATTTTTTTCAATTTAAAAATCTTATAAAATCCTTTTTGGGAGACACTTTGAATGATTTTGTTCATAAAAAGTAAAGTTGACTAGAGTAACTTATTATTTGGTTTCTAAAAAAATGATATTTTGATTAGTTTTATTTCAAACTAACAATGCATGATTTTTTTCTAAATAGATTTGTTCAGAGAATGTGGTGAAATCATACTAGGCATGTTTTGTTCACACCCTACATGCACACTTTGTGCATACATAAATTTGTTTCATTGTATACAGGTAAATATTGGTTCCTTTGATCCAGTGAATATCCATGATTTTTATTTGAGTATATAAAAGGTGGTAAGTAAAATTTCTTGACACATGGAGTAGTAGTTGGTTTTTTTTGGTCATATCCATAATTATGTATCATGGACCTATTTTGTATATTCAACCACCTCAACCTTCTTTTCCCATCAACCATTGTTCCTTTATTTTAGATTTTATATATATTACATGTGATTGTATATTCAAAAGTTTTAAGTCATATTTGTGTTTATTTCTCAAGTTTAGTGTTATTATGTTTATTATTGGATTGGTACTTTGTTTAGATGTTATTATTATTGATAGTTTTATTTTAGAGTAGTTATGATGGGTTCCCAGTTGGAATCTATTCCATGGTTCTTATTTCATCAGGTGAGATTGTTCCCAATCAAATATGGTTGATTCTGAGATGCTTTTTGTCAACACATAGTGATTGAGATTTCACTTCCGGTCTTGTGCATGAACTGGTTAGGGTACCGTGTTAAGATAACCTAAGCTGGATCATTACAAGATATTTTTCATAAGAAGTGGGAGTAGTTCATCAACACATGACAAATCAAGTTTGGAAATGTTGAATTATAAAGGATAAGATGAAAATGAATTGTGACTATATGATTGATACTCAATCATAAATATTGAATTTAACTTAAAGTAGAAGATTGTTAGAAACATGCATTATTATTCCATTTGATTACATTTTTTATGTCATGTAATAATTAATATAATTTAATTTTCATAAAATCAAAAATTAATGAATTGCTTTGAATAATTATCTATTCACATCCTAGATGGTGATTGGGTGATTGGTAGTGAAATGCGTGCATAGCTAGCATCGAGAGCATACTTAGACCATGTTGAGAAGGCACATCAGGACAGTGAGTGTAGAATCTTCTAATGTGTAAGATTTCCTATAACACACTACTATAAAATTGGCCATTAGCAATCGCCAAAAGTGGTCTTTAATGGGTTTTAATGGCCGCTAGTGGGCCACCTTTGGAGGTTGCGGTTGGACCAATGATAAAGGCCATTAGCGTCCACTAAAGGCGGTTGTTATAGGCCCTCCCCCCGACAACCATAACAATGGTCGCTAGGAAGACCATTTTTAGCCACTTTGGCGGTCACTAATGCATCAAAAAAATGTCAGAGGTAATGACCACCAAAGGGGGTCACTAATTCCCTCATATTTTTTAAATCAATAGCGACTGTCAAAGGTGGTCGCTAACCTAGATAATTTTATTTAAAAAAATCTACAGTTTGATAGTCCCAGGTAGCCAAAACAAAAAAAACATCCAATATAAATCAAAAACAACAAATAAAAAACAAGAAATCCTGAAAAAAAAATCAACAATCCAAACAACTTCAGATCCCTTCCAATCTTCTACCTTAATCAACCTACTAATAAGATACAAAAAAATAATTAAACAAATAAAAATAAAAAATAATATATTTAACATTAATCATATTTATTTAGTTAATATATAGAGATATAATAATCAAAACAATTTATATAATGTTAAATATAGAAAGCATCATAAATATAGAAATGAGTCAAAGCTAATTTGAAATATCTTTTGACAACATTTATCAATTAAATAATGACTATTAAAAGTAGAAAATAAATTTTACCATATACCAATCAATTTGGACATTGGATTGACATGTGATTGATTTTGATATACCACATGTGGTTTGAGGAATGTTCTCCTAGCTTTGCACATCAATTAGAAGTTGTTTTCTCATTTTGACCCCCTCACGGGAGATATGTCATTTTAATAACAGTAAAAAATATTACCCATAGTTTTTCATCATACCGTGTGACATGAGAATTTTATGGATGAGGAGTTGATACCTACAAATAAAAAATGGATCATTGATAATTCTCCTAAAATTTCATGTCAATATAAGTGTGTTTTCTTAGTATTGACATTTTTTACATGATTTTTCACTTAACTCCAAATATGAGGGACAAACATCACTTTTGATCGTACCAAGAAATTCAGGTATTTGATCCATGTGAAGATACTTCCTACATATTTTAAATGACTTAAATATCATTTTCCTAATATTTCATTTCAATCAGATCCCATTTGGTTGGTTTTGATCCCTACACACATGATTTTCCCATTATTACAAAAATGATAATAAATGTGAAAATAAACTTGTAATCATATCGACCAATCCAGATATCAGAATGATGCACAATTGATTCTAATAGATCAAAAATGATTTGAGAAATGTTATTATATCTTATCACGTTAATCAGAAGTCCTTTTCTCATTTTTGACCCCCTGAAAGGAGATACGCCATTTTAATAACATAAGACAATGTTACCCGTCGTTTTCCATCATATCAGGTGACACGAGCATCTGATGGATACAGTGTTGATTCCCTTGGATAAAAAATGAATCATTGATTTTTCTCCCATGATTTCATGTCAATACAAGTGTGTTTTCTTGGTACCCACCCCTTTTATGTGATTTTTTACTTAACTACAAATCTAAGATAAAAACATCACTTTTGATCATACTAATCAATTTAGGTATTTGATCCACGTGCCAATGCTTTATAAATATTTTAAATGACTTAAATATTGTTTTCCTAATATTTCATGTCATTCAAAACTCTTTTGGTTGGTTTTGAACCCTACACACATGATTTACTCATTATTACAAAATTGGTAATAAATGTGAAAATAAACCTTTAATTGTGATAAAAAATTACTATTACCGCATACGAAGGTAAGGTTATTGCATGTTAAGTTTGGGGTAGTGAAGTAAGTCGATAAATCTCATCTATAATAACATGGCACTCCTCATTTTCTTGGTGCATCTATATAGAAAGAGAGAAAATTAAGTGGGAGGTGTTTCTTGAGACTGAGATAAAAAAAGTGGATGAAACCATTTTGTTTTCACATGATTATTCTGGTTTCTTGATATTTATATAGTTTCATTATTACTATCTGATATATGAGTGAGAGAACTATTCATTTCATACATGAGGGTTGGAACTTATAAAACCATATGTGAAGAAGAAGTTAACTTGGATAGTTAGTAGTGAGAATGAGTATGGTTGTTGTGCTCAGACTTGTGAATAACATAGACATTCTATATACTATGTTACATAAACATCATATAAACTTAAGTATTCGCACAGAATGTGTAGTGCATGGAGTTTGTGTGTGTACATTGATGTATTATATGAAGAATAAAGGCTCCCATTTCTTTATAGTAGCTCGAAGAAGGAAGAAAATTCATGTTTAGGGTTCAACTACCCGAAGAAGAAGATAGGGAATACCATGAAAAGTTTTATTCATGCATGGAAGCTATCATATGCTCGAATAGTTGTTTATAGGTAACAGACCTTGTGAACTGAGTATTTTGTAAAGGATTAGTTTAGTATAGTGAGGTTGGTGTGAATGTAAAAGGGAAACTGCATACTTATAGTTACACGATGGGAATAACCATAAACATATTTAGTGTGCATTAAGTTTTAGTGTTAGGAAGAAGTAGAATTTGAGTAGTGCACATTGGTGATATTGTGCGAAGAAGATGGAAGGTCATTAAAAAGAATGATACATAAAATGTGTGAGAGTTAAGTGAGAAAGTTCATGTAGAGATTTATGATTTCATAATGTGTTGAGCTTCAGGGTCATTGGGATTTTTGAAGTAATTAGAAGCTTTATAAATACTAGAAGTGAATTTTTGAGTGTACTCGGCAGTGATAGTGTCAATTTTTTTCATAGTTGTAAGTATCACTGGTTTCAAAAGTACATTTGAGTAATTTAGAATAACTAGAATCTATAGGGTTTTGTGTGAACCAAATTGTGCATTCAGCTGTGCAAAGAAGATAATAAAAACCATATTCCAATGTTTCTCAATGTTGATACGCCGGTTGTTACAACAAGATATTTTGAGAATTATAGAAATTATTATTTTAGGATACTAAAGGTAATTGTGGCCAATACTTATTCCACTGGAAGAAACAAATATCTAGAGATTATAGAATAAAGTACTAAAAATATTATTATGGGGCCACTGAATGCTATTACAGAATGTTTGGTGATAGATAAATCTCATGTGCGACTATAATATGTTAGGGGTCTAGAAGATAGAGAGACGATCCATACAGAATAGAGATGCGTATTCAGTTGAGTAGATCACTCAAAATCAATTGACCAGTTCAGTGGTTCGGGGATAACATTAATTTCCTTATTTTAATAGATACAAGGAAAATTGAATTCCTAAAATAAGAATCATCACATAGTTACTCAAAATAAGGGGAATCAATAAATAATGATGAAATTGCATCATTTTTTCCTAATGAAACATTGAATTTGACTGACATACAATAAGGGAAATGATCACTTTGGAAAAATTCAGTCGGTCATTTGGTGGAAGAAGTTGACACGAAGAAGTGGTCCAAAACATTTATAGTGGTAAAGGGGGTTTAATGATAATAAGTGTTTGATTTATTAGAGATGTTATCATTGATATTTAAACTTGAAACTATCCAAATAGTGTTAATAATAGTGGCATCAGAATGTGAGTACATGGAAAATATAGATGTAAATATAGATTTCCTTCATGTAGATTTATTGTAAGTAATTTACATGATGACACAAATAGGTTTGATGGAATAAGATAACTAAAAAATATTTTGTAAATAGAAGAAATGTCTTTATGAACTGAAGAAAGTGAAAAGATAATGGAATTGAATGTCTGATTTTTTTATGTTAGAAGAAGAATTTTGAAGGTGCAACGTAGACCATTGCTACCACTAAAATATATGGGATGATCAAAAAGTCATCATACATATTTTGTATATGTATAACATGTTTATGAAGGTTTCATAGGTTTAATGTTTTTTAAGTCATTACAACCCATTCATATGGTCTGGCAACCTATAACAAAAGCATTATTCTTAAATTGTCTAGTGTTGGAAGAAAAACCATCTTCATCAAACCATTTTCATTGAAAAACAACACTTCCACTTTACCTATGATCTACTATGAGTTCCTAAAATGGTTGAAAATATGTTATGGAATCTTATCTTTATTATGGAGTTGAGTTCACTATGTAGTGAAAATTATCTAACTGCTAACTTTTTGTATGATCTACATGTGACATGCAGTATAAATTTAAAGCTAAAAAAACACTTACTGATTATTTTCCTAAGTTTTCTCATCAGTCTAAATGTCTTTAGTTGGTTTTGAATCCCTACATTATCAAATTTCATTTTAATTAAAATGTAAATTTTATTTGTGACTTTACTAAAAATACAAAAAATGAGACAATCAATTTGAATGAGAAACCAGAAAGATAAAAAAAACACACCTCTTAAATCTGATGCATCATGCGGGGCCATGGCTGCTACCTCCATCTGATGCGGTAGGGGAATAAAAAAAATAAAAAATATAAAAATAATAATGATGAATGTAAAAATAAATAAATAAATAAATTCATCATAAACCTATGTCGTAGGATCCCCTGCACCATCACCCAACGCATATATCCCCGCAATGCGCTAACCTCAGTTAACAGCTGCGTATTTACCTCCACGAAAGCACACATCTGTATCTCCAAATCTATCACATGTTGTGTCATCCTAGAAACAATAGGATCCACATCCACAGAGCATGAAACTACATAATGATGAATCCTTGTTTCATATGTCAAACTTTAGCCATGTTCATCATGACCAATAATGCGATGGAATATCTTATCCCTTCGCATGGTAAGTTGTCGTTGGTCCTCTGGAAGTTGTGCCAAATCGACCTAAAATTGAGACTATGTAATATATAAATATAAATATATATTTATATATATATATTTATGTAAGTATTGATAATTAGTACAAGAACTTATTATAAGAGTTACAACCTCCGGATCATTTCGATCACGAGTCATCATCCACGCCGATATTTTTTCAGTCGGTGCACCATGCTCTCATGACTGTATACCAATAAGATATAAATATAGAACACAAAACTATATTAAATAATAAATTTAAAAAGTGAATAATAAATACATCATGTTGAATTTGGGACACGTGACGAGTCCCAATCCTTTCAATTAATTCAAATTTAAAACATGTAAAATGATACAAATTTTCAAAATATATAAACCATAATAAATAGACACACCATTTTAGCCTCAGTAGACCAATATGCAACTAACTCACGCCATTGAGACGATATAACACCTCTCGGGACTCTGTCCAGAATGTTTGGGGCACCCATATTTGGTACCTAGTGCTCCCTCTTGACTCTCCCTTTATGATATTTCCACATTTTATGACATTTTTCTATAAACACTAGACAATACTCATTGGGTAATACTCTCAAATTATTATATTTAAGAAAAAAAATATCACAAATGTTGGTATTTTTTAAACATAGCTAAGAAACTAAAATGGTCCTCTTACCTAAACTTCCCTCCATAGCCAATCTAATGTATCATAGGGGAATGAAGCTCAATCATGTGTAGTCAATTAAAATCTATGTGGTTCATGTATGATATGACCCAAATGGTGAATAAATGTAGTGCACCCACTCCCACAGGATAGTATCTCTCATCAAATGATACGTCAAGGGTCATGTCATAATTCCAAGATGAAATACCACAAACAGGGCCTCTCCTATAAGAGGAAGAAGCGGTCGATTCTGATCCTATTTTAAAAAAATCATACATTATTATAAATATGTTCATATATATATGTTTAGTAGTTAATTAAAAAATTAACACATTTACAATCATACATACCTCGACCCTTAGACATGGATGGCTCTACAGAATGATGTGGATTTGGTGCCTATTCCCCTAACATACCTACAGTCATATAAATAATTAGTAAGAAAAGGATCCATTGCCTATTATAATGCCATATAATGTGAACTACAAAGGACTCATGTACTTTTTATTTATCGCACACATATTTCACCAGATATAAAGGGATGCTGAATTTTAATGATGTTATTTATAGTTATAATCAATTACTATAGACACATCAAAATGAAGAGTTCTTGGAGTCACAAGTGGATATCATCAACAAAATAAACCACCTAGTAGCATCAGCTACCACAATAATTGAAGATGAAAAGATTCAAATAGAAGTACCACTACCACATGAGGCCGAAACTGAAAAAGAAGTGGTGCTTTCAAATTTTGTCACATCCAAGGAAGTTTGTGATCTTTACTTACCTTCATCCTTCTAATCTATTATATTCCCTTTTTTATAACACATTATATTAGGCATTGATAGTAGTTATTTTTCAGCATTTAAATATTGCAATGTTATGATCATTCAATATGCAGTAGTCCTTTTATTTTCCTTAATAATTCTTCCATTTTAAAACCAATAAATGATGTTTTAATAATGTATACATACAGTTCCTTTGTGTTTACACCCTATTTGAAGTGGTTATCAGGCTATTGCTTGTGAACAGTGTGTGGGAAGGAGCCATCTCCCCTGCCTTTCTCCTTAATCTGGAATTGGGTGGGCCGAGCAAGGTAGGGATTCATGGTTGTAAGTAGTTTGCAAGTGGGCATATCTCCCATAGATAATTACCTTGATTTATACTTTTCTTTTTATGCTAATGGTTTCAGGATTATTTTATGTTATATCCAAATCATGAAATTATTTTTTTATATATTATTTTTTTAGCATGAACACTAATTTAAAATATTTTTTAAAGTGAATAATAATGAAAAAATGCTTTGGATAATGAAGGAGTTCATGATCCTCCTGCAAATTTTGAGGGTGAAGGATTTCATGAACCTCCTACAATTTTTAATGTAAATAAAGGAATACACCACTGCATTTACTAACCTTAAATGATTCACTTCTTATATGAGTAGGGATGAGGAGTCTATGGAATGTTGCTTTTACATGGTATTTAAAGAGCTACCACATACATATGTAAATCTCATTAACTTAATTACCTTCTCTGATGTGGTAAAGAAAGTCATTTTAGCTTAGACAAGATATAGAGGAGGCTTGAGTTCTGGTGTCCCAATGTCTATAAAATCCTATGGGGATACATCATCTACCATACCAAAATAAAGGAGGGAATTTAGCACAACTCATTTTAGGCTAGTTAGGAAAGTGTTCCATCACCTTCTAATTTAGGCAGTCCTTTTGTTCAGTGTCACCAATGCAAGTAGAAAGATTATATCAAGCTCGACTAAACTTTCTAGGTGAATATTCTATCATTATTATGGATTTTATGATCACCTTTGGAGGTTTTTCTAGTATAGTGCATCTAGGGGAATTATAAAGAAACTTAAGTCATCCCATGCCTTGCAGGCTCAGTCGGGTAAGCATTCTACTTGGGCTAGTCAATCACCATATAGGAGGTTAAGTGTGCCTAAAAGAGAGGACACAGGAGGTTGAATACCTACCTATTAACTCAAATATTGGGTAATGGATGAGCCACAAAATACTAAAATTCATATACCATGTGGATGTTTTCTTCCTCAATCTGCGATAATATTTTTACTTCTGTCATGACCTTTGGTCCTGGGTTGAATTATCTAGAACCATAAAATGTCACTCTGTCCTTTCTGAACCTATGCTGAGGGGGAAGAAAATTTCTATGACCCATGTATGTCCACTTTTTACAATGCTTAAGCCATGTGGAATTTTTACTTTTATTGCAGTAAGGGAAAGCAAATTCCCCTTTCATACTCCAACCTAAAAAATTTACATAAGCTGGGAAGTCATTGATTGTCCGAAATAAAGCATCATACATTTTGAACATTTCATTTGTTTCACAGTTGTAAGTCATCACACCATCACCCCAAAATTCATTCAACTCATCAATCAATGGATGAAGGTAAAATCAATCTTATTCCCCAAACTTCTAGGTCCATCAATAAGAGTAAAAAGTAATAGAAATTGTTGTTTTGTACAAATCCATGGAGGAAGATTATATAGAACCAACACCAAGGACCATGTGTTATGAGTGCACCAACTATAGACCTGAATGGATTAAAACTGTATGTTGTCAATCCCAATCATACATTATGACTATCTTTAGAAAAGTTAGGGTGTCTCTGATCAAAATCTTTCCATGCAAGATAGTCTTTCGGGTGGGTTAGAAGACCACTTTCCGTATTTCTTTCCACATGTCATCTCATTAATTAAGAAACTTTATATGACATAAATAATCTTTTCAACCTCGACTTCAGTGAAAAGTAACACATTTGATTTATGGCAATCGATTTCTCTTATTTCACAGTCTAACTTTGGTGAATTTGATTTCCCCTGTTATCTTTCCACCGAGAAGAGTAACGGACCATACGATTATCCAAATGCACAGTTTCCTTTCTAAACAGCATAAAATTGTTTGCACATGCATCTATGGTCTCATATGTGAAATCTAAGTTCTTTGTCAACTTACGAGTATGATAATACGACTCAGGAATCTTAGTGTCAATATGAAGTAATTTTTTCAGTAACACCAACAACATGTTGAATGATGTATCTAACCACTAATTCAAAGTCTTCAAGTGTAACAGCTCCACGATAAATGAAAATTTATTGTAAGCAGTACACCCAAAATATAATTCAGTTTGTGCATCATCAAGTATTTCATAAAACCTCAACAAATCACGATTTGCAATTGTTGGGCGGAGAGTGATGGCAAGAGGGGGGGTGAATTGCCTTTTAAAAAATAATTAACAATTTAAAACAAAGTTAAAGGTGCAGCGGAAATAAAAGAGGCAAGACACAAAACTTGATAACGGAGTTCGGCTTAAACCAAAGCCTACGTCTCCGCTCCCAACTCAACCGTTGAGAGATTTACTACCGCTTGCTTTTTAATGGTTTTAGCAAGAAACCCACTAGACTTTAAGGTAGTCTAGAACCTATTACAGCTTGCTTTTAATGGTTGAGCAAGAACCCACTTGCTTTCAATGGTTGAGCAAGAACCCACTAGCCTTCTTACAGGTGAAGGCTAGCTCACCTATGACTCAAGCCTTTTAAAGGGAAGGCTTGACTAACCTCTTCACACCTTGAAGGTGGTGTGAAAACCCAAATGAAAGGAGGATGAGAGAAATGGGGGTTTGTAGGCACAAACCCAAATTGATGCTCAAAATAATTAAAACAAGAAAAACCGTAAGAGGGGAAGCCTTGGGCGCCAAAGGATTGATTGGAGTTGATGAAGAGCGCTCCCAAGCTTCTTTGATGGTGCTCCTTGGATGTGGAAGTGAGTTGGAGCAAGTGGGGGTTCCTTGGAGGAATGCGCCGGAGGTTCGCCAAATGATCAAAAATGTTCTCGTGGGATTCCTTGTGTTTCTGGGGCTTCCTAGTCCTTTATTTATAGAGGGGGAACCCTCAAATGGCCTTTGGGGGTCTTTGGAGCCGTTGGAGAGGCCTTCGGAGCCGTTGGGAGTCAAGTGGACAAGTCTGGTCAAAGCCCAACGGCTAGTTTGACTGGCTCCACCGGCTGACCGGTGCTTGGCCACCGGTTGGCCGGTGCTTTGAAAAAGGGAGAGGCATCGGGCTCAGGCACCACCGGCTGGCCGGTGAGGAGGCCACCGGTTGGCCGGTGAGGAGGCAGTAGTTGTCCCTTCTGTCTGGGTTCCACCGGCTGGCCGGTGATGGGACACCGGTTGGCCGGTGGTCTGGACAGAAAGGATGCCTTCTGCCTAGGCTCCATCGGCTGGCCGGTGGTCATCCACCGGTTGGCCGGTGGACTGAAAATCAGTCCACTTTTGCCTTCTTTCTTTCTTGGCCCAATTCCTTGGCAACCTGAAATCATGCCTATCATCCAAAAACACTTAAAACAAGATTAGATAAATAAGAGAGTGATTGTGATCATGAAAATTAAACCACGAGGGGTACGAGAGGTACAACAATCTCCCCCTATTTTGATGATCACAATCACCAAAACAAGCAATGAAAAAGATTGAAATGAGAGACATGCTTTAAAAGATAAATTGAAAAGAAAAGCAAAGCATGAGAGAAATAGATTTCTCCCCCAATCAACCAAGAATTTCTCCCCCTTTTTGATTATCAAAATAGCACGGGGCATAAAACTTGATTGAGGGAAAAGGTTTGAAAAACAAGATAGAGTTTTTAAACCAATTGAAATTTTTGAAATTTGAATTGAAAGTTTTGAATTGAAAGTTTTGAAAATAAAGCAAAAAGGCTTAAACGATCCTAACTCCCCCTAAATAAAAACAACAAATCACCGGGGAGAGGATTTTAGAACCGAGACAAATTTTGGTCCGGTGAGACTCGCTAAAAGGGATTTTTCAATCCAAACTTGTCTAGTGGCGGGTCTTCTCCTTTGAAATTCATCGTTAAAGAAAATAGTTTTGGGCCTTCCATACCGGGCATTTTTGCAATTGCACTCATAAATTAAGTGACCGGGTTTTTTGCAATAGTTGCAAAATTTATATTGGGAGCTCCCCCTTACAAAAATAGTTGGATCATGGGAAGAGGAAGCTTGCTTGGAATAGCCAAGCCCTTGGGTGGTTCTAGAAATGCATTGGGAACCTAGCAATTTGGTCAGATTTTGTTCACCTTGGGTGAACTTGGCAAGAGATTCCCTTAAATATTTGATTGTTAATTCCATAGAATCAACATCGGGAAGGTTTTGGACCTTGAGGGACAACTCTTCCTTTTCTTTGAGAAGTTGTTCCTTTTCGGAAGAAAGTTTTTTGAAATTATTTTTTAAAGCAATAAATTTGGAATAAAGTTTGTGAAAACCTTCCTCCAATTGATCTCTAGCATATTGGAGATCCTCATAAGATAAATGATTAAAAGAATTTGAAGAACAAGAGGATGAGGAGTCGGAAGAGGATACCTCATGAAATGTCATTAGGCATTTTTTACCGTTGTCACTTGAGGAGGAGGAGGAGGATGTGGAGCTATCACTCCATGTGTCCTTGAATGCCTTCTTCTTTTCCTTTTGCTTGGACTTTTTCTTGTTGAGTGGACAATCGGGCTTGTAATGGCCTTTCTTGCCACACCCGTAACATGTTACCTCGGGCTCGGATTTTTCGTTGGGTTGAGCCTTGCGGGATTTCTTCTTCTTGTGCTTCTTCATGAATTTGTGCATTTTGCGGGCAAGATTCTCCATTTATGAATCGCCGCTTGAAGAGGAAGAAGATGAGGAGGATAAGCTTTCTTCTTTTTGAACTTTGAAGGCGATGTTCTTTGGAACTTTGATCGGTTTTCCTTCCTTTTCAGCTTGCCTCCTCATGGTGATCTCATAGGTCATGAGGGATCCGATGAGCTCTTCGACCGGCATGTTCTTGATGTCTTTTGCTTCTTGAATTGCCGTGACTTTCGGTGCCCATGAGCTTGGTAGGATCCAAAGGATCTTCTTGACCATCATCTCTGCAGAAACATCATCTCCAAGAGATTTTCTTCCATTGCAAACGTCAGTAAAACGAGTAAACATTTCAGAAATTGATTCATGTGGGTGCATGGTGAAAGACTCAAAATCTTGACGGAACATATCCAATCGAGTATCCTTGACTTTGTTGGTCCCCTTATGGGTAACCTCCAATAGTTTCCAGATTTCATGTGATGAGGTGCATGTGGAAACTCGATTGAATTCATTACGATCAAGGCCGCAATGAAGAGCGTTCATGGCTTTGCCATCAAGCTCGAAATTTTTAATATCGGCTTGAGTCCATTTGAATTCATCGGGAGAAGAAAGAGAATAACCATGCATGACAATTTTATAAATAGGATAACCTATACTTCTAAGAAAAGTGGTCATGCGGGTTTTCCAATAAGTATAGTCGGTTCCATCAAAGAATGGAGCACGACCCAAAGAATAGCCTTCGGGGGCGAAAGAAGTTGAAGCCATCACAAAGGATCTTGAATTTGAAACCGGTGAAGGTATTACTCAAATTTTCCTCTGATACCAATTGTTGGGCGGAGAGTGATGGCAAGAGGGGGGGTGAATTGCCTTTTAAAAAATAATTAACAATTTAAAACAAAGTTAAAGGTGCAGCGGAAATAAAAGAGGCAAGACACAAAACTTGATAACGGAGTTCGGCTTAAACCAAAGCCTACGTCTCCGCTCCCAACTCAACCGTTGAGAGATTTACTACTGCTTGCTTTTTAATGGTTTTAGCAAGAAACCCACTAGACTTTAAGGTAGTCTAGAACCTATTACAGCTTGCTTTTAATGGTTGAGCAAGAACCCACTTGCTTTCAATGGTTGAGCAAGAACTCACTAGCCTTCTTACAGGTGAAGGCTAGCTCACCTATGACTCAAGCCTTTTAAAGGGAAGGCTTGACTAACCTCTTCACACCTTGAAGGTGGTGTGAAAACCCAAATGAAAGGAGGATGAGAGAAATGGGGGTTTGTAGGCACAAACCCAAATTGATACTCAAAATAATTAAAACAAGAAAAACCGTAAGAGGAGAAGCCTTGGGCGCCAAAGGATTGATTGGAGTTGATGAAGAGCGCTCCCAAGCTTCTTTGATGGTGCTCCTTGGATGTGGAAGTGAGTTGGAGCAAGTGGGGGTTCCTTGGAGGAATGCGTCGGAGGTTCGCCAAATGATCAAAAATGTTCCCGTGGGCTTCCTTGTGTTTCCGGGGCTTCCTAGTCCTTTATTTATAGAGGGGGAACCCTCAAATGGCCTTTGGGGGTCTTTGGAGCTGTTGGAGAGGCCTTCGGAGCCGTTGGGAGTCAAGTGGACAAGTCTGGTCAAAGCCCAACGGCTAGTTTGACTGGCTCCACCGGCTGACCGGTGCTTGGCCACCGGTTGGCCGGTGCTTTGAAAAAGGGAGAGGCCTCGGGCTCAGGCACCACCGGCTGGCCGGTGAGGAGGCCACCGGTTGGCCGGTGAGGAGGCAGTAGTTGTCCCTTCTGTCTGGGTTCCACCGGCTGGCCGGTGATGGGACACCGGTTGGCCGGTGGTCTGGACAGAAAAGATGCCTTCTGCCCAGGCTCCATCGGCTGGTCGGTGGTCATCCACCGGTTGGCCGGTGGACTGAAAATCAGTCCACTTTTGCCTTCTTTCTTTCTTGGCCCAATTCCTTGGCAACCTGAAATCATGCATATCATCCAAAAACACTTAAAACAAGATTAGATAAATAAGAGAGTGATTGTGATCATGAAAATTAAACCACGAGGGGTACGAGAGGTACAACAGCACTAAGGCGCAAATTGATCTCACTAGTCTCAACATTTTGGATGTTAATGCCTTCGAGAGCTAGCCCACGTACCATTTTAGTAAGCATTTCATGCATCGGATCAGTCGTCCTCACATCAATATCCATCTGAACTATTTCTATATGATGACAATGAATATATTCTTCCCTATGACAAGTCCAAATCTTATAATTTTTCAGAAACTCATTCAAGAATAAGTGCTCCCTCACGGAATCTCGTATGAATTGATATTTATTTTCACATTTTCTACATGGACAATCGATATAGTCACTTTAAAATCCTCTAGTGAAATCAATAAACCGCATAATACCTTCAAAATACTCTCTAGATGTTCTATTTTAAAAATTAATCCAACTCTTATCTATATTCGTATCTATACAACAAGAAGTAACATTTACACAAGACTTCATATTACAGACATTTTTAGAATTTCATATCACAAAATATATTTAAAATAAAGACTAACCAATTTCATGTGGACTTCAATTCATAGTCATCCAAAACAAAAAAAACAATTCACAAATGACAGGATCATTACATTATATTTAATTAATTATACATTTTATTTTTTAGAGTCTTCTAAAGGATAAGTAAATATAAAGTCAAAATTCAGTCTCAATTATAATATATGAATAAACACATTTTCAAGAAACACATTTTCAAGAAACACATTTTTATGAAATTTAAAAACACTTACACAAAAGAGTTTATCAAAACTGATATGTACTCTAAGAGGTTTTTAAGAAGTACTATCAAATAGAGCCTAAATATTAATTTATTTCTACAAAATAGTTTCACATAATTTGCATATAAATTTTAGAAGAAACCCACTTAAATAAAAAAACGCATTTTTGATAAATTTTCAAACACTTATACTAAATCATTTATCACAACCGTTAAGCACTATCATCAGTTTTTAGTCATGTCGACACATTATATTTTCTTTACTAAACACATACAAACAAGCCCTCAGTCTCAATAGAAACACCTGTAATTCAACACGAATCAAACCTATATTTCTAAAAGCATGCAACCAGAAAATGCCAACACGATGAATGCATAATTTTCTCAGTGCACACCACTGACCTTCATATATTTTTTCCAATGATACTTGAACCCTTTATAAGCACTGTAAGGAGGATCCCGTATATGAAATATCAATTGCACTTAAAAAATTATTTTCACATAAGGTAAAACATTTTATTCATGCCAAATAACAATGAAAAGGTAAGAAAACATTTGTACGTAGCATAACCATTGTAAACTATATCATCAGAAGCTTGGTATATTTTGAGGGGACCCTTGTGTATTCAACATTTTTTAGGTTACCAGTGACACGACATAAAATAATACCACAATTAAATTAGTAATGAAATATGAAGAATACTATCAAAAACCGACACCCCTCGCTTTCTTTCATGCTTGAGCTTCTCATAATAGTCATGTACCATGAGATAGAATTGAATTTTTTTTATTACTACATAGTCAAATAAAGAAGAAACCTTCATTATAAATTACAGAACAATATTATGTATTATCAAACTTAGTCCATTAAGATTTCTAGGCCATTCTTCTATCCACATGATGGGAAGCACTAATTTTTTCCATTTTTTTTATCACTAATTTTTTCCATTTTTATCAATATACTTCTTCATCAGTTTCTATCCACATTCACTGGTATATATGGGTTCAAATTGTATAGGTGGTTTGTTACGATGTTTCATTCTACATGGGGGTATTGTAGGGCTGCTTAGCAGATATAATATTTGGCATTTGGATTTTTATGGTTATTAGCATGATGGGTTCTATAGGCCTATTTATATGAGAGTGTTGGACGTAAGTTGGAGTTGATGACGTAATTACTAGTCTCCATACTTTTGATATTGTAGTAGATGCATAGTTTAGTGATTTTCCAAAATCATGCGGATAAACCTTAACATTTATGCATGGAAAACTTCGAAGTACAAGGATACCCACTTAGCACACAGAACCTTGACATTTGAAACCCCCCATTGTCCAACTGAAAAACAATTACAAGTTGTTTTGATCAATTGCTCAGTTACACAAGTCATCTAGAACATCCATGATAAGGACTAAAATAAAAGAAACTGTTGCAGTGTTATAAATGCCTAATAAAAGTATGATAAAAATGTAAATACAATTCAATTGTAACTTTTCACATTATGAGAAATTTCAAGAATTTCAAGTTTTTGAAATGAGATAACTCACCACTGTAAGCCCTTTCAACAATTCATCTTTTAATCTTCAAGACAAATAATATTCTTTCTGAAAACAGTGAAACACAACAACACATGAAATGGGCCAAGAAAGTTCAATTAATTATGTAAAAGGAGATTCCTTGAATTTGTACCTCTTAGGCGAGGGTGGGGGCAGAGGCGGAGGCCGAGTGAGGCATGGGGGGGGGGCTCCGGGTGTTGTGGCAGCGACGAGCGACATGCGAGGGAGAGGGGAGCCGACGGTGAGGGAGGCGGAGGCGGAGGCGGAGGTGGGGAGGGGAGTCAGGGAGGGAGAGGGAGTCAGAGGCAGGGGTGGAGGCAGCAAGGGGTGTAAGAGAGGGAGAGGGCACACACATCGAGGGAGAGGGCAAACGGTGAAGGTGTGGGGTTTTGGCGGGCGGGGGGGGGGGGGCTCTGTGCAAGGTGTGGGGGGGGGGGGGTTGATAGGCGTTTTTTCCCATGCACAATGACCGCCTTTGACGATCACTATTGCTAGTTAATAGCGATCGCCATTTGCGTTTGCCCGTTTCTAAAAGCGCAATTGACCCAATTTCTAGTAGTGACACCCAACCAGAGTGTCATATCTCATGTATAAGTATTTGTTAGATGTTTTATCCTCTCATTCAAAAGAGACTAGTGATAGTTTTTTCTCCTTGGTTTTCTTTTTGTAATATCAAGAGGGAAGTTTAGATTTCAAATTTCACAGCGAAATAATCCTTTCCATACTTTTCACCCAACATTATCCGAACATATTAAATTTCATTCTTTTTCGTGTTTTTATGTTATATATTTTTTTTCAATGAATCTAACCCTAAAAGTTCTAATGTTGGTATCATAAATATCACATTTATATTTGATGTATTGACGAAATCAATTCATATTAATCACAATCTCTCAGCAACATTGAATCACAATCTTAAAAAAAAAAAAAACTCCTAATTGTAGGTAGATCAATATTTGTACATGAAGTACATTTTGTACAACAAAGTTTGAAATTGATATTTTCAAAACCTTAAAAAAATGTTAAAACAAAAAGGTTAATCTAATTTGAGAGGTAATAAAAAAAAAAGGCCTGGATCAAAAGTAAAACGGTTTCCGATTTATTTAAAAAATTTCAGAAAAAATAGTCTGCCACGCACGTGATTTGACCCATTGGTAAGGTTATTCGAGAAAAGTTGCTTCGTACGGTTTGGGTAAAGACGCGTTTTTTTTCCAACCAAATCCTCGCTTCGGTCGTTTCACACTCTCCTTTGAATTTCATACAAACTGGAGATTGTTTTTCAGAAAAATCTACTGAGCAGTCGTCGCAAGTTGATCAGAACTGGAAATGTCTCTACATCGATAAATAAATACCGTCGGGGAAAGAGACCGTGGTGGGTCTTCTCTTTTTCCCATTTCTAACTCGAGGCAATGATATCGCCCTCTTGGACCCCTTATCTTTTCTCCTCGGAACTGACCAGTTGAAGCAGCGTCGATAAAAACAGATTTGTCAATCGTGTATTCCTCGTAGATTTACCCTTTTCTGTGTGAAAATTTAAAGTGCGAACACGCAGATTATGTAGCGGCTGTTGGGTTTCAGACGCATCTGATTAATTTGTCTTCAAGAAAGGGATTTCGAAGCTGCGTTTGCAAATTGGGGGAGAAGATCCAGATGGGTTGTTTCCCGTGTTTCGATTCCAAGGAGGAGGTGCATCTGAACCCAAAGATTGAACATCCCATGGTGATCCATCCTACTTTGCCATCCAGTATCTCCAAATTGGCTTCGGGTTGGTATTTTTTTCGTGATTGTAATTATATTTGAGCTGGGAATTCAGTGTTTCTTTCTTTCTCCGAGTGACGATGCGGATCATAGATACCGTGCGTTTTGTTTAACTGAAATGAGATATCCTGATGATTTTGGTTGCTGAGATCAATTCGATCTGTTTTCGGTGAGATGACGAGTTAAACCTAGAAGAACAACGAATGCCTTAATTCGCTCAACTCCACAGTTTCCTTAATTCCCTGTAAATTGGTTTTGCTGCTGCTTGGGGTTCTAGTGAGATCTGAAGAGCTCGCCTGATTGTATTCCAGGCTTCAATTTCTTGCTCTGTGACTATCAATTGTGAATGATGTTGTTTGGTTTTTAGGGTTTGGGTTTGATTTTCATCGGGTTCTTGCATTTTCAGGGGCTGACAGACTCAAGGCAAGAGGCAGCGCCGAGCCAAGAAAAGAACCATCCGATCAGAATAATGGAACCCATGGCAAGCTTGGATCTGAAGTTCATATTGCTGCTGAAACTTTCACATTTCAAGAGCTTTCAGCTGCCACAAATAATTTCAAGCCCGAGTCTCTCATTGGAGGAGGAGGATTTGGATTTGTGTACAAAGGGCGGCTTGAAAGGACGGGGCAGGTAACTATAGTGTTGTTTCTTGCTCCATATCGACCTAGCCTTCTCTTGGTAATTTTCCCTCCAATCATTCGCAGAGTTTGGAGTTGTTTCTATTAGAGGTGGCAATTTTGAAACCCGAAATGATTCGACACAAGTTTAACGGGTTTGGGTCTAACATAAATGGGTTTGGGTTGATCGGGTCGAGTAATCTGATGCAAATAATATTTGGGCGGGGTTCGAGTTGCCATTCCTGACCCTTCTTACTCGTGTAACCCGATTAAAAATACAATGATAATATAAAATATTAAAAATACAATAATAATTAGTTTTGTAATATATTTTATTCTTATAATTAAGTTAATTTGAAATAATTCAACATGTTTATAACACATTACTTATTTTAAATGGTTTACGTTGGACTCATTGTAAAATGGTAACATATATTTCATATTATTTAGGTTAGTTTTAGTCTAAATGGGATAGTTTAATTTGGTCAGACTATTGAGTTTATGTGATATTAACTAGATGGCCATGTCATGATGCAGACCATGTTATATGTTTAAACGGGTTGGTGGCTCGGGTTAGGGTTGACCCCTTCATAAATATGGGTGGGGTTGGGTCAATGCTGCTTAAACGGGTTCACAGAGCAATCAAGCCTACACGAACCTGACCCGTGAGCTCTAACTGCTACCTCTAGTTTCTATTGCTTCATATTCAAATTTGACCTCAAAAGTAACCATGAAATGTCATGAGACAGGGTGTGGAGAATTTATCTTCTATCACTTGCTGAGTTTGGATGCCTTTGCAATTGTCATAGATGCGGCCCTTTGCAACCGTCACTTGTTTTTACACTATTTTAGGCTTCGAGAATTATTTTTCAGATCTTGTTTTACGGACCAACAATAGCAAATGACCCAACACAAGTTAAACTTTACAAAACCGGACCTATTTTGTTTTGAGGACAAAACACTTAGTGACTACTTTATTCCAAAACAAACAGATTTTAATCACTGAAAAATCTTTTTGTAGTTAATAAAACTTACCCACCTTGTGAGTAGACTTTGTTGGACTCACCTGTTTTGATAATCTCAAATCATGTTTTGATAATCCCAAATCATGTTTTGATAATCCCAAATCATGTTTCATTTATATAAAGCATCTTGTTTCTCCTACAGGATAATCGTTTATGTGAAAATCATGCTTATCTCAAAGTAATACCTATGTACTGTTAATCTCATTACTCTCATTTTAAGCTTACAGTTCAGAATTTATCTAAGTATAAGGTCACCGATACGAGGTCACCAATACAAGGTCACCGATAAAAAGGTCACCGATGCAAGCCTGCTGTTGAACGTTACCGCTGAAGGTTACCGATGAAAGGTTACAGTTGGAGGTTGTCGATGTGCACCTGCTGTTGAAGCCTACCGATGTGAAGGCTACTGTTACCAGTCTACCGTTACCAGTCTACCGATACCCTTTGTCAAATTCTTATGATTATTCTAACGGTCATATTTGCTTACTTTAATGCTTCTGACTTAATTAATGCTTATTGTAGACATATCAGGAGACCATATCTTGACAGTACGAGGTACGAGAAAGATTACACGTGATGAACTTACTCCTATTTTCGGACCTCAAATATGGAAGAGAAGGCCGAGGAATAAAGATATATAGAGGCACAGAGAAAAACGAGTAATGCAAGTTCAGAAGTTAAATGCATAAGGAAGAAATTACTCAAGAACAAGGAAGAACCATTCAAGCACCTTCACTGCGAAGATAGACTCAAACTTCAAATTCTTCACTTCAAGGAGTCAAGAGCTGAACTAAAAACACATAGAGCCTTCTAAACTCTATCTCATCATAATTGCTCTATTGTGTTTCATTTTTTTTCCTGAGAAGTGTGTGTGTTTGTCTCCTGTGCTTAAATTGGAGGATACTGAATATCCTTACATCAAACTTCATCTACATTTGTTTCCCACGTATAACTGTGGAATATACCGTGTGTGGTTTGTACTGTTTGTTTTTCCCACGAACTGTGGAAGAGGGTGTGAACCCTGGACAGTTTGTGAAAACTGATGTAAAGCCCGATACAGGTTGTGTATCAAGTTTATTGCTAATATAAATTGTTTGGTGGTAGGTGATCACCAAGTGGAGAGGATTAAGTCTCGGCTTGAGACTGAATCTCTTGTTTTACTTCACTGGCACTATATTTTGTTATACTCTGTTTTATCTATTTTCCGCTGCTTATATTTGCTAAAACATAAAACTGTTTTGATTTCACTTTGATAGTTAGTTTTGGTTAGTGTGTATTTTTTTAATTCAGCAAACTTGTTTCAAAAGTTGAAGAAGTGTTATACACTAATTCAACTGAGGACTAATCACCCTTTGAGAAACCTGTTGACCAATTAGACATCTATATCTCTACTGCCTTAATTAACTGGGCCGTTTTCAAAATTTGGGGGATCTTTATAATAAAGTTTTTAACAGAAATTTTAAGTATGAACTCAGTTCACCCCCCTCTTGAGATTCCACTCCGACCAACAAACTTTACATGGGTTAGGGGACTTGCCCAACTTGATAAGCCCAACTCGATAAAAGGCCTAATTTTTTAGGCCCTGATTATTAAATGAGTCTAGCTTTAAAGCTCAATTAATAATAAGTTCGGGCTCGGGCAACACCTGTTCTTCAATGGTAGCGGTAGCAAATTTATCCTACCGCCAAGATTTATGCTACTGCTAATTAATTTTTTTATTCTGAAAATTTTGAACTATGTTTTTATTTTTGATATTTTGATTAACTGCATGTTTATTTTAATTATGAATGTTATGCGAAGTAATTTTAAAATATTTTAATTAGTTATAATGTATGTTTTAAATTATACTTCATTGTCTGTAGAAAGTTACAACATTCGTGTAAAATATTTTTTTATTGCCTATATCCATTGTTTTAATTGTTTCTAAAATATTTATTAATATTGTTAAATATTTTCCAAATGTTTTAATGTATTAAATGCATGAAAAATATGTCTATTTTTTTGAATTAGTTTGAACGGTTTATTTCAAATTGTTTTTGACTTATTATTATGGAGTCTATGAAATATTTAACGGGCTATTCAAATTGGTTTGAATTGGTCTAAGTTTTGAATTCAAATCCTTATTGTTACGTTTTTTATGAAGATTGATTTTCTCTCTCCTAAATAATTTTATTATTTTTGAATTGTTTTACTTGTGGAAGGTGTTTGTTACTCTTCGCAGTTTTCTATTTAAAGGCACGTCGAGCAACCTTGAATATAATCGAATACATTGGATAACATCTTCGACAACCTTTTTCCTTCAATAAAAAGCTGTGAACTTTCAATGTGTTGTACAATTTGTAAAGTCCTCTGCGATACATTGTTTCATCTTCTGGATGATTTCTCAAGTGCTGAATTACATCTTCTTCGACTTCTACTTCCTTGACGAGACAAACCAATCCAATACTCGAGAACCGGTACCTGTGTTTTATTCTTCTTCTATCTACTTCGTCTGGTTGCTTGAGTTTGGAAAACTTCTTCCTATCTTTCACGTACACTCTGTTTTCTGTTTATGATTTTACATTCAAAAGCATTTCTTGCTCTCTTCATCGGGTTGCGACTCTCGAATTTTAAAGTCAGGACCGTTCGGGTTGTGACTCCTGTAGTCTAAAATCAAGTATTGTAATTGGGTTGTGACTCCGCATACAAAAGTTAATGTGTTGTGAAAACACAAGTACAAAATTTAAACTAAGAGTATTACATGATCAGAGTTGCGCATAAAATAATAACTTCAATTCATCCTTTACTACTGTGAAACATACACTGGTTAATAAATCTCTGAGTATTGCATAAATAATATGCCATAACTTTTACTTCTTCTGATTCTCATAAACATAAACTCTTTGACCAAGAATATTCTACTAGTCAAATATTCTTCTGGTTAATTAAATTACATAGTCATGATGAGGAAAGTGCATATGTCGGACTATGTCAATGTCTCGTGCCAAGACCATAAACTTTGTGTCAATGCCTCGTGCTAAGACCATAATCTTTGTGTCAAGGCCTCGTGCCAAGACCATAAATCAATTTGGGAAAGGCCTTGGCCAATTCCACGTCTAGTCTGTCTCATGAGACCTATCGATGCACTGAGGGGCTATAGCAGGCCCCACCCGTCACATAATAAGTCCAATGCATTCCTCATCTCTCTAAATCGAAGTGCACATACCACTTTGATTTATTAAATTACTTATCAGTTATCATTCCAAGTGTCACATATTACTTGGTTTATTATTTCATATTATTCAAAGTGTCTCATACCATCTTGAATAATTTAATTTCTCATTTCATATTACTCAAATGTCCCATACCACTTTGAATAATTTATTTTCTTTATTCATAAAAGGCCATTTGAGTTTGATTACTTTCTTTAGCATTTACATATTTAAAGTAATTTATGCATATAAGAGTTAATAACTATGAATGACAAGTATGGTAGGCAACACATGTGTCAATAACTAAAGCACATTAAACACCAGTTTATCACATAAAATGACAATCCCTAAAAGCCTTATTATGAATGTAAACATTTTATATTTCAGAATGCAAAATTCTAAAATTAAGATAATTGTCATTCATATTTAAAACATGGACCTATCAAACAAAACATAACTTAATGATTGAAAACATTTATTGCGGCAGTTTCAAGTGTTTTAGAAAAATAAATAGATTATTTCATTCTTCTAAAAATACTAGGAGGACATACACTAGGGTAACTATTGTTCTTGTATAAATGTGGGTTAAAATTATATGAACTATATATACAAAGTGTATACACAATATTTTCTCAACCAACCCATGGTTTAATAAATTATTATGAAAATTATACATCCCACATATATAATTAAATCACCAAAAATTGGTTTTTATGAAAACCTAATTAGTATATGATTAAAACCCAAAGGTACATATGCACATAGCCGTACATACATATATAAGAGTTTTGTACAAAAATATAATTCTTTACATTTTACAAAACTACTTAAACGTTGAAACTCAGTATTTAGGAGTCTTAAAATCAAGCATATTAGAGGTTCATCTAAACCGGTATGAATATATATATATAATTATATATATATATATATAAATGATTATATAAGTTGTACATAAAAGATCTTAAATTAAATGCTTGATGACACTTGCATGTTTTATACCCATTAGGAACATTAGTTAATCAAGGGTGTATAAGTTGCAAAACATACCATAAAATAACTGAATATACAATATATGTATAAGGGTTTAACACCAAGATTAAATGAAACTTACATGTTTCATTAATTAAAACAAGGGTTCATTAATTTTATTTGTTCCATATGATATATAAAGGGTTCAGTTTTGAAACATATACATATATGCTTTCATATATATAAACTTCGACATATATTTATGTATTTATATTTATCAAACACATAAGAACTCAAACCCTTGCTCGATAGAGGGTTATGAACACGTTTAATATTAAAATTTCACCTGCATAAGAGGGAACAATTAGACATATTCTTAATCGTATATATATATATTTATATATGTATATACTTCTATATGTATATATATATAAACCCAAACCGAAACATGGCGAGACAAAAATAGGACTCTTACATTTTAAAACATCATTGCACATCCACAGCAGATTTAAAACCGGGTGGATTAAAATTATATGAGTGTATGTTTAAATTATATACCAGCATATACAAAGTGTATATTCAAGTTTGAAAAATGATGGCAATGTGTAATGAACCCTTACCTGATTTGAATGAGGAGAGGCTCAGGGAGGCTTGCTGGAAGCTTGAGAGGAGGAAGAACAACCGAGGGGTTTTGCGTGTAAAAACGAGTCATATATATATAAACTATATTATACATAAAACATATATATATTTTAATGATACTTGCTGGAAACCGCGGCCCACGCGGTATATAAAACGACCGAGGGTGCCAGTTTTGTGGAAGATGAGGGCAAAGAGGGTCCACCTGAGTCACGGGCGTGGAAGAAATGAAAAGGAGAAAGTGGAGTACACCACTGGTTCAGCGCATGCGGAGGAAGAAGAAGACGCCGCAGGGAGAAAATTCGGAAAATGGATGAACAGTTGGGATCAAATGGAGATTGATCCAGTGGTGGAGGAGAAACTGCGGATTTTAAAAAGGGATGGACGATTGCGATTAGATCGAGACTCGATCGGACGACTGCGGTACGACGCGGTGATTAAAAAAAAGGGACGGTCGCAATTAGATCGCGACGGATCAGACGACATACAAAAACGCGGAGGATATCCGTGGCCGTGGGAGTTCGAAAGCCGAACTGATCGGGCGGCTCAGATTGCGCGCGGCGTGATCGGACGACCCAGATCCGATCCCAGTTAATTTTTCGCCGTCCCACATCGAAACAGAGCGAACTCTGCGACTCCTTTATAAACTTGAGGCTCCTGGCCTAACGCCAGATTACTCCCTCTCCCCTCCCGGTATCGCCCCTTACCGGGTTCTTCTGCGGGCACACTCTGCGTCCACCCATGCCGCCGTGCCGCCCCGCACGGTGGCGTGCTGGTTCCTTGCACACGCACCAGTGCTCGCGCTGAGGGTAAGCTATGCTTCCCGTGCGCGCGACTTAACACGCACCCTGCGTGCGCATTGCCCCTGGGCCATTGCCAGGGGGTTGTGGGGTGAGAAACCCCATCAATGCCTTGAGGGCTGCCACAAGGTGGCCCTCGGCTAGGTGGGGTACTCCCCTAAATTTTAACAAAGTAAATATATTTTTTTATTAATTATAAAAACAGGTTTACATATGTATGTACATAGGTATCTTCAAAATATGAATTCCCTATTATAATCTAAATATTTTCCTTAGTTGTATAGATGCTAAGGTTTTAAAAACACAAAGTGATAAATCAATGTTTATGTTAAACCCTCTTTTTATTATTGTGGGTATTTCCGAGTCCCACATCGGAATACCCATATGTGTATTCCTCTTTCTCAATCTATAAAAGAAGGCCTCCGCCTCACCTTGAAGGTAAGAGGGTTTTCCCAATCTACATGGTATCGGAGGGAATATAATCCCGAACCCTCCCTCTAGATTTTTTTTTTCTCCTCTCGGGTTTGCCCTACGTGGCCACCCTCCTCCCTCCGGCTCTGTCCCCGGCGGCTCCCTTCTACGGCTAACCCTACGTGGCCACCCTCCTCCCTCCGGCTCTAGCACCGGCGGCTCCCATCCCCGGCGGCTCCCTTCTGCAGCTCCCTCCGGCGTCGACCCAACGTCGCCCCTCCATCGCGACGCCTCCCTGCGTCCCTCCGGCGACTCACGGCTCCCTGCGCCGCTTCCCAGCGCGACGATCGTCCAATCGCCCTCCATCGCGACGACCCCGCCCTCCCAGCGCGCGACGACCGGCCTCGCGCGTTGCTCCCTGGCGACTTCACCCGGCGGTCCTCCACGCTGGCTCCCTTCCCGGCAGATCCCTCCCGGCGCCCTCCCGTGATCCCGACGTCCACGCCGGCCTCCCCCCCTTTCCGCCAACGACCCCTCCCGGCGCATACATTCCAACAATTTTTTTTCCAGCCGCGACTCCCTCCAAGCGAACCAGTCTAGGCGAACCGGTCCAGGCGAACCGACATCCTCCCGGCATCCTCCCGGCTCTTCCTGCGCACGGCTTGCACCGACTCCCGGCGCCCCTCTCGCTGTTCGCTGCATCTCGCAGCTCCACACACTGCCCGCCATTCACGGCTTCTCGGCACGCCCGACCCCCCGCTGTTTCCGGCGCTGCCCACAACTGCGTCTTAAGACCGCTACCCGACGCTTCCATGGCAGACTCCTCCCCTCTGCCTCAGATGATCACCGCTTCGACCCGCCTCGTCGATGACCGGTTGGACTCCACAAATTTCTCCATCTGGCGAAAGATTGTGGTGATGTCCCTGATCGGGATGGACCTTGATCATCACCTTGAGGATCCTCCCCTGGCTTCGATTGACCCCAAATACCGTTCATGGAAGCTTGTTGATAGCAAGATCTTCGCTCTGCTGGTTAATTCAATGGATCGACCGGTCAAGGATGTCACCCGCACGATGAATACAGTCAAGGAACTCTAAGACTCCTTGAACATCATGTATTTCGAGACCAACAACCTGGCTTGGGTTTCCGATATCCTCCAGCGCCTGTCCCATATTCGACAGCAGGACCGGTCCTTCACCGCATATTTCATGGAATGGAAAGGGCTTCGTGATGAATTGCAGGAGTTGTGGCCCGTTCCCCAGACACCGGCAGAGGCTTAGACCCAGCGTGACCAACTCTGCATCTTCACTCTTCTCAGCGGCCTTGCTCCGGAGTTTGCCACCACGGTGATCGAGCTGCTCGCCAACCCTTCGTCGCTGGAGATCCCACAGGTTTATCATCGGCTGAGCAAGGCCCAGCGGGCTCTTCCCCCTCCCGCCCCGATTATCGACCACTCCGCTCTCGTCGGTCATGGCGGTGGACGTTCCTCGGGCCCCCGTGGACGTGGACGTGACCGTGTGGAAGGCCGTCCACGTCCCCTCTGTCAACATTGTGGCAAGCTTGGCCACCTGATCGACCGATGTTGGGTTCTGCATGGACGTCCATCTCAGCGCCCGAGGCAGGGACAAACAACGGTCCAGGAGGCTTCCTCGTTAGTCGCCACTCTTCCACCATCTCTGGACCTATCTATGGCCGACATCCGGCTGACTCATGATCCTCAGGACCCCGCAAGACCCAGTCCGTCCTCTGCTTCTCTGGCCCATTCTGTTCGCTCCGTTGCCTTTGTCGGCCGTCGCTCCCCTGCATGGATGCTTGACTCAGGTGCCCCCGACCACCTCACCGGTGATGCTGGTATGTTGACCTCTTACTGCCCTTATACCGGTTCATCACCCATCACCGTCGCTGATGGCTACACTATCCTCATTGCGGGCTTCGACGCGTGCTCCCTGTCTATCGATTCACCTACCCTCTGTGGCACATGTGCCCCGCATTCCATTTAATCTTCTTTCCATAAGTAAGCTAACAAAAGATTATAACTGTGCTGCCATATTTACCTCCTCTGGTGTTGTATTTCAGGTGCGGACTACGAACCGAGAACTTGGTAGAGGCCAGCTTCGGGACGAGGTCTACATGTTCGATGGACCGACACTCATTGCTTGCACGTCTGCCTCTGCTCGAGCATTGAATCTTCATTCCCGGTTGGGACACTCGCCTGCCTCCACCATTCATCAGCTTTTTTCAGACTTTAGTTGGCATAATTCTTTTCATTGTGAGTCATGTACATTTACGAAACATCATCGCACTACATACATTCCTCGAGTGGATACAAGGGCCTCACGCCCTTTTGATCTGGTTCATTCAGACGTGTGGGGTCCTTGTGCCATTTTGAGTCATTTAGGGTATAAATATTATATATCTTTCATTGATGATTTTTCGCGAATGGCTTGGCTTTACCTCCTTCGAGAACGCTCTGAAGTGTTTTTCACATTCCAAACATTTTACAATGAAATTCAAAACCAATTTTCCATCTCTGTAAAATGTCTATGCTCGGATAATGGGCGTGGGTATCTCTCCACTCCCTTTCGGCAGTTTCTCCAGACAACTGGCGTGGCTGAGCGGAAACACAGACATATTTTGGAGACTCCTTGTGCCCTCCTCTTCCACCGACAGGTGCCTCTGCATTTTTGGGGAGATGCAATTCTCACCGCCACCTACCTTATAAACCGTCTTCCTTCCTCTATCCTTCAGGGGGAGACTCCTTTTCGGGCTTTGTTCTCCTCTCTCCCTCTTCACTTCCTTCCCCTTCGCGTGTTTGGATACCTCTGCTACGTTCGCGACACACGTCCTGGCCTCTCCAAACTCCCCCAAATCCCTCCGGTGCATTTTTCTTGGCTACTCCCGCACTCAGCGCGGATATCGCTACTTCTCACCCGACCTACGACGGTATGTCATCTCGGCCGACGTTGCATTTGTTGAGAGCTCTCCATTCTGCCTTCCCTCTCCTCATCCTGACCCCACCATCAATGATTGTCTTCCTCTCATCATCCACCCTTCATCGGTGTCAACCCCTGTTGACACCCATTTTCGTCAGGTCTACTCCCGTCGTCCATCAACTGTATCCCCCGTCCCGGCCAATGATACCGTCGTCCCCGCTTCGTCCGATGCTCCTGCCCTGCCGCCCGACGACTTGCCCATTGCCTTACGGAAAAGCACTCGCTCCTGCCAGAATACTCTACTTGTATCTTCATATAGGGGTCTGTTCGCTCTGGAGACAGTTTCTATTCCTCGCGGTGATGCCAAATCTCACCCCGGATGGCTAGCAGTAATGCGGGATGAATTGCAGGCTCTGGAAGAAAACCATACTTGGGATCTTGTCCCTCTTCCAGCAGGCAGACGGTAGGCAGCAAATGGATTTACACAGTCAGGTTGAATCCCGATGGCACTCTCTATCGCCTCAAAGCCCGCCTGGTGTGGCCAAGGGCTTCGTGCAGACTTACGGTATTGATTACTTTGATACATTCTCACCAGTTGCCAAGATGGTCTCTGTTCGATTATTCATCTCTCTGGCCGCCCATCATTATTGGCCTCTTCATCAACTGGATGTCAAGAATGCTTTTCTACATGGATTCTTTGAGGAAGAGGTTTATCTGCAGCAGTCCCCCGGATTTTGTGCCTCCGATGCCGAGTCTCAAGTTTGCTGACTCCGCCGCTCTCTTTACGGCCTCAAGCATTCTCCCGGTGCTTGGTTCAGCCGCTTTAGCACGGTCATCACCGACTTTGGGCTCTCTTGAAGGACCACACTGTGTTCTACAGGATGACCTCCGCTGGCTGCATCCTATTGGTCGTTTATGTGGATGATATCATCATCACCGGCAGCGACTCTACAGGTATCACCCATCTCAAGGGGCATCTTCATCAGCACTTCCACACTAAGGATCTCGGTCCTCTCACATACTTCCTAGGCATCGAGGTCTTTTATTCTTCGGACACCATCTCCCTCTGCCAACGGAAGTATGCGTTGGATATTCTGCAGGATGCTGGGCTGACACAAGCCACTGCTGTCGACACTCCTCTGGAGTCTGGGGAACGCTCTCTTTATGCCTCCTCGACACTGTATCCACATCCAGAGCGGTACCGTCGACTGGTGGGTAAACTCAATTATCTCACCATGACTCGTCCCGACATTGCCTGTGTTGCTGGCAAAGTGAGTCAATTTATGGAGCATCCGACCACCTCTCATTGGGATGGTGTCATCCGCATCGCCAAATACATCAAACGAGATCCTTCCCGTGGTCTTCGCTACTCCCAACATTTTCATCTGCATATTGAGGCCTTTTGTGATGCTGATTATGCTGATTGTATTGCTACTCGGAGATCTACTTCTGGGTTTGCCATATTCTTAGCAGACAACCTCATCTCTTGGCGTAGTAAGAAACAAACGGTCGTCTCCCGATCCAGTGCAGAGTCTGAGTACTGTGCCATGACCACCGTTACTACGGAGATCCTTTGGCTTCGACAACTCCTCTAGGAGCTTGGCTTTCCTCAGTAGACATCTGTTCACATCTGGTGTGACAATCAGGCAGCCACCAAGATTGCTTCGAATCCTGTATTCCATAAACGCACGAAACATATTGAGGTGGACTGCCACTTTCTTCGACACTACCTGGAGCACAATCATGTCAGCTTTAGCCACATTTCGACGGCGGACCAGTTTGCTGACATTTTCACCAAAGGCCTCCCAGGGGCTCGCCTAACCTCGCTCAGTTCCAAGCTGAGCATCCACAACATCTGCAGCCCAGCTTGAGGGGGAGTGTGTCTGGTCTTGTATGATGTCATCTTTATTTTTTGTGGGACTCGTTGTCCAAGCTGGGCATGTCCAGCTTGAGGGGGAGTGTTAAACCCTCTTTTTATTATTGTGGGTATTTCCGAGTCCCACATCGGAATACTCATATGTGTATTCTTCTTTCTCGATCTATAAAAGAAGGTCTCCGCCTCACCTTGAAGGTAA
Organism: Viscum album; assembly: GCA_963277665.1. Lineage (NCBI taxonomy): Eukaryota > Viridiplantae > Streptophyta > Magnoliopsida > Santalales > Viscaceae > Viscum > Viscum album. The sequence continues at coordinate 150,444,337 of OY728143.1, forward strand.
GGGGGTTTTACCAATCTACAGTTTAATACATCATTAAGAAAAATCTTATATTAGTTTTATAAAAATCAAAGTCATAGTTTTATTTTAAAACCTTGTTTAAGCATTAAGAATGATAACATTTTCAAAAGCTTTTCAAGACATTTGAAATATTTGAAAGGTGTTTGAAATCCATACCTCATCTTAAAATCACACTAAGTGTAGCTAAAATATTGAATCATTATCCTTTTTAAAGTTCATAAAAAGAGTTTATATGTTTAAAAGTTAATGCTTAATTTAATTATTTGGAAAACTAATTATTCCTAGGTATTTTAAATTAAACCACAAAACAAGCAACGACTATAATTATAGCCGTTAGAAACTCAACGGTTACTTGAAGGCAACGGTCGAATTAAGGCCTTATAAAACCATGTATTAGGGTGTTCCATATTCAATACAACTTGGGTGAAAAAATGGTGCTCGTTATACCACTGATGCGCAGTGCGGTTGCAGTGGCTCTGGCCATACCGATGTTTATTGTGACGGATCTAAAAGATCCCTACTATTTGCTTGGGTTCTTTGTTGTATTAGGCGGTCTCCCTGTAATTCTAATAGGTCTTTTAGTAGGAATTTTTGGTTAGTTGGATTTTCTTAGTCTTGAAGCAATGTAACCAATTCAGTGTTTAATAAGAATGCCTTGTGTTTATTTCATATGTTTTGTTCAAAATGGAAATTACGTAAAATATCATCTTACAATGTTGTTATTACATAGAAGATAAGTTCGAGGCGTTACATTATCCCCCCCTTAACAAGAATTGCATCATCGCAATTCATTTCATATAACCGTGCTAAAAAGACTCTCTGATGTTCTTCACAACATCCCCCATCGTGGAGGATCCTCAGGTGCGGTCAGCTGAATACCCAAATTGGTGTTCAATTCCTCCGCTTTCCTGGCCCAGACACACCTCAGACAGTAAGGGTTAAACTCTTGCATTGCACACTTGGGCTTTCAGAGGGAGGCTCGAATGGTAGAAAGTTCAGAGATGTCCGAATGGACAAACACTCTAAGAACTCGTCGGACTGTCTCTTGTCCGAGAATGTCAATGTCGTAGACGGTTATATGAAATGAATTGTGAGGATGCAATTCCTGTTAAGGGGGGATAATGTAACGCCCCGAACTTATCCTCCATGTAATAACAACATTGTAAGATGATATTTTACTTAATTTCCATTTTGAACAAAACATATGAAATAAACACAAGACATTCTTATTAAACACTGAATTGGTTACATTGCTTCAATACTAAGAAAATCCAACTAACCAAAAATACCTACCAAGAGACCTATTAGAATTACAGGAAGACCGCCTAATACAACAAAGAACCCAAGCAAATAGTAGGGATCTTTTGGATCCGTCACAATAAACATCAATATGGCCAGAGCCACTGCAACCGCACTGAGCATCAGTGGTATAACGAGCACCATTTTTTCACCAAGTTGTATTGAATATGGAACACCTTAATCTATTTGATTAAAATTTTAATATGGTATATTCACCCCTCTTTATACCATCTGCAATTACCCATTCCGACCTATCATATATGATTTTTTCATGGTCACGGTTTAAAGAAGAATTTATGGAGCGGTTTAGCGGGCCACCAGAGGAACATTCAACTGAAACCGAAGCCCAAGAGAAGCCGGAACATGCGAAGGTAGTTGTTGAGTTCTTGGTATGGCAGCCTTCTTCCGCACTACCGGTTCCAATAGAGGTGACCCCGCCTCTTCAGGCGATCGTGCCGCCTAAGGCGCCAACTGCATCATCTAGCGTTAGGGAGTGACGGGTGCAATGCAGGAATGGAGTACTTCAACATGGGCACTGCAACTACGTTGTATTTGCACGTGTCATGCTTTACGTCAATATGGGAATGGAGCTGTATATCCTCTCAAAATAAGTGTAGTTGGTGGTCTCAGTGGTTGGCTACCATGTTCAAGCTCCTTAAAGAGTTGGTTGCAAGAATCAAGTGCGACATTAAGGTGTGCCCCATCCTTGCATGTAAACATGGGGAGAAGTCTGCAACAACCGTAGGTTCAGCTGGGTTGCAGGTCACCTCAGTTTGGAATTCAGGAAGCAAAAAATTTTCCTACTGGATAGGGGTAAGAATGGAAATATGATCCGACTGGATGGCGGGACACGACTATTTTTTGTACCAGCTGGTGGGTATGTGGTGTCAGCTTCACTTTCCAAGACCTTGGAAAGAGTTCTGTTGGTGGTATGGCATTAAAAAAGTCAAGGGCATTAAACCACACCTTCAGGGTATGGGTGCCACAGGTTGGTACAATAAGATGGGAGAAAAAACCTGGACGCCACGGGTCATCAAATTTATTCACTCGTGACTATTTTATTATCTATACCAATTTCCTTCAAGGGAGGGCCCTCAGTGTCTCTCACAGGGATTCTCTCACAGGGATGCTGGCGTTAATTGTGGGTGCTCAGCGGGCCCTGATTCATATTTTTAGGACCAAATCAATATAAATTTCAGCCTTCTGGAAATGCAGATGTTGGGAAATTTGAAGTGGCTTACGTATGGTATCAACGTGTTGGATACAATCCGCGAGATTGTGAGCATCATAAGCACCACGATCCCTAGGGACTGAAAAAGAGTACATCGGACGTGGTGAATTGGTCAAGATCCAAGCCCTAGAGCTGCAGGATTCACAGGACTTCAGTTGCAAAGACATAGCTGAAACTGTCTTTTTTAGAGGGGAAGGTGGTGATTTGGCACAACACCCTGACCTGGTGACAACAACAGAAGAAGCATTTTCTGATGTGCTCACTATTGTTTCCCTTGCCCAGAGGGTTCCTAATTCGCAGAATGGGGCACTTGTACTAAAGCCCAGCCCCCACCACTGCTGTTACATTTCATTCTGGGTTGTGCCTAAATTCTGTAAATCTGATCACTGGAGGGCAGGACCAACCACCTTGAGGACAAGGTGGTTTTTCGGGAGGCTGGCAGTGATAGGAATACATGGGCTGTGAAAGAGGGGAGGTGGCAGAGAGGTTGTTGGTTATGGAGGGGAATCTTCAACGGGGAGATTGGGTGGTCCAGCTGGAGTTGTTAGGGGTTTGTTTGCTGGATGGACAGGTGGGGAGTTTCTTGGGGAATATGGTGAGAATCCTGGGGATGGGGATCCTCTAACTGATTCCTGGTGGGGACCAGTTTGTTATTTCTTGGGGGAATATGCTGGGGGGCCCACAGGTGGTTAGAAGGGGCTGCTATAAATTGTCAGGGCTGGAAAGAGTGCAGAGAAGGGAATTATCTAGTTAGTTGGGCGGCCGTGAGACTTGGGCGAGGGTGCTGAATGCCTCTCGCACGGAGCTGCGTCTCCATCCTTAACATATTGAGTTCATTTTCTTTAATAGCTTTGGTCAAAACTATGTACTCGGTCTCTATTGTGGATAGGGTTTGAATGTATTATTATTGTACTTTGCAGCTAATGGTACCACCAAAAGCAGTAAAGACATGCCCCGTCACTGTTTTTTAAGTTTTTATATTAATTGCATAACCAGAGTCAACAATACCCCATACGAATCCCATAAAGTAACTGGGAACATCAAGACCCACTTCATAGCATGCCAATGTCTTCCTAAAATTTCCCATAAACACGGCATTTGCTGTTAGTAAAGTCCTATTGATTCAAAACAGGTTTGGTTTTGTAGTCCCTATTGTTACCCATTCTGAGAAATTTTTAAAAGACCCATTGATACAAAATTGGTCTGGTTGGCTGTTTTCTGCCTTTCATGGTAATCAGGGTCTTTAAACAGGTATAATGAATCTGGAATTTCATTATACAATCTTTGCTTGAATCTGTGCTTGGCTGGATATGAACTAGTTAAATTTATTGAAGTGTGTCTGCCTTGACATCAAATTCATGTGAATAAGCGCTTGCCTGTCTGTATTTTTTTCCCTTCCAGATTGTTGCTGTTAAACGACTAGACAGAAATGGTCTTCAGGGAAACAGGGAATTTTTGGTGGAGGTTCTTATGTTCAGTCTGTTGCATCACCCTAACCTAGTAAATCTGATCGGTTATTGTGCCGATGCTGATCAACGCCTTCTTGTCTATGAATTCATGCCGCTGGGATCTTTGGAAGATCATCTTCATGGTAATAATTTGATATTTCATTAGAAATTTAGGTTGCCTCCTCTGATTCACTGGTCAAAACTAACTAACCATTTGAGAGTAAGCAAGTTTAATATTTCAAATGTTGCAATATATTCTCCAATATTGACGTAAGTGTTTTTTTTTGAAACAGAACAAATACCTCTTGTTTTTTTAACTACTTATCATAAGTGGTAAGTTTTATTAATGTTTTCAGTTGTCATTACTTATTGAAACAAAAAGAAAAGAGAAACATATATACTGAAGTGGTACAAGTGATTAGTGTTATTAGCGCTGTTCGATAAGTGTGTCAAATGCAGCTCAAGATGGGAATATGGGCCAACCCTATCCATATGGGATGACCCATTGCAGGTTGGTGGAAAATTACCTCCACCCAGCCCAGCCCAGCCCATCAAGGACAGGTTAGCGGGTTGGGTGGGGCCAACCTAAATCAATTGTTGTATGTTTAATTGTACAGTAATTTTACCATAATTTTATTTATTATATTATCAAATATCGAGATATTAAAGTATTATAAATAAATAAATCAAACAAAAAAGGGTCTAAGAAAATAATACTGATGATTTAACTTATGGAATGATTATGGAGATTGACAATGTAATAATAATACTTAACTTTCAATGCCTATGAGTTGACATTCATTATATTATGTGCTTATTACATTTCATAGCATATTTTGTAAATATTATACATAAAATGGGTTGACCCATGGGTTATACGGACCAGCCCATCTAGCCCATGGGTTATACTGGTCATGAAAAGTCAAACCCGCTTTTGAGAGGGTTGATTTCTCTGAACCCAACCCTGGTTGGGCCCACATTCCCATCTCTAAAGGCATCCTATATCTGCAAAATCACATTTTCTTTAATTAAATTGATTCTTATGATGATCATGCAGATCTTCCTCCTGATAAGGAGCCGTTGGATTGGAGCAGGAGGATGAAGATCGCTGCGGGTGCTGCCAGGGGTTTAGAATATCTCCATGACAAGGCAAATCCTCCAGTCATCTACCGGGACTTCAAGTCATCCAACATATTACTGGACGACGGGTTCCATCCAAAGCTTTCTGATTTTGGGCTGGCAAAGCTTGGCCCCGTTGGAGACAAGTCACATGTCTCGACAAGAGTTATGGGGACTTACGGTTATTGTGCCCCAGAGTATGCCATGACAGGGCAGCTAACCGTGAAGTCTGATGTCTACAGTTTCGGGGTGGTCCTCTTGGAGATCGTCACAGGTCGCAAAGCCATAGATGAAATGAAGCCACCTGAAGAACAGAACCTCGTCAACTGGGTAATATTCTTGAACCACCATTTTTTGCATCCTTTGGCTGATAAGGTGGCAATTAAGGTTCATGTCGGGTTGGAGGTCTTGTGAACCCATTAAAGTTCAACCCTAACCTGATCTATTTAATTAAACTGGTTGATCTGACCCTATCTATTTATGAAAGGGCCAACTCTAATCTGACCCATCAACCTGTTTAACTTTAAATATATAACATAGACTGCATCATCAACATGTTAATATGACATAACCCTGTCTGTTAGATCGATTTTGGTCAAATAGCCTTAAATCTACTCTTTAGGTCCTTGTGTTATTGATCCAGTGGATTTGCAGGCGCGACGAGTGTCAAGTGACCGGCGGAGGATGGTGCGATTGGCAGATCCGAGGCTGGAGGGTCAGTTCCCGATGCGGGGTCTTTACCAGGCATTGGCAGTGGCATCGTTGTGCACCCAAGAGCAGGCGGCTGCCCGTCCCTTGATCGGGGATGTGGTCACGGCCCTCTCCTATCTGGCAAACCAGGCCCATGAGCCCAAGGTTGGCACGGCAAGCCCTGTGAGGAGATTGGATCCGGAGGCATCAGACCAGGGGGGCTCTCCTGGAGAAACGGCACAGATGTTGGTCCGGGGCTCAGACCGGGAACGGGCCGTCGCGGAGGCCAGAATGTGGGGGGAGAATTTGCGAGCCAAAAAGGTGCAGAATTGAGAACTAGTATTAGGGCTTGCTTGTTTTCTCCCACATTTGAACACTCGAGAATGGAGAAGCTACCATTGTTGGCGAACAAACACGCCCGTAGTGTTGGCAAATTTTCTAGGGAACAAACAGCCATTAGAGTTTTGCAGGAGATCCTTTGGTTAGTTTGTAAAGTTAATATGATGGTTGATCTACAGATAGCTTTCCCTTATAAATAGGTTGGGATTATTTCCAGGATATTGCGGTGGAGTTGAATGTTTCTTTGGTATGAACAAGAAACATTCTTCTTTGATGTTGATCTTGTCTTCTGTTCTTCCGAAGCTTGACTTAGAAATTCATCTTCCACTATTTCCTTGAGAGTGCATAAGCAGGTCCGCGATGGATTCTCGAACACTTTCTTCTTTGCCTTGCCTTTCACCGCCTACCTCACTCTCTGTTTGTAATTTATCTTTTTTTTCAAATTACATCCAGAAGCTTAAAATACAGTGTGTGTGTAGGGGGGGTATCATAGTAATATTAATATTTTATATAATTTTAAATAGTTCAGGAAGGTAGAAAATGAAGAGAGAGAGTAGAAAGAAGAGGAAGAGAAAAGAAAAAGGAAAAGATAGGATTGCACGGTCGTTGAAGCTCACTCCTTTTCTATAGAACCGAAGCCTTGAGGGCTTGGGTTTGAATGACACCAGAACACCCCCTAAGGTTATAAGGCGACTTAGGAGGATGAAAATTTTTATGGGAAGAGAGATGAGGTATATATTTTTTTGTTTATTACCCCATTGCATTATTTTTTAATTTTATGATGTATTTTTATTCTCCAAACGTAATGTTCTAAATTAGTGAAATAAAGTATTGCTATTTTTTATTATGCGGTGCATGTGACTTATTTATAGTATATACTTATACTATGATTTCATAAAGAAATTGAACATTTATTCAATTCAAAAAATAAGGGGTAAAAATATATTTACATAACTTATTAGATATTAACATAGAAATATTAAATTAAAATTTACACACATTAATTAAAGGAGGATATATTTAACATAATTGTTACATTAATGTAATTTTTAATTCACGATATGAATCAACATTAAAGGTGTTGTTGCTTACCCTATTTGTTCACACTATCTATCTACGTACTAGTTCTCTAGAACTAAAGGTGTTCTACCAAAGGATTTATACCCAATTGTATTGATATCCTAATTCCAAAAAATAACTAAACTCCACTCTGATACCAAATGAGATGTTCTCAGACCCGCACTTCTAGATTTGGTGAAAAACTTACATACTTCAAAACATAAACAGGGTATTAAGTTTACACCCCCATTTCATTCAAGACATTTTTGCTTCTTTTATGATGAGTCCAAAGTGGAATGTTTGACCTTGCTACAATTCCTATTCATCCTTAGATCCTATGAAAAACCTTTGAAAATGTGGAATGAGAACAAAAAGGTCAGTAAAAGACATAAAAATAATGGAATCCTATTAGTCCAGTGAAAACATGAACACTCATGATTTTTTTTTACATTTTTCCCATTAAAACTTTGAGCACATAAATAAAGAATTCTCATATATGAAAATTAACCTTTTCTCAAAGAAAAAACTTGAAAACCCAGTAGTAATCATAGGAAAATCATGAAGGCATCTTGAGGCATGTGAGAACTCATGAAAACATTTCAAACCTTTCACCTTTAAAATTTCATAAACTTTCCTAACCTCATGAAATCAAATGGTTTTCATAAAACCCCTTTTGCAAGCATAATATAAGCATCTTGGAGAATCATATTCATAGCCTATGTTCACTCGTGTTTAACCCATTTTGGATAACTGAAACCCAGTTAATTCCATAGGAGTAACTTATCTCCCTCATTTTCACCCTCAAAGACTAATCATTATCTAATGCATTGAAGAGATATATCAAGTTCACCCATCGTCATGAGCTATATCGGGATGCTCAAGTAATCTATCATGAATAAAAAATTTGTAGGATTCAACCTTTTCATCAGAAAACCCGTTAAAATTCATTTGAACCCATAAGTAAAACACTTTCCATTTTCACATAATCTTTAAGGAGAAATATCATTTTCTTTGAAAACTCTTAAAAATGAAAAATTACTAAAAGAGTGGGAATATGATCTACTCTGAAAAACCATGTTAACTTGTAGAGAAGTCTTGATAAAGAATAATGACTATGATGGTGGTAAAAGGTGGTCAAGCTGTATATGTTAAAAAAACATTTTTTTTTGCGTTGTTGTAAAAAGTTGAAAATAATCCATAAAAAAACATCGAAAAGATTCCTTTTTAAACACTTGAATAGAAAGTAAAATATAGTCAAAATGACCTTTAAATAAAAAATAAGAACATTCTAGATACATTTAAAAGAACCTTGACATGGAAGAAAAAGAGTTGGAGGGAAAACATTAAAACAAGATTTTTAAAAGAAAGTCTTTTACCTTAAGTTCCGTCTAGCTTCGTACGTTCTCTAAATCTTGAATAATAACATTATATTATTTATTTACTTCATTAATAAAATTTTTCGTGTTCATTACACTATAATTATTCCCTTTATTTTATTTATTACCTTGTTTTATTTATTTACAAAATGGTTAAGTTCACATTAGATGTTTTGAGTTCGTTTGGTTTATAGCCTCAAAACAAAATTTGTGTGTTGACCGTGGTAAAAGGGGTTATGGTTCTATTACCTATAAAATCTTAAAAATGTTACAATCATCATATTTATATATTAAATAAACTTTTAAAACCAACCATGTAAGGCTGTCATGAAAAATGAATCACACAATTTCATGGAGATGGTAGTCCATACATACATATGAACGACGTTTTCATTTTTCTACTGGGTGGAAAAGAAATAAAGTAGATAATATGATACTTTTCTAGAAACATAAAATATGTTATAAATTTTATATTTATTCATTATTTCCATCCTTATGACTAGCGTTGTAAGGTGGAAATGAAAAATGAATCACATTGCTTTTTGGAGGTGGTAGTCCACACATACGTACGAACAACGTTATCATTTTCCAATGACTAGCGTTGGGTAAGAAGGTAAGTAATATATTATCTTTAAAGAATAATAGTTATGTTATAAATATCATATATATTCATTTTATCCATCATTTTAACTATCCATATGATCTGACACTAGTACATAAATGATTTTTCACGTCAGTTTTTTATGATTTTTCACATCGGTTTTAAGGGACGTTATTGTAGGGGATGTAGTAAATAAAATTTTCTGGGTTTTCACGTCATTTATTGGATAACTGACCTAAAAAATAGTGCGTAATTTGTTTTTCACATCAGTTATCCAGTAACCGATGTGAAAAACATACGCACCATTTATCACGTCAGTTATTTAAAATAACCGGCGTGATAAATGGTTTTTCACGTTAGTTATTGGATAACCGATGTGAAAATAATGCGTACTTTTTTTTCCACATCGGTTATCCAATAACTGACGTGAATTTTTTTTAAAAAAAGATTACATTCATTCAACATCCACCCCAACAACAACCAGAAAACAACAAACAAGACTGTAGAAAAGGCAGCGGAAAAACCCACAAAATAAACATACAATTGAGCTTTGAAATAAACTAAAAACCAATCAAACCTGTAAAATGATTTTCCCATTCAATTTGTAAATGTCTCAACTCCTCTACAGTATATGACCTTTCATCATCAAAAAGCTACAAAAATAATATAGAAATCATTTAACTTGAATTTTCAATAAAACATATTAAATATTATGAAAAGCTTTATAAAGAAATATAACCTTATGAAACTTTGTAACTGTCTCGGTTGAAATTATTTCATACATGAATCTTAAAATATAATATCCACATTCAGTTCCACCTTATTGTTTATGACACAATTTCAAAGAGATTTCAACTCAAAATTACATTTTTAATTAATATATCCACAATTTAGTAATTATAAATGAAAATTCACCTTAGCTTTTACAAATTTGATCCTGGCACGCTTCTTATTTGTCTTCTCTCTAAAGAAATTCCATGCCTTGTTTGAAAATAATATGAATATAATAAATTTTATTCACTATAATATAAAAAATTATTAAAATAAGAAAACTTACGTGTTCAATACATTCTTAAAATTTTCTCTCACTTCACTATGGATATAGAATATCCAATACAATATCTTCTCTCTTGAAAAAAACACCCAAAATCCAATGAACACTGATATAAAGGAAAATTTAATATGAGTTGTTAATATGTTAAGTGATATATAACACATTGTGAGAAAAAATATTTCATACCTTTTAAGATATGGAAACATCCAACACTGAATGATCACATTCTTCTAAAATCTTTCAGTTATATAAACTTCTCTTTTAGCATCGGTCATTGTCAAAGCTATAGGAGAAATAAATTGCAGGTCCACCCAATTGATCTCCAACTACAAGCTCCATGATATCATTTTTCAAAAGCCCCACAGTCATTGCACGCCCACAAATAGAAGCATAAAATGGAATGTCATATACTCCCAATAACAAATCTGAGTATGTTGACAATTGATCAAGTCCAGTAGAATCTGTATCTGAAGTCACGACACTTTGAATTTTTCGTTGTCTATATAATATTTATTTACCTTTAAAGTATTCCTGTAAAAAATTAGAGAAATATATAAAATTTAAAATGAGAAAAAATTACTAACAAAATGAAATAAAATATAACATATACACATACCTCTATGGTAATATGTCGAAGTAGTCTAGATGACCAAACTAAAAAATGACCAATACTTTTTCCAACTATACTCACGTAATCTATAGGACATGGTATTTTTACTGATCTATCTATAATATCCTATAGAGTGACCCTATAATGCTCTATCTCAATCTGGAGGTGATTAATGCTATCAATGATATAATATATCATCCTATATGAAATAATATGATGAAAATCATCAACATATAACTCACAATAACTTGGAAGCTGTGGAGGAGGGGGTGTTAGGGAAAGATAAGAAGTGGAGTCTGGAAACACAGGTGTGTGAGTATGATAAGGAGGAGGAGTGGGATCTGCTGGAGGAGGTGGAGGAGTCAGATCGGTAGGTCAAAACTATCCTTGCATGCTTGCAAACATCACCCATACCAAAGCTCTGATCCTGTCCTCAATCATCGCTTGAATATCCTGAACTTTGGCTTCCAAAGATTCTATTTTTTTATAAATATGCTCCTTTGAAGAAGCTTCTGAATGTGAAAACACTTTTCTTACCGATACACCTATCGGGTATCCTCGTACACGACCTGAGTGTTCGGGATATCCCAATACTATAGCTAAAATATCATGTCTACCCTCAATAATAAAGACCCCATGCATTCTCTCCTCCTCAAGAGAATCCTGTATGTAATATTTGAAAAAATCTATAATGAATCACAATATATAAAGAGTTGATTTAACTTTGATAAATAAATAAACATCTTACAATATTATCAGCTATAACTCTTAACTATTCCGTAAGATATTGTCCTTTTTTCCCATTCAAGCCCTCTTCTATTTTTCATGTCTAGCAGGGGGGACCTCTCCAGATCCTGATGACTCAACTCTTAGATTTTGAAGTTTTTCTTCTAGCATTGTTCTTCCAATAACATATACTCTCCTCAAGATAACGTATGAGGGTATACATTTCTAGCTTGAATATTCTGATGAGATCTCCTTGATTGTTTTAAATTAAGAATTAAGAATAAATAAATCATTAACATGGCCATTGATATAAAAAAGCATCTAAAAAGGTAACATTTCACCTTCTAAAAACTCTTCTCATCTACTTTCAAAAAATTGTATCCATGTATCTTCATCTATAAATGGATATATATCACATGGATTTTCATGCTGTCTATTCCCAAAAATGAATTGTGATGTGAGGGATGATTTAAAACCCCTCAACCTCCTATCCACCAATGATAAACATTTCCTCCTAACTCCTCTAGTTTTAGGTATATCATATGTCATCTGATAAGAAGGGGAAAAACATATATTACTACAAACATTTCAAGATAAGTAAAATAATAACAAACACGATTACCAAAACAATATCCCACAATAGTGATAATGTTGCTTTGTCAACACCTCACAAATCTTTAAACAAAATAATAACTTTACTTTTAGCCTGTACTGATATAAAAGTATTGAATTGTTTTGAATTTGGACCTATTGGAATATCATTATCATCAAAGTCTAATGGTATCCTCTGTTCTAGGGTATGAGCAACTAATAATTTTGGTAAATTTGTGGTGCCACGTTTACCAAGCCTCAAACTCTTTTTTCCCCTATGGAAGTAGATGTCTCATGTAAATAAGGATGAGGAGGCTCATCAACAAGAGCATGTGTAAGTTCCTCCCCATATGTATTGGTATGATCATCTCCAGAAATATGTGGTGGATTAGAGGATTGATATGTCATTATTCTATAAATCAAAACAACACCAATTAGTATAAAAATATACAAATCCAATAATTACATAGAAATGTAAATAAAAACTAACAATTATAAAAAAAAGAAAAGTAAACTAAATTTAACACATTTTTATTCATATTTTTTATAGTTAACTAAAATGATAACAATATTAATGAGAGATAAAATAAAATAAATGAATAAAAACTACATAATATTAATGAGATGAAATGACATAGTAAAAATTCATCAACCTGATAAATCATTTTTACAACAAAAAATAATTCTTTTATAATAAACTCTTATACAATATATTTTGTTTTTATTTAAAATGTTAAATTTATAATAAACTCTTGTAAAATATATTTTGTTCTTATACAATATATTTTTGTTTCATTTAAAACTTTGAATCTATTAGAAATCAAAAGCTTTTGATCCCAAGCTAGGATAGGAATTTGTCACCTAGATTTAATTACAATGTATTATCATGTTTGATTCACAAAATGAAAGAGTACAAATATGGTAACTATTCAATAAGAAAACAAAGGGAAAATTGTTGTTCTATTTGGTTTGTAAAATAGAATAGCCAAAAATAAATATTACACACTGCACCCATGTCGAAGGTATTAACTCATTTATGAAGCATTAATATTTAATAAAATGAAGTTCCATGAAATAACTAGTTCACTAGACAAACAAATGAATTCCATTCAATATTAGACCAGAAACACCATTATATTTTTCAACAATCATTAAAAATAAACCATCATCAAGTGAAAAACCCATTATTACTACTAAATTAAACTTGCATGTGGAGGGTTGTGAAGGTTTCCTAGTCTATAGTTGTAACATTGGGCTAAATTCACAAAGAACAACAAAAGAAAATAAACTATCAGTAATGTGAGAATGACTGAAAAGAACACCTGGTTAAATGCACAATGATGAACCTGAAAAAATCCGAAAGTATGAAGATGGTAATGTGAGAATGAAAAACACCTGGTTGCACAATCGTTGGTTAGAGATTTGAAGACAAAGAATGATTGAAAACAGAGAAGTGAAATTTTTTTAGGCTTAATTCAGATCTATTTTCAATGTGTAACCTGAGAATGATGAAACCCTATGGCTCAATTTAGATCATAAGGAGAGATTTGGATCACCAGATCGAAGAAACCAGAAAGTTAGGGCTTCGACAAGAGAGAAATGAGAGCTCCGTAGCAATAATGGAAGGTCGCGTAATGAAACCCTCAGGAGATACATAAATTTTTAAAAGTTTTTTATATCAGTTATATTATAATTTATGTGAAAAATGGATATTAATAACTCTTTCACATCAGTTATACTATAACTGATGTAAAAAACCGATCTTTCATGTCGGTTAAATTATAGAACCAATGTGAAAGAGCGGAGAATACTCACTTTTTCATGACGGTTTTCATAAAACCAATATGAAAAGGTAATATACCCATATTTTCACATCGGTTATAAATAAACAATGTGAAAATTTCACCTTAAAAAATAGTTTTTTTACTATTTTGATGATGAAAAACAAAATGCATTGCTTCATGGAGGTGGTTGACCACACGTACACACACACAATGTTTTTATTTTCCTTAGGATGGAAAAAGAGACAAAAAAATGTTATAACACAATCATAATAATATTTCATTATATTAAAGATAATAATGTTATTTTTTCATAATTTTTAAATAATATTTTAAGGAGGTAGAAGAATAAATAAACATGAAACACTCAGTTAATAATTATACCTCTTCTTTGGAAAACCTCCCTTGGATTACACCATAAGCCTTCTTAGGCTGGTATTCTGGTGAGAATAAGACCTCTAGGATGTGAGGATGAGATATGGGAATGGATTTGGTTAGGGATTTTCTGATATAGAGTTCTCAAAGAGTGTGAATAATTAAGTAGAGGAGGTTCCCATTTATAAGTGAGGGGAGTGACACACTTTTAAATATTTAATTTTTTAAGTATATTATATGTCTTTATCAAAGGAAAGTGAAACCAAATCAAAATATTCAGAATATATTATACAGATGATTAAAAATCCACTCATCTAATAAAATTTAATTTTTTATGATATTTTAAACCTTATCTCTTAGTTGTAACCCCCTCGTTAACTCTTTTAACCATTACCGTGGTGACAAAGTTTTACCAAGGTTACTATTTATAATGGATAAAACTGAAATTAACCTTATTACCAAATTTTAACCTTATGATTCCAAATATGAAATCCATTATATTATATTCAATTTCTAGAAGTGGTAAAAATTAATTTTAATATAAGCACACAAACTGCAACGAAAATAGTTTTTAGAAAAATACCCCTTTTAAGCATAAAAATAATTTTATACCAAAATCAAGTATAATGATTATTATAATGAAGTTAATTAAATTATTTTTATTAAAATAGGTCTAATTTAACTTTAAAATCAATCCAAAATATAATTATACCTTTTAAATAATTGAAATGAAATGACAGTTGCAATAAAAATTAGTATTTTTCAATATTCACCCAAAAATAAATCTTTTCATAAAAAATCCAAAAAATTCACCCTAAGATAAATCCTTTATACTAAATAAAAAATTAATTCCTTTTTATCATATTAAAATTATAAAATTGGGAAATTTAACTTTTAAATAAAACCATGTAATACATGGAGAAACAATTTAGTTAGATAAAATCATTCCTTTTTCATTTGAAAAGTTATATAAAATTATTTATAAAACTATGATGAATATGAATCCATAAAATGAATAATTATAAATCATAATATTGATTTATTTCTAGTATTACTTGGTTTTTCACAATAATTGAGTCATGGAATCATAACATGGGATAATCATACGACATTACATGGAATATGAATGAGCAATACCATAAGGTTGTTAAGTGAAGCATATGACCATAATAGAAACACGATTCATGAAAATGGAATATGGAATAAAGATGTTTCAATCATAGGAGTGTGGAACATGTATAATAATGAAATATGATAACATTGTGTATAAATCCCACACATAAAATGTGAACAAAGCTAGCACCATGTTCATGCATAACATATGTTTACAAATTATCAATTCATAAAATGAAAACAAATATAGAATTATGTTCATGCATAATACATATAATATCATTAGATATAGAAAATTATCTAATGAAATGGAGGGATATATAATTCCAAGCCCACCTGTCACATCATAAAATTCTCATAATCACACATTCCACATAGAAAAGAAAATTATATCAATCATAAACATAAAATGAAACCATAAAAAATGAGTGGGTTTCTTACTGGTGTAATACAACATATATAGATGAATAAAACAAAGATGTTCCCCAAAAGAATAATAAAAGTCATAATTTTTTATATTTAAGGGAATAATTAACAATGAAAAGATCATATTTCATGGAGAGGTGGATAATAAACACAAGAAGAATTGAATAGTGTTTTTTTGGAAAATATTTTGATTATAAATAATAAATATATCATATAATTCATCCTAATGACACAAGAGAATGTATATCCATATAATAATAAAATGGAAAGAAAAGTAAAATACCTTTAGAATAACTTTTTAGAATAATCCTAGCAAAAATAAAGAAGATGAAAAGATAAACCCAAAAGAAGAGTTTGGTTCGAGAGTCCCATTATGAACATGGTAACATAAGAATAATGGATTAATAAATGAGATAAAATGTAAAGTACATGTAAATATACAAATAATAATAATAAAATATTATAATTATGCGCATAAAATTCCATTATCTTCTAAAAGAATATTTTTAAAAAGAATGTGTTATTGGAGAGAGAAAGAATGGTTGATTTTGTATGATACATTATTCTTTATAAATGGGTTATTACAAAGGAAAATATCCTAAAAGAGAGATAATTTTATAAATAGAAATTAATATATTTTAATATAATTCATTAATGGAGAAATGATAATAAGTAAGAATTCAAACCCAAGTGAAGAAAATCAGTGTGGAATTCCCTTGCCTTAGGTCATGTTTTGTTTCATCATATTTATGCATCTTGTATAATAAAATTATAATTATTAAAAAAGTAATAAATAATTTTATTATATACATTTATGTTATTATTTATCAGTTATAACCATTATAATTTATTTATTTATATTTTTTTGTTAAAGGTGAAATGGTTCAATGAAATTTTTTCTTTGAATTATCCCATTTTCATTTTTTTTTCATATTGATTCTTTGTAATTTATCTTTTTGTTAAGTATTATAAAAATGATTATAATACATTAAAATAAATTTATAAATATAATATATAGTCTATAATAACCATAAATGTAAGTGGTGATAAGAAAAGCACTAAAAACATCCTCATAGGGGGACGAGACTGACCATTAATGAAACTTATCAAAAAGAGGGGGGGTATATATACTTTAAATATATTAAAAAAGTTATAACACATAATAACAAACTTTATTTTTTATATAATTCTAAATAGTTTAGTATGGTATAAAAAGAAAATATTTTGAGATAGTATAAAAAAGAAAAAGAGAATAGAAATAGGAAAAGAGAGGATTGAGGGGTTTCCTCTTCATTAAAGCTTAATCCTTAATTATGGAAATAAATCATTAAGGTATTGGTGTTGAATAACACCATAAAATAACTAAAGTTATAAGGATACTTAGGAGAAGAAAATTGGGAAGATATTTGTAATTAATAATTGGATGGGAAGTGATTTTATAAGGGAAGAGATAAGGGGTATTTATAATTGAGGAGATGAGTATTTTTGGATTAAAATATTGAATAAATTACTATTTTAAAATTAAAACTTTCAATAATAGTCATATTGGTTTTATAATTCCTATAAATACTATATATTTCCTTCATTCACTGTTAAATCCAATTCCTCTCAGGGTTTTATATTCTTTATTTTCAAAATTCTCATTGCATTGTTAATGCTTTTTTTTAAATTTTTACAGTGTTTTTAACATGTGTGATAATTATACAAGATCAAAATGATACAAATTTTTCCATTAAAGTTGTTTTTTTGTGTTCATTATCCGATTATACTATTTTTAATTTTATAGAGTATTTTTATTCTCTAAATGTAATGTTTTAAATTAATAAAATAAAGTATTTTTGGTTTTTATTATACGGTACATGTGACTTATTTAAAGTATATAATTATACTCTAATTTTATAAGGAAATTAAACATTTAATCAATTCATAAAAATAGAATAAGGTGTAAAAACATATTTATATAATTTATCAGATCATGACATAAATATATTAAAGTAAATTTTACACACATATTAATTAAGGGGGAAAATATTAAAAAATGACATATTGAAAAACTGGGATGTTACACACATGGAGTGAACATTCAAAATAATCAACATTATCCTACCATTTTAACACTTTCCATGATCCCATGAAAATTCCTATCTCTTTGGATTGGGCTCTACATGGCCAGTTTGTTAGACTCTTTCTTGATTTGGCTAGGTAATGATTGTAGATATTATTTTTGATTTCCCAACCTTGATGAAGGTCACTATTCCTTTACACTTATCAATGGTCATGTATTCTCTTAAGATTGGTCTCATATTCAACCTTCTTCCCATCACTTCAAGAATCATAATCGGTTCTTTAGGAGGTTTGGTTGTGTAATGCCTCTACCCAACTTACCTAAATACAAATAGTGCTTGAGATGCTATTAGTCCTTAGGCGAACTTCCTCATATGCCATATGTTACTGACTAGCGGCAAGGGCCTAAAAAATTTATGGGGATACTATTCTATCAAATATAACTTACAAGGTGATGGATAAATTCTATCAAAAATTCATTATGACCTATCAAATAACCACACATAAAGTAAAATAATAGTCTATATTTTGTATTAATAAACTGAATAGTAGTATAATAATGAACATAAACAATAGGAATCATAACTAATAAACAATATGGACCCTTTTCCAATACATATTCATAATATAAATAAAATACAGTGGTCTCTAACCCAACTCACTAGACCATCTCCCATAGAATAATTAGCCTCCGATACACTACTCATCCCAAGCTATACATCAATCTCCAAAATGATACTTGTTCCTAAAAAGAAAAAATGAGGGTCTATATACTGAAATTGAAACCTATTCCATGTATGTAGGTAGGGGTGAATCTAATGAACTAATAGGATTCCTACACCCTCCTTAATTAACTATGTTCTAGTGATTAAGTAGATGAGTGCTCATGTCTATAGTGAGTGAAACTGAAATCACCTAAAAGAATAAATCATGCATGTTTATAAAAATTCATACCTACATGCCATCATAGATAAAAGATACATTAACATAAAAGAATCAACTAATACTACATAAATCAAGCTAGGTCCCACCTTCCTGTGATCAAAGTCATGTATACCCTCATGACCTATTGAAGTATACCACATAGTATCTCTTTTCTTATTATAAACTATTACCAAGAGATATCACTAGATATTCTAAAATAATTTCTCCAAAAAATATCACTTGACCCATCCATTTTATCACTTCCCATCAAATATTCAAACCTAAAATATCAAGGGAAATAACAATCATAGCATGAAAACAAAAAAATGAGAAATCAATTATCACCTAACCATTAATGAATTTTTTTAAATGATAATAAAAAAGGGAGGTCAAATAGGACCTAATAAATAAATAAAATCACCGCAAAAATCCTACGAGAAAACAAATGGATAATAATAATGAATCCTAAACAAATGAAATAATAATAACATCACTCACGAACTACCCTAAATCACCTCATTGGTCCTTACCGAAGCTATTCGATAGACTAACCATATACCACCTCTGGAATTATCTCATAAAACTTCTCATGTTCCATAGATATGGTCTTACTATGGTGAAGAAATATGGAAGAGAATCCTTCTTTGAGGTAGGAAATTTTAGTTCCATAGATAGAATCACCCTTACCTCTAAGATCTAAATCCAAAATTGCACCAAGTCCAGTCACTTGTAGGGAAGGGAACTGTTTAGAGAAGAATTTTCATTATTGGATATATCATCAATGCTTGTGAACTTATAAAAATACAAGTCATAACTACTCACTCAATCACAATCCTTGAGTTTATCCATGACATTGATTCCACATCTAGGCCATAACGTTATATCCGTGGTCATCTTAGATATTGCCTCCAAGTCTGAGATAAGTTTCTAAATCAAACACTAACTCATATGCTACATGCCCAGTATCTCTATCTCACACTGATAAAATACTACTCCAAAGAGATAAACTAACTCCACTAAAATTACATGATCCGAATCTCCATAGAAGATCATCATAATAAAGGGACTACTTCCCATGATGGTTACCTCGACCCAGGGATGAGCCCATAAGGGGAATAACGCGGTAGGTTTTTCCCCTCATCGTCACCTTCTTCATCCCGGGTTAACGCAATGACCCTCCCTATGCTCAGAGAGTTCTTATGGAGATTCCTCTTGTGGTGGCACTTTGTGGACACGGTGGTCTCAACCCTTTCACCATTATTGTCCTCTTATCACCCGATTCCTTTTCGCTGGATAGGGTCTCCCATGGCGGCATGGTGTCGGTCTATGACCTAGTTTCCAGATCCTTGGCCTAAGGACTCTACTTTGTCTCTGGGGTGTGTGGTGGGTGTTTTCCATGGTCTTCACGTGCGTACTGGTCAGCGTTGACGGGATCTAGGCAACCGGACTACCATCTGGTGTTATGGTTATTTATTCTACTTCCATCTTCTTTGCAGTTGTCTTGGTTTAGGTTTTGTTGGTTCATGTTGCTGTGTATGCGTGATTGTGTTGGTTTCTCTCTTTTCTGAATCAACGGTTTGTGAATTTATGGATATTTGTCTTCTGCAATCCGTGTTGTTTCTCTTTGAAGGATTTGACAATGGCTCAAATTTGATGCAGAAATCCTCATTTGATTCTCAGTTGGTAGCAGATTGTTATATGGTATTTTTTTTTATTTTTTATTGTATGGTTTTCTAATTTTTGTCAGAAGGAGGGAAGTGATGCTTTTTTGGAAGTTTTGGTCTTGGTGGGCTGTGACTCAAGGGATTCTACAACCATTATCTTACAAGAAGAAGCTCCTGATGAGGTTCAGGGAAAAGCAGTTTCACTATTTCATGGATTTTCAGAATTGGATGTTTGAGAGGGTATGGATTTGATCATCTATACTAGGCCCATGCTCTTTGTCTTGGGACAGCTATCCGTGCTGCGATGAGACAATGAAAGCTGGTCTTAATGGTTCTGTTACTGGGAGGAGCTTCTCTCTTGTAGTGAGCATTGTTTTTGATCTTGAGTTTTGGTCTTTTGGAGACTGGTTTATTTTGTTTAAGTCTTGATGTCATGATAGTTTACCCCTCATCCCTTAAAAGGGGGTTTATTTCAATAAAAATTAATTTTCAGTCTAAAGGGACTACTTCCCATAAATATGGACTTAGTTGTAAATCAAAATTTCATTGATACTATTTCCTATCTTGAATAATGAGTTTAATCACAAGGTCACTACTATAAGGAAATAATGATTCCAAACAATCATTAAGAGTGTCAATAACCATTCAAAGGATGATGGTGAATGGTTTCACACACCACTCAAATACTACCAAGGTGTCTTACACCATCTGAGAGTCATCACATGACCAGATCACCCTTAGTGCATAGTTAATCACTAAGTCTCACTAGTATCCCTTGACATAGCTTGATAAAGTTGAGGATAATTAGTGTCCCAATCTCAAATATAACCTCAAAGGGTATCCCAAAGTTTCTATGGACATATGTGAACAAGGAACCCACTAAACATCTCAACCTAATATAACCAATCCATCACCCAAGGTAAGGTTCTACTTATGGATCCTATGATATCATGTATCATTATGTAGTAGGAAATAATATACAAGGTAACCATAAATAAAGACAGATCACACTGACACACATGCTTTATAAAACTAGGCATTTCCCTGATGAAGTCCACTGGACCAAACCATTTATCAAAAAAAGTTTTATAACTTCAATTTAAAAATTTGATCTAGATAAATTGTAACAACCCCAATATTTGTAAAATAATTGGTTTTCATTCTAGAATTAAATAGTTAAATTCATTATAAATGTAAAATTAAATATGTGGCATTTACAGAAATTAAGTAATCTATACAAATAGAATAGCAACCTCAACTATGAAAGTATAAATAAAATTTATGTTTCCTATAAGTGAAAATATGATATATTCATATCATGGAATAAGTAAATAAATGTTTTGAAAATGATAAATTAAGTTTTGATATTTTTGTGACACATAAATTTTTATTTGCAATTTTATAATTAATATAATGATTTAAAAGAAAATTTATATTCATAAAATAGATTTATAAATTAATATTTTTTTGTCTTATGATTATAAGATAATTTTATGAGACCTTAATTAAATTTTCAAAGTGTCATAAAAGTAGTTATAATTTTAAATTCAGTATTTTTTGAATAAATCAAAATTTTAATTAAAAAATAAAATTTCTCATATTTAGATTTTTTTTTCATAAAATGGAGTTCATTTCTGAATTATAAAAGTCAAAAAATGGTTAGGGTGAATTTTTGGGATTTTTTTAAAATAGTTTAATTTTTGATGAATGGTGAAATATGGTAAATTATGATATATAACATTATAAGTTAAATACACTATTTCTTGATTCATTACTGATGTAAGAACCATAATCTTGAACTCCCCTTATCTCTTTACCATATTTAGTCTTGGGAATCAAAACTATTCATAGTATTGAGCCAAAAATAATAAACTCATGAATAAAATAATAAAAAACACCCCTCTCCACTATAAATGCTACCCCTCACCACCTCTTCTCCTCACACATCCAAAGCCTTGTAGCTTATTTATTTTCTACCCAATTCCCTTCCCATGCCTCTTCACCACTATAACATCCCATTACCAATCTATTAGGTACGTATTCAACCTCATCATGGTTTCCCCTTTTCTCTTTGTCTATATGGGCCCAAGAAGGAATTGAGAGGATACCTATAATGGTGAAGTCATATTTTTTTGGACTCTTAGCTTTAATTGTCTTTCTCTGTAGGCTGCAGGAGGATTTCACGCCATGTAACTAGGTTACATTTTGTGTAAGTGTTGCTGGATGAATGTCATGAAAGACTTCATGCTGTGAAATGTTACTTGTCGTGAAGATATGTTTCACATTTTTAGTGTTTTAAATAAAAGATTTTAATATGAGGTGATGAGTTTTCCAGTGTATGTGGGACTTTGATAGTTACACACCATGTAACTAGGTTACACGTCGTGTAACAGTGACTGTCACAAACCAAGTTGGGTTGGCATTCGAACCAACGCTCGACCTAGACCGCGGTAAGGCCCAAAGGGCATTACCGATCCCCACGGGCTAGCACAAGTTCCCGAGTATCAAAATAAACCTCGAGAATGATTTAACCTAATAAAAAAATATAAAGAAACTGAAAAAATAAACCAAACCAAAAGTAAAAATCGCAGCCAAACAAGCCTTTAACCAAAACCATATTTTGAGTCAAATGTAAAAGCAAAACCCAAACAACACTAAAAAGTATGGTGACTAAAAACCATCCCAAAAACTACCATCCAGCGAGAGGACACCACCCTCAAGCCATCACCACAACACCACATTAAAAGGTTTGCTAACAACCTGAACCACCACTCCCAAACGCTGGACCCTTTCCTGTACCAGACATAAACAAATCTACTTACACCCAAAGGTGTAAGTAGGGTGTGAGAAATCACCCAATAGGATTACACAAAGAAAATATTCCACGCAAAAATATTTGAAGACAATTACATTTTTAATGATAAATAAAGAAAAGTAATAAATGATTAACAACGTTAATAAAAACAGTTTTCATGAAACGACCTTAAAGAAAAGTAGTTTAAAGCAAACACATGTTTTTGTAGCAGCTCAAGTGACATATTATGTATCATTGGTGTGCACAAAGTAACTAGGAGTACCAAAAGATGGGAGAGGCCCTATGGGTACTAGTAATAGGTGGGACCCTAGAACATCGTGTCTCAGTGAAACGTGGCTTAGAAACCATGACCCTCAGAAACCGTGGATTAGAAACTACGATCCTCAGAAAATGTGGCTTAGAAACCATGACCCTTAGTCATCATATGTTTAGTTAGTGTTGCAATCGTCAATCCTACCAGTGAAACCGGGCCAAGCCATATTCAAAACACTAGCTCACTAGTCCTAGTCCGCCCACCTAATACCCCAAGCTTCCCTCTTTGTGCTCATCTAAAATATAAGTTTACATCACATGTCACATTAACACTTAAGAGACAAACAAGGTGCTTACACACAAAAACACGTCATTCACACACCGATACCCTCTTTTAAAACCACACACACACCAAAAACTTTTTAGAACTTAACCTTCATTGCTTGCACATTAAATTAAACTAGCTACATAATTTTATAAAAAAACTTTTTATAATTAGGCAAACCACTAATAAGAAGTATTAAACAGTTTCCAAACATGTCGAAAAATTTTTAAAGGGAAAAAGTCACTCAAAACCCTTTCCAAAATAAAACATATTCTGACACCACGGGAAAAAAACATAAACCGCATCATCTACACTTCCTAACACACACACTTCATACTTTACAAAACAATGATAAAAAAATTAAAGTGGGTTTTCAAAATAAAAGTGGACTAAATTACTTAGACACACTTCCAACAAGCTAAATGCAAAATTAAAACTTAATCAAAAATAATTTCACAGCATGAAAACTAATTGACAAGGTGCTAAATTAATTAAAAAAACATGAAAATGATCATTAGATAATATTTTTGTGTGTAATAACCTAACGGTGTGTTGAAACTTTGTGGAACAATTCACAACCTTCCACCGCATGCGACACGCACCACAAGCAGACAAAAAAGAAACCCTAAAAATAAAGAAACATACAAACAAATCAAAATTAAACCAATCGCAAACTAAAACCTATCCACAACATCACAAAAAATGAAAGTATGAACTATTAGGGACTCCTCACCTACGATGAGGAGTCCGGGATGTTGGCTGGAGGTCGACGGGGGATGTTTGGGCTTGCACAGTGCTGGAAAAATAAAGAGAGAGCCGCCAAAAAAAGGCGCAACCAAGGGAGGAGGCTGTCAGAGCTTTGGCTGAGCCAAAAGGTGGTGCGTGTGCAGTTGAACAGAGGAGGGGAAGATCATCGGGATGGGATTCAACCAAGGAGGATCCGACTAGTCTGGTGAGGAGGCTATGCGGCTGGGAAAAGTGAGAGGGTAGAGGGAGGTGCGGCCGATGGTCTGCCGGACAGGGGAGGTGCGATGTCGCCAGTGCAGGATCTAGCCAAGGATGGTGCAGGAGCTGGTCCGGTGAGAAGCTGTGTGGTAGGGCTTCGATGTAAGGTAGAAGGGAGGGTGTTGCGACCGCTATAGGTAGCAGGGAAGGTGGAATCACAGTGAGGGGGAGGAGGAGTAGCGACATGCATAGGGTTTGAGAGGGAGAAGAATTGAGTGAACAGTGCACTATGGGGAGGGATAGTGAGGGAGATAAATAAAAGAAAAAATATAAATAGAAAGGAAGGGATAAAAAAAGAAAAAGAATAAAAAAAATAAAAAATGAAAGAAGGGTAGAAAAAGGAACCAAAAAAACTAAACCAATCTAAAATAAAATGATAAATAAAATTGAAAATTTATGTTAATAATGGGATTAACAATAATAAAAATACCATTGATGAAAAAAAGAATTATGTGCTTAAAACATCAATAATAAAAAGGTCCTCCCGCATGTTGGGTAGGCTGCATGACTTTGCCCGTGCCCTGCCCACGCGTCGGGCGTTGCCAAGTCAAGGATAATTTACCAGTGCAAAAGTGCACCTCATGTGTTGGGATCGACTTCATTTATCATTGAAAAAAGCACATGAATCATGCTGGACTCAGCCCACATTCCAGAAATAAATTATTAAAATGGAAAATAAAATTATGGGATAAAAATTAAAATTAAAAACATACCTCGATGTGAAGTCCGGGTGTGACAATTCTCCCCACCATAAAAACTTTCCGCCCTCGGAAAGTCAATTCGAAGCCTGATTAGAGAATAGAAATGGGTACTCCTGCTCAACCCAAGACTTCTTCTCCCAAGTCTTATTCTTGTCATTACCATGCTACCAAAGAATACGAACCAAGGGAATGGACTTTCCACAAATCACCTTCTCCTGAGAATCGACTATCTGCATTGGTCACTCAAACACTGATAAGTTGGGATCTATCTCCAAATCCTCCCAATTTAACACATGTAACAGATCAAGATTATACTTTTTCAGTTAGGATACATGGAATACATCATGAATCTACATCAAATGAGAAGGAAAACCTATCCTGTATGCCACCTTTCCAATCCGCTCAGTAATCTCGAAAGGACCAACATACCTTAGTGTCAGCTTCCCTTGATTTCCCAAGCAACGGTGACCCAAGCGAGGGGACACCTTCAAGAACACTCTGTCCCACACTGAAAACTCAAGATCCTGATGCCTCTGATCTGTATAATATTTGTGGTGACTCTGAGATATCAAAAACCGCTGTCTAATCAACTTGACCTTCTCAGATGTCTCCTGAACTAGGATCAGTCCCAAAAGTGAGGTCTCACCTACCTCAGCCCAACACAAAGGAGACCAACAAGGATGACCGTAGAGCACCTCAAAGGGTTCCATTCTAATAGAGGATTGGTAACTGGTATTATAAGAAAACTCAACCAATCCCAAAATGGCTATCCTATGAACCTCCGAAATCCAACACACACACACACACACTTAAAGCATGTCCTCTAAAATCTAATTTGCTCGCTTCATCCGGATATCTGTCTGAGGATGGTATGTTGTGCTCATCTTAATCTATGACCCCAAGGCCTTTTGTAGGCCTCCCCAAAACTGAGAGGTGAAGTGGGGGACCTTATCAGAAACAACCACTGATGGCACACTATGAATTCTAACCACCTCCTGAACATACAAACGGCCCAGCTCATCCACCTTCGATGTATCTCTGATCAAAATAAAGTGAGGTGACTTGGTCAAATGATCAATAACTACTCAAATATAATTCCTCCCCTGAGGTGTATGAGGCAAGCCAACAATGAAGTCCATGGCGACCTTGTTCCACTTCCAGGTAGATATGGGTAAAGGATGAAGCGGGCCAGATGGTCTCTGATGCTCTTCTTTCACCTACTGACAAGTGTAGCATCTCGATACAAAATTGGCTATGTTCTATCTCTTACCTGACCACCAAAAATAGAGACAAAAATCATAATATATCTTGGTAGTACCAGGATGGATGACCAAATAAGATCGGTGGCTATCCTACATCACCACCTTCCATAGAGACAATAACACCACTGCACGACCCTTGAAGCACAAGATCCTCTCGGGAGACAAAGAACAATTAGAAGGAGTCTCCCCACCATGAAGAAATTGCATAGATTGATGAAACATCTCATCACTGGGCTGCTCCCGCTGAATCAACTTTAGGAGAGCCGGAGTCAACTGAATGCTAGCCTAGAAGGTACCTCCGATGTGCTCCCTTCTCTCCAAGTGCATTTGTGTGAAGAATACCATCAAAGTCCACTCATCGCTGGACTTCCTCAATGCCTGCACTAGTACCTTCCTGCTCAAAGTGTCAGCCACCACATTACCCTTTCCCAGGGTATAGACAATGTCAAAGTCAAATCCCTGTAGGTACTTGATCTAGCGACGCTACCTCAGATTGAGATCATTTTGAGCGAAAATGTAGGCTAGGATATTATGGTCAGAATAGGCAACAAATTTATTTCCAAAGAGGAAGTGATGCCAAGTCTTCAGGGCATGCATCAATGCTACCAAATCCAAGTCGTGAGTTGGATAATTCTTCTCATGTGTCAGGAGCTGGTGAGAACTATAAGACACCACATGATTATCCTGCATGAGTACACACCCAAGGCCCGTACCTGAAGCATCACAATAAACCACATAGCCCTTCCCAGACTCTGGTAATATCAACATAGGTGTGGTGGTAAACTTCCACTTCAACTCCTCAAAGGATTCCTGACACTGAGAGCTCCATTCAAACTTCATCCCTTTTCAGGTGAGTGCGGTCATGGAGGAGTCAAGTCACAAGAAATCCCAGACAAAATGCCTATAATAACCTACTAGTCCTAGAAAACTCCTAATCTCAAACACATTCCTTAGTTGTTCCCATGACATCACTGCACTAATCTTATCAGGATCCACTGAAACCCCTTGTTTTGAGATGATATTACCCAGAAACTTCACTTCCCTAATCCAGAATGTGCACTTCAAGAGTTTGGCATACCAGTGGTGGTCCCACAAAGTGCCCCAAACAATGCGCAGGTGATGATCATGCTCCTCCTCAGATCCAGAATAAACTAGGATTTCGTCCACAAATACCACGACAAAAGAGTAAATATATTGGTGTAACACCCTATTCATGAGTTCCATGAAAACTACCGGAGCATTCGTCAATCTGAAAGGCATGACCAAGTACTCGAAGTGACCGTACCTGCTCCAGAAAGCCGTCTTTGGGATGTATTCTTCTCTCACCCTGTGTTGGTGGTAACCTAATCACAAGTCAATTTTGGAGAACCACTTTTAACCCTTCATTTGGTCAAACAAATCATCAATATGGGGCAAAGGGTATTTATTTTTTATGGTTACCTTATTCAATTTACGATAATCAATGCACAACCAGAGGGTTCCATTGGCCTTCTTCACAGATAAAACTGGGTCAGCCTAATGAGAGATGCTCGGGTGAATGAATCCTTTGGATTCCAAATCATCCAACTGTATCTTTAATTTTCTCAATACAGTGGGGGCCATGCGATACGAGGGAAGAGATATAGGATGAGTTCTTGGCGCTAACTCAATCTCCACGTTCTGATCTAGGGGTAAGCTTGAAAAATCATTGGGAAATACCTATGGAAACTCATCCACTACAGGAGGTATCCCACTCTAAGAAGAGCCACTATCTCCATCCAGTGCAAGAGACAATAACTGATAAGAAAGATTCCCTAACTCAGGAAGTGGAGGTACCACACAACCTTAATGATGATCCCATTCCCCAAGAAATACCTGGGGGATCCCATAAGGTTCCATAAAACTAACCTGTCGCCAATAGCAGTCAATATGCGCTTGAAATCGCACCATCCAGTCCATGCTAATGATCACATCAAATAGGTCCATACAAAGCACCAATAAATCCCACTCCATCTCAACTCCTGACATAGAGAGCATGCCCGAAAAACACCTAGGGCCTTGATCCCTCTTTTTTCCCAATGGTGTTACCAAATCCATGGCAAAAGATAACAGTTCGGTTGGTAGGTTCAGTAGATTCACAAGATTGGAAGATATAAAGGAAACTAAAGCACCGGTATCAAATAAAACTATAGCTATAGAAGATGCAATCAGAATGGTACCTTGAATAGTTGAAGGTCCTATATCAGATCCTGCTGGTGCCTGATCCACAACATATAGATGTCTGGTCCTTGCCTGAGAATGACCGCTCACATGAGGCTTTTCCCTGATCTAGATCTTCCCCGAAGATAAATTGATCCTACCACCACAACCATCAAACCAATATACCATCGTCCTGGTCAGTTCTAACTGAACTGATACCCCTTTGGAAGCTATAAATCCAGACCCACTCTGGTAAGGGCATATAGTCCCACAGAAGCGTTGTAGATGTCCCACAACTCCACACCCATGGCAAGGTCTAGGAGGGTATGGACATGCTGGTCAAATGTACCCTACCCTTCCACATTGATGGCACACAATGGACCTCGTATCAGAAGAAATAGACGAGGTCTGCCTAAATGGATGACCTGAGATGCCACCCACCTTCTTTCCATGCTCTTTACACTTCCTCTTCTTCTCGGATGAACTGCCACTGCCAAAACCTAAAACTGATCTAGAAAACCCTAAATTTAATCTCTGGTCAGTCTCGACCATGAAAGAATGATTGACCACCTTGGCATAAGTTCCCAACTTGAACAACAAAACCTGAGAGTAAATTTATAGTCAAATTCTCTTCTCAAACTTTCAAGCTTTCAAATATTCATTTGAAACAATCTCAAGTGCATACCACACTAGCTCAGAAAAGGAGTTTTCATACTCTATCACTATCCAATCCCCTTGTGAAATATCCATGAACTCCCGGGATCTGGCGTAGACTAGGAACTCGGGACAATAATACTCGTTAAAGATAGCTTTGAAATCCTTCCAACTCATCTGCTCATGTTTCCCAGCCTGAATCACCAATTTCCACCACTTGAGACTAGAAAACTCAAGCTGGAATGAGACACACTTTATCATGACCTCCTCAGACATGTCAATTCAAACATACACTCTATCTTTTCAATCCATTCCTTTGACTCTTGAGGTTCTGAAATACCTCAGAATTAAGAAGGTTTATTCTTCAGGAAATCCTAATATTTATCCTTATTAGAGTTAGACTCATATCCTCCAGTTGAAATAGGGGTGGGGGAAAAAGTCACACCTTGTCCTAAAGCCTGAACAGCTTGGACCACAACTTCTACCAATCTCTGATCAAGAGGCGAGGGAGAATTCTCTCCAGCTTCCTCCCGTGGGTGCATGTAAGATCACTAGGGAGGCATCTTGCTAAAAAGAGAAACAGTCATAAAATAACATCATCAATATGTCATATCTAAAGAAAAATCAAATTTTCAGCAAGATAAGTAATAATAAGTAAACCAAACATGCATAAGTAACATCATGTCCAAACTCTTCTTCCCCTCCTGATGTCTATTCACAGTCTGTAGCCTACACATCCCACCCAAAAGAGAATTCAAACAAGTATCCTGACACCCCATGGCGACCCAGGGTCAATCATGAGGTGTGCTGGCCAGGTACCCTACTCATAACCAGAATTCTGAGCCCCGAAAATCTTATCTCCTGCCTAACCAAACTCATCCCAAATAAAACAACCCAGACAACAAAACTTTCCTATGATACCATTTTTCATGAACCAAGTCGAGTCGCCATCCAAACCGAAGCATGAAACATCCTGTGGCAAGGCCCGAAGGGAATTCCCG
This sequence comes from Viscum album, assembly GCA_963277665.1. NCBI lineage: Eukaryota > Viridiplantae > Streptophyta > Magnoliopsida > Santalales > Viscaceae > Viscum > Viscum album. The sequence continues at coordinate 150,475,038 of OY728143.1, forward strand.
ATACCCACAGGCTGGCACAAGTGCTTGGGTATCAAAATAAACTTTTGGAATGATTTACCTGAATAAAAAAATATAAAGCAACCAGCAAAATAAACCAAACCAAAAGTAAAAGTCACAACCAAACGAGCCTTTAACCAAAACCAGTTTTTGAGTCACATGTAAAACTAAAACCCAAACAACACTAAAAAGTATGGTGACCAAAAAACATCCCAAAAACTATCGCCCGGTGAGAGGACACCACCCTCAAGCCATCACCACAACACCATGTCAAAAGGTTTTCTAACAACCTGAACCAACACTCCCAAACACTGTACCCTTTCCTGTATCAGACATAAACAAATCTTCTTACACCCAAAGGTGTAAGTAGGGTGTGAGCAATCGCCCAGTAGGATGCCACTAAGAAAATATTCCATGCACAAATATTATAAGACAATTACATTTGCAATGATAAATAAAGGAAAGTAATAAATGCTTAACAAATTTAATGAAAATAGTTTTCATGAAACAAACTTAAAGAAAAGAAGTTTAAAGCAAACACATGTTTTTGTAGCAAATCAAGTGACATATCATGTACCATTGGTGTGTGCAAAGTAACTAGGAGCACCAAAATATGGGAGAGTCCCTATGGGTACTAGTAATAGGTGGGACCCTAGAATGTTGTGTATCGGTGAAACATGGCTTAGAAACCATGACCCTCAGAAACCATAGCTTAGAAACCATGACCCTCATAAAACGTGGCTTAGAAACCACGAACCTCAGTCATCATATATTTAGTTAGTGTTACAATCGTCAATCCTTCCAGTGAAACCGGACCAATCCATCTTCGAAACACTTTCTCACTAGTCCTAGTCCCCCAACCCAATACCCCAGGCTTCCCTCTTTGTGATCATCTAAAATCTAAGTTCACATCACATGTCAAATTAAAACTTAAGATCCAAACAAGGTTCTTACACATAAAAAACATGTCATTCGCAGACCAATACCCTCTTTTAAAACCATACACACACCAAAAACTTTTTAGAACTTAACCTGCACTGCTTGCACATTAAATTAAACCAGCTGCATAGTTTTATAAAAACACTTTTTTATAATTAGGAAAACCACTAAGAAGAATTATTAAACAGTTTCCAAACATGTCACAAAATTTTTAAAGGGAAAAAAGTAACTCAAAACCATTTCCAAAATAAAACATATTCTAACACCACGGGAAAAAAACATAAACTGCATCATCTGCACTTCCTAACACACACACTTCACAGTTTACAAAACAATGATAAATAGATCAAAGTGGGTTTTCAAAATAAAAGTGGACTAAATCACTTAGACACACTTCCAACAAGTTAAATGCACAATTAAAACTTAATCAAAAATAATTTCACAGCATGAAAACCAATTGACAAGGTGCTAAATTAATTAAAAAAAATGAAAATGATCATCAGATAATATTTTCGTGTGGAATCACCTACTGGTGTATCGCAACTTTTCCGAACAATTCGCAACCTTCCATCGCATTTGACAATAACTGCAAGCAGACAAAAAAGAAACCCTAAAAACAAAGCAACACACAAGCACATCAAAATTAAACCAATTTCAAACTAAACCCTATCCAAAGAATCACCAAAAATGAAAGTATGAACTACAAGGGACTCCGAACCTATGGTGATGAGTCCGGGAGGTTGTCCAGAGGTTGACAGGGGCTATCCAGGCCTGTGTGGTGCCGGAAAAACAAAGAGAGAGCCACCAAAAAAAGGCTTAGCCAAGGGAGAAGGCTGTTGAAGCTTTGGATGAGCCAAGGGGTGGTGCGCGCATGGCTGGAAAGAGGAGGGGAAAACCACCAGGATGGGATTAAACTAAGGAGGAGCCAGCTGGTCTGGTGAGGAGGCTATGCGACAGGGTGTGGCTTAGCAAAGTAGGAGGGTAGAGGGAGGTGCGGCCAGTGGTCTGCTGGATAGGGGAGACACGGCGTTGCCAGTGCGGGATCCAGCCAAGGATAGTGCGGGAGCCAGTCTGGTGAGAAGCTATGTGGCAGGGCTTCAGTGCAAGGCAGCAGGGAGGGCGTCGCGACCACTGGAGGTGGCAGGGAGGGAGGCATCACGACGAGGGGGATGAGGAGTAGCGACGGGAATAGTGTTTGAGAGGGGGAAGAATTGAGTGAATAGTGAACCGTGGGGAGGGATAGTGAGGGAGATAAATAAAATAAAAATAGAAATGAAGGGATAAAAAATGAAAAGGGGAAAAAAATAAAAATAAAAAAAGGAAAGGGTGAAAAAAAGAACAAAAAAAAAAAAACGAAACCAATCTAAAATAAAATGATAAATAAAAATAAAAATTTATGTTAATAATGGGATTAAAAATAATTAATATACTATTGATGAAAAAAATAATTACATGCTTAAAATGTCAATAATAAAAAGGTCAGCCCGCGCACTGGGCAGGCCGCACGGTTTCACCCGTGCCCTGCCCACGCGTCGGGCATTGCCAAGCCAAGGATCATTTACCAGCACAAAATTGCACCGCATGTGTGAGGATCAAATTCATTTATCAGTGAAAAAATCACACGACTCATGCCGGACTCAGCCCACATTCCAGAAAGCAATTATTAAAATGGAAAATAAAATTATGGGATAAAAATTAAAATTAAAAACATACATCGATACGAAGTCTGAGTGTGACAGTGATCACGTTGTCATGACACGTCAAATTGATAGTTATTTAAAGAAGATTTTTTAGTCTAGGGAAGACCTTAGGTCATCTCTCAAGGAGATTTGGTAGCTTATAGTGTGTATTTTTAATAAAGATTACTAAAAGAGGGGGGTGATTTTGAAAACAGTTTTATGAAAAGAACTTAACTTAAAGAGTTTAATAGTTCATAGAATAAGGTGGTTATTTAAGAATTATGAGAGAATGAGATCACTTAAAGTTCACTACAAATCTTGGATAGTTCATTGTTCTGAAAATTTCACATGGTTTTGTTTAATTCTTTGGTTGAGGGTTGTCTAGATCTTGATTCCCCTCTTGCCTCTTAAAACGTTGCACAAAGTACCAACCCTTGACACAACAATCATGTTGTCAAGGTTTTGACTTCAAGAACAGATTAAAGGCTAAAAAATCATACTAATATCTTTTTTATGTGTGAGATAAAGAGGATCCTTGTGTTGACCAATCAGAACAACCCAAGTTTCCCACTTGAAATTTCAACCCAATCGACGTTGAAATGAAAAGTGGTTCACTTAATTAAACCCAAGAAATGAATTCAGAGGAGAAACATGTTTAGATAAAACATAAGTGAAATAATCCACATGAAAATTACACAAAACTAGTAGAGTATCAAATTCCATAACTCCCTCCCAAGTATGTGTAGCTCCCTCAAAACGATTGTCCACCATTTAGTTCACCATCAAGAGGAGGAGAAGGCTCGGGTGGAACTTTGCCTTCATACTTGATCCACCTATGAGGATAGGGGCCTCCATAACTTATTGGATGAGTATAGGACTCCTTTGGGTCTCCAAAATACTAGATATTTTCCTCTTGGTTGAACTTACAAATGAGGAGCGTAGGGTTCCATTTTATAGGAAAATTGGAAGGTGGTTTTGGGAATCCTGATTTCGATAAACCACTTAGTTCATGGTTTTATATTCCCATAAAGTCTTATATAACTTTTTGAAAAACTAAAAAGTTGTATCCCTAACTCCTAAATATCTACACAGAAATTTTGGTTCCATTTGGACAATCACATCTCGAGATATTGACATAACACTTCACACCACTTTTGACTTCATGCAGATCCTGTGTTCTAGACAGATCAGTCCAGATGGGCCACCATATGACCTAATTAGATTTGGTTTTCTTAATATTAAATGCATATAATTTAATTTAGGACAAGAACACAAAATTTCAGCCCATTTGGACATATGTTTTAGTATAAGTATGCGGTTGAGTCCACTGGTGTGCATGGATCCTATGCAGTTTGGCCCATTTTTCTTGGACATCATCATGGGCCTCCAAATCACCTCCACCTTCAATGAAATTATCAAAAAAAGTATCATTGAAATTTTTAATAGTAATAAACACAAAAATAATTGAAGCAATAATTAAGTGAAATTTGTTATTATTTTTATAATTTTCAATAAAAAACTAGTTTAGCACAGTGGTGTAAGGGTGAAAAAGAAACAGTGAATCATAGTGCGATCACACCCCGAAACCGAAACATTTTCACTCCCAAGAAAAGTAATATTTTCATAAATTATGAATTTAGATATTACCAAAATAATTAATATTTAACATTTGAATAAATTTTAATTCATTAAAGTAATGTGATCAATGCACAAACCACGCCAAAGAGTTCTTCCTAGTGAAAATGGAAAAATATGTCTCATAAATCATATCACAGTGAAATTAAAACAAATTCATGATAAAAAATTGAGAAATTAATTAAAAAGTAAACCATGCCACTAAATCTCCATGTGTGTGTGTGAAAAACATTCCATTATATTCTTTCCACTTTTTATCCAAAAAATTTAGGTTATTTTAACATTTTTCAGCTTAAATGATTTTGTCCACCGAACCTGACCTAAATCCTTTGCAATCATATTTAAAGACCCACTAAATTAAGAATTCCTATAATTCAAACCATAATCTCCTGATCTAGATATCCTCATATGTTTTATATTTCATCACTCCCCTCATTTATTATTTTTGTTTTTTTAGAAGCTGCATTTGGAACAAATCTCACACTCATCTCTCAACCCTTGTTTGATATCCTCATGACACTAATTATAATAGTTATAATAAGATCAAAGGTTTAAGAGGAGTGATTTTTGACCTTCCCAATATAGAACCCAATTTTGTTTTGATTTTTTTTTGAGTGCGTACAACAGTCAGATATCAGGTACACACACATAGGTCAATCTGGTATAGTAATGAAATAGATCGGATAAGGAACAAAGTTTGGAAATATCATTTTAAGCTGAAAAATATTAACCTAACATATATTTACCTTCTATTAAGTAATAAATATTCACACTTTGTGGTTTAGTGAAAAAATGAGTGGAGATATTAGTGACATGGTTTTCCTTAAAACTACTCACATAATGGGAATTAATCATCTCAAATGTTTCACAGAGGTACAACCATTTATATCATTGATAGAAAACCAATTCACTAAAAATCACCCCTGGTGTTAAATTCATAAAATAATTCATTCCATAATAGAGTCAGGTTTTCATCAAATGTTAAATCAACATGGAATCAAAAATTTTAACATGCATTTTCAGTAAGTTCCATGATTTTGTGACCATAAGGGGGGGGGGAGTAAAAATACCATAAATAAGGCAAAAAAGAGAAGAAATAAGAAAGACAATGAAAATACTAATGAACTGAAAATATGGGGAAAAGTGAAAATACCATAAAGAAGGTGAAAAAGATAAGAAAGAAAAGAAATGATGAAAATTCCTAACTAACCCAGGAATGTACCCATCCCCCCCACACCTAGAGTGTACAATGTCCTCACTATAATAAAATAGAATGTGGGAAGGAAGGATAAAACCTGGTGGGTGTTATTAGTATGTTGATTCTTGAATATGGAGTTCCTTTATCAGGAAATATGGAAGGTCTTCATGGAAGTTCTTTAGCCGCTGCCCATTGATAGTGAAGGTTTTCTTAGTTTCTTCATTTTGAACCTAAAAAACACCAAATAAAGATACATTAGTAATAGTGTATGGTCCAAACCAATGGGAACAAAGATTATATGGATAAAAATTCAGCCTTACATTATAGAGGAGGACCTTCTGCCCAATTTAGAATTGAAGATGAAGGATGATACAATCATGGACAGCCTTGGTTCACTCCCTATAAATCATAGAGTTCTCATATGCATCTCTTCTTATTTCCTCTAGCTCCTGAATCTGTAACTTCCTTTGAGAACTTGCACCAAAAAGATTAGAATTTCATTGTTTGATGGCCCAATAGGCCTGGTGCTCAATCTCAACAGGGAGGTGACAACTATTTCCAAACACTAGATGATATATTGATATGCCAATGGGGTTTTTGAAAGCAGTATGGTAAGCCCATAATGAATCATCGAGTCTAAGACTCAAATCTTTTCTATTGGGTTGAAATATTTTTTCAAAAATCTATTTTACTTCTGTATTTGACACCTCGACTTGACCATTGGTCTATGGGTGATAAGCGGTAGACACTCGATGCCCGACCCCATACCGACGCAAAATAGATTGCATTGTTTGGTTGCATAAATGAGAACCCTGGTTACTAATGATGAACCTGGGTAAGCCAAACCTACAGAAAATTTGGGTTCTCAAAAATTCCACAACTGCCTTAGAATCATCAGTCCTTGTAGCTTGTGCCTCTACCCATTTTGAAACATAATCCACTGCCAATAGGACGTACAAGTTACCAAATGAATTGGGGAATGGTCCCATAAAGTCAATACCCCGTACATCAAAAATATCATGGAAGAGCAAGGGTTTTTGTGGCATATCATTTCTTTTAGATACATTCTCCATTCTTTGATAGCGAGGATAAGATTTATAGAAGTCATGGGCATCCCAAAACAATGTGGGCCAAAAGAGAACAAAATCAAGGACCTTGCGAGCAGTCCGTTGAGGACAAAAGTTCCCCCACAAGCAAGAGTGTGGAAGAACCTAAGGATGGACTGAGACTCGCTATCGAGAATACAAAACCTAAGGACTTGATCACTACAGGTGTTCCAAAGGTAGGGGTTATCCCAAATGTACCAATGAGACTCATGTTTTAGATGGTTAACCTGGTTTTTATTGAAATCAGTAGGAATGCAAGATTCTACCAAATAATTTACAATTTCAGCATACCAAGGAATAACATCTTACACTCGGTACAGTTTCTCATCAGGAAACATATCATTTATAGGAATACAGGGGGATGAGTTAATGTTCGAGGATGTGTGGATCCTACTGATATGGTTATTCACCACATTCTATACTCCTTTTTTATCTCTAATTTTTAAATTGAATTCCTGAAGGAGGAGCATCCAATGAATAAGATGTGGTTTGGATTCCGATTTCTTAAGGAGATACCGGGGGGCTGCATGGTCTGAGAACACAATGAATTTGGACCCCAAAAGGTATGAATGGAAATTTTCCAAGGAAAAATCAAATGGAAAGGAATTATTTTTCAGTTGTGGTGTAGTTTTCATGGGCAGGGTCCAAAGTACGTGAGACATAGGCAATGACATGTAAAGATCGATCGTCCCTTTGTGATAAGACTTCCCCAACTGCATTTTTAGAGGTGTCACACATGATCTCAAATGGTAAATCCCACCAAGGTGGTTGGATTACCGGGGGTGAGGTGAGACTCCATTTTAACTTATTAAAATCTTCCTCACATTCTTTATAAAAAACAAATTATTTTTCTTTTTGGAGTAATCGGGAGAGGGGGAGTGTAATTTTACTAAAGTCATGAATGAAATGATGGTAAAATATAGCATGACCTAGGAAAGACCGCACATCCCATACATTTTTGGGGAATGGTAGGGAATAAATGACATCAACTTTTGATTTATCTACTTGGATACCATCCCCAGAAATGACATGTCCCAAAACTATACCTTGTCACACCATGAAATGACATTTATCATAACTTAATATGAGATTATTTTCAATACAACAATGTAGGACTGAAGCAAGACTACTCAAACATTCATCAAAAGAGGATCCATAAACAGTGAAATAATCCATGAATACTTCCATGAAATTCTCCAGGTAATCTAAAAGAATACTAACCATGCATCGCTGGAAAGTACCCAGAGCATTGTACAAACCAAATGGCATCCTCCTATATGCAAATGTGCCAAAGGGTCAACTAAAGGTCATCTTTTCCTGGTCCTCTATGGAAATATGGATCTAAAAGTATCCAGAATACCCATAAAGGAAATAATAGTGGGACTTACCCGATAGCCTCTCTAGCATTGGGTAATGAATGGAAAAGAGAAATGGTCCTTCCTAGCATGTTGGTTTAGTCGGCGATAGTCTATATAGACATGTCAACTATTATGCACATGAGTTGGAACCAATTCATTGTTTTCATTTTTGATTACTGTAAGGCTAGTTTTTTTAGGAACTACTTGAATGGGACTGACCCATTGGCTATCAGATATGGGGTAAATGATTTCAGTAGCTAATAATTTTGTTACCTCATTTTTCACAACTTCTAAGAGGTTTGGGTTTAGTCGACGTTGTTACTACCTCGCTAGTTTAGCCTCATCATTTAATAATATATTATGTGTACAAATTGATGGGATAATACCAGGAATGTCAACAATTTTCCATCCCAATTCTTGTTTATACTTCCTTAAAAGTTCAAGTAGTCTCAATTCATGCTCAGGAGGGAGTGAACTAGCAATGATGACAAGTATCTTGTTTCCATTCTTAATATATGAATATTTTAAATCTTGAGGTAGTTTTTTAGTTCCAATTCAGGTGGATTTTTAATTTTTGGAAGTGTTTATGAAAGTGATAGGTCACTAATCTCATCTAACTGCTCAATGGTATCATCCTCATATGAGAAATGATCTTTTACAAGCATATCAGTATCATTGATGGTCATTGGATCCTTAGTGTTCAAAAAATTATCAATTAATAAACATGAATGACACTTTTATAGACCACTACAAAAATTAATGCATGATTAATTATCAAGAATTTTAATCAAGGATGAAAACTAAGATAGGGGATTGGGGAAATGAAAATAAGTGTTTTCAGGGGAAGGGAGTATATCAATTGAATTTACTAAGAGAGAGGAATTTTCGTATGAGGGGTGATTTATGGAATCAAGGATGTTGAAATGAACTATATCACCACCAAATTCCATAGATAATGTACCATTATGGAAATTAATTATGGTTTCAGTGGTTTTCAGAAAAGGTCTCCCTAATATAATTGGTGTCTGTCCATTTATCCTATCATCTTCCATTTTTAGCACATAAAAATTAGCAGTAAAAATTAAAATTTTCACCCTCACAAGAACATCATCTAACACACCAAAATGGTGTGATGTACTCTGATTTTCTAGCTGAACAACTATCCCAGTTGGCTTAAATTATCGAACCTTCAATGAAGAGTAAATGAAGTGAGGCATCACATTTATGGAAGCACCTAAATCAATCATATCATTGGAAAATGAATACTCCCCTATGGTGCATGGAATCGAGAAGGTTCCAAGATCATTGTATTTGGTAGGCAGTGATAGTTAAATCAATGCTGATACATTCCTCCCCAAACTCACCTTCTCATCACCATGAAGTCTCATTTGATGTGTACACATCTCCTTTAAAAACTTTGCATATCTTGGAATTTACTTCACGACATCAATCAAAGGAATGTTAACCTGCACTTTTGTGAAAGTTTACAATATTTCCTTATCAAATTCAATTTTCTTTTGATTTATTGGTTGGGTGGTCCTTTGGGGAAATGGAATAGGAATTTTTGGTATGGGAGACTCATCGACATACACACTCTTTCCTTCAGAAGGGCTTCTATTAGGATAAGTATTTTCTTCTCTTAGACCATTTTTAGTAGTTGGGATGGTGGTTTCCTTAAGAGTGGATTAATATAATAGATGGTTAATTTGGGTTTTAAGTTGTTTCCCACTCTTAAGGGTGATGACACTAACATTTCCCTTATCCTTAGGGTTAACTACTAGATGAGAGGGTAGTTTACCTGACCCATGACTTTGAATTTCCCCCACTGAGTTATCTAGTTGATCTAATTGGGTTTTGAGGTCTTGTATGGAATATTGGGTAGTTTTTTGGAATTAGATATTCTTGGAAGCCATTTTTTTCATCATATATTCTAGTATAGTCTCGTGTTTGTGAGGGGATATTGGAAAGGACTTTGGGGTGGTTGAGGATTTCTGGGTGGTGGTGGTAGATGAATACTCTACCCTTGTTGGTTCCATGGTTGCTGAGGTTGGTTTGAATACCCACCTTTACTATAATATTGGTTTCATTTCCACCCATAGTTGGATGGATAATATGATTATTTCCTAAAGGGTTAGTTATAGGAGTGTCCTAGGAAGATTACCTCACAACTCTCAGAAGTTTCTCTCAATTGGAGGAATTAGTCAGAATAATGGGTGTCAGTAGAGAAGATTACACAATGTATGGGATGAGGATATTGATATTTCACTTGGGAGAGAGAAAGTTGTCATAAAAGGGTACTTAACTCTTCAAAATTTGTGTCCACCTTCTTCTCAAATTCAGTACTTTTCACCAGATGGACACCTTGAATGGGTACACTGGACCATGTACCAAATTGTTGAGTGTTTTGTTCCATGTTATCAATCAGGGTTCTTGTAGTGATTGGGATTTTATCTACTAGTGCACCACTTGCAGCAACATTAATATTATTAAGATCAATTGGAATTAAACCTTCATAAAAATACTATATTAAAAGTTGATCGCTTATTTGGTGGTGTGGACAACTTGAACACAATATTTTAAATCTTTCCCAATATTCATGAAGTGTTTCCTCTTGATATTGTCTTATACCACATATTTCTTTCCTTATTATTTTAGTTTAAGAGGTTGGGAAATATTTTTCAAGAAAAAGTTGTTTCATGTCTGCCCAACCTCTTATTGGGGAATTAACATAATAAAGCCAGTCTTTTGCAATATATTCTAAAGAAAAGGGGAATGATATAAGATTTACTTGTTCCTTATCCACATTAGCAGGTTTTAATTTTGAACAAACATTGTGAAATTATTTTAAATGATTATTTGGATCCTCTCTAGGAAGTCCATGGAATCTTGGTAATAGATGAATTAAACCAGATTTTAGTTCAAAATTGGGTGCCTCTCCTTGTAATTTAATGTATGTGGGTTGGATATCGACCTCAAGTGAGGTTAGTTATTTTAGTGTTCTATTTTTTTAGCCATGTTATACAAGTTTATTTAAATTTTGATATTGGTTCAAGAAGAAGTAGATGAAGGATCAAGAATAGTGTTGTTGTCTTGTGTGTCCTTCAAAGGGTTCTCTTGTGCGTCTTGGGGTCGCTGACGTAAGATCTTATCCAGTTCAAGTTCAAAAGGTGGTAAATCTCTCAGATTAGAATGAGTCATGCAAAAAACCTAAATAAGAAATAAATCAGAACAAAAAAATACAGGTAAAGGTATAATATAAAATAAATAAATACTCACAAAATTTACAAAAATCTTATAAAAAACATGCACTTAAAACCAAAGTCCTCCTTAGAAACGACGCCAAAATTTGACCATATTGTCATGACATGTCAATTTGATAGTTATTTAAAGAATATTTTGTAGTCTAGTGAAGACCCTAAGTCATATATCAAGGATATTTGGTTGCTTATAGTGTGTATTTTTAATAAAGACTAATAAAAGAGGGGCGGGGGGTGATTTTGAAAACAATTTTAAGAAAATAACTTAACTTAAAGAGTTTAATAGTTGATAGAATAAGGTCGTGATTTAAGAATTATGAGAGAATAAGATCCATTAAAGTTCACTACACATCTTTGATATTTCATTGTTCTGAAAATTTCACATGGTTTTGTTTAATTATTTGGTTGAGGGTTGTCAAGATCTTGATTCCCCTCTTGCCTCCGAAAACGTTGCAAAAATTACTAACCCTTGACACAACAATCATGTTGTCAAGTATTGGAATTCAAGAATAGATTAAAGGATACCAAATCATACTAATATATTTTTTATGTGTGAGATAAAGAGTATCCTTGTGTTTCCCAATTGGAACAACCCAAGTTTCCCACTTGAAATTTCAACCCAATCGGTGTTGAAATAAAAAGCAGTTCACTTAATTAAACCCAAGCAATGAATTTAGAGGATAAAGGTGTATATATAAAACATAAGTGAAATAATCCAAAAAAAAATTACACAAAACAATTAGAGTATCAAGTTCCATAACTCCCTCCCAAGTATGTGTATCTCCCTTGAAATGATCATCCGTCGTTTAGCTCACCATCGAGAGGAGGAGAAGGCTCGGGTGGAACTTCTCCTTCATCCTTGATCCCCCTACGAGGATAGGGGAATCAAAAACTTCTTGGATGAGGATATTACTCCTTTGGGTCTCCAAAATACCATATCTTTTCCTCTTGGTCTAACTTAAAAATGAGGAGCCCAAGGTGCCATTTTATAGGAAAATTGGAATGTGGTTTTGAGCATCCTAATTTCGGTAAACCACTTGGTTCATGGTTTTAAATGGATAGAAAGTATTATATAACTTTTGAAAAAACTAAAAATTTGTATACCAACCTTCTTAATATCTCCACATAAAGTTTAGAACCATTTGAAAAATCACAGCTCGAGATATTGACAGAACATTGCACACCACTTTTGACTTCATGCAGATTTGGTGTGCTGGACAGATCAGTCCGGATAGGCCACTAGATGACCGAATTAGCTTTTGGTTTCTTCATATAAAATGTATCCCATTTACTTTAGGGCCAGAAAAAAAAAATTCAGCCCATTTGGAGGCACATTTTAGTAACATTATGCGGTTGAGTCCACTGGTGTGCATGGATCCTGCACAGTTTGGCCCATTTTTCTTGGACATCATCATGGGCCCTCCAAATCACCTCCACCTTCAATGAAATTATCAAAACAAGTATCATCAACCTTTTAACAGTAATAAAAATAATAATTGAATCAATAATGAAGTGATTTTTTTTTATAATTTTCAATACAAAACTAGTTTATCACAGTGATTTAAGGGTGAAAATGAAACAGTGAATTAGGGTGTGATTAAATAGCCCGCATACAGTTTTCAAAATCAGAGTGCAGCTATTTTGTTTTGGTTCTCTTATCCAAACTCTTTTTATCTAACCCTAGGGAAACTATTAGGAGATTTTGGGAGACTCCAATCCTTCTAGATCGATTCATTTGGTGTTAGATTTTCATTGAGATTTTGGTGTGTCTCTTCAGATTAGTTATGCGATCTCATTCTAGAGGTCGTTATTTTGTTGGTTGTGGTGTGGTGAGTGTTCATTCTTGAGGGCCTTCGTAAAAATAATTGTATTTTCATTTTTGGTGGATCCCATTACAGGCATGTGTGACCTGAGTTTCATGGTAGGTGGTTCCATCTCTAGCCTATGTTGATGAACCTTGTTGTTCCTGATTTATAAACTGATTTATACAAGGAATTTACATGATTGTTTTGTGTGTGTTGAAAAGATTTTTGAAAGAAAAATGATTTTTACCTTATTTTTGATAAGTGGAAAGAAAAAGGGTATTTTCAAAGAATTGAAAATGGTTTTGTGAAATAGTTTTGAAATTATTTTTGAAACATTGAAATGGCTGTGAAAATAAGCACATGGGTTACCTTGGGTACTAGGTGGAAGGTTTATCTTGAGGCTATCATCTATTGTGGGGGTTCAATTTTTAGAGTGTTCCTCTTTTCCTAGAGTGTAGATTATTAGCTCTAGGTATGTATATGATATTGGGGTTTCACTTTCTGGGGTGTCTTCCTGGTTCTAGAGTGCAGATCATTGGCTTCAGGTACCACAATGTACTATTTTATAGATTAATGGGTACGAGTAGTCTGCTGCCCGACTTGTTTGTATTACTTGGTATTGTGATGCCTATTCTACTATTTTTGTTTTTGTATTGCTTTTATTTGTACTGTTTTATACTTGTTATGAATATTGATTCTTGTGAAAGATAATATGGAATAATTTTCTTTGAAATTGATATACCTATTTTTGTTTTAGAACTGTGATAAAAAGGGAACTATTTACCATGTTTTCTATAAAAATACTTTAATGTTTATAATGAAATGTTTTATTTAAAATGAGAATAAAAGAATTGTTGTATAGATATTGGTTATGGAAAACCTAGGTGGGATCCTACTGAGCCTGTTATCTCACACCCTATGCACCTCTTCGGTGGTGCGTAAACCTTTGTATGTCTTCCATTACAGGGAAGGGAAAGGTGCTGATGTGAGGAGGTGAGGTTTCATTTCAACTGGGTTGGGTATGTTGTGGAAATATGTTTTAATTCATCCATGCCATCACTTGGAGTATCTATTTCATCTTGGTCCTTTTCAGTTGGACTTGTCCTTGGGAGTTTTAACCACTTTTACAGTCATTTGTTTCTACTATCTTCTCAAAGTTATGGAATATATTTATTATTATTCATCTGTCTATTTATTTTGTGTGTGTATATATATTCCATGTGTTTGTATAGGTTGGGTGAAATCATTCCCTCTGGTTTGTTGATTGATGCCCAGGTGCTTGTCGCCAACCCGTGGGAATTGGGAACACCCTTCGGGTATGTGACGGTTCAGGTCGGGTGCCAGTTTTGTGGGTAACCTGGGTCAGTTCATTACAAAATGGTATCAGAGGTAGGTTTGTTCTCAAGATTCATTATCCTGGGACATTAGTTATACTGGAGATAGTTTTTTTGAGACTTGATAGGTATGTTACGATAAGTTTCTGGCCAACTATTTTCGTGAAGAGACTCAAGTTACCATGGTAAGTTGGGATATGTGTATCCAGTGTTGGGTTTTGTTTTAAATCTCAGTTTCTTCTTATGGGTTTTCTAGTTTAAGATGATATTTACTCTATTTTCTAATCTTTACTTCTATTTCAGTGTGCAACAATATTCCTCTGAGACGTCTTCCACAGGTTCCTTAGGAATGTGTAATTTATGCTCCATAAGGGAATACACTAGTGGATTAGAATATCATAGAGACTATCATATGGGTAGTCCATGTAGTTGATCAAGATGCGCCATGAGTCCAAAATGTGGTTATTGAGGTACAACTAGGAGTTGAAGGAGAGAGAGATCGATCATGAAAATTCTTGCGTGAGAAGCCATCGTACATTAAAGGAATGAATGAATCTCAAGAGGTGGAATATTGGATGGATAGGATCGATCAAATATTCAACTTCCTAGATACACCTAATAATATTAGGGTGAAGTGTGTAACATTTAACATCAAGGGTTCTGGTAAGTGATGGTGGGATTCTTTGATCCAGGCAGACAAACACATGGGCCTAGATTGGAAGGGTTTCAAAACCCTATTATTCTAGTAGTTTTTTTAGAGTCATCGATATTGGAAAAGTATCTATAATTCCTATATTTTTAACAGAGAGAGCGTTCAGTGTCAGCATACACCAACCAGTTTGATGAGCTTGTTCTTTTTGCTCTGTACGTGGTGAAGAATGACTAGATGAAGTCTCAGAAGTACCTACAGGGTTTGCATCTGGATATTAGATCATAGGTTTTTATATTGAAACTTTATATCTATGAAGAGATGGTATAAAAAGCTATGATGAAAGAGATAGATATGGTAGGAAAGGTTGCTTTTTACAACTCTTCTCTTCCATCTAGTGGAAGCTTCAGTGGAATGCATGGGAAGAATAAGAAGTGGGCTCTCAGCAGTGAGCCTCCTCTATATTGTATGCTACACTACTGGAAAGCAGGTTTTTCCCAACACTTATATACCAACGGTTCTCCAGAACCGTTGGTATAAGTGTTTTTTACCAACGGTTTTAACAAACCATTGGTAAACAATGGTTTTGTGAAGGCTTTCCCAACGGTTTGAAGAAACTGTTGGGAAAGACTATGTTTTTTTATCTTTTCCCAATGGTTTTTATAAACTGTTGGGACAATTAATGTTTCACAATGGCTTTTACAAACCGTTGGGAAAGTTCTCCTCAAATACATCCAATTCCATAGGACCCCCACACGACACAACATTCCCCAATTTGCAGAAGCCGCGGCGCCCAGTGAACCCTAACCTGATTTCTTTCATCCGATCGGCTGCAACTCCATCATCCAGGTTAGATTATTTAAACCTCTTCCAAAATATAAGCTCTCTTCCTCCAATTTCCACATTTATTTCAATATCTCGAAAGATCACGTCATTTTTTCCTATTTTAGTTTTTTCAAAAATTTTAAGATTCACAATATTTGATAGTGAATCAATGACTAATATTTGGAAATTGATGTTTTTAAAAAATTTCTTTGAGTTGTGTATAAGTAAATGTTGAGTTTGAGTAATGTATTAAATAAAACCATAACGTGGCGTTCATTGTTTTGACCTTCATTTAAGGTATGATTAAATTCTTCTATAGGTAGATTTATCAACCTAATAACATAAAATTATTTCTAATTCTATATGAATATTTTCAACATATAGGTTTCATTATGATACCATTCATACCATGTGGGATTTCTTTTTTCTAAAATGACACCAATGATTTATGGGTCCTCATTTTATAAATTGAAATTATATAAGGGTTATAGATTCCAGGAATTCATTGATTTTGTGAGTTATAAATTCCCAGGGAATGGTTAAAAACATAGAAGGTTACATGAACCTTATTATTAATCATTGATCGATGAATCAAGAAGTCATTAGCTAGATTAATAGTTATAAGAGTTAATCAAACTCTATAGAAAATTACTTGTATGGGATATTATATACTTGGCTTCATAGGGATGATGATCCAATAGAATGTACTAATTGGTGTGAAACTATGATAGTGAAATATAGAGCTAGAACACATTTGTTCATGTGACACCTATCATGTTGTTAAAATATTGAAATGAATTATATTTGTTTGGTAGAATTTTTTTATATGTGAGATGTAAAATGAAATTCATGTGTTATTTGTAATTTATAACGGCCTAAATGTAGAGATAATACATAGTTTTTCTAGTATAGGGGGGATTACATTACAAAAGGACCATGTCATTTAACACCAATGTTTAATTTATTTTTTAGATAATATTACTATTTCCAATGAAGTGTGTGACTATGACTAGAGAGATCATCACACGTACATCTATTGTAAATCTATTTTAACATAATTTCAAGTTGTTTCATTCTCCTCTATATTCATTTTGGTGCCTAGTAAATGTATTTTTTTGGCTACATCTGCAACTCATCTTCAATAGTGGGTTGAGTGTGCACCTTGGGATGAGTTATCCTCCCTAGTAAATGAAGAACAAGTCACTTATAATATAGGGAATGTTCTATAGAATGTTTACTAGTGAATCCTTTCATTTGAGGGATCATAACCAAAAAAATCAATAGAATATGGTTAAAACATTTTATTATAGCTCGTGATGATATTAGTTAGGAATCTTATTCATTCAGACAATGATGATGATAAAACCTTTTTATAGGTTGTCATTGATCCCCAAAAATATTCTAAGGATTTGAGTGTGTAATATACCCATAGGTAATAATACTTCTGAGGCATTTCATTACTACAAATTAAGTATAATGTTTTAATATCAAGATACTTAAAAAAATTAAAAAGAATTCAATAATTAGGATTGAATTCCCTGATTTATCTAGATTTATCATAGTGTTCTGTGGTAGTAGGAAATTATGTTTGGTTAATGCCGACATTCCAGTAGGAGAATCTATGCTATTTCAAAAGAACTCATCTATTAAAGGTTTGACAATTCCCCTTGGACAGCCCGTACCCCCCTGGACAGCCCCCCACCCTTGTTGACAGCCCGCCCACCCCACCCCCGGACACCCGACCACCACCCCCCAGACACCCCCATCCCCCTGGACGCCCCCACCCCTTGGAAATCCCCCCAACCCCTTGACACCCCCAACCCCACTGGACAGCGCCGCCACCCCCGTGGACAGCCCGACCACCCCCAGTGGACAGCCCGCCCACCCCCTGGACAGCCCGCCCACCCCCTGGACACCCCAGACCCCCTGGACAGCCCCGCCACCCCCCATGGGTAGCCCTCCCACCCCCTGGACACCCCGTACCCCCGGGACAGCCCCACCCACCCCCCTGGACTCCCCCTACCCCCTTGGACAGCCTGACCACCCCTGCGGACAGCCCGCCCACCTGGACACCCCGACCCCCCTAGACAGCCCCCACCCCCTGGACACCTCCGACCCCCCAAACTGCCCCACCACCCCTAGACACCCCGCACCCCCTGGACACCCCGCACCCCCCTTGGACAGTCCTTCCACTCCCCTGATCCTCATCCTACTCCTCATCCTGATCTCCCTGAAGAAGTTAAAGTATAAAACTCATGTACTCCCAATAATATCCTTAAGGATTATGTATTCCTTGATCCACTTCCAATATCTTACTAGGAAATCCTTGAATATAGGCATTAGAAATTCTGTATCTTATTTTCTTATATACACTGTATTTTGTTGTATTTCTTAATATGATTCTCATTTAGAGTAATGTGTTAGTTATGATTTTATATAAGTAAACAATTGTCATTTACCTAAATATTTTTTTTGATTAAACTTCAATATTATTGAATTGCTTTGAAATGAATTATTGCAATTTTTTTACAGAATGGACAGAAGTTGGATGTACGAAAATGATCGGATTTCAACCAATTTTTAAAATAATTTGAACAGCTTTCTAGATTTTGCATTTGACAAGGCTTTAGATAGTGGTCGCATACACTGCCCATGTTTTAATTGTATTGGAAGACCTTGGTTGAGTTGTGAAGCAGTTAGCTATCATATAACCAAATATGGTTTCCAAACAAACTATTATGTGTGGTATCATAATGGAGAGAAAATGGGATCTCAAAATGTTGATGATCCAAATGATAGGACTGAACTGGAGAGTTTGATATATGATCGGTTTCCATTTATTCAGCATCATGAGAAGGAAAGGATTTCTATCCAATAAGATTTCGATACAAACATGATGCGTCTAATGAAAATGATGATGTTGATAGGGTGAAAAAATTGAATGATGCTGCGACGACTCCAGTATATCGGCAATGTGGTAAAATGAAAAAGTTGGAATTTTTAATCCAATTGTTTCATGGGAAAACTATGTATGGGATTTCAAATACTGCAATTGATTACATTCTTACCTTCTTGAAGGACTTACTTCCAGATGATGTAGATATTCCCTCAAACCACTATATGGCATGGAAGTTAGTTGATGAACTTGGATTCTCAAAAAAAAAATTCATGCTTGCCCGAATGATTACAACTTATTTTGGGAGGAAACTGCTGAAAGAAATGATTGCATCAAATGTGGAACCTCCCAATGGAAGTCAAAAGATAATGGAACACCATCTCGTGTGCCAAAAAAAGTAATGTGGCACTTTCCATTGATCCCCAGATTACAGAACCTTTTCATGTCTGATGAAATATCCGTAAAAATGCGATGGCATGACACCGAGAGAAAAAAGAATAATGAAGAGTTGGTTCACCCTGCAAATGGATTTTCATGGCAGAGATTTGATGCTCGATATCCTGAATTTGCAGCTGATGTGCGTAATGTGAGACTGGGTCTTTCATGTGACGGTTTTAATCCATTTGGGCAGATGCTTACTTCACACAGCACATGACCAGTTTTCATACACATTTATAACCTTCCCCCTTGGTTGTGTATGAAAAAGCCTTACACTTTCTTGAGTATACTGATATATGGCCCTTCTGATCCCATAAATGATATAGATGTATACATCCAACCTTTAATAAAAGAGTTTAAACTTCTTTGGGATGTGGGTGTGCCCACATACGATGCATGTTCGAAAGACATATTTCAGATGCGTGCTGCGCTTATGTGGACGATCAATGATTTTCCTGCTTATGAAATGATGTCTGGATGGAGCACAAAAGGAAAATTGTCATGTCCTGTTTGTATGAAGAATACTTGATCGAGAAGACTGAAATATTGTCATAGTTTTAGTTTTATGGGACATCTATGATTATTACCAATGAACCATCCATATAGAAACAATCGTCGAAGATTTGACAATACCATGGAGAATGACGATCCACCTCAGCGTATGTCTAGAACTGATGTGCTTAATGAATTGAAAGATTTCAGTTATTCATTTGGGAAGGGTGTAATGAAATCTAGAAAGAGGAAAAATGTTTCCAATGATACCTGTTATAATTAAAAGAAGAAGAGTATATTCTTTGAGTTATTGTATTGGTCAACCAACTTGTTACGTCATTGCTTAGATGTAATGCACATTGAAAAGAATATATGTGAAATATTGCTTTCGATTCTTCTAAATGTCAAGGGGACGAAAAAAGATGATTTACGATCTCGGCGTGACTTGGTAGATTGGGAGATCAGACCAGAATTACATCCTGTCTGTATCAGTGAAAATAAATGGAAAGTTCCATGTGATTCTTATGTGATGACACCTGCTGAAAAAAATCAATTTCTAGAAGTGCTAGAGACTATTAAAGTTCCTGATGGCTATTCAAGCAATATATCAAAATGTGTCAACAGAAAAGAGTTGAAGCTGAAATCTTTGAAGACTCATGATTATCACGTCCTTTTGCATGAGTTGATTCCAATAGCAATCCATCATCTCTTGTCCAATAATGTTAGAGTCTCAGTTATTTGGTTGTGCTATTTGTTTAGAGATATTTGTGCTAAGAGGTTTTCCAAATCCTTCTTGAAAAAACTGTTGGCAGAGACACCATTAATTTTGTGTGAGTTAGAGAGAATATTCCCTCCATCATTTTTTACATGCATGTTGCATCTGACTGTCCATCTTCCGACCGAAATACTTCTTGGAGGACCCATTCCTTTCCGTTGGATGTATCCAACTGAAATAAAAATGTGCACATTGAAATCATATGTTCGGAACATGAATTATCCCAAAGGTTCTATTGTGAACGGTTACTTGGCTCAAGAATGTATGGATTTCTGCACAATGTATTTGTCTGATCTTACTACGAGAATAAACAGACCAACGAGAAATGAATAAGAACAATATGGAAAAATTGAACCCAGTTTTCCATCACTTCCTCAGACAGGAGGAATTATGGGATCATATACATTGACGACATTAAGACTTGAAGAGCGATAGATGGCACATCACACAGTGTTGTTCAATTGTGATTTGTTCGATGAGTATATCAAGTAACTAAATTGTACACGTATCTCTTATCTTATCTCTTTTAATTTTAAATATTTGTTAAACTATTATTATTTTTATCTACAGGGAACATAAAGAATTGATATATAGAAATCATCGTTCTTTATCTTTGAGAAGGAAAGAGACTTTGCATAGAAAAGGGTTTTCGTCTTGGTTGAAATTGAAGGTAAAAATATTTCTATAATAACTAAATAAAAATAATATTTAATTAACTTTACTATTTGTTTATATTTCAGGTATCGATTTTTCCTGCAGACTCTATTTCTGAGGAAATAAGAGCTTTGGATTTTGGTCATAATACCATGGTTCATTCTTTTAAATCACTTGTGATCAATGGATACAAATTTATTATCACTGAATGAGAAAGAAACATGAGAACACAACATAATGGTGTTATGCTAACTGCCACAACAGACTTTTATGCCAGTTCATCGGATACTAGACCTCATTATGAAAATGTTTCTTATTATGGAGTCGTGGAGAAAATAATAATTTTGGATTATTACTCGCATGGTCGAGTCACAATGATGAAATGTCAATGGTTTGATTCAATGACGAGGCAAGGCACCTTTATTGATGATTGTGGATTTCAAGTTATTGACAGGACTCACACTCTTTCCACGATGAACCATATGTATTAGAATCAATGGTGAAACAAGTTTTTTATGTCAAAGATCATCGTCATCCAAAATTCGGTGTAATTATTGAAGTAAATCCCAGACATGTTTTTGATGATGGTGATGATTAAGTTGACACTATCCCTACTACAATTGGAAGAAATCCGTTTATTACTTATGATAACGCCAATAGCTCAATTATCAGAGTTGATTGTGAACCCGAAGTTGTGGTGGGAAATATATAGAATCATACAGTCGTGTTCTCACCTACATGTTTCACCTACTTCATTCAGAGTGTGTATCATAGTACTTACCTTCAAACCACCATAAATGTTCTTTTACTTTATGTTTTTTTATCAGAATGGTTTTTCTATATTTTTTTGGGTTACACATTAGTTATCTGTTTCTAATTACTTCCATATTTGTTTTCATTGCAGGAAATGACACCCATTGAAGAGAGGCGACGGAAAAAGATGACAGATAATAATCATCGCATGATATATATGGGTGTTCCTCCACTCATCCCTATTGTGAGTATTTTATTTCAAATATAAATATTTCAATAACTTATAATATCATGTGTTTAATTTTGTGTTAAACTTTTTTTCAGGATCAACCCCCTAGATGAGAGATATCTGACGAGGAGCCTGATATTGCTCCCAGTAGAGAGGCTGGTGGTAGGAGGGGGGGGTAGTGTCAGAGATGGATGATCATCTAGTGGTCTCGGTTCTGAGGCCGGTGGTACGAGGGCTCGTGGGGCGAGAGTTAGACAATCCACTGCCACAGACGTATCTTCTTTGCCCCATTTTTATCCTGGCATGTCTTCAGGGACACACGGGATATTTAGACCTCTGATGTTTACACTACTAGTTGGTCAAAAGTCTATGTCATCATCTTTTGCTTCTGGTTCATTATCTCTGAGCTATTATATTCCACCTTCAACTCCTGCTACGACACAATATGTGGCTGAGGAGTGTACAATGAGGGACACTCCACCTTTACATGATATTCCTTCAGCTTCTGCACATCCAGTGACGCCCATTGATCCAAGTACCACAGGTATATTTATATAACTCTATCAAATTTTTATACCAAAATTTATTTTATTATAACTTGTACTGATATTATTTTTCTTTAATAATAGATTCATCTACAGATAGGAGGGGGGGGGAGGGGGTGTACTCGCTTATGTGCGGTATGGAACCACTAGAAATAGTTGATGGTTGAATATAATGTTGATGGACAAATGTTTGAGAAATCTGAGCATGAATGTCGGGGTTTTTTGGCGACGCTAACAAAATACTTCGATATCATTCCGGTCATCCCTCTCTCTTGGATACATCTGCCACATGAAGTCAAGATAATGCGTGGGCACAAATATGGGTAAAAAATCTATTGGATTTAATGTAGTATTTTTTTTGTATTTATATGAACTAATTTATTTGGTTTCAGCTTCAGTTTAACTTCCCTGATGGCGAAGGTGCACGACCAACGCGTTTAAAAGAGTTAGGAGAGCTTTGGAGAGCTTATAAGCATGACCTGTATGTTGGCTGGTGTGATAGAGTGGGCACGGAGTTATAGACATTACCTATCGTGGATGACTGCCCGATAGAGCAATATCTCCAAATGATTACCCATTGGGCGACTTCCAAATTTAAGGTATTAATCTCATATGAGGTATTTAAATGAGAGTTTTCATATTTTGCATTAATATAATCTTATTTATTATTAAACATTATTTATGAATCTTCTGAAAAAAACAAAAAAAAATTGATTCAAAGCAATACCTCCACACTTTGGGGCGCACAACTATGTCAGATCATGAGAGGCAGCTGGTACGATATAGTCGTTTATAATTTTTTAGGACTTTCCCTTTTTATTGTTTCCTACTAAAATTATGTGATTTATTGAATATTTAATATATGATTATACTTGCACTTTATATTGTTTCAATGTCATTATAGAAGCACAAGTTGAATATTGAAGGACGTATCCCTTGAGTAAAATTGTTTTGCTCGAGTAGAAGAAAAAAAGATGGAACTGCGGTAAATGAATCAACCCAAGAAAAGATTGTAAGTTTTTATTTGTTTATTTCAAAGTTTAATATCTATTTTGAAATTTATTAATCTATTAATATTTTTAACAGGATACTTTAGAGGCTCTTGATGCCCAGGAGCCTGAAAATTTTGGGCCACATGATCATTTATGTCAGGTTTTGGGAGAGGAACACTCTGGTCGAGTACGCTGCCGACCTGGTAAGAATATAGTCCCGACGAGGTATTGGTCCTCTCCAGGTATCCATTCTAGTACCACTGAGTTGGAAAAGGTCAAGGAGTATGTAAGACAGTCTGATAAAAGGGTCACAGAGTTGGAAGTACAAGTTCAAATGAGGGACAAAGAATTTATGAAACTGATGAAAGATTTATCTTCATCACTTCCACCAGAGTCTAGCGCGGCTTTTCAGACATTTATATCGTCGATGGGTGAATTATCCAATGAACCAGGTGGAAACTATCATGGTGGTCGAGATGATGACATTCCTGGTGATGAAAATGATGCTGAAGAGGACGAGGGTGAGGATGAGGATGAGGATGAGGGCGAGGATGGGGCCGAGGGTGAGGATGGGGCTGAGGGCAAGGATAGGGCCAAGGACGAGGAGGGGGCCGACGATGAGCATGGGGACGATGAAGAGGATGACAAAGAGGCTAGAGATGGCGGAGAGGATGAGACTGATGATGAGAGTGGTGATGGTGATGGTGATCAGGGGAAGATTGATCCATTATATTTTTGAATTCTGTATAACTCTATATTTTTTAACCTGGTTTTCCACTCTGGGGTTTTTCTCTTCTTCATAGGGATGTTGTTATCAGATCTCTTTTTTGCACTTGATTCTTATTGTATGATTAGTCTACTACCTATACCTTTATTATTCCTTGGTACTGTAATACCCATTTCTCTATTTTGTATTACTTAGCTTTCTTAGTTAGCTATGTATTTCATGTTTATGTCATTTTCCTATAGAACTACATTTTATGTCATTTATGGATGATAGTTTTATACCTAATATTAACATGCGTGGAATAATCACATGAAAATAAACGTTCCTTTGCAAGTAGTAATTGTACATTATTGATTATGTTCTTATTTTTGTGTTTTTGAAGTAAATCGTGCTATTTTTGAATTTCCATTCTGTTCAGGGGATGATTTTTGTTTTAGTAATGGTGGATCTTCTGGGGGAAGAGGTTGGGCAGGGGGGGAGGGGAGGGGGCTGTTGGGTGAAAAGGGTGGGCAGGAGGGGAGGGGCAAGGGGCTGCTGGAGGAAAAGGGTGGGCAGGGGGAGAGGGGAGGGGAGGGAAGGGGAGGGGGGGAGGGGAGGGGAGGGAAGGGGAGGGGAGGGAAGGGGAGGGAGGAGGGGAGGGGAGGAGGATGATGGGTGAAAAGGGTGGGCAGGAGGGGAGGGGCATGGGGCTGTTGGAGGAAAAGGGTGGGCAGGGGTGAGGAGATGGGAGGGGCTGGGTGATGGAAGGAGGGAGGGGGCTGATGGGGGAAAAGGTTGGGTAGGGGGGAGGAGGCTGCTGGTGGAAAAGGGTGGGCAGGGGGGGAGGGGAGGGGCAAGGGGCTGCTGGAGGAAAAGGGTGGGAAAGGGGGGAGGGGAGGGGAGGGAAGGGGAGGGGGGATGGGATGGGAGGGGGCTCCTGGATGAAAAGGGTGGGCAGGAGGGGGAAGGGGAGGGGGGGGGGGAGGGGGCTGCTAGGTGAAAAGGGTGGGCAGGAGGGGAGGGGCAGGGGGGGGAGGGAAGGGGAGGGGCAGGGGGCTGCTGGAGGAAAAGGGTGGGAAAGGGGGGAGGGGAGGGGAGGGAAGGGGAGGGGGTAGGGGAGGGGAGGGGGCTCCTGGATGAAAAGGATGGGCAGGAGGGGGAAGGGGAGGGGGGGAGGGGAGGGGGCTGCTGGGTGAAAAGGGTGGGAAGGAGGGGAGGGGCAGGGGGGAGGGGAGGGGAGGGGCAGGGGCTGGGAAGGTTGGAGGGGAGGTTAGGTAAGGGGAGGGGAGGGGAGGGGAGGGTTGAGGAGGGGCTGGGTGATGGTAGGAGGGAGGGGGCTGCTGGGGGAAAAGGTTGGGCAGGGGGGAGGGGAGGTGAGGGGCAGGGGATGGGCTGCTGGGGGAAGGGGCTGCGCAGGGGGGGTTCTGAGGTGGGAGGGGGAGGTGCTGCATGTTTTATTGATTTTGTTTCCTTTTATTAGTTTAAATGTATGTTACTTCAGGATTACTATTTCAATTTGTTGAGAATAAATTTTTCAATCCTCTTCCAATATAATT
This sequence comes from Viscum album, assembly GCA_963277665.1. Lineage (NCBI taxonomy): Eukaryota > Viridiplantae > Streptophyta > Magnoliopsida > Santalales > Viscaceae > Viscum > Viscum album. The sequence continues at coordinate 150,500,856 of OY728143.1, forward strand.
TATGCTTTCTACTGTTACTTAGCTGTGCATATGCGTGGTGGAAAATTATTCAGGGAAATCAATATTTTGGTTATTATGAAGTTCAATGTGTCTTATCTTAAAGAAAAGGACAGGTCTCTTCTTTTGGGATTTATGATATGAATTCAACACAAAATGGTTATTGCTGAAGTGGAATCTCATTTGGCCCAACTTGTGAGTTTTAAACATGTTATAAAAAATTATCCTTGGTTGTAAAGTAATATTGTTATAAGGTGCATAGTATTGATCATTCATGATGTCCTATTCAAATAGACCTTTAGGGAGGGTGTCTTCATTGCAGATGCATTTGGTTCTCAAAGTGTATTTCTTTTGTTTAAAATGGATGCGCTTTTAAGTGAAATAAACGACATACAGAAAACCGGAAAAACACATTTGGATTGTGTTGATACTTTAGGAAAACGATACATGGGTCATTTTTGACGTGTACGAGTCAACCTCGCCTCAATTCGAGGCACGGTGTGGCCGACACCACTCAAAGTGTCTCACTTTTCTTTGAAATGGACAACAGTTTAAGTAAAAACAACAACTGACATACAGAAAATGGACCAAACACATTCAGATTCTATTAATACTTTAGGAAAAGTATCCATGGGTCATTTTTGATGTGTACGAGTCAACCCTGCCTCAATCGGAGGCATGGTGTGGCCAGTACCACTCGAAGTGTCTCACTTTTATTTGAAATGGACAGGATTTTAAGTGAAAACAACAACCGACATACGAAAAACCGACCAAACGCATTCGGATTCTGTTTAAACTTTAGGAAAACGATCCATGGGTCATATGTGACGTGTAAAAGTCAACCCCGTCTCAATCCGAGGCCCGGTGTGGACGGAACTTCTCAAAGTGTCTTTGTTTTGTTTAAAATGGATGCGCTTTTAAGTAAAATAAATGACATATAAAAAATAGACCAAACACATTCAGATTGCGTTGATACTTTAGGAAAAAGATCCATGGGTCATTTGTGATGTTTACGAGTCAACCCTGCCTCAATTCGAGGCACGGTGTGGCCGACACCACTCAAAGTGTCTCACTTTTCTTTGAAATGGACAACAGTTTAAGTAAAAACAACAAATGACATACAGAAAATAGACCAAACGCATTCGGATTCTATTGATACTTTAAGAAAAGTATCCATGGGTCATTTTTGACATGTACGAGTCAACCCCGCCTCAATCGGAGGCACGGTGTGGCCGATACCACTCGAAGTGTCTCACTTTTATTTGAAATAGATAGGATTTTAAGTGAAAACAACAACCGACATACGGAAAACTGAACAAACGCATTCGGATTATGTTGAAACTTTAAGAAAACAATCCATGGGTCATATGTGACATGTAAGAGTCAACCCCGCCTCAATCCAAGGCGCGGTGTAGATGAAACTGCTCAAAGTGTCTTTGTTTTGTTTAAAATGGATTCACTTTTAAGTAAAATAAATGACATACAGAAAATAGACCAAACACATTCATATTGTGTTTATACTTTAGGAAAACTATCCATGGGTCATTTATGACGTTTAGGAGTCAACCCCGCCTCAATCTGAGGCGCGGTGTGGCCAGCACCACTCAAAGTGTCTCACTTTTCTTTGAAATGGACAACAGTTTAAGTAAAAACAACAACTGACATACGGAAAATGGACCAAACGCATTTGGATTCTATTGATACTTTAGGAAAAGTATCCATGGGTCATTTGTGACGTTTAAGAGTCAACCCTGCCTCAATCGGAGGCATGGTGTGGTCGGTACCACTCGAAGTGTCTCACTTTTATTTTAAATGGACAAGATTTTAAGTGAAAACAACAACCGTCATATGGAAAACCGACCAAACGCATTCAGATTCTGTTGAAACTTTAGAAAAATGATCCATGGGTCATATGTGATGTGTACAAGTCAACCCCACCTCAATTTGAGGCGCGGTGTGGACAAAACTTCTCAAAGTGTCTTTGTTTTGTTTAAAATGGATGCGCTTTTAAGTAAAATAAACGACATAAAAAAAATAGACCAAACACATTTTGATTGTGTTGATACTTTAGGAAAACGATCCATGGGTCATTTTTGACATGTAAGAGTTAACCCCGCCTCAATCCGAGGTGCGGTGTGGCCGACACTACTCGAAGTGTCTCACTTTTCTTTGAAATGGACAACAGTTTAAGTAAAAACAACAACTAACATACATAAAATAGACCAAATGCATTCAGATTCTGTTGATACATTAGGAAAAGTATCCATGGGTCATTTTTGATGTGTACGAGTCAACCCCGCCTCAATCGGAGGCATGGTGTGGCCGGTACCACTCGAAGTGTCTCACTTTTATTTGAAATGGACGGGATTTTAAGTGAAAACAACAACCGACATACGGAAAACTGACCAAACGCATTCAGATTCTGTTGAAACTTTAGGAAAATGATCCATGGGTCATATCTGATGTGTAAAAGTAAACCCCACCTCAATCCGAGGCGTGGTGTGGATGGAACTGCTCAAAGTGTCTTTGTTTTGTTTAAAATGGATGCGCTTTTAAGTAAAATAAATGACATATGGAAAACAGACCAAACACATTCGTATTGTGTTTATACTTTAGGAAAACGATCCATGGGTCATTTGTGACGTTTATGAGTTAACCCCACCTCAATACGAGGCGCGGTGTGGCCGACACCACTCAAAGTGTCTCACTTTTCTTTGAAATGGACAACAGTTTAAGTAAAAACAACAACTGACATACGGAAAACGGACCAAACACATTCAGATTCTGTTAATACTTTAGTAAAAGTATCCATGGGTCATTTTTGAAATGTAAAAGTCAATCCCTCATCAATAGGAGGTACGGTGTGGCCGATACCACTCAAAGTGTCTCACTTTTATTTGAAATGGACAAGATTTTAAGTGAAAACAACAACCAGCATACATAAAACCAACCAAACGCATTCGGATTCTATTGAAACTTTAGGAAAACGATCCATGGGTCATATGTGATGTGTACGAGTCAACCCTGCCTCAATCTGAGGTTTGTTGCAGACAGAACTGCTCAAAGTCTTTTTTTTGAAAAGGACATCATTTTAAGTGAATACAACTGAAATTTACACTCATCAGCGATAGTTGCAAACTCTTTTTCATGAGTTGGGTAGTTTCACTCATGGGGTCATAAGTGAAGAGACTCCTAAGAAAACACCTTTTCACCATATATTATAAACAATACAAGCTCAATGCAAAATTCATCACAAATCATTATTTACCCAAATCTAGGATCATAAAAAAATGGGATATGATCCAATTTCAAACTCTTATTCAACTCTAATAGGTATTTCTCATACTATTCTGCCTATTAGAATTTTATGGGAAGGTGGGGGGGGGGATGTGTGGGTTTGGGGGTTGTGCAGGGGTGAGGTGAATTACTATCGGATGATTGTTGTCATATGAAGATTGAAATAGGGAATTGTAGTACATGACATGGTTGGAAGAATTTGATGGTTTTATGTGTTTTTGTGTGTTCTATTTTAGGTATTTTTATATTGTTTTAAGTTTGTATGTGGTTTTTGTGATATTTTTTATGCAGGTGTAGGTGTATAGTGGAGGGGCTACTGGAGGGGGCTGCTGTGAAGCAGTTCTGAAAAAACTCAATACCAACGGTTCTAAACCATCAGTATAAGAGTGCTGGTATTCTGGGAAAACACTGTACCAACGGTTTAGAACCGTTGGTATAGGTGTTCTGAAATTCTGGAAAAACACCTATACCAGCGGTTTAGAACCATTGGTATATGTTTTCTGGAAATTTGGAAAAACACAATACCAACAGTTTTGAACCGTTGGTATATGTGTTCTAGAAAAACACAATACCAACGGTTTAGAACCGTTGGTATATGTGTCTGGTAAATCACATTACCAACGGTTTTCAACCATTGGTATAACAATTCTCAAATGCATTACCAACAGTTATAAACCATTGGTATACATTGGGAGAAATTTAATAGAACAATATACCAACAGTTTAGATCAAACCGTTGGTATAAGGATTTCCTCACGGCTTACTAACCAACAATTTGGAAAACCATTGGTATAGGCTATACAAACGGTTCTCCAGCCTATACCAACAGTTTTAAACCGTTGTTATAACCTTCTTTTCCAGTAGTGCTACAACTACCAGTGTATCTATAACTTTCTATTTGTGTGGCAGGTTTGGAAACACCAAATTCTTTTTTCCTATTCCCGTGAATACATGTAATGGATGTGAAAATGTTGGTCATATACAACACTTATATCAAGCTATGACTATGACTCATTATAGTCAGGGTTCGTCAGCTCCAAAGGTTACTGTGGAACAACTATAAGCTTTAAATACTACAGGGATCTAGCCACAGGCCTTGGGAGGGAATCAATTTAATGCAGTTGATGGGTGTCTAGTGGAAGTTGATTTAGGTCCTACAACAGTGATAGGTACTATCCTTATTGAATATTCAATAACAATTTCTTTATTTGATATTGGTGCCTCCCACTCGTTTATATTTACAAATTTTGTTGATATGTTTAAACTTTCAACAAAACTTATTTCCTTTGTAATGGAGTCAGAGACACCTCTTAGAAAGAGGAGAGAGGAGGGGTTTAGGTGTCCTTTTTTGTTAATGATTACTGATATGAAATTGGTCTGAGAATTTCCCATTCTTAATCTGGATATGTTTGACATCATCATCAGAATAGATTGGATTATTTCTCATTGAGCTGAGGTTGATTGTTATCATTGATGTGTCTCATTTATTGCTACTGATGAGATCTCTCCTGTGTTTAAAGGGAAGTGGGACCTGAGATCAAGATGTTCAAGGCCTTCTCACCCAGATCTCAGGAGTTTTTTGTCTGCTATTTCATTTGAGATCGATGAAGTTTTTCACATTGTTGATCGTCCTATTATCGTTTGATACTTTACTAATTTTTTACTAGACAACATATTTAGTCTTCCTCTAGAGATAGATGTAGAGTTTATAGTTGATTTGGTTCCAGGTACATAGCTGATATCGATATCTTATTATCATATGGCACCAGCAAAGCTGAAAGAGCTCAAGATTCAGTTTTATGACATGTTGGAAAACGATTTCTTTCACCCTAGTGTTTCACCTTGGTCAGCCCTGATGCTCTTTACGAAGAAAGAATATGGTTCACTTTTGTTGTGTGTGGACTATCGAAAGTTGAACTAGTTAACGGTTAAGAAAAAATATCCTTTACCTCATGTGGATGATTTGTTTGATAAGTTAAAGGGGGAAAAATAGTTCTTGAATACTGATATTCAGTCAGGTTATCATCATCTCAGAGTTCAGGAGTCATATATACTGAAGATAGATTTCAGGAGTAGTTTAGACCATTATGAATATCTTGTGATTTTTTTTGGTATGACTAACACTCTTGAAGTTTTTATGGATTTGATGAATTAGATATTCCACCAATATCTTAACACTTTTGTGGAAGTGTTCATGGATGATATTATGGTCTATTCAAAATCTGACTGTGGGCACAAAAACCATCCATGTTTGGTTCTGTAAATTCTGATAAGTCATTATTTTTATGGAAAACATTCGAAATGTAGTTTTTGGATTCAAGAAGTGAATTTATTAGGGCACAAGATTTCCTAACATGACTTACCAGTTGATCCAGAGAAGGTAAAGGCCATTTCATCATGGAAGGAACCATAGAATGCCTTTTAAATTTAGATCTTCATTGGTATTGCTATATATTACTGAAGGTTCATTAAGGATTTATCTAAGATGGTGTCACATTTACTGCTTTTACCAAGAAAGTAATGAAATTCACATGGGATGAAAAGTGTCAGTTTTCTTTTGATGAACTAAAATGATTTCTGACAAAAGCTCCTATTCTGTTCTTACCTAAGCCCGATTAGGGATACATGGTGTTTTGTGATGCTTCTGGTGATGGTTTGGGATGCATGCTTATATAGGATGACCATGTGGTAGCTTATGACTCTCATTATCTTTGACCACATGAGAAGAATTACCCCACTCATGATTTAGAGATTGCTGTAGTTTTTCATGTGCTTAAATGTTGGAAGCATTATATTTTTAGGGAGAGGTTCACAATCTTCTATGATCATAAGAGTTTGAGTTATACATTTTTTCAGAAAGACTTGAATCTAAAACAGATACAGTGGGTAGAATAACTTTATATATTTTACTTTGATATCACCTACACCCCAGGGAAGGGGAATGTCATTTTAGACACTCTTAATAAGAAAGTACCATCACAGGTTGTTCTAGAATCAAAGGAGGAGTGGAACCTCATGGGGATTTTCACTCAGTTGCACCTAGATGCTTAGGCGGATGTTTTAGGTATGGTTCTGACCAGTGTTAAATTATCATAATATCTCCTAGAGTCTGTCTTACAGATTCAGAAGTAGGATGTTGATATTAGTAAAGTATGAGAAAGCCTTTATGGTGGGGAGAACATTTATTATTGGTCTCTCTCTCTAGATGGTATACTCTACTTTGGGAAGCAGATTGTCATCTCAGCATCTGTGAATATTTTAGTCTTTTTTAATTGTCAAAAACACTTTGTGGGATCTTAATACAGGTACTAAAAACATGTATTATGATATGATACAATTATTCTGGTGGCTGGGTATGAAGCATGGCATTGTAGATTATGTGTCCCACTATTACACCTGCCAACAGATAAAGGCAGATCACTTGAAACCCTTTGGTTTTCTTCAGCCTCTTTTGATGTTGTTATGGAAATGGGAAAATGTGTCCATGGATTTTGTTGTTTAATTACCATAAAATCCATGAGGGAGGAATTCTATCTGGGTGGTTGTTGATCGGTTGACGAAGTGTGCTCATTTCATTCTGATAAAGGATATTAATAAGGTTGAAGATCTTGGTATGATCTATGTGAAGGAGATTATGAGGTTACATGGAAGTCCTTCTTCCATTGTTTCAGATAGGGACCCTGGGTTTACCTCAAGGTTATGGAGGAGTATCTAAGAGAAAATGGGAACTCAGGTCAAGTTGAGAATAACTTTCCATCCACAGACAAATGGTCATATAGAGTGTGTGATTCAGATCTTGGAGGATATGATTTGTGCCTATGTATTGTATTTCAGTGGATCATGGGATAGCCTTCTAAGATTGGTTGATTTTGTTTACAACAATAGTTATCAGTTTTTGATAAGAATGGATCCATTCAAGGCATTGTATGGTCACCCATGCAGGTCACCTCTTTGTTGGGAGGAGGTAGGAGAAGTAGCTTTGGTTGGACCAAGTTTGGTCTAGGAGATGTAGGTAAAGATTCAAGAGGTACATCAATGTCTGGTTATAGCCAAGATTTGAAAAAAATAATATGTGGATCATCAAATTCATCCTTTGGAGTTTTCTATTGGTGAATGGATTTTATTTAAAGTTTCTACTCAGTTGGATCATTGTCAACTTGGGAAACAATATAAGTTGGCTCCAAGATATATTGGACCATTTGAGGTCACTGAGTGTCTTGGAAAGGTTTCTTATCAGTTGGAATTTATAGTTTAGTTGATAGATATTCATGATGTTTTCCATATATCTCAGCTCAGGAAGTACCATCCTAATCCCACTCACATTCTGAGTTGGGAGGAAATTGATTTAAAGCCAGATGTTTCTGTTTTGGATAAGACAACTGAGATCATTAACTCTCAAGTGAAAGTCTTGCATGGAAAGTCGATTCTGCTGGTCAAAGTACTATAGAAACATGAATCAGATTCTCATAAGACTTAGGAATGTGAATCAATGATGAGGGATCAATGGACTTATCTTTTTTCCATGGATTATATATTCTACATGACTTCCTATGGATGGAAAGTATTTATGGTGGGGTGTTTGTAACATACCATTACCAATCTATTAGGTACATATTCAACCTTGTATTACTTTTCTCATTGTCTATATGGGGACAAGAATGAATTGGGAGGATACCTATAATGGTGAAGTCAGATATTTTTTGGACTCTTAGATTTATCCATCTTTCTCTATAGGCTACAAGAGGATTTCATGCCATGTAACTAGGTTACACGTCATGTAAGAGTTACTGGATACAAGGTGTAAAAGACTTAACTCAGTTAAAGGTTACACACCGTGAATATATGCTTCATGTCATTAATGTTTTAAATAATGAATTTTAATCTGAGGCGATGGGTTTTTTGGTGTATGTGGGACTTTGATGGTTACACACAGTGTAACTAGGTTACACATAGTGTAACGACCCACATATAATTTTTAAAATAGGCGTGCAACTATTTTTTTCAACTCTCTTATCTAAACTCTTTTACTCTTGACCTAGGGAAATTCCTAGGTGATTTTGGGAGAGTCCAATACTTCTAGATAGATCCTTTAAGTATTCAATATTTATTGCGATTTTGGTGCATCTCTCTGGATCTACTATAAAATCTCGTTCCATAGGCTGTTCCTTTATTGTTTGTGGTGCATCAGACATTCATTCTTGAGGGCCTTCGTAGACATCATTGGGTTTTCATTGTTGGTGTATCCCATTATAGGAATGTGTAGCCTGAGTTTTGAGGTATGTGGTTCCATCTATAACCTATGTTGATGAAGCTTATTGTTCCTACTTTATAAACTAATTTATAAAAGGAATTGGTATGATTGATTTGTGTGTGATGAAAACTGTTTTTAAAGAAAAATGTTTTTTTCCATGATTGTTGATAAATGGAAAGAAAAAGGGTATTTTCAAAGAATTGAAAAAGGTTTTGTGAAATGGTTTTGAAATGATTTTTGAAACATTTAAATGGTTGTGAAAATAATCACATGGGTTACCTTGGATACTAGGTGGAAGGTTTAGCTTGAGGCCATCATCCATTATGGGGGTTAAATTTATAAGGTGTTCCTCTTGTCCTAGAGTGTAGATTATTAGCTCCAGGTATGTATATGATATTGTGGTTTCACTTTCTGAGGTATCTCTCTACTCCTGGAGTGTAGATCATTGGATTCAGGTACTGCAGTGCACTATTTCATAGATTAATGGGTACGAGTAGTTTACTACCTAACCTGTTTGTATTCATTGGTATTGTGATGCCTGTGCTTCCACTATTATGTTTGTATTTCTTGGATTTGTACCATTTTATCCTTGTTATGCATGTTGATGGATGTGAAATATGATACGAAAAAATGTTCTTTGAAATTGATATACCTTCTTTTGTTTTAGAACTGTGATAAAAAGGTAAATGTTTACCATGATTTTTATAAAACTACTTTACTGATTATCATTCCATGTTTTATTTAAAATGAGCATACATGAATTGTTGTATAGAGACTAGTTATTAAACACCTGGGTGGGATCCTACTGATCCTATTAGCTCACACCCTGCATACCTCTTCGGTGGTGCTTTGACCTTTGTATGTCTTCCATTGGAGGGAAGGGCAAGGCACCATAGTGAGACAGTGAGGTTTCATGTCAGCTGGGTTGGGTAGATAGTGGTAATATGGTGGGAGTTCATCCATGCCATCACTTGGAGTAGCTATTTCATCTTGGTCCTTTGTAGTTGGACTTTTTATTTGGATTTTTTTCCACTTTTATATTCATTTGTTTCCACTGTCTTCTCACAGTTACAGAATATATTTATTAGTTTTCCACTATCCCTTTATTTTCTGTGTGTATATATATTCCATGTGATTTTACAGTTTGGAAAAAATCATTCACTATGGTTTTTTGATTGATGATCGGGTACTTATCACCAATCTGAGGGGGTCAGGAATTCCCTTCCGGTATGTGACAGTTCGAGTCAGGTGCTAGTTTTGTGGGTAACCCAGGTCAGTTCATTACAACCATGTCCCAGACCTGCTATTCTCACCAAATAACTAAAACCAAGTTCCTTAAGGAGTTTTCAAGGATAAGAAGTTCAAGAGGAGGTTTGAACACATTTTAAAGAAGTCAAACTTGTGGTAAGGTAATTTTATTTAAAAATTCTCTTTTAATTTATATTTTTATAAAATTCAAAAGGAATTTTTTTAACATATACAGCATGAATTTTTTTTTCCTACTTTCATGATGCCTTATTATTTTGAATTCATATTTACAATATTTAATGTTTATTTTCAAATAAAATGTTTTTTTACATGTGCATAGTATTCTTTTAAAATAAGTTATTTTCCTCAAGGAATTTTTTTTAATGATGCAAGTATTAATGTTTTATGATTATGTTTTGGTTCTTGGGAATTATTTATGATGATGGGTGGTTCCATTATAAACCAAATATGGGTGAGTCCATGATAGACCTCCAATGCATTGGGTATGGTAGAAGTTGACTGTAATGGTTATTCCAAGTGTAACTATGATAGTTACATTATAAGGTAGCTGTGAGGGTTACATTATAAGGTAGACATGAGGGGTACAAATCATATGGTAGCCGTGAGGGTTACAATCATAAGTAAGTATGGTAATAAAATGTTTCCCCAAGTTACCTAAATGGTTTATTTATGTTTTCTATGTTTTATGGGAATCTAATGACTTCACAAAGTTAGTATATGATACTTTAATGGTGAGAAGTATATCTTTGTAAAAATGATTTCATATGTTTATAAGTATTCATATACTAATGGTTTCTTTCCTTATTTTTTATGTTCTTTACTGAGATTTTTGTGCTAATACAAAGTTTTAAAATGTTTTTCACAGGGTTTAAGGATTGGTAAGAGATAAGAAGAATCCAAGATGAATGTTGTGAAGAATTTTCATGAAAATAATCCATGTTTTATTAAAAATTTTTTTATTATGGAAGAAATGGATATTGTTTTAGTAGTATACACTTTGAATTGTTATGGATTTTTATGCATGAATTATGAACTAATTCTCTAAAAATATAAACTAAAATGATCTCTGGGAATGTAATAAGTGTATTCTAGTTGAATTAAATAGATTATGTAATGTGTAAGGTGGGATTATTATAGTTGGTATCAGATCACGATTTAGATAATGTTAGTGGCTAGGATGATGTTAACAGAATACCATAAATTATTTTTACCTTATTGTTAAGTTGAAATGATATAGAATTTAAAGATTACCATGTTGCTTCATCTAATATATGTCTACTCAGAATGGTTTTCTGTAGAATAAATAGGGAAGTTGGAGTAGGATGGCACCAAGAGGATGATATCTTTCCAAATTCGCAACCTAAAATAGTGGTAATTGAAACCAATCAGTTTGTGAAAGTAATGTATTAGTTGATGTAGTCCATAAATGGATGTGGAATCCATGAAAGAGAATAACTATATCTACCACAAAGGAACATGATGATAACAGAATATTTTATGAGCCAACACCCTCTTCCTTTTAGTGGATCTTCTAACCCAGTGGTAAATAAAGGGTAGATTAAAGACCTTGAAAAGATATTAAATGTCATGGGGTGTTTAGATAATCAAAATGTTATTCTTTTTATTTATCATGTTGAAGGTGAAGTCAACTAGTGGTGGTAAATGATTAAGAATATTTGGTAAATAGAAGAGATTGATTCCTTGGAATGGGATGAATTTAAGAATATTTTCCTTGAAAAATATTTTTCTAAGGAGGTTCGACTTAGGATGGAAAAAAATTCCTTAAATTGAAACAAAAGTAAGAATATTTAGTGGCCATGTATGAAGAAAAATCCACTCTATTAGAAAGGTATGCTCCAAATATTACCCAAGACATTGATAGTAAAATCAATCATTTTTACTCTAGATTGAAGCCAATATATCAAATGGAATTGGATTCTTGTGAATTTAAAAGTTACAAGAAACTTGTTCTATGTGATGAGATAGTAGAAATGGAGATTTATAATGATCATGTTTACTTTGAAAACAATAAGAAGAAAAGGTCTAAATGCAAAGAAATGGGTAAGAATCAATCAAATAAATCCGAAGGTAATAAAACCCATTTTCTAGTTTGTGGAAAGTGTGATAAAAATAACCCTGGGGAATTACTTAACAAATCTAGGAAGTGTTTTTGATGTGATAAGTTTGGACTCATGGCTCATGATTTTAATGAAAAAGATCTTAGTGTTGGTATGTTTAATTTTGATAAGAAAACTGTAAATTGTTTTAAATGTGGTGATATGGGGCATTATGCATATACCTACCTAAAGAAGGATTTGAATGATGGGAATAAGCCAGATTATAAGCATAAAGGTGCATCGAAATCCTTAGATAATACTTTAGTAGATGTTGGGATATCCAATGAAGTGGTATTAGGTACATTGTTTGTTTACTCAGATTTTTCTAATGTATTATTTTATATAGGGTCTACACATTCCTTTATTTCTTATAAATTTTATAGTAAATTTTAAATTTCACCTCAAGAAATGAAATCAGAACTTATGGTAAAAACACCAGGGGGAAACATTAAGGAAAAACAAAATTATAAGAATCTTACTCTTGTTTTCTGTGGAAATACATTAGTTACAAACCTTGTTGTTTTTCTCTCAGTAGAGTTTGATGTTATTTTGGGTATGGAATGAATTTATCTTTATCATGCTAAGATTGATTGTAGAGATAAAGATTTTTTTTTTCAGACAAAGTTTCAATTTGTATACAAGAATGAACCTATACTATTTATAACATATTAGGAAGTTGGGAAACTATTAAAAAATGGAAATGAAAGTTATATTTCACATATTTTAGAAAACAAGGTAACTATTTAGATTAATGATGTGCTGGTGGTAAATGAATACCTATATTTTTTCCTGATGATTTTCCTAGTGTTATACCTGATCGGGAAGTTGAATTTACTTTTAGATTAGTTATTGATGCTAAACCAATCTCAAAACCCCCTTATTGAATGAATCAGGTGAAACTTTTAGAATTGAAAAATAAGTTATAGGAGTTTCTTGATAAAGGTTTCATTCGTTCTATAACTTCACCATGGGGTGATCTTGTTTTTTTCATTAAAAATAAAGATGGTTCCATGAGACTTTTCATTGATTATATAACTTTAAAAAACATTACTGTTAAGAATAAGTATCCATTTCCTCATATCGATGACTTGTTTGATCATCTCTAGGAATCTTAGTATTTTTCCAAGATTTACCTGAGATTCAGGTACCTTCAGCTGAAGGTGAAAGAGGATGACATTCAAAAAATAGTGTTCTAAACTAGACATGGGCATTGTGAGTTTTTTGTTATGCCCTTTGGTTTGAAAAATCCCCCTATTGTATTTATAGATCTTATGAATAGAATATTACTTGAATATTTGGATAAGTTTTTTATTGTTTTTATTAATCATATTTTGTTTTATTTAAAAAGTTGTGAGGAACATGAAAAGCATCCAAGGATTGTTCTAAAAACCCTTAAAGAAAAGAAGTTATATGCTAAATTTAGAAAATGTGATTTTTTGGTTGAAACATATTTCTTTTCTTGGGAACATTGTAAATAAGGATGGCATAATAGTCCATCCCATAAAACTAAAAGTGGTTGATGAATGAAAAAGACCTAAAAATGTTACTGAGATTCATAGTTTTCTTGGATTTACAGGCTATTACCAACGGTTTTTAAAAAAATTTGCATGGTTATCTATCCCTCTAACTAAGTTAACATGAAAATGGATTAAATTTATTTGGAGAGAATACTATGATGTTTTTGTCAATAACTAAAAAAAATATTGGTTAATGCTCCGATTTTGGTTATTCCTTCTAGAAATCGAGAGTTTATAATCTATAGAAATGCTTCATTAAAGGGACTTGGTTGCGTTCTGATGTAGAATGAGCAGGAAATTGTTTATGATTCAAGACAATCGAAACCTCATGAGTTAAATTATATCACACCTGATATGGAGTTAGAATCTATAGTTTTCAATTTAAAAATATGGAGAAATCATTTATATGGAGCTATATGTGAAATATATATTAAACTTAAAAGTTTGAAGTATATATTCACTTATAAGGAATTGAACATGAGACAAATAATATGGATTGAACTGATAAGGCATTATGATTTTATAATCAATTAACATCCTAGAAAATAAAACAAAGTGGTAGATGCCTTGAGCTGAAAACATCATGCTACATTAATATGTTACATTTTGAGCATGAATCATTGATTAATGATTTGATGAATTTTTTCTTGTAAGTTGTTGGTGTAGAAAATTACTCTATTTTTTAGGTGTTAGTGAATTCATCTCTATCAGATAAAATTAAGCAAGTGAAAAAGGAAGATCATGGGTTATAGAAAAAGGTAGAATTGGTTAAAAAGGGAAAGATTCCAAAATTTAACATTGATAAAGATTGTTTTTTTTGAGATTTGGGAAGAGATTATGTGTAACTTATGATTCAAATTTGAAAGAAGTTTTATTAAGTGAAGCTCATAGTTCTCTGTTCTGAGTTCATCCTAGCAGCACTAAGATATATAGATACCTTTAAGAGTATTACTGGTAGGATGGAATGAAAAGTGAGATTGATGATTTTACCATGAAATGTTTGAATTTTCATTAGGTTAAAACAAAGAGAAAACTACCAAAGGGGATACTTCAACGTTTTCCAGTACCAGAGTGGAAATGAGAAAATATATCCAAGGACTTCATGGTGGGATTACCAAATACTTCTTGAGGTAACAATGTGATTTGGGTTATTATTGATTCACTAACTAAATCTTCACATTTTCTTCCTATTCAAGATACTATGTATTTAGATACTATTTCTCAATTGTATCTCAAAGAGATAGTCAGGTTAAATGTAATCCCTCTCTCCATTGTATTTGATTGTGATCCTAGGTTCACTTCTAAATTTTCAAAAGATCTTCATAAGTTTTTGGGAACTGAATTAAATTTTAGCATTTATTTTCATTATCAATATGATAGATAGTCAGAGTAAAAAATTCAAACATTGGAGGATATTCTTCTAGATTTTTCAATGGATTACTAGGGAATTTGGGATCAACATCTTTCTTTAGTTGAGTTTAATTATAATATCATTTGTCATTCTAATATACAAATGGAACCTTTTGATGCATTTTATGGAAATAAGTGTCAGAATCTAGAATTTTAGGATGAAATTAGGGAAAGGAAGTTGATTATACCATAATTATTAGATTAATTGAATGAGAAAGTGAAGATGATGCAACAACATATGAGGACAACTTAGAGAAGGCAGAAAAGTTATTCAGATAAAAGGATAAAATACCTTTCTTTCGAGGTAGGATATCATGTTTTCCTTAAAATATATCCATGAAATTGTGTTATATGTTTTGGTCACATGACCTCAAGTGCATTTACCCAAACGCCAGAGGCTGACGACTAGTAGCGAGGGCCCAGGTCTGATAGTGGGGAAACTATGCCCTCATTTGTCAAAGTGTAGCGCAACAGAAAAAAATAACATACAACAGTGGAAGCAGTAAACAATATTCAATTGAATGGAAAACTGAAGTAAAAGAGAACTAGAAGTCATATATATAAAGATGAATCATGTCACTAATTCTATAAAATCTACTAGAACAGGATACACTACAATACAATACAATAAAACTCAAAGTACAAGGTACAACCAAACAAAACAAAGCAGAGTAAACAGAATGCAGCAGCATCACAAGCCTAAGATCGGTCCCATGCTCTCCTACTCCTCTGCTACAATCATATACCTATATAGGGACCCTTTCCCCTGTCGACACCTGTAAAACTATATTCTTTTTGGGATGAAGACATGACCCAAATAGGGTGTGAGAAATAAATCCAAGTAGGAACCCACCAAAGGCCTGTGCCCAACTGTCAGTGAAAATGTGCAACAACAGTGTGCAAAAGTAAATACAGTAAACTAGTAAGTACTCAAAAGTAACTATCACTACCAGTTTCATTTCCATTTTAATTATTACTTATCACCTCCAAGATTGTGCTTCGTCTTGGTAGGTACTACATCAAAAATCACCACATTGAATATACGAAATAAACAGTGTCCTCAGACATGCCAAACCTTACCCTCAGGTAATCAGAATCTTGCCCTCAGGCTAACAGAACTATGCCCTCAGGCCAATCAGAATCACGCCCTCAGGCTAATCAGAATCTTTCCCTTAGGCTAACAGAACCACGCCCTCAGGCCAATCAGAATCATGCCCTCAGACTAATCAGAATCACACCCTCAAGTGATTGCCCTCAGGCATAAAGAATATTTCCCTTAGGTGTACGATACATTTCCCTCAGGAACATAAACAACTGCCCTCAGGCATATGAAACATTGCCCTTAGGATAAATGAAACACTTACCATCGGGCTAAAAAAAACACTTTCCCTCAGGCTAAATAAGAAACCAGGCTGATCCCAACACATAAGCAAGCAATTATATACATTTTCTCTCAAGAAAACTCAAGCATGATAAATCACGACATACCCTCAGGTATCCTGGCCAAACGGCTAAACAAAATAATGCACCCCCGGGGTGGCCCTGGATCCAAGCAATGATCCCAAACAACAGTTTTAATTTATCAACATATTAACTATGAAATTATAAATATCTTTCAGCAAAGGCCTCATCCATACGACACCCCAACCATGGGTGTGTAGCACAACGATACATAATTTCAACACAACAGTTGAAAGAAACATCAGACCACCTACCACGATTGTCTCTGATCGGTATACATGAACGATGCCTCCTGAATCGTCCAAGAATGAAGTTGATCTGGGATAAATGTTCACCCATTAAAACTCAAATAACTTTCCCTATGGAAATAATTGGAAATAAACACACAAGGAGAGGGAAGAAATCACCCACACGGTTCAATCGAGACCGTTAGAGAAGAATTCAGGTTCCCGGTGTGTGGTCGGGAGATCTCTGAAGATCCAGCCTCCTCTCCCTTCTCCAAAACGAACTCAAAGCCTCCTCTTCCAAATTAGGAGGCTACTATCCATTTTAAGCGAAAAAAACAAACTACATGGTGTGTACCCTCAAGTACACGGTGTATAATTTTCATTTTTTAAACTATTCCTCTGGCTACTTCTTTCCACCATGTCACTATTCATCCATCAACATGAGTACACGACGTGTATTCCTGATTACACGACGTGTACCATCGCTCCGCTGGTGGCTGCTTCCACCGACTTACTATTCACCTGCCGACTGATTACACGACATGTAAATACAAAGTACATGGCGTGTAGTCAGTTTTTACACCCTTCATTTCCGACAGGCCTACACGCCCTGTGTAATCATCCCACACGGCCAAAGTACATGACGTGTGGAAAAGTACACAGTGTGTACCCACAAAATTTGGGATTTCCCCCCATTTTCCTTATTTTCTCAAAAACACTGAATGAAAAGGGAAAAGAAGAGTACCGTACCTCAAAAATAAGAACCAGGTTATTACAAACTTCCCCCCTTAAAGAAATTCTTCCCCAAATTTCCCTTCCAAGGGTGGTGAAGATACAACTGTGAACAAATCTGGCCACTGAGCACATATGTCGGTCTCCCGCTCCTAGGTTTCATCATGTACTTGGCCATGCTACCATAGAACCCGTACGAGAGGAACTGATCGGCCTTGGAGAACCTTCGTGCTCCTATCAACAATATGAATCAGATGCTCCTCAAAGGATGCATCGACCTAAAGCTCAACCTCCTTGGGTTGAAAGATGTGAGATGGGTCTGAATGATAGCGGCGCAGCTGAGATACATGGAAGATGTCGTGCATGGCTCAGTAACTTTGTGGTAACTGCAATCGGTAGGCAACCGACCCGACTCTCTCTAGAATCTCAAATGGACCCACATACCTCGGTGAAAGTTTACCCTGTCTCCTGTTCTTCCTGGGTCCCAACCTCGGTGAAACACGCAAGAAAACCTGATCCCCGACCATGAACTCCAAGGGTCATCTGTGGCGATCAACATAAGATCTCTGATGAGACTGTGTGGTAGCAATCCACTTCTAAATCAACTGGACCTGCTCTGAAGTCTCCTGTATGAGATGTTTCCACAGTAAAGCTACCTCACTTGCCTCCAACCAGCACAAGGGTGATCAGAATGGCCTACCATATAATGCCTCATAAGGTGCCATCTCAATAGTTGCCTGAAAACTGTTATTATAGGCAAACTCGACCAGGGGTATATGCTTCTCCCAAGAACCCTAAAAGTATAGGACGCATGCATGCAGCATGTCCTCTAGCACCTGTATCGTATGCTCTGACTAGCCATCGGTTTGAGGGTGGTAAGCTGTGCTCAAAAGCACCTGTGTACCCAGTGCCCTCTGAAAACTCTGCCAGAAATGAGACGTAAAGCGGGCATCCCTATCATAAATGATAGAACGAGGGACCCCGTGAAGACGTACTACCTCTCGGACATACAAATTTCTGAGATCGTACACACCGAAGGTCTCCTTGATCGGAAAAAATTGATCTACCTTCATAAGTATGTCTACAATAACCCACACGACATCACTGCCTCGAGGTGACCTCGGCAACCTGATCACGAAGTCCATCACGACATCATCCCATTTCCACTCCGGAATGGGTAGCTTCTGTAATAGTTCAGATGGCCTCTAATGCTTCACCTTCACCTACTGACAGGTGTCAAATCTCTTAACAAAACCAGCTACCTCTCTCTTCATACTCGGCCACCAATACTGACGTCTCAAGTCACGGTACATTTTGGTAACTCTGGGATGCACTGCCCAAGCTGAAGCATGAAACTCCCACATCATATCCTCTCATATATCCCGTAAAACCCACACTTATCTATGGAAATGCAGTACCTTATCATTTCCTATCATCCATCCAGGAGGAGGGTCCTCACTTTCCACCGACTCCCATAGAACTTAGCCTTTTGAATCTGATAGTTGTCTCGTCCTCACTCTATCTAGGAGGTTATAATTCACAGCTAAAGAGGAAATATAGGTTTACTCCTGACTATTGTATACCTCAAAATATATCTAAGAGAACAAAACCATAAGCTACCACTCACCACTGGCCTCCTGCACTGCCTATGTCTGAGTCTTTCAGCTCAGTGCATCAGCTACTGCATTACCCTTACCAGGTGTATAGGAAAGCTCAAAGTAGAAGGAATGAAGGTATTCAACCCACCTTTGTTGTCTCAGGTTCAAGTCACGCTGAGTAAAGATGTATTTGAGACTTTTTTGGTCGGTGAAAACCACAAAATGATCTCCCAAAAGATAATGTCTCCAACAGTGCAACGCATGAACAAATGCAACCAACTCGAGGTCATGCGTTGGGTAATTCCTCTCATGTGTCCTCAACTGCCGAGACCCGTACGCAAAAACTCGATTGCCCTGCATCAACACTGCTCCCAGCCCAATCCCTGATGTATCACAATAAACTATATAGCTCTTCCCCTACTCTGGAAGTATCAGGACTGGTGCTGATGTCAACCTTCCCTTCAACTCTTGAAAGGCTGTCTCGCAAGATTCTGACCAAAAAAACTTCACATAATTCTTAGTCAAACCCATCAACGACACTTCTAATCAGGAGAAGTCTAGTATAAAATGCCTGTAGTAACCAGCCAGCCCCAAGAAACTCCGTATCTCAAACACGTTCTTAGGATGATCCCAAGAAACTACTGCTCTCACCTTCTCTAGGTCTACTGAAACTCCTTCCTCTGAGATGATATGACCCAGGAAGTGAATCTGGTCCATCCAAAAGTGGCACTTTCAGAGCTTAGCATATAGCTGATGCTCTCTCAGTGTACTCAGTACGATCTCAAGATGGGTGGTATGGTCATGTCGAGTGGGAGAGTATACCAAGATATTATCCATGAATACTACCACAAAATAATCAAGATACAAATGGAACACATGATTCATCAAAGCCATGAAAACTGCTGGCTCATTCGTGAGTCTGAACGGCACAACCAAGTACTCGTATAGACCATATCTACTCTGAAAAGCTGTAAGCAGTACATCAGATGGTCTAACGTGTAACTGATGATATCTAGACCTCAATTCAATCTTCGATAACACTCGTTCTCCCTGAAGTTGATCAAAAATATCATCAATCCTTGGTAAGGTATATCGGTTCTTAACTATCAGTTGGTTCAGTTTCTGATAGTCCACACAGAGTCTGAGGGTACTGTCTGCCTTCTTCGCAAAAAGGACCGGTGAACCCCAAGGAGAAGTACTGGGTCGGATGAAACCCTTTGCTTGTAACTCCTCCAACTATCTCTTAAGCTCCTGCAACTCTGGAGTAGCCATCCTATAAGGAGTAATGGACACTGTTGCTGCTCCTGGCACTAGCTAAATAGATAAATCCACCTCTCGATTTGAAGGCAGACCTGAAAAGTCGTCCAGGGAGACATCCCTAAAATGATCAACCACTGGAGGAAAATCCTTCTGACAAGTTCCTTGATCATCTAGGTATAAACTCATGATCTGGGCTGTCACCCCACCTCGTCCATGATGCTCGGGTCCAGCTCGGCACGCCTGGACATCCCACTCTCCCTTGTATAGAAACTCTCTGCCCTCAGGTGATGTGAAACTCACCCTGTGATGATAGAAATCCACAAAGGATCGAAAGGGTACCGACCAGTCTATCCCGAGAATGACATCATAGATCGTCATCTCCAAGACATAGAGGTCCCATAGAAAGTGACACCCACCAACCTCAAGGGGGCACTCTTTGCACTGATGCAGACCAGCCGTTATAGTCCCCAATAGAGTATCTAGAATCATAACATCAGAAGAAGAAGAAATATAGAGCCCAAGGCTCTCCACAATGACCACAGATATAAAACTATGTGTAGAACCAGTATCGAAAAGTGCAGAAGATAAAACAGAAGAAACTAGAATAGTACCTCTGACAGTAGAAGGTCCGAGATCCTTCTTCTGTTAGGTCTGTTACACTACATATGCCTTCCCAGTGCCGCGACCCTGCGACATAGCCTGGCTACCCTGAGCTGACCCACCCTACAGTCTCTGAGATCCTGGTGTCTGGCTATCACGACCACGACCACCATCTCTGCCTGCATGCCCTGACGTATTCCAGTTTCTCGACTGGTAAGAAGCTGTTGGTCCTGCTCCCGCATGTAGAGTCTGCACAGAACCCCTACCACTAGCCACTAGTATAAATTCCCTAAAAAACCACTGTAGATGACCCATCTTGATGCAAGCTTGACATTCCACTGGGTCATGCGGACACTGAGGTCTCTTATGCCGCTCTCTACCACACTGGTAGCAAATGATCTTCCCACTAGAAGTATTCTTCTGGATAGTACTACCACTATGAGATAAATCCATATGCCTCTTCCTCTTGTCGATAACAATAGTACCTGAAACTGGTGTTGAACCGCCCTATCCCACACTACTAGCTTCTCACAGGTTCTGCTCTGTAATTAGTGCTTGATTCACAATAGCATGCATGGTAGGCAACCTGAAAATGTTCACCAGTGCTCGGATGTCAGATCGAAGACCATACTCAAAGCGTCTAGCCCTCAACATCTCATCACCCACCAGAATAGGTGCAAAACGCTGAAGATCGGTGAAGCGGGCAGAATAATCCATCACCGACATGGCGCCCTGCAGCAGATTCATGAACTCTCGTGCTCGATCTTCCCACAACATCTCCAGGAAGAAGAAATCATAGAAGGCTGACTGAAAATCTTCCCATTCCATGTCTCGGTGATGCTCAGACTGGGTGGTAACATCCCACCACCTTTTGGTGGAATCATGCAGCATGTATGTAGCGAGCTTGACCCTCCTCCCAAGAGGCATCTCCAGATGCTCGAATATCATCTGCATCGAATCCAACCATGAATCCACAACCTATGGTCCAATATCCCCTGAAAACATAGGTGGGTGCTTCTGCTGGAAGATGCGCATCAACTCTGCCATAGATGTGGCAGCCCGCGGTTCCCCCTGGAAGGTCTGCATGAATCTCATGAATCCTTCACAGAACTGCACCTCCGTGCCTGTGTCCGGTATAATGGCTGACGCCGCATCTGGAACTGCTGGAGGATCCACTGGTATCCCATGGCCCACCATCTCAGGAGTATAATCATTGCCACTCTCCTGGCGAACAACCGGTGGTCTTCGCGGCGGCATGACTCTACAAGGTCAAAGCACACCTTAGATCAAAATTTATCGAAGACTAAAAACAAGGAGACCAAAAAGGGAATAGGAGAAGGAAAACATTCAATATTTAAAAAGCTTGACTACACTATGTGTATAAATACTACACGGCGTGTTCTCACTATCCATCCATCTGGGCATGTACTCCAGCTAAAACTGGTCATGTAACACCCCAAACACACGACGTGCCTTCTGAATACACGGTGTGTACTTGAATACTCCTTCCCTTCCCAAGTCCTTATACATGACTAAGGCACATGACTCTCCTAAAACAACACTACATGGTGTGTCCCATTGTCACATGACATGTAATTGATAGGATTCCATCAGCCCGTGTTGTTCGTGACACGGACTGTGTACCCAGTAACAGTACACGACGTGTTCTAAGAAGACACAACGTGTTCAAAGAAGCCCCAGACTGACCCGTGTTGTTTTCTACACGACCAGCTACACAATTGACACTACACTGCATGTTTCGGGCGGACATGGAGTGTACTAGGAAAGATAACACCGACCCGTGTTGTTAGTGACACGGTCGGGTACCTGGGTTAGACTACACGACATGTTCAAGTTAGACATGATGTGTATGTATTAAGGTTTCCTCCGTCCGTTTTGTTAGTGACACGAGATAACACCGGGTCAACACTACACGACGTGTACAACCGGTACACAGTGTGTTACCCCAAGAAATTTCTTACCCCATCCCTACCCACATGGCTTATGACACGGGAAGAGACTACACGATGTGTACTGAGGGTAGACGACATGTACTTAAAAAGTTTTCATTTCTTCCCGAACAGAAGAACACACAGCGTGTGTCCATAGAACTACACGGCATGCATACTGGGTTTTCCAGACAGTAAGCCTCAAAAACTACTCCGGAACCCAGAAAAACACAAAACAACACCTAAGTTCCAAATTCTGATCCGTGGGGGCCCATACTCCCCGCGAATCAAAGCTTGGCATCTTATACATGGTATAACAAGGTAAAATCGTCAATGATTCACAAAATTCTGGTCATTGAGGGCCCATACTCTCCAAAAACCAATGTTTGGAATTCATCTTATCAACAACCTCACACAACAATACCCTATCAAATAGCAAGTATTTATCAAAGCATCTATCACAACAGCATGCTTTTCTAGCACATCAACTATCACAACAACATGTAATTTCTAATGCACCTACATGGCATGGAAAGAATGCATGAAATGTGATTTCTAGCATGTGCCTAAATGATGCATGATATGGAATAACCTCATCTCATCGGGTTGCAACTAAATAGAACCCATGTATAACATATAAAAAACACAATCACAAGTGCGTCATCCAATGGTGAAAATCAAATCAACTGTAAAATTGCAAAACCAGTAATAATTGTAATAATGAGGTAGATTGGATTTTCTATATTACACGGGTTAGATACTCCTAGGCATAGATTATTACCAAATACCATGTTTGTCCTATCCTTGACTAAGGATCCAAACAGTAAGTTAAAGTAAAGAACTCCTCTTATACCACTTTGTAATGTCCCAGATCCAGAAGCCACTTAACGGGTGCCTGAACCCGATTGGTCACATGACCTTAAGCGCATTTACCCAAATGCTAGAGGCTGCAGACTAGCAGCGAGGAACCAGGTCTGATAGTGGGGAAACTATGCCCTCATTTTTCAAAGTGTAGCGCAATGGAAAAAAATAAATAACATACAACAGCAGAAGCAGTAAACAATATACAACTGAATGGACAAATGAAGTAAAAGAGAACTAGAAGTCATATATATAAAGATATATCATGTCACTAATTCTATGAAAGCATCCAGATTAGGATACACTACACTACAATACAATACAACTCAAATTAAAAGGTACATCCAAACAAAACAAAGAAGAGTAAACAGAACACAGCAGCATCGTAAGGCTAAGCTTGGTCCCATGATCTCCTAATCCTCTGTTACAATCATGTACCAATATAGGGAACCTTGCTCCTGTCGACACATGCAAAAATATAGTCTGTTTGGGATGATGAAATGACCCAAATAGGGTGTGAGAAATAAATCCCAGTAGGCACCCACCAAAGTCCCGTGCCCAACTGTCAGTGAAAATGCGCAACAACATTGTGCAAAAGTAAATACAGTAAACTAGTAAGTACTCAAAAGTAACTATCACTACTAGTTTAATTTCCATTTTAATTATTACTACATCAAAAAACACCACAGTGAATATATGAAATAAACAGTGTCCTCAAACATGAGAAACCTTACCCTCAGGTAATCAGAATCTTGCCCTCAGGCTAACAGAACCACGTCCTCAGGCCAATCAGAATCACGCCCTCAGGATAATTAGAATCAAACCCTCAGGTGATTTCCCTCAGGAATAACGAATATTTCCCTCAATCATACGAGACATTTCCCTCAGGAATGGAAACAACTACCCTCAGGCATAAGAAAGATTGCCCTCAGGCTAAATGAAAAGCTTGCCCTTGGGCTAAACAAAACACTTACCCTCAGGATAAAAAAGTAACCAGGACGATCCCAACACATAAGCAAGAAATTATATACATTTTCTCTCAAGAAAACTCAAGCATGATAAATCACGACATACCCTCAGGTATCCTGGCCAAACGGATAAACAAAGGAACGCACCCCCGGGGTGGCCCTGGTTCTAAGAAATGATCTCAAACAATAGTTTTAATTTATGAACAGATTATCTATGAAATTATAAATATCTTTCAGCAAAGGTCTCATCCATATGACACCCTAACCATGGGTGCATAGCACAACGACACATAATTTCAACACAACAGTTGAAAGAAACATCAGACCACCTACCTCGATCGTCTCTGATCGGTATACGTGAACGACGCCTCCCGAATCGTCCAAGAACAACATAGATCTGGGATAAACGTTCACTCATTCAAACTCAAATAACTTTAACTTATGAAAGAATTGGTAAGAAACACACAAGGAGATGGAAGAACTCACCCGCACGGTTCAATTGAGACCGTCATAGAAGAATTCGGGTTCCCGGCGTGCGGTCGGGAGATCTCCAAATCTCCGACCTCCTCTCCCGGCTCCAAAACGAACTCAAAGACTCCTCTACTGAATGAGGAGGATACTATCCTTTTTAATCGAAAAAAAAACTACATGGTGTGTACTCTAAAGTACACGACGTGTACTTTTCATTTTTTAAACTGTTCCTCTGACGACTTCTTTCCACCGCGACACTGTTTATCCATCGACATGAGTACTCGACGTGTATTCCTGATTACACGGCATGTACCGTCGCTCCGCTGGAGGCTGTTTCCACCACCTTACTATTCACCTGCTGACTGATTACACGACGTGTAAATACGAAGTACACGATGTGTAGTCAGTTTTTACACCCTTCATTGTCGATAGGACTACGCGCCCTGTGTACTCATCCCACACGGCCAAAGTACATGACATGTGAAAAAGTACACGGTGTGTACCCACAAAATTTGGAATTTTTCCCCATTTTCCTTATTTTCTCAAAAATACTTAAGGAAAAGGGAAAAGAAGAGTCCTGTACCTCAAAAATAAGAACCAGGTAGTTATAGAAATTATGTGCCAGATTCATCTCATGTTTGAGCCCAAAAGTAGTTAAGATGGAAAAGAACATTTCTTATAAAGATAAAAATATTCATATTCTTGATTGTAGATAGAAAGTATTTCAGAATAAGGAAATTCACTAGGTTAAGGTTTTGTGGAGAAACCACATAGTTGAAGAAGAAATATGGAAATTTGAAAATGCTATGAGGGAAAGGAATCCAAAATTATTTAATAAGTTAATGAAAATTGTGAGGAAACAATTTCCAAAGGGGTGGGATAATGTAATAACCTAGTTACTTATAAAATAATTTGTTTTCATTATGGAATTAAATAGTTAAATTAATTATAAATGTATAATGAAATAAATGGTATTTACATAAATTAAGGAATCTATACAAAAAAATAGTAATCTCACATATGAAAGTATAAATAAAATTTATTTATCATATAATTTAAAATATGATATGTTTATATCATATAATAAGTAAATATTGTTTTTGAAAATGATAAATTAAGTGTTGGTATTTTTGTGACACATAAATTTTTATTTATAAATTTATAATAAATATAATGATTTAAAAGAAAAATTATCATTATAAAAAATATTCATAAATTAATATTTTTTTATTATTATTATAATATAATTTTATGAGACCTTAATTAATTTTAAAAAATGTCTTAAAAATAGTTATAATTTTAAAATCAGTATTTTTTGAATAAACAATGATTTTAATTAAAAATTAAATTTATCATATTTAGAAAATTATTTTTATAAAATGGATCTCATTTGTGAAATCTACACATAGAAAAATGGTTAGGGTAAATTTTTGGGATTTTTCTAAAATAGTTTATTTTTTGGTGAATAGTGAAATACGGTAAATTACGGTATATAACATTATAAGTTAAGTACACTATTTATTGAGTCACTAGTGATGTAAGCACCATAATATATAATTCTAATTATCTCTTTACTGTATTTAGTCTTTGGAATCAAAACTATTCATATTCTTGAGCCAAAATAGTAAACCAATGAATAAAATAATAAAAAAACACCCCTCTCCTCCACTATAAATACCACCCCTCACCAAATAATTTTCTCACACCTCTAAATACTTTAATATTGTTTATTTGTTGACCAATTAACTTTCCAATCTATTTCGCCACATCCAAGACCTTCTGGTCTCACTAAAAGGCCAAAACAAAGTGCCTTAAGAAGGTTCTCAAGGAGAATAAGTTCAAGATGAGGTTTGAACACATTTGAAGGAAGCTAAACCTGAGGTAAGGGTCCTTTCTTTTAAAAAACCTCCTTTTAATTTCTATTTTTTAAAAAAATTAAAAGTATTTTTTTAAAATATATTACATGAGCATATTTTTTTGTTTTCATGATGCCTTTTTGTTTTGAAGTCTTATTTACATGATTTAATGGTTATTTTTAAATAAAATGTTTTTCTTTGCATGTGTACAATATTATTTTAAAATAAGTGATTTTCCTCAAGGAATTTTTTTTATGATTAAATTATTCATGTTTTATGATTATGTTTTGGTTCTCGGGCATTATTTATGATGATGGGTGGTTCCATTATAAACCAAATATGAGTGGGTACATGATATCCATCCAATGCATTGAGTATGTTGGAAGTTGACTATAATGGTTATTCAAAGTGTAACTATAATATTTACATTATAAGGCAACCATGAGGGTTACATTGTAAGATATCCATGAGGGTTACGAATCATATGGTATCTATGAGGGCTACAATCATAAGTAATCATGGTAAAAAAATGATGCCCTAAGTTACTTAAATGGTTTATTTACACTACTGGAAATCTGACCTTTCCCAACGCTTCTATACCAACGGTTCATAAAAACCGTTGGTATAGGTTCCCTTTCCCAACGGTTTTGGCAAACCGTTGGGAAAGGTCCACTTTGTGGACGTTAGGGTATACCTTTCCCAACGGTTTGCCAAAACCGTTGGGAAAGGTCCCCCATAGACCAACCTTCACACAAAATAAAAATCTAGGCTCAAAATCTATTCCAACGGTTGTCAAAACCGTTGGTATAGACCTATACCAACGGTTTTGAAAACCGTTGGAATAGATCCTTTGATTTTTTATCATTTCTTCTTACCCATAACATTATATAAATAAAAATTTAATATAATTATGAGAATACATATATATATTTATGTAATTATATACACAAAATTCATGTTAGGTTAGTGGTTAAGTCATTCAATAATAAACTAGGGGTGCTGGGATCAAATCCCAGTGAATGTTTTTTTTGAAATACATATACCAAAGGTTCCACAACCGTTGGTAAAGATTTTCATATTAATTATACCAACGGTTTCCAACACCGTTGGGATAGGTCTATACCAACGGTTTTGGGAAAACCGTTGGTATAGACCTATCCCAACGGTTTACTTGGCCATGGTTCTCCAAACCGTTGGTATAGGCTATACCAATGGTTTGGAGGCATATACCAACAGTTCCAAACTGTTGGTATATGTTAGTTTTCCAGTAGTGTTATGTTTTCTATATTTTATAGAAATACCATGCTTTCAAAAAGTAAGTATATGACACTTTAAGGGTGATAAGTATTTATTTGTGGAAATTATTTCATATGTTTATAAGTATTCATGGACTAATGATTTCTTTCCTTCTTTTTATATCCCTTATTGAGATTTTTGTGCTCATCCCAAGGTTTAATTTTTTTTTCATAGGGTTTAAGGATTGGTAAGAGAAAAGAAGAATCCAAGCTGAATTTTGTAAAAAAATTTCATGAAAAGAATTCATGTTTTATTAAAAAAATTTGTATTATGGAAGAAATAGAAACTGTTTTAGTGGTATCCACTTTGTATTCTTGTGGGGTTTTTATGTATAAATTATGATCTAAATATCTAAAACTCTAAACCAAAAATATATTTAGTAATTTAATAATTGAATTATAGTTTAATTAACTATATTATGTAATGTTTATGGCTGAGTCCTTATATAAATCATAAAAATCATTCAAAAGGGTTTCATATTCTGATACAGTTACCCTAGGTCCTAAGTTATATAACTTTGATAAACCGTTTATAAAAAATCATTATATCATTTTGAAATACCAAATAAAATAATCAATTTTAAAAAAACCCTCTATTAAAATAAAATTTTAAATAATTTTCACATTAAACATCATGTAAAAGGGTTAATATATTTTTATTTAGGAAAACTAATCCAAATACCAACTCATGACACCAAAAAAACCATAAAATGGTTCACTAATACTCATCTGATTAAGGTGACACCAAAGAATCCTTTAACACAATATATAATCCTTTGGTGACTATTAGTTCAACAAATACCCATCCAATTTATGGGTTTATTTCATTACATTCCATACAATCATTCGAAATATAATAATAATAAACACATGAGCATAGAATAACCAACAGACAAGTCCACACATACTAGGAAATCAATATTCTCTATGAATGAAGGCCACCTACCTCAATTCACTATCTATTCAATAATATAAGCTCATATCAACCACTGTTAAGATCAAATAACAAGTCACACAAATAAAAACTAACAAATAAAACATTAAATCATTTAAAACCAATTTCCCAGAATGGTATAATAGGCTTAAAAATCATTGGGTTCACTATAACACTGAAACCACGATAAAAGGGGATTTGTCCACTCCTGATGCACGACTGATACTAATATGATTGAAATCCTTAATTATCAAACCTGAATAGATCATTAATTTCAACTAAAATCAATGAAATAACTAAATAAATTCACCCAGTGACATAACTGCATCCAAACAATGTGTAATAATGAGAAACCAACCTTCTCAAACCTCCTCCATAAAACACACACAAAATACCCTTTCTTACAAATACATTTTTCCATATTTCAATGGAATCTATCATTAAATCCCCAACCAAATTCACCCAAATTAGAGTCGAATAGTGGAAAATAATAATAAAATAGAAAAAATGATGAATTACTTTAAATACATGCATTAAAAAACACCCAAACCACTATAGATCAAGGGGGGATAAAAAGGAGAAGAGTGGGTGGGGTGGGAGAGGAAGGGGATGCTCTTGAGGCTCCATAGACCAGTACTCCCAAACCTAGTGATAAAAACAAATTATTTAAATACTAGTTTGGATAAAAATTGAGATAAATCTATCTTTATTTTACAATATTACCATAAGTTAAACATTACATCTCAAAAACAACACATAATCCCAATAATTTAAGTCTTAGTGTCTTTGAGGACCAATTATAATGGTAACTTATATTACAAAACTGGTAAACATGTCTCCATAATATAACTACACTAGTAACCCTTCTATAATTCTCATAAGTTACACTCATATTAATAACCTAGGGAATGAAAACTTAAGAAAGGGGTGATCTCAAATTCTCAATGAGGGAGAAAAAATCATCAACATGTAATAAAGGGTTAAATCATAAGCATATGAGAACACATAAACAAGGGAGAAATATCTTATTAAAAAGAATCTAGAATAATTAAATCTATCCATAAGTCATGATGGAAGGACATATAACCTCAAATGAACAAATATATACCATGAAAAAAGAGTGTGTAATCATGAGATAATAAACATGATCCATAGAGCATAATCATAGGCATATTTTATGAAAATTTAATATGTTTTTGAAACATAGTATAATGAATAACTTTGGTATAAACATAAGCACATTGAACCATCATATTGTGATCATATCCAAGAAGTCCCACCCTTTATGTTGTGAGCATAATCTTAAAAGTCCCACCCTTTAATTTGTGAGTATATCAAAGAAGTCCCACACTATATTATCTTATGAGATATAAAACCTTAACCAATGCATTGGAGGGTGATATAGGATCCCACCCATCATCATCCATGCATATGTGTGTCATAAGATATCAATCATTCAACATATCATGGAAACCCACTGGAATAAAATGGTTTTCATGTAATTTTAAAATGGAATTACATAAATAAATCATTCATAATTACATCAATAATCTTAACAAGATAAACCCATGGAAAATAAATAGGCATCCAAAGATATTCAGTAACTTTCTAGGGAAATACCCTTTAATAAAGATAATAAAGCATATGGTATTTACACTATATAGATAAAGAGTATGAAATTAAGTCAATAATTTCACCAATAAATTGATGTATGTAATCTAGGTGAACACCCTTAAATCAAAGAAATGTAAAATAGGGTATTCACAAAGGAAAAACATTGGAAGAAAAATTATACCTATTCATAGTGAATGGTTTGAAAAAAAGGTAATTATTGATCAATATTATGATAGAAAAGAACATTTCATAATCTATCCTAAGGAATAATAAGTATGGTATCATTTTAATAATATCCTTTATCAAGAATAAAATATGCCAAAATATGTTTTCATAGATGGAAAACTCTTTTTAGGAGTATTAGAAAAATCACTTTGGAAACAAGAAATATCCTTGACCTTTAAAAATATTTTTTTTAAATAAATATTTTATAAAAAATGGAGGATTAGAATTTATTTTAGAAACTAAAAAAATTGAAAAGTGTAATTTTTATATAAAAATATAAAATGATATAAAGATGTGTTTACATAGAAAATGTTAAAAATAGATTCTTTCCATACTTTGATTAAAACGAACCATACAGAAAATGTAAAAAATTTATTTAAAATTGTTTAATGAAAGTAAAAGTAGTAAAAAATTATCTTAGTAAATTATTAAGGAATATACAAGGACATTCTCAAAAAATGTCTAATGAATACATACATGTAAAAAGGTAGGTTCCTCACAGAAATTAATAGACATAGAGTTTCACTTACGAGAAACACTTCAGGTAAAATATGAGTCAAGAAGAAATTTAAATTTTAGGGGACATGTAAAACCCCATGATTTACATGAATATGGTTAAAGTTATCCATTAGGTAATAAAAAAACTATATCAAAGATATCATGGTGCACAATATGAAATATGTCTCAAGAAATTAAATTTGAGACAAAGAACCCCTCACCTAAATTCTTGACTTCTAAAAAAGCACTTAAATACTATATAATAAAAATAAATATATTAATCTCCTATTTTATAACATTATTAATCTATTTAAACTTTTATAATCTTCATTTATAATTATTCAACATATATATTAGTTAGTTATTGTCTATTTTCAATATCGGATGTGAGTAATATTGATTGTTTTGAACTAATTTTGTAATAGAATTGTTGTTATTCATTATTATCCCAAAGTTCATAATTTTTAGATAATAAAAGGTACTGTAATTGATGATTTATAATTATTTATAATGTTATAATTTCATTCTATGAGAATTTTGTTTATGATCCTTAAAGAAGAAATCAATGATGAACATGTTTCAATGTTTTTTAATGAATAAACATTGATAAATTTATTAATGAGTTTAATATTAATTTTATCATTTAATTACCTAAAATAAAATTATTATTCACTTATTTATATCATATATTTTCAGTAATTAAATTATCATAGTCATCCACGATATTATTTTATAGTATTGTTCAACTAGGTAGTTAAATTGACCCAAATATGAACATATCATAATTATTAGATGATTATGAAGTGATTTAGTTGTAATATAATTATTATAGAGGAATAATGATATTTTTTTGGTTTTATTAAAGTAAAAAATAATAATTTAAGAGATTTATATGAAGGGTTAGTGGGTATTAAACTATCACATAGTATGAATAAATTGTTTTTCCACTTAGTATGTTCTTTTTAGAAATTTGAATCTACAATGATCATTTATTGCAAAAATTATTAATAGGTTATCCAATTTGTCTTACTAAAATCATGATAATTTCATAAAAATAATATTTATCCATTAAACTCATTATCATAACCATCCATGAAAGGTGGTGATGAAAAATGAAGCATGACACTCCGTGGAGGCGGTAGTCCGCACATACGCATGAATATCGTTTTTGTTTTCCTTAAGGGGAAAGGGGAAAGGTGGTTAATGGTTATTCACACAACGTAAAAACATTAAGTATACTATAAATATTGAATTAACCATATAATATTTAGAAAAACATATTTTAAATGGAAATATAGAAAATAAAATACGCTAGGGAAAATTTAGTACTTACATTGAGAACTTTGAGCTTCCCTTAGAGGATTCCTTACAAAGGGAGGACTTAGGCCAAACTCATGTGTCCAAAATCTTAAGGAAGTGAAATAGGATAACAGGGGATGTAAAGTGGGTATAGTTTCAAGAGGAATATGAAATTTGGGAGTGGTTATGAAGGGTTGGTGGGCCCCTTTTAAAAGCATTGAAAATAAATTTTTATAAATATTTCAACTTATTATAAAGAGAGCACATGCTTCACAAGTCAAGAAGACTAAAAAATGGAAAATAATGGAGTGAATATAATTTTTTGTTGATCCACACCACAAATACTCAATTATAAACATTTTTTAACATGTTTTTTCCCATTTACCCCTTTTGTTAACCCCCTTTTAACTTTTTTACTTTTATCACGGTAATTAGTCTTCACCTAAGTAATTCATTTTTATGAATAAAAATAAAATAGTCCTTATTAAAAAATATCGACCATATAATTAAAAATTTTAAATAAATTTTATTAGATTAATTTAATAAAAGTGATGAAAATTAAATTTAAAATAATAAATGTATAATGTAATATTTTTTTAAGAAAAATATTACTTATGTTATAAAATTAAAAAAATATGTTTTAAATTGAACATGATATTTTAAAATATATAATGTTACTTATAAAACATATATTTTGTCAAGTAATAGGTTTTATAAGTTTTAGGTTTTTCTTATATCCCAATGATGTCATAAAAGTCACGGTATTTGTAATAATGACATTTTTTGCACTATTCAACTAAAAATAATTTTTTTATAAAAATAAAAAAATTCATCTTAAGACAATTCTAACATGATGAATTAAAAAATAGAGTTCATTTTTTAAAATTTATATTCTAAAATTTATAAACTTATCATTTAAATGAAAATTCAAAATATAAATAAAAATTTATTTTATTGAAAAAATGATGTTTTTAAACATTAAGTGTTCTTAATATTATTTCATATCAATTTGTAATTTAAATAATGTTAATATATTAGTTAAAATATAATAATATTTTAAAATTTCAAAATTTAATTTATCAGGATAAAATATACAACACTTTAAAAAAATATATTTTTTTGAAAAATATTACTTTTAAAAAATCTTTTCCAAATACCATTAAAATTAATTATTTATATGCTAGAATTTTTTTTACTAATACATTGTTATTAATATCTTTATTTTTATTTTATAAATACGTCATATCATACTTTAATATTAATAATGTTAATACATAACACAAAAATATATATATTTATAATATATTTATATTATATTTTTATTTCATTATATATTATTCATGAATAATATTATTTTAAATTTACTAATAACAATACATGAATTCAATACACCTATTGGATATATGTATACCTGATAAATATATTTCCAATGACCATATTTTCAAAGACCATATTTATAATAACTATATTTTGTTCCTATATATAGCGTTGCTAAACTAATTCATTATATTCATACTTCTTAAGTCACACTTCTAATTTCTATAGTTTTCATTTTAGATCTCACAATATGATTTCTCCTTTCATGAAGTTCTTCCTCATTATAGGTTTTGTTTGGCTATTTATGATACTCAAAGGTGAATATGACCCAAGAGATCTCATAGTGTTGAATATTTTATTCTTTTATATTTATTGTTCACTTTTAATTTATGAATTTTTAAATAATGTAATAATACATGGTGTGTAATACTTAGTTTCATGTGATTTTTTTGTAATTTTTTTCTATAAATGAATAAAATGTTGTTAGTTTAATTCCTATGTTGCATGACTTATTACCTATTATATTTTAATTACTTTAATCAAATAAAAAAATAATTTAAAATTATAAACATATAGTTTATGGAAAGAATATTCTTCCTAAAAACCTAGGGCATTACATATCCCCCTTATTTTGGATAACCAAAGAAGGGCCCGAGGGGGGTTTAATAAACCCCAAAAATGACCACTCCATTTACAATTAAAGTGGGGGTTTAAAAATACCATTGAAAGTTTGGTGGCCTTCCACAAGACTTTTAGTGGTATGTGAAATGTGATTACCACACTTCCCAGCCCATCAGACTCCCAGTGGGATGCCACCAAGATTTCGGTGGGGCCTACAACCAACCATAAAACCCTGAGTTATTTCACCCATGAATAATTCCTTATGATGGAATTTATTATGAGATATTATATATCTCAAACATATGATTAAACTTTTAAAACATGTTTAAACCTTAATCTCTTTAAACTATTCTTAAAAGTTTAATTTCACTCAGATGATAAGTCAATGAGATCCTATCCCACCTCCCATTCTACTAACATGAAAAGGAATATATCATTAAAAATATTTTTCCATAATGCTTCTCATCCCTAAGAAGCCTCAATGACCATTAACTCATAAATAATAACCTACATCAACCATTAATTCATTGATATATTTCTATGTTCTATCCCCAAATTACTATTGTACTTTCACTACACAACTCCAACACCTGAGCACAATATTCATTGAAAACCATGGTACCCAATTTTTGAGACTAATCTCTCCATGATTTCTATCTCATCATTGGAATCGATTTACTCTATATTACCCATCCAATCTCTCACTGACCAATAATCCTCTAAGAACCTATCTCATATCAATTTCTAAAACACAAATATAGCGCATGAATACATTTTTTGATTCCAAAACACCGATGATTAATCAATTCCTAGCCTTATAGAACCCACCACCATAAGAACATACTATTAATGGATAATTCCATCTAATGGTGAAACCCACCATTAGAACTGTATACCAAATTCTAAACCAAGATATCTAATATGGGAAACCATCACTTACCATATCTAGATACTCTATAATTACACCAAACACCCATTTTATGAACTAAATAACATAAATCTATCCAATACATTCACATTCCATAAGTCAAAACACACAATTCCAAACAACTGGGTTACTTTCGGTTACAACTGTAATACCAAGTAAACCTGATTGTACAGTTACTCATTTCTTATTTTAAAAACCAATCCAAATCATTTACACAAAAAAAACTCACCTAAATTTACTCAAAATTCCTTTATCATCCAAGAGTTTTTTTAAAACTATAAAACCCCAAATATTAAGCCTTTCCATTTTTTTGGAAAATAGATCTATTTTTCAAAACTCATTTAAAATTTGATTTAAAAAATTGCTATTATTAATTTTTATTAGAACCAAAAAATACTAAAACACCCATCCATTCTATCCATTTTCTAAAATCCACCTTTTAAAACTATATTACAAACCCTATTCAATTACACAAAACTAAATTTCTAAAAAAACTAGATTTTTCTGTAAATACCCATTCAATTTCAAAACCACATTATCCTTGAGATATTTTATATAAAAACAATTGGGAAAATAATTTTACATATGATTTATACCAATGTATGAGTTTTATTTTAAAAATGTACCTTTCTTCAAAACCCAAAATCC
Organism: Viscum album; assembly: GCA_963277665.1. Taxonomy (NCBI): domain Eukaryota; kingdom Viridiplantae; phylum Streptophyta; class Magnoliopsida; order Santalales; family Viscaceae; genus Viscum; species Viscum album. The sequence continues at coordinate 150,537,076 of OY728143.1, forward strand.
TCAAAAAAATTTTCTAATGGTGTTCAAACAAGAACAAACAACCAAGCACATCAATAATCAAACAAACCCTATAATCTATATCAATATTTTTTCTTCTTATAATATATTTTCGAAAACATAAAATATATTATTATTTTATTTCAATTAATAATGGAACATATCAAGGTAATATGTCAATAAACAACACCCTTATGTGTGTGTACCATTCCCTAAGCCTGCCACTATCATGTTGCATTAATGATACAAAACTGAAACCTAATTGATCCCTATGAATAATCCCAAGTCATATCCATACTAACCTATTATTATTGGTCCAACAACTCACTTTACCTATAGTTCCTATACCCAAAATTGTAAATCTCCCAAAAAATCAGGTTTTAACCAAGTATATGATGGCTAGGAATGCTTACGGTCAACCTGTTATGTCTTGACATCTTATCTTCACCTCTAAATAATCCATACCAACCAAAAACATGCTCTAATATCATTTGTAACGACCCTACCTAGATTATGTGAATAATTACCATGATGAAGATGATACCTAGCCTTAAGAACACCTCTCTGTATTCTAGAGTCCACCAACTAGTGGCAAGAAACAAGAATATTAATGGGGAGACTATGCCCTCAAATATAAATTGAATAGAAATGCATGAATTCTATAAAAAATTTAGCATAAATAATCCATACATAAAACATACCAAAAAACTATATATATAAAATAGAGAGTCAATAGGTCATCCCATAGTATAGAATATAAAATTAAAATAATAGTTTATATGATGCATCAATAAATAGAGTAACTAAAGGGTAAAAACCATTCATAAAATTCATCATAAACAATAAATAGGTTTGTCCCATTATTGATACATATGTAGTAAAATAACCAAAATTAAATAAAATGGCCTCTAGACCATCCCAATACATTTGTCAATATCCAAGATTATATTCATTTATAGAAAGAAAACATGAAGGTCTACCTATGTATATCAAAACCCATTCCATGAACACAAGTAGGGGTGATTCCAATGAACTAGTACAATTTACCCATTTGTGAAAACATAATGGGTGCTTATGATCATGTGGATGCATGTAAAAGTATGTGGTGAGTAAAACTTAACCCATCTAGAAACATATACCATGTATTCTCATAAGAAGCCAAATTTTTATGCCATCATGGTTAGAAGACACGCGTATCCTAAAGAATCAATTGATAAACCCAAATTAGTTTAGACCCCACTTGCTTTTGATTGAAGAAGTGCATAACCTCATGACCCAACAGGGTATATCACATAGTCTCTCTCATCTAATTAGACACTATCATTAAAATGTCTCATTATATTCTATAAAGACTCTCTCCATGGTGTCCCATCTACACCATCAATCATCTCACTTCCTATCAAATATCTAGACCAAACATATCATGGGAAATAATATCCATATTAATAAAACTAACACTAATAAATCAAATAGATCTCAAAAATTAATTAAAAATTTAAAATAAAAATGAAAACCAAAAAGGGAAGTCAATGAGGGACCAAGTAAAAAATAATAAAAAAAATAAATCTAATGAAAACATAAATAAATAAAATAATTAGTCCCAATCAAATGAAATAAAAATATCATCACTCATGCCATACCATATCTTAACTCAATGGTCCTCACCAAATAAATCCATTATAATACCTATAAAGAACCTCCATGAATTTCCCATATATAGCAACTCATCACTGGGGATGGATCCCATTTTATGATTGTATAACACGCCAATTATACACTGATCCCTATGACTGAATCATAAATCATTCAAACATATCACGTGTCATGGAAATGGTATTACCATGGAGAATAAAGATGGAAGAAAAACCTCTTCTAAGGTAGTACTATTAACCCCTAGTAAAACCATCATTCCCTCTAGGAGACAAATCCAATGTTTCATTATGTCTAGTTTTCTATGGGGAAGAACACTTCTAGGAGAGGTACCATCATCACTGGACATATCATTCACATTCATAAGCTCACAAAAATATAAGTGAAGTACCCAATGGATTTAATACAATATATTGAATTTGGAGAGATTTTAATTATTATTAACAAGTAATGATTTCATCATATATTGGGTGAAGATTAAATTATAAAGTCAGCGATTGATGTACCCAATAGATTGGGAGAGAATAAAGTGTTTACTATAGTAGGATACAACATGAAGAATTTTTTGATTCATATATTCTGAAATGAATAATAATAATTTTAAATAAGTAATTTATGAAGATAAGATGCAATAATTATTCATGCGTCTTGTTGATTATTCATCTAATAAAAATTAGTAAATATGGTCGAGTTGTCACTAGTGAATAGAGTTTACAGGATACTAAAATGGAGAATTTTATGAATTATAAGAATTTTTAGAAATCTTGATGAGTTTATGAGTTATTATGAGAGTGATATATTTGAATAATGAAATATTGTTGGATGAAGTATGGAAATATTTTATAGAATTGATGTGCAGAATGATATAGAGTAGTTTGATGAGTTAAATGAATATGTAAAGTTGATGATATAAAGTTATATGGATTTTATATCAAGTAAGTTCAACACAGATATATGATACAATAGTAGAATACTAAATATTCTATGTTATCTATGAATCATGGAAGTTTATGGACCAAATCATTTGGATCATAAAGAAAGATTCTAAATATTGAAGATTGAGTTAATTCACATGGAGTTTTAAGTCCCTATTTAATGTTGTAAATATATGAATAATATTGAAGTTGGTCTATTTGTTTTAATACAAAATAATCCTTGCATATTTAGCATGATGTTTGAGTTGTTTTTGAATAAATCACATGGATGATGAAAATTTTTAAGAGTTGAATTTGTGTTGACATGAGAGAAGTGTTGCATGTATTAATGATTAATTGAAGCACTAACACATGCTTATTGTGAGGTGTAGAAAAAAATATTAAATCCCCCCTAAGGGTATAGTATGAGTGGTGACCAGAAATTCGTTCTTCCAAGAAGAAATGTTTCAATATTGGTTTCACTTAAAATAAATATCATGTTTGAAAGATTTAAGAAATCAAGAAATTTTGATAAGTTTGGTGAATTTGTAAAGAGAAAGAAGTGATTGGATTCAGGTTGGAGTTTTCATTTTGTTATGTTATCACAACTTTTGAGAAAAACAAATATTCTAGTTTTAGAAAGAATAATTAAATGAATTGAATAATAATTATTTATTTGATCAACCTTTTATTTAATTATATGTCAAAATGTATAAATTTTAATGGACTTTAAAATTACTCAGGAAATACCAAATTTGGCATTGATTTTCCCTAAATAATTAAATTAGTCTATCTTAATTTACACATGTGTTTTAGTAATCACTAAACCACTCCCTTGCTTGTTTTTATTTAAAAATTAACCAATTGGTGTAAAAAAATAAATAAATAAAGTAAGGGTAGAATAATATTTAAATCAAAGCAACTTAATATTTAAGAAAAAATTAAAATACAATCACATTTAATTTAAATTCAAAACTAAATTAAATTGAAAACCATTTAATTAAAAGCATAAAATTCTTTTTAATTGAAAACTTTTAAAAACTTATGCATCACAAAAGTGGACCCCCCTTCCCTTAATCCAATCACTATGAATTCTACCCTCGATGCAAGATGGGGTTATTAAATCGGAAAATGAACAACCCTTGAAATAATTGAATAAATTTATTGAGGAGGAGGATCTCCTCCTTGGTGGCAGTGTTGCTACTCTTTTTCACCAGATGAGTGGGTGGTTGAGTTGATGAATTTGGAAAGAGTATGTCACATCCTTTTATAGAAAACTATGTATGGATGGGTGAAATTAAACCCCCTTGCGGTTTGCTCCTTCTAAAGAGAGAACACCCACGATTGCGGGTGTTTAGGGGCCGTGTGGATGTGCTCTACGAGGTGGAGGTGCTCGGGTGAATGCATGGAACCTGGGGTGTGTAGGTTCCATGTAGGGAGGGGGTTCGTGAGAGGCAACCTGGTGTGCAAGCACCAAAGGCGGGGCCTCAGTGGTCAGCGAGAATGTGAGGACAGTGATGGGAGATAACGATAGTGGTAGTGCATGGTGACGAGGCCAAGGTGCGGAGAGGCGGCCAACGGGATGAGCGGTGCTGGTCTGACCTAGGAGTAGAGGTGGAGCGACGACCTGTAGGGCATCAGGTGGCGGCGGTGGTGGCTGTATGCATGCAGCCAGGCCACGCAGGAGGAGGCCGCGAGCGGAGAGGTGTCTTCATGGGACATAGAGAGCTCTTCATCTCCTCCGTGCTTCATAGTGGTCAGAGGAGGCGATCTCAGGAGGTCTCGGGTGATGGAAGGTAGACGAGGAGATCAGCTGAGCTCAGGGTACGTCAGCCATGGCGTCCAACGAGTAGAGGTGTGTAGCCGGTGTGGTGATGTGGAGGCTCAAGAAATGGCAGTATCTTCCCTCTCCCGACCTCCGAATTGGCCAAAGGAGACCCTGGAGTGGTGGGGTCTAGTGGAAGAGATGGCTACAATTGTATCAAGAGTGACGACCTGGGATGGCACGGTAGTGGTGTGACGGTCCTTGGTGGTCCGTAATGATGAAGGTGTTGGGGGCGAGCTCAAGCGGTGGAGGTGTATGAAGGTGAGGACGAGGGTGGAGCACAATCCTACGCAGTGTCTGGTGGAGATCCGGGAGATGGGGGAGCTGGAGTGAAAAACATCAATAGATGATCCAAATTTTATTTAAAAATATTCACATTATTTTGGTTTTTCAAATACCCCCACACTTAAACTGTTATTGTGTTCAAGCATAAAATATCAATATGGAAGATCATTAGGTCACCAATGTTATCAATATTCAAATTTCAATGCAATATAACCAAAAAATTATCAATGATCAAATCAAAATTTCAAATTCCATATAAAATATCAATTCAATTTCTCATTTTTCAAAGAAACAGTCAATTAATGTATTTTAATTTCCCCCTTTGAAAATTATGGGACTTCTCCATTCATTCATTCAAGCTCCTCAATTAATTATTATTAAACATTCCAAATCATGATCTACCTCACTTTTCTATCTTTTCTCTCATCACTCAAGATACAATCCAAGTAGAGTTAATAACTACTTTATCCACTTTGTAAAGAAAAAAAAAACACATAAAATCATGAGTACTTTCAATTAATGTTCTAATGACTATGAGGCTTAAGGTTGGTAGGATTTTATGTTTAAAAATAAATCTCAAGGAAGAGATTTAACTCTTAAAGCATAAAGCATGATATTCAATGATAAAAGTTCCATGAAATTCTCCCATTTAATTTATAAAAACTCCAAATTCCCCAAAACTCAAAGTAAAAATCATAATCAATTTAAGCATATTGAATGATTTTTTCCCTCTCTTGAATATTTTTTTCTTCTAATTTTATACTTTTTTTCTTTTTCAAAGAACCTTTTTTGTTTTTTTTCTTTTTTCAAAAGTTATGATTAGAATAAACCTCACATCCACCACCAAACCATGTATGATAAAAATTGTAGGTCTAGTATTGGTGATTTTTGGTTTACCCAAATCAAAACTCATTTTTCTCATTTTTGGTTCTTTTTTTCATTTTCATTTTTTACATTCAAGAGGGGAAAACAATAGCGTACAATGAATTATTCCATAAAATTTTACAATTCCCACAATAAACACCCCCAAAATTCTTCCATACATTTTAAATCATCATATTTACCAGGATTCCCTTTACCCTCACACTCTAACTTTAAAATATCATGCAATTATTAAGATAAGGGTAGGAATAGATAAAAATGGATTGAAACATGGCTCATCCCTAACAGGGTCATTCATGGTCTCTATGAGATAAATAAGTATTGATATAAAGGTGGTCTTTTAAGGATAAGTGGATTTTCAAATGATGCCTCAATCATTTTAAATGTGTTTTTTCACATTCATAGCTTTGAAATGTTTAAATTCAAGTTCTAACAGGCAGCATGTCCCAAGATTACTCAAGAAATATGCTCAAGAAATCCTCTAGAGAATGAGACATATGATTTGGGATAATCACTCAAGGCATAATTAATGATAACAAATCAATTCACATGAATTTTAGAAAAATCAAAGTATGAAAAAGGGTTGGGTTGGGTTGTCTTGACCTCACCTCATGAGAAGAAATCAGTAGATGGGTTGGAGAATTTTGACCACCTCCACTAGTTCTTGAGGTAAACATATATATAACCTTTTAATCCTTTTCCTATTTACAATGAATGGGTTTCCTCATTTTTTCTTAACCTGAATGGCACCAAAAGGATATACATTAGTAACAAGAAAAGGTCCTTCCCACCTAGAACGAAGCTTACCTAACATTAAATTTAGTTTGGAATTATAGAGTAGAACTTGGTCTCCAGGTTGAAAGGTCATTGGTTGAATCATTTTGTCATATTATACCTTGGTTCTTTCTTTGTAAATTATTGGATTTTCAAAAGATTCAATTCTGATTTATGAATATTCAATGGGATTACTACCTTATCCGTGGGATATTTCAAAGAGGGAATGATTGTTTGAAGGGTTTCTTTTTGAGTCAAGGAAATTAAAGTTCACCTTGATATCTCCTAGATCCATGGTTAGGGTTCCTTCATGCACATTGATGACTATCTTGGATATTTTCAGGAATGGTCTTTCCAAAATTATGGGTGAATTCCCTGGTGTATCATCTTCCTCCATGGTGAGTATGTAAAATTCTGCTAAAAAAATGATTCCTTTAACTCCCACTAGTATATATTCCATAACTCCATCTAGAAAAATAGTGGATCAATTTTCCAATTGGATGAATACTCTTGTGGGATTTAATTCACCTATTTTCAGATATGAGAATATAGAATTAGACATTACATTTATGGAAGAACAAAGTTCACAGAAATAATCAATTTTTTTTAAAGAACCCATTGTGTAGGGAATAGAAAATGTCCCTATATCTTGATTTTTTTTGGGTAAAGGTGGGGTGATCACGGATGAGAAACTGCTTAAAAAGTTGATTCTTTCATCCCCATCTCTATTCTTTCTCTTGGTGCATATTTATTTAAAAAAATTCACATATTCTGGTATCTGGTGGATTGCCTCTAGTAAGGGAATGCTGATTTAAACCTTTCAGAAGGTTTCCTAGATCACTTTTTGAAGTTGTTATTCTTCATCCCTTGATGATCAAGCCAGTGTAGAGGGGAATGGTACCTTGTTGTCTCCTTTCTCCCCTTGTTTCCTTTACACTTGTTTTTATTCATTCTTCTTGGGGTGTATGAGTTTATTTTTAGGTTTTTTTTAGAAACATCCAATTTACTTGGCTCAGGAGGTGGAATCACCTTGCCACTTTGAGTCATGATTGCACTGACATTATCCTTTGGATTAGAGACAATTTGAGCTGGGAGTTTACCTTGATTTATGGTCAGAAGATCCATAATGATATCAAAATTGTTGTCTAAATTTTCATTATCTTCTTCAACTCTTCAATATTAGTTTCTTGGTGGTACTTCTAGGAACTTTTTGGAGGTTTTTCAAAATTATTTCATTGTAAAGGTGGAAATTGAAAAATTTATTGTTGCTAGAAGGGATGTTTGTAGGGTGTATAGTTTTGAAATTAATATTGAAAAGGTGGACTAGCTTGGTTTTGTTGACATTTGACTCCTTTTTGGGTTTGACCTTCTCTCCATTATTTATTTTGTGGGAATTTTCTTTTCAGAAATGCAGCTGTACAACTTTTCATATCCTATATCTCATCACATTGATTAGTATAATGATTGGGTGATGAACATAATCCACATACCTAAGGTGGAGATGGTTGATCACTCAATTTCTTAATGGAAATTTATATCACAAGGCTTTTTAGTTCTTGAATTTAGGTTTTAAGGAGAGGTGATTAGTCAGAAGTCTTTACCTCATGTATACCTCTTGTACCAAATATTCTTGTCCCAATTTTTTGTGAATTCTGAGCGATCTTCTCAATCAGGTTCTGGGATTTTGTGGGAAATTTTTCAATAAAAGCTCCTCCAGAGGATGCATTCAAAAGGTTCCTATCATTTTTTATAAATAATTAGTATAAGAAGATGAATAAGTGGTGATCCTCCACTGTTTGGTGTGGGAATATTGCACTAAACTTCTTGAATCATTCCCCATACTTGTAAAGAGTATCACCGATAGCTTGTAAAATGGAATATATCTCCTTCCTGATTATTGTGATCTGTGAGGTTGGGAGTGAACTTTATATTAAACTTTGTTGGAGATCATCCTAGTCTTGGATATATCCAGGTTTTAAGGTATACAACCACTCCTTAGTTATTCCCTCAAGTGAAAAAGGTAATGCCTTCCACTTGACTTGCTCCTTTGCTACTCCTCCTGGGTTGAAGCTTTAACACACATAGCTGAATTATTTAATGTTCTGATTAGGATACTCACCTATAAGGCCATGAAATTTAGGTAGCACAAGAATCATGTTAACTCATAACTCAAAGTAATTTTATACAGGCATGGTTAACTGATTTTTCTATTTGGAAAATTATAAGGAACAAAGGTCCCTCAAGGTCTATTGTGGGTCTAATGACATTATTGGTGGTCTTGAATGAACACTTAAGTCTTTTAAATTTATTTCTTCAAAAATATTTTCAGGATTGAGATTCCTAACCTAGGAAAACAAAGTTCTCTCTATCTCAGGATCAAAATTGAGTAGTTCCTCTTAAAAGGACATAGTCATGTAAATTTAGATTTACACTTTCTCTCTAGAAGCGAAACCAGTTTTAGAACATGTTTTTCATGAGGTGTGGAAAAAACTATTAAATCCTTCATAGAGGTGTAGTATGAGTGTTTACCATAAATTAATTCTTATAAGGAGAAATGTTTTAATCTTGGTGTCACTTAAAAAGAAATATCAAGTTTGAAATATTTAAGAAATAAAGAGATTTTGAGAAGTTTTGTGAATTTATAAAGAGAGAGAAGTGATTGGATTCAGGTTGGGGTTTTCCTTTTATTATGTTATCATAGTCTTTGAGAAAAATGAATCTTCTAGTTTTAGAAAGAATAATTAAATGAATTAAATAATAAATTTTTGTTCGATTCACCTTTGATTTAATTATTTGTAAAAAAGTAGAAATATTAATGGACTATTTTCAATTACTTAGGCAATACCAAGTCCAGTATTGATTTTCCCTAAATAATTAATGTAGTCTATCTTAATTTCCTCACATTTTTTAATAATCACTAAAAAACTCCCTTACTTGATTTTCTTTAAAAATTAACCAATTGGTGTAAAATAAATAAATAAATCAAGTAATAAAAGAATAATATTTAAATAAAATAAAATCAATGTTTAAGAATAAATTAAAATTAAATCATATTTAATTTAAATTAAAAAATAAATTAAATTGAAAACCATTTAATTAAAATTAGAGAACTATTTTTAATTGAAACTTTAAAAAACTCAAGCATCACAAAAGTGGACACCCCTTCCCTTCACCCAATCACTAATAATTATACCCCTCTATGAAAGAAGGGTTCATTGACTTGGAAAATTAACAACCCATGAAAAAATTGAAGAAATTTGGTGAGGAGGAGGATATCCTCCTTGGTGGTGGTGTTGCTCCTCTTTTTCACTGAATGAGTGGGTGGTTGAGTTGATGATTTTGGAAGGAGGTGGTAAAATCCTTTTATAGGGGATGAGGAGGGACTTACCCTCCCTTATTCTTCTAGGAAAATGTTTGGGGAGGGGTAGAAATTAAACCCCCCTCACAGTTTCTACTTTTGAAGAGAAGAAACCTATGATTGCAGGTGTTCAGGGGTCGCGTGGATGAGTTTCAAGCGGTGGAGTCTCCCAGGTGCATGCATGGGATCCAGGGTGTATGGGTTACAAAAAAGGATGGGGTCTAAAGGAGGTGTCCTGGTGCACAGGTGATAAAGGAGGGACCTCAATGGCCAGTGGGAATGCAAGGGTGGTAATGGGAGACAACAGTAGAGGTAGTGCCTAGTGATGTAGCTGAGGTGCAGAGAGTCGAATGACGAGATAAGAAGTAATGAAGCTCAGGTGTTCTTGTCTGGATGAGAAGTGGAGGTGGAATAGTAGCCTATGAGGTGTCTGGTGGCAGTTTCATGCATGCAGCTAGGCCACATCGGAGGAGGATGAGGGAAGAGAGGTGGTGGTGTGGTGTCTGCATGGGATATGGTGAGATTATCATATCCTCTGGTCTTCATAGTGGCTAGAGGAGGTGATCCCAAAGTGGTCTCGAGTGATGGAAGATAGAGGGGGAGTTTGGCTGAGCTCGAGGTGCGTCAACCATGACTCCCAACAAGCAGAGATGGGTAACCGATGTGGTGATGCGGAGGCCCAATAAGTGGTGGGATCGTCCCTCCTTTGGCCTTCAAAGTGGCAGGAGGAGACCTTGGAGTGGGGTCCAGTAGTGGAGATTGAGACATCAGGCTCAGAAGTGACAACCTTGTATGGCACAGTGGTGGAGCGGTGGTCCTCGGTGGTCCGCAGTGATAAAGGTGACAGGGGAGAGCACGATCAGTGGAGGTGTGTGAAGGTGAGGCCGAGGGTGGAGCGGTAGCCTATGAGGTGTATGGTGGTGGTCCGGGTGGTGGGGGAGCTGGAGCGGAGGTGAAGGCAGTGCAGAATCGAAATACTATGGCGGTGCTGCATTGGAGATCCCATCCCACATAAAAAATGTGGGATGGGGACTACTACCTTAGTACCATGAGCACAAGAGCTCCAGGCATGCCTGCTCTAAGGTGGTCTCCTGAGACACCACACACACACACACTAAAATGTGGGCCACAACACACAAGACCCACATAGTCCCTTTAGGCTACATCTACCACCACGAGGCCTGATCACCTATGGACCATGCTACCATACACACTATGTGGTAGCTCTACCCACAGGGTTTCACCACCTGTGGGATTTCATGGGGATTCACCATACATGCTGGGCTCCTACAGGCCCATATTGGGCTGGCCTAGTCGGCTGCCCCTCATGGGATGGCTAAGTGACAGGTTATCTTAATTGAAGGCTTGCTTGATCCTTGGCTAATTTTTTTACACAAAAACAATAAAAAGAGTTTGAAAAAAATATTAAACCAATTTCATAAATTTTTTTTAAATGAATTCCAAACACAAAACTCATTTTTTTACTCTTTCATATCCATTTCAATTTTACCTTCCAATTTATCCATAACTTATTAAAATGTTAAAAATCAAGGACTTCAACATTGAAAAACATCAATAGATGATTGGAATTTGTTTAAAAACATGCACATTATTTTGGTATGTCAAGCACTATCACTAAATTATTTAATGAATGTGGAGAAATTATATTGAATTCAAGGAAATGATAGATTTATTAAATCACTTATTTTTTAATTGACTCAAAAAATAAAAAATTAGTTATTATTTTATACAAAATATTTGGTAATTATTTGGAGGGTATTGATTTTTTTAAATAAGTTATAACGTGATTTGAGAAATTTTGAAGATTCCATGAAAATATTTGAGTAGTTTAGAGAATTTTTGAGAAAATTAGAGCACCTACATATGTGCAGCTCTGAGGATGAAATTGATACAAAATATTAAACCTGATATCATATATGATTAAATAGAATATTTTGAAGCACATGTAAGGCTTTTAGTTGTGATATAATATTAATTTAAATATTGTGTAAGAGTAGATAAAAGGCATCAAATTACATGCATAAGTAATATGAAGTTCATGTAATATTAATCTTGAATTACTAAAGCTCACATATGTGCATAGAGAAGCTCCGCAACATCAATCAAATGATATGTAAGTATTATTTCTTTGGAAATGTGTGAGATTCAAGTTTATTTTAAAGGTTTATTTTTTATATATTTAAATGAAATATATATATAAATATTTTTTAATATATTTAAATTAAAATTATATAGATTTATATGGAAATATTATCTTCCATATTTTAAATATTGAAGATAGAATTTCATTTTATGAATGTTTGACCCATTTTAAATAAATATCATGAGATGAAACTTTATGTAGTTTCCATTATTCAAATATTGAAACTATCCATGTGATATTATTAAATAATTAAAAGGAGAATGAGTTAAAGTGAAAAGAATAGAGGACGTGATATTGATAGAGACTAATGGGAATATACTATTATATATTTTGAACATCGAAGTTCTTGAAGAAAAAGAGATGATATTTCTACTACATATATGAATTATTGATTGAGGAATAAGACCATATGAGTTTTATTATTATATTAGTGTGATGGAGATTCTAAGATAAGGTATAATACACTATTGTTGAATATATAGAGACTTTTGAGAATATAATTATTGAGAGTGTATTGTTTGAGTAAGTTCTAATTACCTGAAGTCTTTCCCACAACTCTATCTACATCATAATATGTTATATTTTTTAATGCTATAACATCCTAAAATTAGTTGAATATATTTTTAAAGAGGAAGAACCAGTGGGTTAAGGATAATTCCATCCCATTCATATTTATAAATAGGAGGGATCCTATATAAATAATCTATCAAGAGACATTAACTATTAGGAAATAGTTTTGGGTTAGGGATGATAATTTCCACCTATGTATTCACATTATGATAATAGTGGATCACCTATGTCATGGCTTTCATAGTACACAACAAATATGTAGTCACCTATATTAATGGATATCCTTATAAAAATATCACATGTTTCTATATATTTCATAAACTATTTTATCATGTAGTGTGATTTCATTAGTTAATACATATTATGTATATTAATCTTAAATGGTATAAAAGTTTGAATAGAATATAAAAGAATAATTTAGTAAAAAATATTCACAATGATTCACCTACCTATCAGTTTGGATACATATGTTCACTAGGCAACCTAATTGGTATAAAATCTAAGGTTTTACCTTTGATTAGATCTAATGTGTTTCCAATTGGTTTTAATTTTGATATATGAATTATGGCTTTGAAGACATTTTTGAATTAAAAATAATGGATAAAATAGATTTTATCCTTATCAAAGAAAAGATGGAGGTTTTTTATCTAAAAACTTATAGAATAGGAAAAATAAAGAAGAAAATAAGTTGAATAAGATATCATTTATGAGAAAAGAAAAATAAGATTCACCACTTTATAAAGGCATTCAATGTGTAAAAATTAATAAAAATTCCATTAATAGTTATCCTTTAGATAAATAAAGTTTTGACTATGATAAATATTATTCAATTGAATCACTTCATGTTTTTAAATATCCTTTGGGTTGTATTTATAATGAATTTTTTTATTTTGTGTAAACATTGTGCCTGTGAATGTTTTTTTATTTCAGGAGAAAGTGTTGTTACTAAAGGTGGTTAAGAAAATTTTTCTTACTTATTTTAAAAAAGTTTACTTAAAAATTAAGATGATGATTTTCTAATCTTCAAGTTCCTAAAATCATGAATATAATAATAATTCTAGCTAATTTTTTATGAGTTTTTATAAAGTAGAAGTAGTTGGTTTACAAAAAAAGTTTGAGTTGTGACTGTACATTTTTCAAGAAACAAAGTGATGAATTTGTAACTATCGATTGAACATGGAATTATGAATTCCAACATAATGAGTCTACCAGAAAGATGTATATGAAGTTTCTAGACATAGATTTTGTATGAAGTTCACATTTTAAAGTGAAGAAGTTATAAGCTGTTCAAAGTTTGAAGATATGAATTCAAGAAGATTCATGCTACATAAAGGATACTAAATCGAGTCCATCAGACACAGTATGATCAGATTAAAAATATCCAGACATAGAATTTGTATTTTCACCAAAATAAGTAAACCCTTAAGGTTACCAAATGGACAGACACAAAGTTACATCAGACAAATATGTATAAAGTTCATCGAATAAACTAAAATTTTGAATGTTTACAGACTAAGTTCCAATGGAAAGATGATTGTAAAGTGAATTATACTAAGAATTCTGAGAAAGGAAAATGAAGGTGATCAATAATATAAAGAAAAGAATTTTTATCAGATAGGGAAGAAGGAAGTGCATCAAATAAAAAAGATAATGATCAATGAATCCACCAGGATGAGTTTTTAAAGTCAAGTTGATTGGTCAAATATAAATCATATGGATGAAAATCATATGGGGAAATACATGTAATTATATGGATGATTCTATGAAAATTTACTAGATTGAGTTTTTCAAACCAAAACTTATATGAAGTTTGAACAAACATAGGAGGACTAGATAGAGATTTTCCAACTGAATAGATAGATCAAGCCAGATGAGCATATGTGAGTCCATCAGATAAATGAAATAATTTGAAACTCATCATACATCATTTTTTGAGACTATCAGATGGATGATTCCTTATAGAGTTCACTATATAGAGGAACAATACACCTTATGGAGAAGTTATTAATGAAGTTATCAAGTATAAATTTTCTAGATGGATTTCTAAGGAGATTTAAATAAACTTTAAAAATTCCCTAGCCATGATGATGTATAGATATTATTTAAATGTTATTTAATTTTATTGAGTTCTAAGGAAGTTTCAAGAAAGTATTATTTTTAAGGAAGGTTTAAGGAAGGACGAGTTTTCAAGACACATCAATAATGTAATAGAATGTTTAGAGGTGTTCTAATGAAGCTAATCTAAGCAGTAAGTTTTGAAATTCAAATTTGAGTTGAATGGGAAAATTTATTTGAGTTCCCATTATTTATCCCGGGTTTTCAAAGACAAAATCCTTATATAAGTGATGCAAGTAAAATATGAACAATCACTATTCATGTAATAGAGAGTGAAAATGTAGTAAATATTTCATTAGAGGAACAATTTGAGTTTCCAACCAAGGAAACACTTGATTGAGGAAGAGGCACTATATAGAGGTTCACTATACATAGGTAAAACATATAGAGATTCATCAGAAAATAAACCAAATAAAGGCACAATGTTTTGAGGCATACCAAACCTAGGTACACCAGACTGATTTTGAGGTGAATCATATAGAGTCATATTGGACAAAGGTTTAGGTTCATCATATTGAGTCATACTAGATAGAGAGTTTATTGGACGAAGTATTTCTAGAAAAACATTTTGTAAGATATTCAGAAAAGATTCTTATTTTTTTTGTCTTGAAATATAATAAAAATTTGTAATTGATGAGAGTAAATATAATTACCTATCAAGAAATAAAAGGAGAGTAACAAGAGTTGAATCATTTTATTTACTTCATATCATAATGAATTTACATGGACTGAAAAGAGTATCCACAACATGGACATAATCACCCACACTGGGGGTAAACCTTGTAAATATTATGTGACCTAATTTACTTTCCTATAGTTACTTTTGTGTGTGTTTTAGATATAAAGTTAAAAATTATAGAAACTATAAAAAGTTGTATGGGTTGATTTTAAGTGAAAATAAATTGTAAAATATCACTAATGATTCAACCCCCCTTCTCAGTGGTTCTCATATTCTTGGTAACTTTAGTTTATTATTATGAAATAAATGGGTACATAAAAAATATCCCCAAACAAGGTGTCAATTTCATATTTAAATTCATCATGATGTAATAATATGGAAATCATAGATGGAGATAGAGACAAGTGGGTTGGAGAATGCATCTACTGAGAAGATGTTAAAATGAAAAAATCTCATCAAATAGGTTGATGACCAATAGAAAATTTCATCATACTAATAATAAAAATATCCCCATAATTAATAAAAATTATAAAAATAAACTTATGATAAATCCAAGACTTGTAAAGTTCTTTAGGGGAGAATATATGAGTCATAAGAAAATAAAAAATTTACTATTGATATCAAGAATGGTTAGTTAGAGATAAAAGTAAAAATAATAAAGGAGATTGAAAATTAATTTCAGGATAAGAGTAAGTTACATGAATATCATGGAAATCTTATTAAGATGAAAAAAGAGATTTTGAAGAAAATTTAAAATCAATTGAAGATGAGAAGAACACTCTAAATTTGAAGTGTCTTGAGTTGGAAGTACTGTTGAGAAAACTAGAAGTAGTTCAAGATTAATCTTTACAAGATATAGATAATAGAGGTTCTACCATTTATAAGTTTTAATAGAGTATTTAATAAAAAATAATTCGTCTTATGGGAAATTAAATCTTGAGAACATCTGATGATATATCTACTATTGGGTTAATTAAAAGAGAGGTAATATTTGGTTTATAAAATTTAGTTCATTATAAAACTATTTCTATGAAAATTGTAGGTTTTAAAACTAATTATAGATATAAATAGTTTTAAAAAAATTATGAAAACCCCACCTCTATGTCAAAGTAGGATCTAAGAATTTGTAAAAAAATCCCCCAAAAGATTCTCCACTTGAGGAATATTTATCACAAAAAATAAAAAGGTTATAAAGCTATACATATTTTATGCCAAAATAAAAAAATAATATTTATTAGATATGATTGGTTATAAATAATTTTTGGTATAAGGTTCTTAATTTTTTTTATAATTGTTCAATTTTTAAATGATAAATAATACTTAAATTAAAGTGGTGAAATTTTAGACTGAATAAAAACTCTACTAAGTTGAGGCGATGCACATAGAAAAATAATGGAAGGAATATATATAACTTTAACATATTTTAAATCCTTGAATAGATTCATGGAAATTGTAATAAAAGAGGTCATTGTGATAAATAGTTCTAGTTTAGATCAAACAAACAATATTTACAAATTATTAAATAATAGATACCCTAAAAGTTGTGAATGAAACATAGAAAGAATGAGAAAATTTTACATTATAACATGCACTAAAATAAAGTTTCGAACAAAATTCACATAAGAAGTCTAGAGAAGACATTTCACTAAATATAAGAGGAAAATTATTTTACTATGAGAGAAAAGGAAACATCATGAATTTATGCAAGAAGGACATGAATTTTTTTGATTATAAAACAAAGCTGGAGAAAAAAAGTGAATCAATCCAAGAGAAAAATAAGATGATTGGTTCAGTAGAATATCCTATGTGGGTATTCTTAGAAAATATTTTTGTTCCCATTAGATGTATTGTATTTTTTTTAATAAGTAATGTTACCTTGGTGTTAAGAATATTTAAATATGTTTTATTGAGTAGCTATGGAGTTTTTGAGGTACTTACATGTTAAATGGAAAAGGGTTTTGAGGCTGAAACTTGAAGATCAATCTTGGATAGATTTTATGAAACTTGTAATGATTCAAGACAAAACCACATTTATATGTGTTGATTATTGTTTTTTTTCTTTAAGGAAACCAAGAAACGTGTAGGAAGATAATGGTTCACTGGTCTAAAATATTTTGGAAGTGTTTTTTAGATGTTTGAATAGGTATTATAACGACTGAGAGAGGCTCTAAATTTATTTTATTTAAGTATAGAATTTGTGTATCAAAACATTAATTTCAAAATGGCATGAATTTTTATGACTTAGAGAATGTTTATATAGATTCAAAATTAATTTCTTATGAGTCATTTCAATATTGAGCACTAAAAATTTGAATTTTTTTGGTCAATATAAGATTAATTTATGCCCCACATACGATTCATTTTAGAGGAAAGAAGGACTGTGAATTAGTCATTGGACTCAACATATGTGTCATCTCATTGAAAAAGGGATGTACATACGAGACATTCTAGTATTTGCGTATGAGTGAAGGAAATTGATGTAAGTTTCATTTTAGTGGAATAAGTATCATTCTAAGCTATGTATGTTTCATATGACCCTGTGTATGTTTCATCATGCCACCATGTAAGTGTCATTAAGACTATTCAAAATTTAATGATTTATTCTATACGAAAATGTTAAGGATTTTCAGACTTAATAATTTGAGAATTTTGAGAGAAATATTTAATGAAATTATAGAGAAAATATAAAATAATTATTTTGAATAAATGGGAAATAAGTTTTATGATGATATCAAGCTAATCTTCATAGACTAAACATCATGATTACACATGAATAATGGTTTAATCTAATATGAAGGTGGAGATAGCTGAGGAATAAGCTGATGTTATTGAGATGTGTTCCATGACATAAACAGGTAGTCCATGTGTCAATTGAGAATTCTTCCAAGCATGAATAGCTTGACAAGGAATTAAAATAAATGGTTTTCATGGATATTTAAATAAATATGATGACTATGTTTTAAAATGATGAAAATCATAGGGATCTAGAAGAGGATTGACATGATATTTGAGGTGAGATGAAAGTATATATTTTTGTGTATATTTATAAGAAGCAATAGAATCAAGGGGATAAATTTACCTTAAATAAAATATTATGTGGTATTTTCTAGAAAACAAAATATCCCCATAATAATGCACCTTCTATGGAAAATGTGAGATAGAGAAAAATAGAAGATATTTTATTTTATTCAAATAAAGAATCAATTTCTACCATGATTTATGAGGTTTTTATAAATGAAATATTGATTAGAATATTCACATGATATTATATAAAATATAATATATATAGGTGATAGGAAGAAAATTATTGGTGTTGCATACTTTTTGAGGGCTGAGAAACCAATAAAATAGAGTATCAAGAAGAGAGGAAGAGTAGAGTATGAAACCAAGAGATATTTTTATGGAGAAGAAAACATAATTCCAGAGTATTTAGAATTAATAGGAATTCTTAGATTGTTCAAGGTATTGAGTGAGTTTTCGAGACCATGAGTGTTGATCACCATTTTCAGCTACCAAAGTTATTGGAGGTTCTATACATGGTAAAACCAGATTTTATACGCTCATGGAGGAAGATCATTACCAAGTGTAATGTGATTTCCTAGACCTATTTAACTCATAACTAACCTCACCCAATTGGACACATGGACTCAAGCACACCTCCCCATATTCTAGAGGCAACCGATTAGCAATGAGGGTCTACAATGGTATAATGGGGAGATTATAACCTCATAATTAGAGTGGATCCTTGTAGTGATATGTAAATGAAATAAAAATGGAAGTAATATAAGGTAGTATAGATTCCATAATTAGTGGATATAAATATCTATATAAGAATAAATAACCAAATTCCCTAAGTGATGTCATATACAAAATGATTATGTAAAAAATGGTGTACAATGGAAGTAGTATAGCATGCATAAGAATAATACTTGATATACAAAACATTTAAAAAGACCAGAATCTATCTCCAATAGCATTGAAAGTATAATCTCAGTCCTCTACTCTTGTAATCCATCTTAGTATAGAAAATAAAGTGTCTAAGGGTAGACACTTTCTTTTGTCCCTACCTACTTCCTTGAAGTCTTTCTAGGCACCAATCGACGACCTGAATAAGGTGTGAGTAAAAATCAGTAGGCCGCCACCAATGGTATATATCACTATCCAATATATGAATATAATTTAAGTTTTTCATAGGTATAATAAATATGGATAGTAAATAAATAAACCTTGTTAGTTCAGGTTCCATATGGGATACCTGTCTGATAGTACATGCTTCGACCTAAGCTAGAATATCTTTGAGCACTTTAAATTTTAAATATATATAAGGCCGGGACATGAGGAATACAACCAAGGAATCAATAATTAGTTATAATCATACAATTTCTCATAATTTCCATTCCATTTAATTTTTATATGCTAGGTGAAATCCATAAGGGTGTACCCTTGGAAATTCACCTTAAGGGGGGAGTTCTACCTGAGCCCTAGGATCAACGCACTAGGTAACCTCAATGTGAGACTTTAAAAGAGACCAAGGAATAATCCAAGGTGGTATATAACACCAAGACGAGTCTAAGGAGAACTATCCAAGACATTTAATTTAATTTATATAAATCTAAATAACCCTCAGTGCCAAGATAGGGCATTCCCAATCTAAGATAAAGACTAAATCTAAATTCAGTCTTTCACTTGGTAGATGCATCAATGAATCAGTTGGCATCCCATGATCCCATCTAAGGAAAACCACAATGAGAGTCCAAGTATCACTGAAGTATTACACACCTTCAAAAGTAATTTAGTTATATGATCATAGTCAAGCATGATATAATAACTAAATAAGCATCCTCAATCATAATGATAGCCATGATCTCACTTCATAATTAAAAATGGATAGATGACACGGTCATTCCATTAATAAACCATTTAATCCCATTTATTTATAGGAATAATTAATAGTATAACCAGGTTCAAGTGACATGACCTTTCCATTCACATTTCATTCAATTCATTTAATATTTCAATTTACATAGTTCATTTATTCGAATCATATTAGGAAATACAAACACACCATAGGAGGTGTTTTGGTCATATGAGCATAGTAAAAGTGTCAAGGAATATAATAAACACACCCAAAGGGGTGGAAATAGTCAAGACATAAAAATTTCAAAAAACTATCATGTCTTATGGAAGTATCTCATCAAGGTGAAAATATTTAATTAAAGGAAATTGAAATTTTAGAAGCGTCACATGGAAAGTCTAGTGCAAGACATGAAAAATCATGATATATAACTCAACAATTTTAGGTAAAAGAAATATAGAACCTACCTTATATGGGTATATAACTCCTCATTCAGTATCAACCTTTAATTTGGTCTGAAATGAGAGAAATAGAAGAAATTGACAAACAAACTAAAAATATGGTATATTATCTTTCATGAATATAACATTGAATATATAAATAGAAATAGAGAAAAGAATCAAGAGGAATAATAGAATTATTAAGGGTGATAAAATTTAATTGAAGGTGTTTGATTTTGAGTCTAGGTGGAGGAGATCTCACTAAGTCTAGAGGGAGGATAATAGGGGAGCCTCCAATGAGGGGTCTGATATGCATGAGAAATGAGGAAGAGGACAAAAAATAAGGTTAATGGAAATAGGGAAAAAAATAAATTCTCCATTTTTACAGGACTTGAGGTATTTATAGTGTAAAAAAGGGATTTACCATGAAAATTACCCTTTCATTGGGGTTTACCAAACTTACAGGGTCTTCCTAGGAACAATTTATGGCATAAATTGATAATTTATTCCTTAAATTCATAATTTATGATGTAAATTTTTCTGTACAAAAACTCCATTATTTTCTGTAGATATACCCCAAATAGGATAGAAGAAACATTTTCTAAGTTCCAAACCAAAACAACCAAACCAGAACATTAAATAAGAACATACCCAGGGAAATATGGGATCTTACAACCCACCTTAAAATGAATCATCCCTGAGTTGACCTTATGAGGGTGGTTAAACATCATATAAGAATAAATTCTGCCACTAAGCACATATATCAGTCTCTCTCTCCCAAGTCTCATCCTGTACATGACCGTACTACCATAACACTCATACTATAAGAAATGTATTTCCATGGAGAGACTTTATGCTACAATAAATGATACAAATAGGATACTCCTAAAAAGAATCATCATAATACAACTCATCCTATTTAGGCTAAAGGGCATGATATGGATTAGAATGATAATGGTGAAGTTGAGAAAAATGAAAATTTTGTTCATATCCTGGTACCTCTAAGGTAACACTAATCAATAAGCTACTATACTGACTCTATCCATGATCTAAAAGGTCCTACAATCTAGGTTCTAGCTTCCCTTGTCTCTAAATCCATAAATTCCTCAATCTTGGTGAAACACATAGGAAAAAATGATCTCCCAACTCAAGATACAAAGGTCAATGATGATGATCAACATAATAATTATACCTAGATTGATATGTAGTCATATGATTCTTGATAAGTTGTACCTACTCTGATGTCTCCTGAATGAGATGATGTCCCAGTAGTGCTGCCTCCCCTATGTCTAACCATCATTGAGGTGATTAGAATGACCTAGAATATAGGGCCACATATGGAAGAATCTATACAGTATATTGGAAGATATTTTTATAAGAAAACTTAGGAAGAGGTATATGTTTCTCTAAAAAATCTCAAAAATAAAAGACACATGCTTGGAAAATATCCTTCAATACTTGAATAGTATGATCAGATTGGCCATCGATATGTGGGTGATAGGATGTGGTCAGGAGCACCTGTGAACCCATATTCTTCTACAAACATTTCCAGAAATTAGAATTAAACTAGGAATCCCTATTTGATATGATGGTACATGGGATCCCATGGAGGCATATAATCTCTCAAACATAGAGTCTATCAAGGTTATCCACTGAGAAGGTATCCCAAATAGAAAAAAACTGAGAAAATTTCGTCAGCCTTCGAATGATAACCTATACCATGTCAATGCCACAATGGGAATTCAGTAAACTCATCACAAAATCCATATTGATGTCATCCCACTTCTACTCTAGAATGGGAAACAACTATAAAAGAACAACAAGCCATTGATGTTTTTCCTTCACCTTGGGATAAGTGGAACATCGAGTAACAAAACTCATTATATTATTCTTCATCATAGGACACTAATACTTGAAACATAAGTCACAATACATATTGGTAATTTTAGGATGTACTACCCATTTAGAGGTGTGAAATTATCACATCAAATCATCTTGTATATCTGTAAGAACCCATAATTTTTTGTGAATGCATAAGATTTCATCCCCATCAACAACCCAACTAGCTGGAGGGTCCTTACCTGATATGCTTTCCCTTAGGACTGAACCTTCAAGATTAGAGATTTGTATCATCTTTACTCAATCTAAAAGAGAATAAGTCCTGGTAAATCTATAAGAACATGATTCCTGTGACACTTTTAAACCTCAATATGCATCTCAAAAAAGCAATCCATCCACTACCACTCACTACTAGATTCCTGAACTTCTTGTGTATAAGTATTCCTACTTAGAGAATCATCCACTACACTGCCTTTTATAGGCATATAAACAAGCTCAAAATTGAAGGAATATAGGTATTAAACCCATATTCTCTATCATAGGTTCAATTAAAGATGATTAAATATGTATTTGATACTTTTATGGTCCATGTATACTATGAATCATTCTCCTAGAAGATAGTGTCTCCAACAACGTAAGATGTGAACAACTGTTTCCAAATCAAGATCATGCATTGGGAAATTATACTCTCATGAGACTTCAACTACCAAGACCTATACACCATGACTTGATACCCTTGTATAAAAATAGATTATATAAAAATACCCAACACATCCCAATAAACTATATGTCCTCTACTAGAATCATGTAGAATCATGGTCAACAATGAGGTAAGTCTTCCTTTTAATTCCTAAAAGGCTTTCTCACAAGCTTCAGATCATGAGAATTTTATACCCTTCCTTTTCAAGACCGTGAGAGGTGATGAAAAGTGTGATAAATCCTAAATAAAATTCCTATAATACCTAGCTACCCTAAAGAAACTTAGAATATCAAAAATACTCTTAGGTTTCTCCCATGAGACAATGACTCTCACATTATCTGGGTCCATAGATACCCCTAATTCTAATATAATGTGACCTATAAAGTGGACCTTATCAATACAAAAGTGGCATTTTGGGAGCTTGGAATATAACTTATGATCTATCAATGTACTCAATATGATGTCAATATGTTTATAATGTTCACATCAAGTATGATAATACACCAAGATATCGTCCATGAAAACCACACTGAAAGAATCCATGTATGGGTGGAAAAACCAGTTCATCAAGTCCATAATGATTGATGGCATGTTTGTGAGACTTAATGACATAACCAAATACTCATACAAGATATATCTATTGAAAAATACTATACATGGTATATCTAAGGGTCTAACCCTTAATTGATGATAGCTTTATCTCAAATAAATCTTTGAGAAAACCCTAGATCTACAAAGTTGGTCAAAGTGATCATTTATTTGAGGTAGTGGATACTTGTTCTTAACCATAAGCCGATTCAACCATTGGTAATACATGAAAAGACTAAGGGTACCATCTTCCTTCTTGGAAAAAATAATAGGTGAACCCCAAGGTGAAGTACTGGTTCATATAAACCTTTTAGCTTCTAGGTCCTCTAACTATCTCTTGAGTTCCTAAAGCTCAATAAGATCCATTTTGTAAGGAGGAATATACACTGGTGATGCCTTTAAGAAAATATCAATGGTGAACTCTACCTCTATCATAGGAGGTAACCCAGAAAGGTCACTGGTAAATATTCCCCTGAAATGGTCCACTATAAGAGAGATA
Organism: Viscum album; assembly: GCA_963277665.1. Taxonomy (NCBI): domain Eukaryota; kingdom Viridiplantae; phylum Streptophyta; class Magnoliopsida; order Santalales; family Viscaceae; genus Viscum; species Viscum album. The sequence continues at coordinate 150,561,210 of OY728143.1, forward strand.
TCTACCTTTCACTTTCCTTGATAATCTAAAATAATACTAGAAATTTGGTCTGACACTCTGAACATCCCACAATTCTCGGGTCCAACTTGACTAGCTTAGATGACCCATTATCCCTTGTGAATATAGTTACTACCCTCTGGTGATAAGGACACTATATGATGATAACAATATCCAAGCTTGATAGGGAACCAACCATTCCATACTAATAATTATATACTTCATCTTAAGGATTAAGTGGTTCCCTAAGAAGTGATATCTAGACATTTCAAGGGGTACCTCCTTTTATTGGTGTAAAATTTATAATTGTACCCCAATGAATTATCAAGAGTCATTACTCCATATAAATACTAAATTTTGAGCCTAAATATTTCCATAATAGCCAAAAATATTAAATAATGTGAAGTGACTATATGAAGCAAAGTAGATACCAAATTAGGGGATACTAAGATCATGCCTCATAGTTTAGAATTCCCAAAATTCTTCTCCTTAGGTGTAGGCTAAAATTCTTATATTTGGCCCATTCTATATCCCTGAGCTACAATTTGACTTCCGTGAGTAGGTTCTCCCTTCTGAAGTTGCATATCCTATGTATGATTTCCTTGAACACAACCACAAAATCAACTTGGATGACCTATATTAACCCAAATCCCTACCTGATATGGTGCTAATGGTCCTGCTCCAGAACCTAGATCTAGTTCAAACCCCCTCTCGCTAACCACTATATGAAAGGTTCTATAAAATAATTGAATATGACCTATCTTTCCAAAAGACCAATACTCAATTGGGTCCTTTCTATACTAGGTATTTTTGTATCTTGACGTACCAAATTGATGACATATCACATGGCTACCTGGGCGTACAATCTAACTACTACTACCACCATGATAAAGCTCAAGATGACGCTCTCTAATAATAGACAAACCACTAATCTATTGGGGTATTAAAACACTGCACCCAACACCTTTAGCTTCCCTCAGGTTATGTTCAGAGATGAGGTCTTGTTTCACTATTTCAATGATGGTATTGAAGTGGAACTCATTCAATTGATATCTGATAGTGTACAAGATTCCATCCTCAAATCTATACACTCTAGTTATTTCATTACCAGTAAGAATATGGATGAAACATTGGAGCTCTATGAAATGGTAAGAATTGTCCATAACGGATATGGTACCTTAACATAGGTTCATAAACTCCCAAGATCATTCCTCCATCATCATTTCTAGAAATAATTAATCATAAAAGGCTATCTGGAAATATCTTCACACCATAACCCAATGCTGATATGCCTCGGTCAAAACATCCAAAAACCTATTGGTAGACCCTTTAAGCATGTATTCTCCCACCTTCACTCACCTCTTTGGAGGTGTCTAAATATTATAAAGATAGATAACATGGAATTTGGCTACAGCTCATTAGCCTAGGGGTTTTCTTCCCCTAAAAATTCATGAGGGTTTTGCTACTGGAACTCTCACATAATCTCTAACATAGTCGATGCAGGTCATGGAGATTCCTACATGGACTATACTAACTACAATAAACCCTATTTAAACTAAGAATTAGTGCCTAGATTAGGTATAATGGGAGGTTCCATAGGTGGTACTAATGGAGGTAATAATAGTGGTACAGGTTTCACCACCTTCAGAGCATGATCATCACCACCTTCTTGGCATTCGACCCAAGGCCATTATGGAGGAATATATATAAAATTCCAAGCACACACCTCAAAAGGTATTTGATAACTTAAATGATTTCAAATAAAATAATAATTCATATACAAATTATTCCTATAAAAAAGTCAATATCCATTTTCCTGCTCTTAAATCGAAGTCTAGGTAACTTAGAAGATCATGAAGGAATACAAGAGATACTTATAAATTCCCACTAACATGTCATGTCAAAGTCAAAGTTCCATGTATTTACAATAGGGGTTCCATTATATGGAGTTTAAATTTCAAGTTATAGAGAAAAAATCTCTTTAAGTTTCAATTATCATCCCTAATAAAAAAAAATAATTTATTTACACTTTTTCAGAAATCAATAATTTCATATTTATATAAATATGTATTTGGGTCAAGTTATATGAGTTACTATTCCCAAGTTATAAAGTTATAATATTTATAAGTTACAATTCGCACTTCATGCAACTGAAAAAAATCTTTTACATTTAGTATCAGAATGTAACATGTCATATACAATGATTTTATTATATGTATCACCATTCCCAATTTAAATAAGTACAAATTTTATAAATTACAATTAGAATCCATTTATTCATAATTGACCAACGCTTCATATTTTAGCTCGTGTAACCTTAGTTACATAGCTCAAACATGTGATAATTGTTTATTTAAGGTGTCACCATCAATATATGTGGGGAAACACCATTTAGGTTGATACAAGAACATTAATTAACCAATAATTTATCTTATTCATATTGTAGAAAAATTAATCAAATAACAGATATATCACTCAAGGCACATAAATCAAGTATCAATAAATCAATAAATTAAATCTAAATCGGTTGGCATATGCATGGAATGTGAATCTATATGTGCCTATAATAATGAAAAAGATAATACTCACTTTACTTTTTGGTCTAAGGGTAAAGATACATAATTATAAATAACATCAGAAAACATGTGCATCACCCTATGGGAAAACTAGTACAACTATAAAATCCAAAAAATAAGTCCCATGCTTGAAAGCTTTGATTTTTCTCCATATGGGGGTTAGCTACTCCCATGAATAGTCTCATTACTAAATTCTAACAAGTACCATACTCCTATTTAAAGAACCCAAAATAGTAATACAAGGAAAATAAAAACCCACTTTGATACCACTTTTTGACATCCTAGACCCGGTTCACTCATAAGTAACCTGACCTAGTTGGCCAAATGGTCTCAAGTGAACCTCCCTGTATGCCAGAGGTTGCTGAGTAGAATCAAGGATCTATGATGGTACAATGGGTAGACTATACCCTCATAATTATAGTGGATAATGATAGTGATATGTAAATGAAACAATAGAATAAATAATACAAGGTAGAGGAAATATTATAAATAGTGGATATAAACATCCATATAAGAATAAATAACCAAAATCCAAACACTGTTACATATAAAAAATGATTCTTTCATGATGATATATAAAATGGGGTACAAGGGAAATAGGGTAGTAGACACATGACAAGTACATGATATAAAAACATACAAAAGGACAAAATATATCTCTAATAGCATCAAGAGAAGAAGATCAATCATTTTCTCTGGTACTCCATCCTAGTACCGAAATTCAAGTATCCAAGCCTGATCACTTTCCTTTATCCCTACCTACATCCATGAAGTCTATCCAGGTAACAATTGGTATCCCAAATAGGGTGTGGATAAAACTCAGTAGGCCACTACCAACAGTGTCTAGTACTATATAGTATTTGAATATAAGATGAGAAGTGCATGGGTATAATAAATATGGATAATAAATAAATAAACTATGCCTGTCCATGTTCCTCATAGGATACCCATCCAATACTACCTTCTTCATCATAAGCTAGAATATCTTTGAACACTTCACATTTTAAATTATATATATAAGTCCAGGACCAGAGAAATACAACCAAGGTGTCCATAAGTAGTGATAATCATATAAGGTATCATAAATTACATGTATTTTAAGTTATAAAATCTAGGTTAAATCCATTGGGGTGTACCCTTTTAAATTCACCTTAAAGGGAAAGTTCTAACCGAGCCCTAAGATCAAGTCACTAGGTAGCCTCAGTGTGTGACTTGAAATAATCCCAACGAATAATCCAAGTTAGTCTAGAACATCAAGAAAAATCCAAGGACAATCATCCAAGGTACTCAATTTAATTTATGTAAATATAAATAACCCTCAGTGCCAAGGTGGGGCATTCACACTCTAAGAAAAAGGCCGAATCCAAGTGTGTTCTTTCACTTGGTAGATGTATCAATGAATCGATTATCATCCTGTGAGTCCATATAAGTTAAACCATAATGAGAGTCAATGTATCAATTAGGCATGCCACACCTTCAAATGTAATCTAGGTCTATGACCATAGTCAATAATGGTATAATGAATAAACAAGAATCCTCAATCATAAAGATAGCCACGATCACACTTCATAATTAAACAATGGATATATGACATGGTCATTCCATTCACCTAAAATTTAATCCCATTTATTCATAGGTATAAATCATAGTTTAACCTAGGATAGGTGACATGGAATTTCCATTCACATTCCATTAAATTCATTTAACATTTCAATTTATTCAGATCATTCATCCAAATAATATTAGGAAATCTATATCCACCATATGATGTGGTTTGGTCATATTAGCATAGTAAAAGTGTCAAGGAATATAATAAACACACCTAAAGGGGTGGAGCTAGTCATGGAAGACAACCCTTGACAAATATCATAGTCTATGGAAGTATTTCATCAAGTTATAAACATTTAATTAAATAAAATTGATATTTTAGAAGCAGTTCATAGAAATTCCATCACATGGAATGAAGACACATGATATATACATCAAAACTTTTAGGGAAAAGAGATATAACACCAACCTTATATGGGTATATAACACCTTATCTAGTATTGGCCTTTAATTTGGGATGGAATTAGAGAAACAAAAGAACTAGAAAAACACCTTGAAAATTGGGTATATTATCTTGCATGGAGATAACATTCAACATGGAAAGAGAAATAGAGAAAATAATCAATAAGACTCATAAAATTATCAAGGGTGATAAAATGTAACTAAGAGTGTTTGATTTTTATTCTAGGTGGATGAGATCTCACCAAGCCTAGAGGGATGAGAAGAGGAGAGACCTCCAATGAGGGGGATGCTATGCGTGAGAAATGAGGGAGGAGGAGAAAAACATAAGGTTAATGGAAATAGGGGAAAAAATAAATTCCCTATTCTTTTTTAGGTCTTGAGGTATTTATAGTGTAAAAACGGGATTTATAGTGTAAATTCCCCTTTTAGAGAGTTTTCCCAAACTTATAAGGTCTTCTTAAGGGAAATTAATGGAATAAATTGACAATTTATGCCTCAAATTCATAATTTATGGCGTAAATATTTCTATAAACATACTCCATTATTTTTTATATCTACCCCAAATAGGATAAAAGAACCATTTTCGAAGTTCCAAGACAAAATAACCAAACCTGAACATTAAAGAAGAACATACCCAAAGAAATATGGGATCTTAAAACCTCTACCCTTAAAATAAATCATCCTTGAGTTTCCCTTTTGAGTGTGGTTGAACATCACATGAGAATAACTCTAGCCACTGAGCTCATATATCAACCTCTCTCTCCTAGGTCTCATCCTTCAAAATATCTTACTACCATAACACACATACTAGAGGAAATTTCTTGCCACGTAGAGCCTTTATACTATAATCAATTATACAAATAGGATACTCCCAAAAAGAAGCATCACGTCCAACTCAACATCATTAGGATTAAGGACATGAGGTGGATCATAATGATAATGGTGAATCTTAGAAACATGAAAATATTGTGCATAGACCAATACCTATAAGGTAAAAATAATCGATAGGCTACCAAACTGACTCTCTCCATGATCTCAAAAGGCCCGAAAATCTAGGTCACAACTTCCCTTATCTTCAAATCAATAAATTACCCAATCTAGGTAAAATATATAAGAAAAAATGATATCCCACTTGGAGCTATATAGGTCGGCAGCAATGATTGACATAAAAATTCTTCCTAGATTGAGATGCATTCATATGCTTTCTGATAAGATATACCTGCTCCGATGTCTCCTAAATGAGATGAGGTCCCAATATCACTACCTCCCCTAAGTATAACCATAAATAAATTGATCATAATGACCATCATATTGGGCCACATATGGAGGAATCTGTACAATATATTGAAATATATTATTATAAGAAAACTTTTAAAGAGGTAGATATTTAAAAAAAACCCTAAAATCAAGGAAACATTCTTGGAGCATGTCCTCCAACACTTGAATAGTATTCTTAGACTAACCATTAGTATGTGGGTGATAGGATGTGATTAGGATCACCTATGAACTAAGATTCATCTGGAATGGTTTCTTGAATCAAGAAGTAAACTAGACATCCCTATCTGATAAAATAGTACATGGGACCCCATGGATGACTATAATCTCTCAAATGCAGAGTCTGTCAAGTTTATCCACTGATAAGGTCTCTAAATTAGGCAAAAAGTGAGAAAATTTCATCATCCTTTCTATGATAACCTATACCATATCAATGCCACAAGGGGAATTCAGTAAAACCATCAAAAAATCCATAGTGACGTCGTTACACTTCCAATTTGGAATGTGTAATGGCTATAAGAGACCAGTGGATCATTGAAGTTTCGTCTTCAAATACTGAAAATTGGAACACAAAGTAGAAAAACCCACTATCTAGTTTTTCATCTCAGACCACTAGTACTGACGACATAAGTCACAATACATATTGGCAATTTCAAGATGTACTACCTATTTAGAGGTGTGATATTATTACATCAAATCCTATAGTATATCTATGAGAACCTAAAAACACATATGAATGTGTAATATTTCAACCCTATCAACAACCTAACTAGATGGCGGGTCCTCAACTAATACGATTTTCCTTAGGACTAAGCCTTCATGATTAGAAATTTGTCTCATATTTACTTGATCCATAAGTGAATAAGTCCTTCTAAATCTATAAGAACAGGCTTCCCATGGAACTAGTAAACCTCAAGATGCATCTCAGAAAAGTGATCCATCAACCTCCACTTTCTATTGGCTTCTTAAACATCTTGTGTATGAGTATTCATACTCAGAGCATCAGCCACTAAAATGCCTACTGTAGGTGTATAAGAAAGCTCAAAATTGATATAATATAGGTATTAAACCCATATTATCCATCTTAGATTAAATTAAAGTTTATTAAATATGTATTTGATACTTTTATATTACTTGTATACTATGATTCATTCTCCAAGAAGATAGTGTCTCCAACAATATAAGATGTAAAAAACTGTTTCCAAATAGAGATTGTGCATTGGTAATTACTCCCATGAGGCCTCAACTAGAAAGACATATACACTATAACTTGATCCCCTTATATCAAAAAATATATCCTAGACCAATAAATAATGCATCACAATAAATAGTATATCCTCTACTAGGTTCAGGTAGAGTCATGGTCAATAATAAGGAAAGTCTTCCTTTCAATTCCTGAAAGGCTTTCTCAAAAGCTTTAGATCATGAGAATTTGATACCACCCTTATTTTTCAAGACTGTGATAGGTGCTTCAAAGTGTGATAAATCATAAATAAAATTCCTATAATACCTAGATACTGCCAAGAAACTTAGAATATGAAAAATGTTCTTAGGATGCTCCCATGAGACAAGGAATCTCACATTCTCTGGGTCCACAGATACCCCTGATTCCGATATAATGTGACCCTAGAAGTGTGACTTATCAATCTAAAAGTGGAATTTTTGGACCTCGGAATACAAATCATGATCTATTAGTGTATTAAATATGATTTCAAGTTATATGGCATGTTCACATCAAGTATGAGAATACACCAAAATATCATCCATGAAAACAACAATAAAATAATCCAGGTGTGGGTGGAAAACCCAATTTATCAATGCTATAAAGACTGATGACATGTTCATGAGACTGAGTAAAATAACAAAATAATCATATAAGACATATATATTTCAAAATAATTTACATAGTATATCTAAGGGTCTAAACCTTACCTGATGATAGCTCGACCTCAAATCAATCTTTGAGAAAACCCTAGCTCCATGAAGTTGGTCAAAGAGATCATCTATTCAAGGTAGTGGATAATTTTTCTTAACCATAAGCTAATTCAACTATCGGTAATCCATGAAAATCCTAAGGGTACCATTTTAATTATTAGAAAAAAGAATAGGTGAACCCCAAGGTGAAGTACTAGTTCATATAAACCCTTCAGCTTCCTGGTCCTCCAACTATCGCTTGAGTTTTTGAAGCTTAGTAGAAGCCATTTTGTAAGGAGTAATAGACACCGGTGATTCCCTCAAGAAAATATCAATGGTGAACTCTGTCTTTCTCATAAGAGGTAGCCCAGGAAGGTCACCAAAAAAGATTCCCTTAAAATGGTACACTATAAGAGGGAAATTTGGCTGTCTCTTTCTCTGATCATCTAAAATAAGACTGGAAATATGGTTCGACACTACACACATTTCACAATTCTTAGTTCCGGCTTGACTAGATTGGATGTACCATTATTCTTTGTGAATGTATTTACTACCCTATGGTGATAATAAGGACACTCTATGATGATAACACTATTTGATCTTGATAGGTAACCAACTAGTCCATCCTGAGAATTATATTCTTTATCTTGAGGATGGAGAGGTTCCCTAAGAAGCAATACATGCATGTATCTAGGGGTCCCTCCTTGAATTGGTGTAAAATTTCTAATCATACACCCAATGGAGTATCAAGAGTTATTACTGCAAAAAAATATTGAATTTTGAGCCTAAGGATCTCCATAATATCCAAAAATATAAAATAATGGGAAGTGACTATATAAAAAATAGATACTAAATTATAGGATACTAATATCATAACTTATACTATAGAAGTCATAATACTTTGATCCTCAGGTGTAGGTTTCACTACTTATATTTGGACTATTCTGTAGCCTCGAGCTATAATCTGACTACTATGTGTAGGTTCGACCTTTTGGTTCTACATATCCTATGTATGATTTCCTTGACCACAAGAACATTATTAACTTGAACAACATGTATTAACCTAATTCCCTTCCTGACGTGGAGTTGTTGATCCTGCTCTAGAACCTAGATCCAGTGAAAGCCCCCTCTCACTGACCACTAGAGGAAAGGTTCTATAAAACCACTAAATACGACCCATCTTTCCACATGGAAAACACTCAACTGGGTCCTTTACACACCAATTCTTTGTGTTTCCCGAAATACCACATTGGTGACATATCACATGGCTACCTAGGTGTACATTATAACTAATTCTACCCCCATGATAAATCTAAAGATTACACTTTTTGCTGCTAGATGAACCACTACCCTATTGGGGTACTAAACCACCATGCCCACACCTTTAACTCCACTCAGGTTTTTCTTAGAGATGAGGTCTTGGTTAACTATCTTAGAAACAGTAGTCAAGTGGAACATATTAAATTTATATTAGATGATGTACAAGATTCCATCCTCAAATCAACTTGCTCTGGTTAATTTATCACTAGTAATAATATGGATTAAATGTTGGAGCTCTGTGAAATGGGATTAATATTCAATAATGGACATGGTACCCTAATATAGTTTCATAAAATCCCTAGATCATTACTTTCTCATCATTTATGAAAATAACTAATCATAAAAGACTATTTGTAAATACCTTAATACCACAAACCAATGTTGATCTTCCTATGTCAAAACATCCCAACACCTCTTGGTAGACCCTTTAAGCATGTATGCTGCCACCTTCAATCATCTATTTGGAGGTGTATCAAGATGATAAAATATAGATAACATGACCTCTATCCACAACTCAGTATCCTAGGGTCCACCTTCCCCTAAAAAAGTAGGAGGGTGTTGCAGCTGGAACTATCACTTTAGCTCTGACATAGTCGATGCAGGTCATAGAGATGCCTGCATGGTATGCACTAAACACAAGAAACCCTCTTGAAACTGAGAATTAGTGCCCAGATTAGGTATAATGGGAGGTTTCATAGGTGGTACTACTAGAGGTAATAACAGTGGTGTAGGTCCCACCACCTTTGGAGTATGGTCATCACCACCTTCTTGGAATTTGACCCAATGTTATTATGGAGGCATATATCTAAAATTCCAATCACACACCTCAAAAGGTATTTGATAAAATAAATGATTTTAGATAAAATAATAGGATAGTTATAAGGCCTTCCTATAAAAAAATCAATATCCATTTTCCTAATCCTAAATCTAGGTCTAGGTAATTTAGAAGATCATGAAGGAATACAAGAGATACTCTTAACTTCCCACTAACAATTCATGTCAAATTCAAAGTTTCATGTCTTTATAATAGGGTTTCTATTATGCAGAGTGTCAATTTCAAGGTATAAAGGAAAATGATATTTAATTTTGAATTGGAATCCCCATTTAACAATAACAATTTATTTCCACTTTTTCAAAAATCAATAATTTCATATATATACACATATGTATCAGGGTAAAGTTAGATGAGTTACTATTCCCCAGTTATAATGTTATACAATTTATAAGTTACAATTGGAACTTCATGTAACTACAAACAACCTTTTACATTTGGTCTCATAATATAACAGGTCATATACAATGATTTTATTAGATGGATCATCATTCCCAATTTAAAGAATTACAAGATTTATAAATTACAATTAGTATCCATTTAATCAGAATCAACTAATGTTTTAGCTCATGTAACCATATTTACATAGTTCAAACATGTGATAATTGGTTATTTAAGGTTTCACCATCAATCCATGTGGGGAAACAATATTAAGTTGATGTAGTCACTTTAATCAACTTATTATTTATTTTATTCATATTTTAGAAAAATTAATCAAATAAAAGATATATCACTCAAGGAACATACAACTGGTATTAGGAAACCACAAAATTCAATCTACATCGCATGTCATATGCATGGAATATGAATATCTATGTTCTTATAATGATGCATGAGATAATACTTCATTTCATTTTTGGGCCAAGGGTGAAAATACATAATTATAAATAATATCATAAAACATGTGCATCATCCTATGGTAAAACTAGTACAACTATAATAGGAAAAAATCTAAACAATAAGTCCCATTCTTGGAAACATGGATTTTTCCTTGCAAGTGAGTTAGCTACCCCCAGGCATAGGCTCATTACCAAATTCTGAAAATTCCTAGTCTCATGTTTAACCAACCCAAAATAGTAAGACAAGGAAAATAAAATCCCACCATAATACCACTTTTTGATGTCCCATACCCGATTCACTCATAAGTAACTTGACCTAGTTGGCCACATAGCCTCAATCGAACCTCTCTATATGAGGTTTCTAACTAGAATTGAGGGTTTATGATGGTATGCTGGGGAGACTATATCCTCATAATTAGAGTTGAGAACAATAATGAAATGTAAATGAAACAATAACAGAAGTAATACAAGGCAGTGAATATCATAAAAAGAGGATATAAACATTCATATGAGAATACATAACCAAAATCCATAAGTTGTGTCATATAAAAAATGATTCTTTTATGATTCTATATAAAATGGGGTATAAAGGAAATAGGGAAACATACATATGGAAAGAACATGCTATAAAAAATATACAAAAGGAAAAAAGCTATCTATAATATAATCATGAGCACAAGCTCAGTATTTTGCTATGATAATTTATCCTAGTATAGAAAATCAAGCATCTAAGCCTGATCAATTTTCTTTATCACTATTTTCATCCATGATGTTTTTTCAGGTAATAATTGGTAGCCCAAATAAGGTGCGAGTAAAACTTAGTAGGCCACCACAAAAAATGTCTAGAACTATCCAGTATTTGAATATAATATGATAAGTGTATGAGTATAATAAATATGGAAAATAAATAAATAAAAAATGTTGGTTTGGGTTCCTCATAGGATACCCATACGATTCTACCTGCTTCATCCTAAACTGAAATATCTTTGAGCACTTCACATTTTTAAATTTTTATACATACAAGTCTGGGACCTGAGGCATGAATACAAGGTGTCTATAAGTAGCGATAATCATGTAAGGTATCATAATTTCCATGGATTTTAAGTTGTACAAGCTATTTTAAATCCACATGGGCGACCCTTGAAAATTTACCTTAAAGGGGGAGTTCTACTCAAGCCCTTGTATCAAGTCACTAGGAGCCTTGGTGTGAGACTTGAAAGGAGCCCAAGGAATAATCCAAGTTGGTTCATAACATTAACCTAAATCCAAGGATAATAATAAAATTCATTCAATTTAATTTCTATAAATATAAAGAACCCTCGGTTCCAAGATGGGGTGTTCACAATCTAAGAAAAAGGTTGAATCCAAGTGTCGTATTTCACTTGGTAGATGTATCAATGAATCGGTTGGCATCCCATGAGTCTGTCTAAGTTAAACCACAATGGGATTATAAGTATCACTCAGGTATGCCACACCTTCAAAAGAAATTTAGGTTTGTGACCATAGTCAATAATGATATAATGAATAAAAAATCATCCTCAATCATAATGATATCCATGATCACACTTCATAATTAAAAAATTGATATATGGAATGGTTATTTTATTCACCTAAAATTTATTCCTATTTATTCATAGGAATAATTCATAGTTTAACCAGGTTTAGGTGACTTGGACTTTCCACTAATGTTCCATTTAATTCATTTAATATTTTAATTTATTGATCTCATTCATCAAAATCATATTTGGAAATCCATACCCGCCATAGGAGGTGGTTTGGTCATATGATCACTAAAAAAGTGTCAAGGAATATAATAAACACACCTAAAGGGGTGTCACTAGTCCTAGAAGACAACCTCTAAAAAATATCAAGGTCTATGGAAGTATCTTATCAAGGTGAAAACACTTAATTAAAGTAAATTGATATTTTATAAGTGGTTCATAGAAATTACAGTGTGCGGAATGAAGACACATGATATAGACATAAAAATTTTTAGGGAAAAGAGATAGGCCACCTACCTTAGATGGGTATATGACTCCTCATTTAGTATTGGCCTTTAATTTTGGATAGAATGATAGAAATAGAAGAAATAGAAAAACGGCCCAAAAATAGGGCATATTAGCTCACATAGAGATAACATTCAATATGGTGATAGAAATAAAGAAAATAATCAAGAGGATTTATAGACTTACCAAGGGTAATCAAATGTGATTGATGGTGTTTTATGATGTGCAAGAGAAATGAGGTAGGATGATGAAAATTAATACTAAAGGAAATATGGGAAAAAGGAAATTACCCCTTTTTTACAAGACTCAAGGTATTTACAGCATAAAAAGGGGATTTATGATGTAAATTCACCTTTCACAGGGTCTTCCCAAACTTATGGGGCATGATGAGTGACAATCTACACCATAAATTCATAATTTTTGGCATAAATTTGTTTTCACATAGACTCCATCATTTACTATAGATCTAACTCAATAGGACAAAATAATCATTAACTAAGGTCCAAACCAAAAAAGATCGAACCCTAAAATTAAATAAGAATGTACCTAGAAAGAGACAGGATCTTATATGGAATATAATAATCCAGGAGATGGAGTTCTTTCTGTATTTGGAAAATTTATATAAAATATGTGTGATTGAGGTGTCTAACTAATTACATAAAGAGGTAACTATGATTGGGGTGTATAAATAATCATTTTTAGAATAAAATAATGTGACTATATGTTGATTAGGCTAGGTAGGACTATGGTGAAACCTCTTATGTCTATAATGGTTAATCTATGATTGATATTTCTAACCAATCATGGAGTGGATTAGTTCTTTAAGGCCAAACCTTGTAAATTCTTATGTGCCCTATTCTTTAACTTTCTTTGTATTCATGCGATTTAGGGTGAGATAATTATTTAACTATTAATAAATACCTTAAACATTCACAAATATTGAGTTGAAAGGGAGTAACTCATAAAAAGAAAAATAGATCACTGATTCACTCCTCCCTTCTCAATTATCCAACCAATCATTGGGTACTTCAAAGACCATGAATTTCATGAGAATTTACTAAAACAAGGTGACTCAAAGACTCTTAAGACACTGTATAGAAGATGCAAGTAGGCTGGATGTATTACTAAATAATTTATGAAAATATTTCTTGTATTATAAGAATTGTTAAATAAAATGAATCAAGAAAAAGTTAATTCATGAATCATACCGGTTATGGTGAAAAGGAAATTCCTCAGATGGAGAAAGCTTAAATGAGTAATAAGACCATGGTTTCTAAGGAGATTATTGTTTGAAAAATTAAAGGATAAATCATGAATAGTTCTCATAATTTCAAAACTAAAATTAAAAGAGTTTCTGGATTGAGAAACAACTATCAATTTTTTTCACTCTTTGAAGGTTTTTAGATGAAGTGGAAGCGGCTGGGCTTGTTCCCAACAATTGATTTCATCAATTTAATTAGATAATTCATCATAACTAGATGATAACAAACCTAAAATATTTTAAAAGAATATATTTTCATATACAATTTATAAATAAGAAATGAACCTAGTTTTGTATTCTTTCTTCATTAATGATCGAATTTGACCTTTTTATCACACCATCATTATGATGAAAGATCCAAAGTAGGATCCCTCTAGTGACATCCCCACATCCTACATAATATCAAAATGTTTCTGATGCATCTATGGGTGCTAGTGTAAAGGCGTCGATAATATTGTGTCATTCACTATCTATCACAACATGAATTACTTTGTCCATGAAGAATTCTTCCTTGTTTTCTTAGTCTTGAGAGGGAGAAGGAGGATTTAAGCCTCTCATTCTTGAGAGTGTTCCTAATAGAATTCTCTTTGGTATTGAGAGGATTCTATTGAGAGGAAATATTGTGCACAATAATTCACAATATCCTATAAATGATATAAGATTGATTACATACTTATGTTTATAGAATTATTTATTTCACATAGGTCTTTAACTAATATATCTATTTTAAGTAAACCCCATGCCTAATAATAATAACAATAATATTTCCATGTAATTCAATAAATCATTAATTATTTAAATATCATTTTTATTAAATAAATAAATTAATATTTATTTAAATAGTATTTAATAAAATATATCTTCTCCACATGATCCCTTAACTTAGCCTGTTAACCCCCTTTGACTTTTATTGAACCTTTAATAATAAATATTTATTTAAACAAATAAAAATCATTATATTATTAAATAAATAATAAATAAATAAAAAAATAATATATATTTTATAATTGGGAAATAAACATTTATTTAATATTCAAATCATATATATTTAAAACAAAAAACTAGTGGCTAAATTTATGAAATCGACAAAACCTGGATAAATATAATATTAATCAGCTTTGAAAAGAATATTTATTCTATATTAAATTCAAATAAAATCTAACTAATATTCTAGATACTGTTAGTGTGTGACCCTCTATGATACTTTATCAGTAGCATTTGGAGGATTGAATTAAATCCCAATAGTTGCTTTAAGTTATATGTAAACACACCCATAGATAAAGGCATTAATTTTCCAATAAAAATAACCTTATATGAATGCTTACTGTGTAATATAATCCATTTGCATCGATATTTCATTAAGCAGGTTCATAATTATGTCATCAACTTGTATCCTTGAATATATTTCTTTGACTACCTGGAATAAACTTCTCAATAAACCACTATAGACATGAACTAAATTAGATAGTTTTATTTTAATATAATGTTATGGGATATCATCTTCTGATTTGGGAAGGAGACAATCCTTTATTGACTTATCTATCAATGTCATACCACTTATGAAGCACCCAACATATCCTAATTTTCCTCGAGCACATTTCATCAAAATTTTTAATAATACATCAAAGTATGTGATTTATGTTATACATTAATAATAATATCAAGTATAAGGACAAATATATATGTCCATAGATAGGAATATATAATGAAACATATAACATATGTAATTCTATTAGTGGATCTGTCCTCATAACCTCCCATATTAAAGATTAAAAAGTGAAAAATTTCATAAGGTGAATTCTCATCCACTTATGAGAATCTAAAAACTAATAGTCAAAACATCATATGAATCCTATCAAAACATATAATCTTGAGCATAGGAGATATGTTTTATAATACTATCATGCAATTTATAGGTTTTCATCATAGCGGGGAACTACTATGATATTTTGATGCGAAAAATACTCTAAGGACATTATTACATAAATATTATATTGAAGAACACTCATCATGTAATAATATATTTATTAATATTCAAGTCTTTGAATATACAAGAAATAAAAAGTAAAGAGTTAGTTGAGCCTAGGGTAAAAACTCCAACAAAATCCAACTTACACTAGATTCAATTTCTAACAACTTTATTTCTGATCTCTATCACATGATATTAATGATTCTATTGAGATATGGATTAGCTAAGGGGTATTCCATGTTCTCCTTAGTGTAAATTCTACTTATTGGGACCTCATCCCTCTAAGAAAAATCCCTCAAGTGGTTATACTTTTGGAGTATATTATTCATTAGCTAATGTAACCATAGATCCTTGCATGGGACCATAGCTATAGTATTAACACAATATAGCGTGATAACATATTTACTATTAGGAACCAAATCAAGATCATGGATGATTTTTTATATCCAAATAGTTTTTTTAGATGCATCAGAAACAATTTTATAGTTATGATTTGTTGTAAAATTGGTGAACACTAGCTTCATTTAGATCCTCCAGCTAAAAAAATCCTCTATTAAGGTAGAATACAAATCATTATCATGATTTAAGATCATTATTTATTTTTTTTAAACTAGAATAAATATATCACCAAATAACTAGATTCTTATCTCCTCCATTAACTGGTAATATATCCTTAGTATACTTTAGATTCTTCAAGATAGCTTTAAAAATAGTCTAATGCTATCCTTCTAGGCCTTCATGATATCTACCTACCATGATAAAGGAATAGGAAACATCATTCTTATTAAATAGAATTTAATAAATGATAGATCATATCACTAATTCATAAGAAATCATGCTAATCCTATTTATATCCTATTATGTCCGAGGATACATTTTCTCAGAGAGATGTATACCATGTGACATTGGAAACAATCCTCTATTGGACTATTCCACAGTAAATATTTTCAATACCTTGTCAATGTTTGTACCCTGAAATAGTCCAAGAATCCTCCTAGATCCATCACTATATATATTGATCCCAAGAATGAAAGCTTCTTCACCTAAGTCCTTCACAGAGAAACATTTTTTCAACCACATATTACTAGAATATAAGACTAGTATTTAATTTCCCACTAGTAATATATCATCAAGATATACTACTAGAAAAATGACTACACTCCCACTAAACATTTTTCAGACTTAGGGATCACATTCATTCTTTATGAAACCAAATTTTCTTATGGATTCATCAAAGTGAATGTTCCATGATTTGGATGTTTTCTTCAACCAATAAATGGATCTCTACAACTGTCATACCTTATTGGAAAATTTTATAATTATTAACCCTTCTGGTTGTGTTATATGGACATCTTCTATAAGGTTATTTTTAAGGAAAACTATTTTGAGATCCATTTTCTAAATCTCATAATCATGGTATGATGCTATTAAAATTAGAATTCTGATATATTTTAGCATAATGAACAATGATAAGGTTTTGTAATAGTCTATTAATTGACATTGTTTAAACCTTTATATAAATAGTCATGCCTTATAAATAATAATTTCACCATATATAACAAACCATAGGTTATAAATGACATTTTTTTCTTGAAATAAATGCATGTTATATTATATTATATAGTATTATACACATATAACACATAAAAAAACCAAGAAAAATTTATTTCGTTAATAGAGATTGTTATATTAATCATCAAATAAACCCATAAAAATTCAAAACATTGTAAGGGGACAAAAATATTAAATAGAAAATTTAGAATTGAAAAATATGGATCACCCCAATCTTCTAGAATAACCATCCCCACAAATAAAACAATGTAAAATAAACGAACTTTTAGTAAACCAATCAATATTTTAGAATAAGAAAACATATAATATTGGGGGGAATTATAGTGAATGTTAAATTAAGTAATTAAGTAGTATTTATAGGTGGTAATATAACCATTGGAATAGTAATATGGTTATTGGGAATAGTAACTTCATCATTGGGAATAGTAACATAACCATTGGGAATAGTAACCTAACTGTTATAATAGTTACCTGATATCAAAATAATAAAATTTAACATTAATAATGTTTATATAAGATTCCGTACTTACTTTGAGGTACGTTATTGTTTAATTTTTGGTTTAAGTTTCTTTATTTTGTTTAAGAAATATTTTTTGAGTGTATATGGAGTCTCAGGGGTATCCCAAGGGTTTGGGAAATGAGAGAGGGGAGAAAGTGGCCATCCAGTGCATGTCGCATAGTTAGCACATGATTAGTAGTAACTGTGTTCCCTAACCATGTATGATTGGAGGAGGGGTGCATGGTTTGAAGAAACCATGCAAGGGGGAACGAAAAACCATATGAGATTGGACATATCCATTCCACAGAGTCATTACCTGGTTTTTCAAACCTTGTGGGATTCCCAGGTAACTATGTGACCTGACCCCTCTTGGACAGAGGGTGGGGCACAGTTTGCGTAAAGTTTGGCCAACCATGCGGCCAAACCATGCACCTCTTAAAAATTGGGATTTTACCCTTTATCCCTCTTATAACTTAAGTGTTATACCTTGATATTTACCTCCATTATTACTCCTCTATCCCTAGTGATGAACCAAATTAGCCAAGACCTCCCAAAGATCAATCTCCCTAGTTTCTAGTCTATTTGGAGCACCATTGGTTGAAAATCGAAGCTCTGGGTAAGTATGAAACTCATATTCCCTCTATTTTTTGTATTATGGATTATGTATCCATTATTTTTCTTCCAAAACCATAAAAACCCATTTTTCTATTGGATATTAGGTTGGGGATTGAAAGGGTGTTCGAATATGATTCAAGGACTAATGTTAAATGAGCATTCATCTTCAAAATTGAGGTAGGTGGTATACAAGTTATATTCTATAGTCTTGATGTTTGGTTTATGTTTATGTGGATGTGATATGGTGACTTATTATTGTGAATTTTATGCTTTTATTAATATTTGGTGAATTTTTTGGCTAATGATGAATTGAACCCCTCATGATCCTTATGGGATGCATTGAGGTTGTTTAGACTAGTTATAGGGATTCCCATGAGGTTTTCCATTATAAAAAACATGAGAAATGGTAATGAAAAGAATATATTTTATTTGTGAAGAGCTATATCCCATGATAAATATGTTAATATTCTAGCTTTAAGTACAAAAAGGCACAAATGATAGTTGTGTCTAGTTGTGACATGGTATAAGGGGTTGTTTGGAATATTGTAAATGGGTTAAATGATTTTAAGTGAATGTATTAAATCAATTATGGGTTGTAATGGAAATATGTAAATGAATTAAGGAATTTTAATGAGGAATATGTTAAATGGGTTAAATATGGGATAGAAAATTGGCTAATGGGTTAAGTCATGAAGATGACTATGTGTTGAATGAACTATGAATTGTGAATGTTATGTATGTTACTTGAGTATGGTTTATGAATTGGTATATGTGTTAATGGAATAAAGAAGCATGTGCAAAAGGCTTGGTGGTATGTGGGGGGTATTGGAATTGAGGATCTATGCCCATAGGCCAGGTTAGACCGAGGTTCTAAACCCCACCCCCTATAATGCACAAGTTAGTATGGTCAGACTGAGGCTCTATGCCACTAATAGTTGTATTTGATGAAACTACCTGGACTAAGGCTCCAAGGTAAGTGTGATGTATTTTTTTGTGAAATGTTTTCTCTTAGTGAGATAAGGAACTTTACTACTCCCTTATATATAGTAGTTGATCATAATTTTCCATAGTGAAATTGATAAAAATTCCCAACCCATGGGATAAATGATGAAAATGATTTAAGTGGAATTTGTTAACTAATGGAACCCACTTTACCTTTATTTATCTTGCTATTCATTTAGTAATTTAATACACTATCTGTTTATATTAGATATTTTTTAGACACCATTAGTGATGGTCTATTGAGTTATACTCACAAACTTCTTAGGCTACCATTGTGTACCTGAAAAGACTTCATACTTGCAGGTTAGGACAAGGGAAAATGCCCTATGCTAGATGGTTGATTGGGCATGGGATGTGCATGGTGGAGGGGAATGTACTTGGTGTTAGAACATATTTTGGGGGATATTTATTTTTTTTCTTATTTGGGGTTTTCCTACACCTAGAACTGTATGAAATGACATACCATATTTATTATTTGGTTATGGGATTGTACCCAGTGTTGGGAAATGGTTGATAATGAATGTTTATGGTTTATTGTTATTATTGTTTCCTTTAATTTGTACTTTATCTATTATTAATTAATCTAATAAAGAGGTTAATGTCTCCCCACATGACTTATTAGACCCTAACAACTATTCAGTAGCCCCTGGAATATGGAGAGGCATGCTTGCAGTTAGGTGTAAAATCAGATTGGGGCACCATATATTGGCTATCGGGTTGGGGACATTGAAAAGTGGTATCTGAGTGGTTATTTTCCATGTCTTACTGTTTGGTAAATGGTATATGGGATATTAGAATGTGCTAGGGCCTTGGAAATGAGCTCTTTTATGGGAGTAGCTAACCCATTTATGAGGGAAAAAACAAGTACCCCAGGGTGGTATTGTTGTTCTTGATGTGTGATGTTATGGTTGGATGATATTTCACCATTTGGTGATGCACTTGTTGTATTATGTGACTATTGTATGATATTTATCATTGCCTAAAAAATACAAGGTTGTGCATTCATGCATCATTTTAGACACATTAGGATATAAGTGGTATGCATCATGGTAGGCACACATGGGAAGGATATGTGTGATGTGAGTGATATAATGCAATTATTTTTTCCTTGAAGATTTAAAATAAGTGGTGTATAATAAATACGATTAAAATGGGTAAATAGAAAGAGTGTGAAAGTATTGTTAAATAATAGTGCCTAATGAAATTCTGTAAATGGGTTAAAATTTTGGTTGTAATAATTTGTAAAGATGAAAAGGTGCCTAAAAGAGAAATAATTATGTTGTGAAAGTGAAAATGGTTAATAAGGATGTTTAATAAAAAGATATGTGGTTTTGTGAGTAATTTTACCCCCCATTGACCATGACCCAGGGTAGGGATGGATAAGGGTAGTGGGAGAGATTTGAAGATGTTCATTAGGATAGTGGATGCAAAATGAGATGTTTATGGCTAGAAAAGAGTATTCTTTTGTGAAAAAGTAGGAGTTTTATGTTATGTGTTCTAAGACATGTGTTTGTAATTATAGAGAAATGACACTATAATAATGTGTTCCACTTGGGTGACAAGTGGATATCGCTGAAAATGCTCCACCAGTAGCAGAGTAGGAAACCCTGTTGATTCAGGGTAATAGATGATAGGAGTAGTTACATGAGAAATTTTCTCATTTTATACGGAATGAGACCCAAGGTGGGTCATTCCAAGTATGTTTGACATGACCAGTGAGTTTTAATTGTAGTATCCTCTAACATTTTCTAGAGAGGGTGGACCTAAGGTAGTAGAGTTATGTATAGAGTCTATCCAGACAATTTTGGATCACTTAGAGACTCCTCTTAAGAAGAGATTCAAGTTGGCAACTTATATGTTGTGGGGAATTGCAAAGTGCCGGTTGGATATTCTAGCTCAGACTCAGCATGCTGATGGTATGCTATGTAAGGACTTACAGGAAAAGTTTCTGGAACATTTATATCTGGATATCTTGAGATAGTAGAAGGATATAAAGTTTATGAGATTGACCTAGGGGACTATGTTAGTGATGGATTATGCTGGACACTTCATAGACTTGCAACACTTTGTCCCAACATTAGTAGGGGATGAGGTTTCTATGAAAAGGAATTTATAGGATGAAATTAGACATGATATCAATTCCTAGGTGAATATATTTCTTTTAAAGATGTTTTATGAGGTGGTGAATTAAGACCTTATTTTAGAAGGGAACTTAAAGGATGCTTCTGGTGGTGGGCATGTGGTTCTAGTTAGACAGTCTAGTGGTGTGACTTCTGAGGGTATAAAGCATCATTTTGAGAGTCTTCACCAGGGAGGTTGTAACAGCCCGAGATTTTATGAAAAATATTCTTTCACTAATGTCTTGTGTTGTACGCTACACCAAAAGGAGCTTGCACAACACGCATCCTTGACTTGCCTTGTATTACACGCAATCGCAACCTTCCTCGATAGCGTGTGTGGTACGTAATACTGAGTTTCACGAAACAATGATATGCTATTAAAATATTATTAAAACTAGCCGTTATGAATAGTAATAACCACTTTTTAAATTTTAGAAATTTTAAAATGGACTTCATTTTTGGATTCGGAGTATCGAATTTATCCTAAGGTGAAATTTTGGTACTTTTCGGATAACTTTCATATTCTGATGAATAGTGAAAATTACTAAATTATAATTAAAAACAACTTTTTTAATCGAAATAATTAATAGTGATAAATCATTAATTTGAGTGGTTTTAAATTATATTTAGAATATATTTTTACAATTTAATACAATTTTGGTCATTGGATGTAATTTCACATTTAAACTAGACATAAACAAGTGTCAATCTTTTGATAGATATTGTTTCTTAAAAACACGCTATTTGTTTTAACAGCGGGATTTAATTATAAAATTAATTAATGCAACTTTTATGTAATGAATTTGATAAAATAGACTTCATTTTTGAATTCGGAATATGAAATATAGCTTGGGATGAAATTTTGGCACTGTTCTGAAAAACATCAATTTTTGATGAATAGTGAAACTACTAAGTGGTAGTTAAAAAACTGAATTTTTCATAAAACTTAATTTTACCGCTTCTGTGAATGGAATTTCAAAAATCCGAGAGACACGGTTGATGTCAGTAAGTAAAATGTGGTTCAATGAGATGAAAATAATTTTTGGTGAATAGTAACTTTTTACTTTTTTTTACCGCAGTTAATAGTAAATAGGGTAACTAAGGGTAAATATGATATTAATATTACCCTAACACATGTCCTAATTCTATTGGACAAGTGTAATTCGACCAAAAACAAACTTAGGAATAAAATATGACCATTTAGGCCCACTTGGATTAGATTAGGACATTTATTATTAATTTATTTAAAGAAGGGTTAAAATAGTTAAAATCAAAGTTTAATAAGTAAATCATTTTTAATATGGGGTTATACATACGATAAATTCGATTGTAAATATTCATTAGAAAGATAAAAAGCTTTACTACATGATGGTATTTTATTTGTAATTTTTAGACATCAAATAATTTAATTTATTTATGACACAATGATGATGCAGTAATTATCTTATTAATGAAATATTGACATAATTGATGTTATAAACACCAAAATAAATATAATTTGAGACTTTTTATGAATTACACTAATTTTCTAGGTTAATATGATATATTAGTGTTGATTTAATCAACTTGGTTCGAACATATAATTCTTTTATGACTTTCACAAAAATCATATATCAAATAGTGTCAAAATTGACACAAAATAGTTTTTAAATAAAATATTATATTATTAATTGTTATTTTATTCCTAAAAATCTAAGGTTCGGCAAAATGACTTAGATAAGGATATATATTTTAATAATAAACAATTTGGGGTTCGTTTGACATGTTATAGTAAGTGTATTAACCATATAGTGAAAGAAAACAAAAAGACACGGTAAAAGTTAAATTATTTAATTTAGAGTTAAATCTAATTGATAAGGTTAAAATAATAACCTAAACTTGTCTAAATCCTATTGGTTGATAGGATTTAGACCCATAACCACTTTATCTTCGAAATAAGACCCTTTGGAACCATTATAAACTGATTTTGACTTTAATATAAAATAATATTTTGAGATATTCCTAAGGTGCCCCTCTCCTCCCTTATAAAAGGGCACCTCCTCCCCCTCCTCCTCACACCAAATTGAGCACTCAAGCTCGGCCAAC
This sequence comes from Viscum album, assembly GCA_963277665.1. NCBI lineage: Eukaryota > Viridiplantae > Streptophyta > Magnoliopsida > Santalales > Viscaceae > Viscum > Viscum album. The sequence goes on from OY728143.1 coordinate 150,585,102, forward strand.
CCCTGCCATTTTCTCCTCTCCACTTCCCTAGAATAATCCTAGAGGTCCTGGTCTTCTCTAAAGACCAATCTTAGTTCCTTAAGTGGAGGATTCAAAGAGGCGTTCCAAAAGAAGAGGTAATATCCATTACCGATCTTTTCAATTTCTTTCTTCTTCAACTTCTTATTCATTAGTTGTTTCATGATAAAGTAATAACATCAGTATTACTTACATACTGATATGTTATTATAAATATGAAACAACCCTAATTCACCTTCTATCCATCCTACGGAAAAATGAAATCACCGCGCGTGCGTACGTACGGAATACCGTCTCCACGCCGTGGTGTAATCTATTTTCCACCATCACCTTACAAGGATGGGTATAATGGTGTAATGAGTAACTATATATGATTATTATGAAGTAATATTGATACTGAAATAATATATATATACTCCAATACAATTCCACGATCATAGGAACGATATCATCACTCGTGCGTACGTGCGGAATACCGTCTCCACGATGTGATGCGACTCGTTCTACATGATCTTCATTTCATAATGATTATATAAATGAATTGAATGAATGAATATGGAATATACTACACTAATACCATTCTGGAAATGAATTATCTATAACCTAAAGATAAGAATAAGTATTTATTCGACAAAACACGCATAAGAACAAAAAGCTATAAAGACCCGAGTAACAAGTAACAATGAAATATTACTAACAAGAAGCTAATAATATGACCATATATGATCTCATATCAATATGTATGATTCTGGAATAAGTCAATAATATTATTTAAACCATTATACAGGAGCTTCGGACATGAACAAAGCAAATCGGACCTAAGGTAAGGGAAATATCACAATCTCATTTTTATCCGAGATTGTTTATTCGTAAGTATTTACCGGGGTGTATTTTATCATCCACATCCATGTTTACTCAATATGTAATATTATTTCCATCCACCTACAATTGTTTAAATCCATTTTTACCCTTCGGTGAGTTTTTAGTAATATGTATGAAAGGAATCTTTTGTCGTTTTTCGTACGAGGTACTTTTTGACTTTTCCGACAAAAGTACGAAGAATGTTTTTTTAACTTATACGGCATGAATGGATTTCTAAAAAAAAAATTATTTTCAAGAAGATTCCTTTACAAGTATTCAAGTTTATTTTTAATCAACTTCTTTTATTTTAAAATTGTATGGCATGTTATGAAAGGAAAAATGTTTTTGAAGTAGAAAGGATATTTTCCTCAAGAATGGAGTTCAAGTGTTTTATCAAAATTATTTTCCATCTAAGATAATAAAGGGTTCTGTTTTAATCCCTATTATTACATTGGTTTGATTATGTTGTGATGGAAATATTTTTATAAATTCCTTTATCTTATATGAAATGTTTTATGATGTCATGTTGTTTAAGAATCCCATTTTTATTACATGGGTTACGCTATGATGTATGGTTTATGATTATGTGGCACACATAAGAAAAGATTCATTATGAGATGGGTGGGACCTATATCTCCCTCCAATGCATTGGGTAAAGATTTTATATCTCATGAGATAGACAGGGCTGGAACGGTAGGTTATACCGGTTCAGTGAAACAGGACTGAAACGAGGGTTACTCGATTCAGAAAGGGACTTTGTCCACTAAGATAGTCTTGTCAATGAGTCTTGACTAACAAGAAATGATTCTCTATGATTATGTGTGTATGCCACAAAGTTTCATGTTTTAAGTTATGATTATTGGGATTTAATTTCACTACTATGATTTATCCCATGTTATGAAATTATGCTCTCTTTTGCAGGTTAAGATTTCCAAAAGTTATGTTCTTATGAATATGATATGATTGATTTTATTTTGTTTACCCTTACTGAGCATTTGAGCTCACCCTTTTATGTTTTCTTTTCCCCAGGATATAAAGAAAGGTTTTAGGTAAAAAAAGGGAAGATCTTTATGGGAGATATTGAAGATCTTTCACCACGATTAGAAGATTACATTCCGAGTTTCCAAAGACACTAAACTATTACGATCCTTGTGTGTGTGTTTTTGTTATGTACTAAGTATTCTACAAATGTAATGTAAAGTCCATGTACGTCAGGCTTCGGGTCTCTACAGTTGGTATCAGAGGAAAGGTTTAGTCAACCTTTGGAAACTAGGATGCAAAAACGTTAGTGAGATCCCTAGAGATATTTCTAAGGTATGTCTAGGGATGTCCCTAGGGATAAGTATACGTATAGGTTATAGTAATAGAATTACGCTAACGATCATAGAATTAAACCTAAGATGTTGGATATTGAAGGTACTCCCCCTTTATTATGTTGTTTTCCCTAGCATGATTTTTGCCTCTCACACTATTCTTTTTGGGTTTTAGACGATGGCTGGAACCCGAAGGAACCGTGTTGATCAATGCAATGGACAATGCAATGATTGCCCTCCTGAACAAACAAATGTTATGGGAGATGGAGTGCAAAATCTTATTGCTATACTTACACAAGCTATGAATCATTCTGGACTTCCAAATGAGCAGAGAAGGGAACAATATTCTATTGAGTCCTTCATGAGGCAACGTCCACCTTCTTTCAGTGGGTCTTCTGATCCACTTGTGGCTGAACAATGGATCAGTACTACTGAAAAGATATTTTCAGTTCTTCAATGTTCTGAACATGATAAAGTCATCTTAGCAGTATATCGTTTGGAAGGTGAAGCTGATCAATGGTGGAATCTTATCAAGAATACGAGGCCAAGAGATGAAATTGAGTCCATGGAATGGGACGAGTTCAAGAACTTGTTTTTCAGTAAGTACTTCCCTCGTATTCTTCGAACAAAGATGGAGAAAGAGTTTCTTGAATTGAAGCAAAGGGACGATGAATCTTTTGGTACCTATGAAGCAAATTTTACAAGACTTGCAAGGTATGCTTCTGGAATTATCATCCAACCTGAAAGTAAAGTTGATCGATTTTTCGGTGGCTTAAAACCAAGTCTTCGAAGGGCATTAGCTATAAGAGACTTCAGTAGCTATGAAGAAATTGTGCGTTGTGCTATCAAGGTAGAAATGAAAGTTGGTGTTACATATCCATCTCATGGTTTTGACAAGAAACGAAAGATGGAGTTCAAGGAGAAATCTCAGAATAATGGTGAAAAGAAGATGAATGTTTCCTTATGCACAAAGTGTGGAAAGAAGCATGGTGGAGATTGTCTTAAAGGGACTAGAAAATGTTTTAAGTGTGGAAAAGAAGGTCATCGAGCAGCTGAGTGTCGAAGTAATGGAAAAAGGGTTTCTAATGATGTGAATAAAGCAAACACTGCCGAGAACGCACCGCCAACACTTCAATGCTTCAAGTGCAAGGAAATGGGGCATTATGCTAATAATTTCCCTAATCCAAGGGTTAGTGATGATCAACATGAGCAACCACTAAAGGCAAAGGACAAAGGGAAATCACATGCGATCACTATTGGAAATATTGAATATGACAACGATGTGGTGGAATGATTAAGTGTTTATGTAATGATTCCAAAATAATGTTGTATCATTGAGTATTGCAATATTTATTGATGTGGTATTCAAAGTGATTGAGATATTTTTTGGAAATAAGATGATATGCGCATAATGAAGACGAGAAAATGAAATGTTTAATAGTATTCATGATCTCATGATTGATCTAAGGACTAAGTGATATCATGGTTTGATTATAAATAATTTTGAGGATTTTGGTATGTGGAAAGTGTTAACGTTTAACTGCATTCATGTTTTCACTAAGGTTCAATGGGTATTCAAGAGAATACATGATTAAGGACTTTGAATGTTTAGAATGTGACCAACAAGACATATCTTATGATATATGGGGATCAACGATGGTATTAAATCTCTAGTAATTGTTTTCACTATATTATGAGAGTGGACTGCAGTATTATGTATAAGCCTAAAGATTAGACTGGATTATGTTGGACATAAGTTAGTATTGTTTAAGGATAGAATATTTTCGATATTATTGATGGGATGTTATAGTAACGTAGTTTTAGAAAAAGGACAACCTGTAGGACGGGCGACAGCCCATCGCTTCGGACAAGGCTGTAGGAATCGAACCCACAACCGAAGTGCGACTGACCTTTATCGCCTACCACTGACCTACAGGAAGTCCCTGTTTAGTAGAAACTAGTGTTATTATATTAAGCAGTATGATATATGAAGTATAAGCCCATTTTAGGAACCATATATGATTAATCCCACTATAGATCGACTTATGTATATAAATTTTGCTAACCTTTTGAGACAGATGGAATGACCCGTCATTCTATCACATGATCTGCTAACACTTCACGAATAACAAATTCAACTTCATTTATTTAAGAGATGAAGTGGAAATTGTTAAAGGCACGAACAACAGTGAGATTGTACCAAAATAAATTAAGTATTTATTCTAATTCAAATTCTTTAACTTTAGGGAAATGATCTTGAAAACCATAAATGTTTTCCTAGTTCTCTTATACCTGATGAATCAGATGGTACCTTAGATCGTCACAAATTTATGGATTTGTGATTACTGGCTTTTCTATAGCCATGTTCTCTACCACTCTCCATCAGAACATGATGGTTAGATTTCTCTTCCATATCCATATTTTCACCTATGTGGAAACCCAGTGATTAGTTTATTTGGGTAATCGTTACATTTCATACTTTAGTTTTTAAAGACAAGTTTTGGTATTCCTTTTTACGATGTGGGTTTCTATTAAAGAAACTTTCTAATAGTAAACCATTTATAACCCCGACGAATTTCGAGGGCGAAATTCATTTTAAGGGGGGTAGAATGTAACAGCCCGAGATTTTATGAAAAATATTCTTTCACTAATGTCTTGTGTTGTACGCTACACCAAAAGGAGCTTGCACAACACGCATCCTTGACTTGCCTTGCATTACACGCAATCACAACCTTCCTCGATAGCGTGTGTGGTACGTAATACTGAGTTTCACGAAACAATGATATGCTATTAAAATATTATTAAAACTAGCCGTTATGAATAGTAATAACCACTTTTTAAATTTTAGAAATTTTAAAATGGACTTCATTTTTGGATTCGGAGTATCGAATTTAGCCTAAGGTGAAATTTTGGTACTTTTCGGATAACTTTCATATTCTGATGAATAGTGAAAATTACTAAATTATAATTAAAAACAACTTTTTTAATCGAAATAATTAATAGTGATAAATCATTAATTTGAGTGGTTTTAAATTATATTTAGAATATATTTTTACAATTTAATACAATGTTGGTCATTGGATGTAATTTCACATTTAAACTAGACATAAACAAGTGTCAATCTTTTGATAGATATTGTTTCTTAAAAACACGCTATTTGTTTTAACAGCGGGATTTAATTATAAAATTAATTAATGCAACTTTTATGTAATGAATTTGGTAAAATAGACTTCATTTTTGAATTCGGAATATGAAATATAGCTTGGGATGAAATTTTGGCACTGTTCTGAAAAACATCAATTTTTGATGAATAGTGAAACTACTAAGTGGTAGTTAAAAAACTGAATTTTTCATAAAACTTAATTTTACCGCTTCTGTGAATGGAATTTCAAAAATCCGAGAGACACGGTTGATGTCAGTAAGTAAAATGTGGTTCAATGAGATGAAAATAATTTTTGGTGAATAGTAACTTTTTACTTTTTTTTACCGCGGTTAATAGTAAATAGGGTAACTAAGGGTAAATATGATATTAATATTACCCTAACACATGTCCTAATTCTATTGGACAAGTGTAATTCGACCAAAAACAAACTTAGGAATAAAATATGACCATTTAGGCCCACTTGGATTAGATTAGGACATTTATTATTAATTTATTTAAAGAAGGGTTAAAATAGTTAAAATCAAAGTTTAATAAGTAAATCATTTTTAATATGGGGTTATACATACGATAAATTCGATTGTAAATATTCATTAGAAAGCTAAAAAGCTTTACTAAATGATGGTATTTTATTTGTAATTTTTAGACATCAAATAATTTAATTTATTTATGACACAATGATGATGCAGTAATTATCTTATTAATGAAATATTGACATAATTGATGTTATAAACACCAAAATAAATATAATTTGAGACTTTTTATGAATTCCACTAATTTTCTAGGTTACTATGATATATTAGTGTTGATTTAATCAACTTGGTTCGAACATATAATTCTGTTATGACTTTCACAAAAATCATATATCAAATAGTGTCAAAATTGACACAAAATAGTTTTTAAATCAAATATTATATTATTAATTGTTATTTTACTCCTAAAAATCTAAGGTTCGGCCAAATGACTTAGATAAGGATATATATTTTAATAATAAACAATTTGGGGTTCGTTTGACATGTTATAGTAAGTGTATTAACCATATAGTGAAAGAAAACAAAAAGACACGGTAAAAGTTAAATTATTTAACTTAGAGTTAAATCTAATTGATAAGGTTAAAATAATAACCTAAACTTGTCTAAATCCTATTGGTTGATAGGATTTCGACCCATACCCACTTTATCTTCGAAATAAGACCCTTTGGAACCATTATAAACTGATTTTGACTTTAATATAAAATAATATTTTGAGATATTCCTAAGGTGCCCCTCTCCTCCCTTATAAAAGGGAACCTCCTCCCCCTCCTCCTCACACCAAATTGAGCACTCAAGCTCGGCCAACCCCTGCCATTTTCTCCTCTACACTTCCCTAGAATAATCCTAGAGGTCCTGGTCTTCTCCAAAGACCAATCTTAGTTCCTTAAGTGGAGGATTCAAAGAGGCGTTCCAAAAGAAGAGGTAATATCCATTACCGATCTTTTCAATTTCTTTCTTCTTCAACTTCTTATTCATTAGTTGTTTAATGATAAAGTAATAACATCAGTATTACTTACATACTGATATGTTATTATAAATATGAAACAACCCTAATTCACCTTCTATCCATCCTACGGAAAAATGAAATCACCGCGCGTGCGTACGTACGGAATACCGTCTCCACGCCGTGGTGTAATCTATTTTCCACCATCACCTTACAAGGATGGGTATAATGGTGTAATGAGTAACTATATATGATTATTATGAAGTAATATTGATACTGAAATAATATATATATACTCCAATACAATTCCACGATCATAGGAACGATATCATCACTCGTGCGTACGTGCGGAATACCGTCTCCACGATGTGATGCGACTCGTTCTACATGATCTTCATTTCATAATGATTATATAAATGAATTGAATGAATGAATATGGAATATACTACACTAATACCATTCTGGAAATGAATTATCTATAACCTAAAGATAAGAATAAGGATTTATTCGACAAAACACGCATAAGAACAAAAAGTTATAAAGACCCGAGTAACAAGTAACAATGAAATATTACTAACAAGAAGATAATAATATGACCATATATGATCTCATATCAATATTTATGATTCTGGAATAAGTCAATAACATTATTTAAACCATTATACAGGAGCTTCGGACACGAACAAAGCAAATCGGACCTAAGGTAAGGGAAATATCACAATCTCATTTTTATCCGAGATTGTTTATTCGTAAGTATTTACTGGGGTGTATTTTATCATCCACATCCATGTTTACTCAATATGTAATATTATTTCCATCCACCTACAATTGTTTAAATCCATTTTTACCCTTCGGTGAGTTTTTAGTAATATGTATGAAAGGAATCTTTTGTCGTTTTTCGTACGAGGTACTTTTTGACTTTTCCGACAAAAGTACGAAGAATGTTTTTTTTAACTTATACGGCATGAATGGATTTCTAAAAAAAAAATTATTTCCAAGAAGATTCCTTTACAAGTATTCAAGTTTATTTTTAATCAACTTCTTTTATTTTAAAATTGTATGGCATGTTATGAAAGGAAAAATGTTTTTGAAGTAGAAAGGATATTTTCCTCAAGAATGGAGTTCAAGTGTTTTATCAAAATTATTTTCCATCTAAGATAATAAAGGGTTCTGTTTTAATCCCTATTATTACATTGGTTTGATTATGTTGTGATGGAAATATTTTTATGAATTCCTTTATCTTATATGAAATGTTTTATGATGTCATGTTGTTTAAGAATCCCATTTTTATTACATGGGTTACGCTATGATGTATGGTTTATGATTATGTGGCACACATAAGAAAAGATTCATTATGAGATGGGTGGGACCTATATCTCCCTCCAATGCATTGGGTAAAGATTTTATATCTCATGAGATAGACAGGGCTGGAACGGTAGGTTATACCGGTTCAGTGAAACAGGACTGAAATGAGGGTTACTCGATTCAGAAAGGGACTTTGTCCACTAAGATAGTCTTGGCAATGAGTCTTGACTAAAAAGAAATGATTCTCTATGATTATGTGTGTATGCCACAAAGTTTCATGTTTTAAGTTATGATTATTGGGATTTAATTTCACTACTATGATTTATCCCATGTTATGAAATTATGCTCTCTTTTGCAGGTTAAGATTTCCAAAAGTTATGTTCTTATGAATATGATGTGATTGATTTTATTTTGTTTACCCTTACTGAGCATTTGAGCTCACCCTTTTATGTTTTCTTTTCCCCAGGATATAAAGAAAGGTTTTAGGTAAAAAAAAAGGGAAGATCTTTATGGGAGATATTGAAGATCTTTCACCACGATTAGAAGATTACGTTCCGAGTTTCCAAAGACACTAAACTATTACGATCCTTGTGTGTGTGTTTTTGTTATGTACTAAGTATTCCACAAATGTAATGTAAAGTCCATGTACGTCAGGCTTCGGGTCTCTACAGAGGTGGTGTGAAGAGTAGTTAGATAAGAAGAAAAACCTCTCATGGTAGTGACCAGGTGTTTTGATATTATCATGGCAGGTCGGGACATATTCATGGTCGATTCCCCCATCTACCGGTTGAGTGACGAGCCTACTGCAGGATAGGGAATGTGTAGAGGTTTTGTAGGAACCCTCAATAGTTGGGAAATGATGGAGGATCGAGGATGATGCAGAGTGAAGGAAGGGGATCAATTAACCCATATCAGGCAAGCAATTGGAGTTCTACTATCTGTACCTGTCAGGGTGGAAGATGTGGTACTCTAGGAAGTGAGTGTCCATATCAGCAGGGTGGTGCATAACTAGAAAATTAGACCAGATCCTAGAGTAAAGGGCTAGTTTAGCTTCATACAGTTCATCCAACACCTATAGTTTGTGAGTCCACACCATCACTAGTTCAATTTATGATTCTTTTAGCTTCCATTATTGCTAGTGATTTATTTGATACATGTGCCTCACATTATTTTATATCTATCCAATTTATGACTATGTTGGTCCTAGTAGTGGAACATATATGTGGGGTTATATCGATTGATACACCGCTAGGGGTGTGAAAATAAAATATCCGGCAATGTAAGGAGTGTTACCTTGAGGTTTTGTGGGTACCATTTTCAATGGGACTCATTTGTGCTCGAGATGTCAGGTATTGACATAATTTTGGGTATGGATTGGCTAGTGTTGTACCGATCACATATTGATTGTTACTACCATAGTGTAACATTCACATACTTGGAGGGGAATACATATATTCATTATGGGGAATAAGATATATGAGAAGTTTATGTAGGGACAATCAATTAGAAGTTGGTAGAACTCACAACCCAAGTGGATTGTCTCATGCTTCATGATGGGAGATTAGTTTAGATTGTATTTACTACTGTAGTGGATCAGTTTCAAGATGTGTTTCATAAAGACTTATCAGAGATTACACCCAATAGAGATGCTGAGTTAATGATAGAGTTGCTGCTAAGAGTAGAACCAATTTACATTCTTCCATATAGAATGGAACTAGAAGAACTCCAGGATCTTTAAACTTAGCTGTAGTAACTAGAGAACAAGGGATTTATTAATGTGAGTACTTCAACATGGGGTTATCCAATGTTGTTTTCTAAGAAGGATGATGGATCCTTATGACTATGTATCAATTATAGGAAGCTTAATCAGATGAAAGTTAAGAATCGATACCCTCTTCATTGAATTGATGATATTTTTGACCACCTAAGGGGTGCTTCAGTGTTCTCCAAAATGTATTTGAGATCAGGGTATCATCAGCAAAGGGTGATATATTCTAATATACCACAGAAGACCTTCAGGAGTAGGTATAGTTTATATGAGTTTATTGTGATGCTGTTTGGGTTGACCAATGCACCAAAAATGTTTATGGCCATAATGAAACATATCTTTTACCCATACCTAGACCAGTTTTTAGTTGTATTTGTAGATGAAATCTTGGTGTACTCTAATACCCATGAAGATCATTCCAAACATATTGAAATCATCCTGAGTACACTAAGAGAGCATATTCTATACACCAAGCTATCCAAATTTCATTTCTGGATTGATAAGGTTCATTTCTTAGGTCACATTATAATGTCCCTAGCCTTTTATACATAACATTTCATGATTTTAAGCATAATTATACATCAGAGTACAAGCCAAGGACTGTTAAGTCTAGTGTCTTGGAAGACTATGTACATAAAACATAAAACTTAAAACATGGGGCTCAAAAAAACTTCTTTATTTAATCTCCATAAAAATCTCCTAACTTCCTTTGAGATCTTACATATACATAGGGTACCTTGGGGAACACATGAACAAAGGAATAAGCTAAAAAACCCAGTAAGGGAATTAACATAAGAATAAAGATTAAGCACATGAGATAGGAGGCATGACATAAAGATATCAAAATCATGGAACATATGAAATCATAACATATAAACATGAGATCATATAAACATGGAATCATATAAATGTGGTAGAATTATAAAAAAAATTATTTAGTATGAATCAAGTCTAACCTCCAATCTTGTTTCCCATAGTAGTATGGGTCAAGGCTAATCGGCAATCCCGTTTCCCATTGTAGTATGGGTCAAGGCTAACCACCAATTCCGTTTCACATCACATTTTATGAGACTTAACTTTACCCAATTCATTGGAGTGATATCTGGGCACACCCATATCAAAATTTTCAGGAATATTATTTCCACATAAATAATCATACATAAGCAACCATATATAAAAATAAGGGTACCCATGGAAAGAATTGGGTACCACAATCATGACATAAAGCATAACCAATAGGCGTATTATGAAAGTGTCCACAAAAGAAAGGTATTAGAACATATATGGAAGTTCATAAGGTAAAATAGGAATATAACATGGTAAGTGATGTCAAACAGAAATGACAACATATAAGAAATGTTTTTGAGAAAGATTAGCATTTAAACATTTTTGTGCGGTTTTAAGGAAAATACTAGAGCTTTTAAAATAGAAAAGAGGAAAATATTTTATATAAAACAATAATTGAACCAAGAAGGTTTTCATAATAAGAAGACTTATTTTATAAGGAAAATGGTTTCTTAAAACAAAGGATAGAGTTCATTTGAAATCAAGTGAGAATTCAGGATGTTCCCTTAAAATAGGTTTGCTCATCGGGAAGAATTAAGGAGGGAATCACTTAAAAACATGCATATACCCAAAAGATAATGAGGGATGGATCATGAAAAATGAGTTTGGATCATATAAACAGAATTTATAAGTTTTTAAAAGAAATAAAAGACAACTTATTTTGGGTAAAAAGAAAGATAGAGCAACCTGAAGGAATAAAGGTGGTTCGGGTAAAATTCCCTTACCTTAAGTCTGATGGTATTCTCCACTTGATATTAATGACACAAATAATTAAATTAAGTTCATTAATTAATAATTATAGAACCTATTATATATGAAAATGATTTATTAAAACCTTTTTGAGTTCATTCATAACCTTTTTATTGGTTATGAGGTTCAATTTCATTGTTCAGGTCCGTTTGTTTCCTTGGTTCTAATGATCAGTTCACTTATATCCATGTTCAAAGAATCATGTAAAATGGGGATGGTTGTAAATAATTGGAGTTAAATGTTATTAATTAAAATACATGAGGTTACATGATTTTAAATTCCATTTGGCTACTTGGCATGACGATGAATCATTATATAAATTATTTTATGATAACCGTTTGGGTTAATTGGCAGTTTTTGACCACAAGGAACATGTTTTGTTTTATAAATATAAAACTTGTGTAAAAAAGGATTACAGAACCATATATGAGACATAATAAATATATTATGGTCTTTTTAAACCATTAAAATGGTTTTATGACCATATTTTAAGATGATAACAGGAATTGAAAACCCATCGTCCTTGAATGTGGTAAATTAGCACATCTCAGATGGTATTTTCATTTTAGTATAAAAAAGGAAAGGAGATATGATGAAGAATTATTACTTTATCCTAAAAAAATTATAGTACATTTAAGTTAATTTAGTCATCACAACATTTGGATAAAATTTAGTGAGGAAATAAAAATAAAAGAGATGAACTTGAAAATGAAAGAAAAGTTTAGAGATCCCTTATGAAAATTCAACAGCCTAATGGCGTCACTTAAAATTTTATAAAATAGTTTAAAGAGATAAAAAAGGGTATCTATTAATATGAACATCATAAGGACAGTATTAAGGATACATAAAATCAAACCCCAACATATGAAAATGGAAATTAAAAGAGATAACATAAAATAAGCGTTCATAAAAAGAGGATGATGAATGGTTCCCTTACCTTGTAGAGTATCTCCTAGAACTTGAAGGTTGGGACCTTGGGGGATTAAGGACACCTTGGGAGGAATAATAGAGAGGTAAAACCACTATAGATTCTATAATGATGGATTTTTAATGAAAGAAAACGAATGTATGAGTGGGTATTTATAGTAAAAGAGATAATTTTTTATTAATTTAAAAAGACACCTCATTAGTGGTTTTTGTAAATACATGGGCTTGAACATGGTATTTTACACTTGGGACACCTAATATATTATTTTAATATACAAAAGCTGACCATATTTTTTTTATTAATTATTACATCATTATGATGTCATCAAATATACAGAAAACTCAAAATTGTATTTTTACTATTCATAAAAATTCAAGTATTTTAGAAAAATTCCAAAAATTAACCCTAACCATTTTTCAACATGTAGAATTCAAAAATGAACTCACTTTTTTAAAAATAATTTTCTAAATATTTTTAATTCAATTTTTAAATAAAATTATAATTTATTCAACAAAAACAACATTAGAACTATAACTTGTTTTATAATACCTTGAAAAATTAATCAAGGTCCAAAAAAATTATATTATAACCATAATAAAATAAAGTAACAATTTATGAAAATAAATTTCCATTTTAAATTATTAAATTAATCATAAAATTGTAAATAAAATATTTTTGACATACAAAAATACCAATTCTTATACTATGACCATTTTTTCACTTTTTAGAGGTCTATATTGAATTTATACATTCATGGGTGAAGTTTATATTTTTTTGGATAATTTTTTATTCATTAATATTCATAAAGGTATGAAACTATTCATAAGGGTATGTTACTATTTCTCAAAAATTAAGTTTTTCCATATTAGACTTCAAATAACTTACTGATCACAAATGTAGATGACTGTTTTTAAAAATTCAAAACACATAAGTAAAAAACTTATGTTTAAAGGTCGCATATTACTTAGTAGTTCATTGTATTGTGACTTCATGTTATTATATGACATAATTATAATAAGGTATTTTCCATTGGTAAAATATTGGGTAATTACATTCTTCCCCCCTTAAGATTTTTTCCCTCAAAATTTTGTTTTACATTCTAGGTCATAAATAGGTGCATGTACTTTTCCTTCATTGCTTCATCTAGTTCCCATGTTTCCTCTTTGTACTTATGGTTCTACCATAGTACTTTTCAAGGTGAGTAGTCTTGTTACGTAGACCTTTATCTCTACAATCCAAGATCTTCACCAGCTGCTCCTTGTAATAAAGATCATCCTCCAACTGTACCACCTCTGAAGAGAGTACATGTAAAGGGTCTAGTAAGTACTTCCTTAAGAGGGATACATGAAAGACATCATGTACTTTGGTCATGGTAGGTGGAAGTACTAGTCTATTGGCCACAACCCTGACATGATCAAGATTCTTGAAGGGTCAGATGTACCTAGGACTTAAATTCCATTTCTTTCTAAACCTTATGACCTTCTTCCATGGAGATATGAATAGAAATAATATATCTCCAACTTTGAACTCAAGGTCTCATCAGCTATTATCTACATATCTCTTATGTCAACTTTCAGATGCCTTGATATGCTGCTGAATGGTTTTCACCTCTTCCACCATTTCTTCAACCATTTTAAGTCCTAGCAGCTTATGCTCACTGACTTCATCCCAACATGCTGGTGTTTTTCAACTTTTCCAATAAAGGGCTTCATATGGTCCCATTCAGATGCTCGAGTGGAAACTGTTTTTGTAGGAGAATTAAACCAGTGGAAGATATTGGTCCCATCCTCCTTCAAAGTCCATAGAACATACTCACAACATATCTTCCAATATCTAAATAGTTCGCTCATATTGGCCATTAGTTTAAGAATGATAGGCCGTACTGAAGTTTAGTTCATTGCTTAGAGAATATTGGAGACTTTTCATGAACTTTGTGGGGAATATTGGATCATGATCGGATACAATAGATAGTGGCACTTCATGCATCCTTAACACTTCTTTGATATATATTCATGTAAGTTGATCCAATGAGAAGTCCTCTCAAATCATGATAAAGTGATCTGTATTTGTAAGATGATCTATAATAATCCATATAGAATTGTTTCCTCTGGATGTCCTTGTAAGTCCATTGACAAAGTCCATGGTAATATTCTCCCACTTCCACGTTGGTATGGGTAGTGGTTGCATCATCCCCTTAGAATTTTTCCTCTTAGCCTTCACTTGTTGACATACCAAGCACTTTGATGTATATTTAGCAATATCCCTTTTCATATTGTCCCACCAAAATGTTTCTTGGATACCTCGATACATCTTTGTGCTCCCTGGGTGGATAGAGAAGGTCGAGCTATGTACGTCATTCAAAATCTCATTCTTTATCTCTGGATCAGATGGTGCACATAATCATGATCGAAATCTTACAACTCCTTCCTCATCAATCTTGAACTTCAAGGATTTCTCATTTCTAATAGATTCCAACCTTTTCAGAATTTCCACATATTTTCTTTGAGCATACTTTATTTTCTCCATGAGAGATGGTTGAGAAATCATTTGAGAAAGGATTTATATTCCAACCTTAATGATTCCCATGCCCATCCTTTTAAAATCTAAGAAGATGAGATCCTTTTCAATTCTCAACATTGATAAAGATACATGATCCTTGCTACTTAGAGTATCCGCCACCTTGTTTGACTTACCGAGGTGATAGTGGATTGAGCAGTCATAATCCTTGATGAGATCTATCCATAATCGTTGGCACATATTAATCTCTTTTTTTGAATATATATTTGAGACTATTGTGATCAATATATATCTCACACTTCTTCCCATAGAGATAATCCCGCCAGATTTTCAACGCAAAGATTACAACCGCCAACTCCAGATCATGCATGGGATAGTTTTGCTCATATATTTTCATCTGTCTTGAGGACTAGGCTATAAATTTATCATTTTTAATTAGCACAAAGCATAATCCCTTATTTGAAGCATCACTGTACATCACAAATATTTCTACACTTATTGGGAGTGTGAGTATTGGCGTAGTGATTAACCTCTTTTTCAACTCCTTGAAACATTCTTCACATTCCTAAGTCCAGACAAACTTTACTCCCTTCCATTTCATCTTGGTCACTGGGTTTGAAAATCATGAAAAGTTCTTCACAAATCATCGATAATACCCATCTAGACCCATAAAGCTGCAGATCTCCGTTACATAAGTTGGCTTGGGCCACTCTTCAATTTCCTTTGTCTTGGAAGGGTCTAAAGATATCCCTTTGCTGGTGATAACATGCCCAAAGAATGATACTTACTCCATCCAGAACTTACATTTATTGTACTTTGTATATAACTTATCCCTTATCAAAGTCTTTAACACATATTCAAATGCTCCTTGTGTTCCTCCTCGCTCTTGGAGTATATCAGAATATCATCGATAAAGACTACCACAAATTTATTGAGATAATATCTAAAGACTCTATTAATTAAATCCATGAAAATTGTTGGAGCATTAGTGAGTTATAAGGGAATCACTATGAAATCATAGTGTCCATACCTCATTCGAAAGGAAGTCTTGGGAATATCTTCCTTCCTCACCTTTAGTTGGTGATATCCCGACCGAAGGTCCACCTTAGAGAAATAACTAATCCCACGAAGCTGATCAAACAAGTCATCTATCTGTGGAAGGGGATACTTTTTTATTTAACATGATTTTATTTAGATCATGATAATCAATTCATAGGCGCATTGATCCATCATTTTTCTTGATGAAGAGGATTAACACACTCCAAGGTGAAGCACTCGGGCGTAAAAAACCCTTCTCTAGATTCTCCTATAACTGCTTCTTCAGCTCTTCCAGCTCTATGGTGGCCATTCTATAAGGTGTCTTTGATATAGGTAGAGATCTAGGGATAAGTTCAATTGAGAACTCAACCTATCATTCAGGAGGAAAACTAGGAAACTCTTTAGGGAATACATCAGTATAATCCTTCACGATAGGCATGTCTTCAAGCATGATTCTCTCCTTTATCTCAATAATTTGAGCTAGATATGATTTCTCATAAGGAAACAATATCCAAACTTGAGATGATGATTCTAAAGGAGATTCATCTTCCTCCTTACACTTGTAAAGAATCAAAGGATGCTTTGGTGTAAGAACCCGAATCCTCTTTTTCAGGTATTCTTTCCTTTTTTGGTGTTTTTGAGAACAAGAGGAGTTTCTGGAAATTTTTAAAGTACACGCCATGTAATTTATGAGTACACGTCATGTACTCAATTACAATGGGTATTTGGGTGCTGTCTGTGTAGCGTCCATGCACACGACCATGTGTGGTAACCTAGAGACTACCTAATGCGGGGTCCAGTGAAGGCAAGTACATGCCATGTACTTTCTTTTTTCTCATTAAACGCATCAGGGTCACATCTGAAGGATTGAACCATCTCCTTCTAGGTCTGTTTTGTCTAAGAGCGAGAGAACGACCACTATCTTTCCTTGATCCCCTGATCAAGTGTCTGTTATCTGAATCTACCACCGTTGATTGTGTTGGGATTGCCTTGGTGAGTTTTATCTTCTCCTAGAGCTTCGTTTCCTGATTCCTCCTCTTTCTCAAGTTATCTTTGGTTGAGTGTTTTTATCATTTTTGTATATCTATGGTGTTCTTGGGTGATTCAATGCTTTAGGTTTACTTATATCAATCCTACAACATCGAGGTAGGTGGTTTGTGACTTTAATTTGAAAGTCTTTGAGTTATATGTGAAAAAGTTCCCAATACCCTTGAACGGGGTATTGCGTGTTTACTGTTTTAGCCCTGTTGATTGCCTGATATGCTTGTATTCTTGAATATAGGTTAATTAAATAAGAATAGGGTTAATTTATATGCTTTGGAGGTGTTTTCCCATGCATGTTTGTTTATGAATGTCTAGTCTTTCTTAGCCTATTAGGTTTCCTTGTTTATTTTCCCATGCCTAGTATTGTACGATAGAGTGATGTTTATCTGCCATGCTATTATGCTATAGATTGTTATCCAAGTAGTTCTTGAGGTTTACTTTGGCCTATATGAATTTCCATGCTTTCTTGACTTACACAGGGATGTGAGAACCTGGTGTAGTAGACCATAGGGAGAATGGATGTAAGGGATTATCCAGAGTGTTTGTTTTTATTGTTACAATGTGAGACCATAGAGGGAACTGACGTAAGTGCTTCCTCAGAGTGTCAATAGTTCCTCGACACGGGAAACATGGAGAATGTGTTGTAAGTGCTTCCCCAGAGCGCCTTTAGTTACCAATATAAGACTATAGGGGGAATTGACGACGAGTGCTTCCTTATAGAGTCTATACTTAAGCTGAACCAGAGGTGTTAGACTGTGTGTACTTCCCAGAGGGTTTCTTGTATTGTTTTGGTTGAACCAGAGGGGTTAGTTTGAGAGTAATTCCCTGAGGGTTACCTGATTTGATTAGCTTCTTTCTTGATATGTGGAATCGAATGCTTTGAAACTGTGGAAATGTTTACTACTGAGTACCTCCTTGTTTACTACTTCTTTTTTCTTATTTCTTTCCATATATATATATTCACTAATTTTTAGGCACAAATATTTTGGTGGTTTCCTACTGGGATGAGTCTCTCACCCTGTTTGTGTCATGCTTTTGAGTCCAAACAGATTATATTGTTGCAGGTATAGATAAGGGAAAACACCCTTCTATTTCAGGTACTTGATTATTGAGGAGCTGGAGAGCATGGGACCAAGATGAGGCTTGCGATGCTGAGGAGTTTATCTATTTTATGTGTAATTTGGTTCAGTACTGTATTCCAGCATTGTGTTTTGTTTGGATGCTTTCCTTGATATATGCACCATGCATCATTTATATATGTGTGCTCCAGTTGTTTCTTCTTCAATCTGCCGTTGTTTCTTGTTGTTTGATATTATTACTGCTTCCGCTATTTTATATCCGTTTCTCTTCCACTGTGTTACTCTGCCAATGAGGGAATAGTTTCCCCACCATCACACCTAAGGCCCTCACTACTAGTTAGAAGCCTCTGGCATTAGGGGAGATGCGCTTGAGGCCATGTGACCAAACGAGTACGGGGCACCTCAGGGCGGATTCCGGAACTGGGATGTTACAAAGTGGTATTAGAGGGATTATTTTCTCTTGAATTACTATTTGGAGCCTATAGACAGGGATAAGAAGGAATAGGTACTTGGTAATAAGCTGTTACTGGGATTAGCTGACCCGTGTACAGGGAAAATCCAATCTACCTCATTTATTGCAAGTTTTCTGGTTTTTCAATTTTACAGTTGATTTGATTTTTACTGTTGGGTGATTCACATGTTTTGTAATGTTATTGTTGATGTTATTAAGGTTCTATTTCTTTTGAAACCTAATTAGATGAGGGGATTCCATCTCATGCATCATATAGGCACTTTATAGAAATCACATGTCATGCATTCTTGCCATGCCATTTAGGTTGCATTAGCGATTGCATGTTTTTGTGATAGATGTTGTGCTAGATATGCATGCTTTTGTGATAGATGCCTTAATAAAAATACCTGTTGTTTGATAGGGTATTGTTTGTGTAAGGTTTTGTTTGAATGAATGCCAAACTTTGGTTCTTGAGGCGTTATAGGCCCCCATGGACCGGAATTTGTTAGATCATTGATATGTTATCCTTGTTTATGACACATGTAAGATGCCAAGATTTGATTCCCAGGGAGTATGGGCCCTCATGGATCGGAATTTGGCACCTTAAGGTTCATTTTAGTGTTTTTCTGGGTTTCGGAGTAGTTTCTGAGGCTTAATATCTATAAAAACCCAGAATACACGGCGTGTAATATTGAATACACGCCCTGTGTTCTTCTGTTCGGGAAGAAATTGTTTTTCTTAAGTAAACACCGTGTAGTCTCTAACCGTGTCTTAGACTGTGTGGGCAGAGACACAAGTTTTGGAATCTTTGGTAGGATACACCGTGTACCGGATGTACATGCCATGTTGTAGAATAGTGTAACCAGCCATGTCACTAACAACACAGGTCAGTTGATTCTTTTCTAATACCCGCCGTGTCGATCTGGAACATGCTGTGTCTGTTTGGAACATGTCATGTAGTGCAATCCCTGGAACCCGAACGTGTAACAAACAACATGAGTCGGTAAAATATTTCTAGTAAACTCCGTGTCCATCTAGAACACGCTCTGTAGTGTGATCCGTGTATCTGGCCGTGTCGCTAACAACACGGGTCGGTGATGCTCGTCTAGTACATGTTGTGTTTGGAACTAACATGCCGTGTAGTCCTGTTCTAGGAGAACCGTGTAGCCTAGCCATGTTAGGGAACTTGGGAAGGTGAAGAGGATTCAAGTACATGCCGTGTGTAAGGACAACACACCGTGTATGGGGTGTTACATGACCATTTTTGGTAGAAGTACAAACCCATGTGAATGGATTAAGGGAACACATTGTGCATGAATTATACACATTGTGTATCCTTGTTTTGATAAACTTGAATGATTTATTTCTCCCGTTCCTTCCTTACTCTTCTAGTTTTTAGTCCTTGATAATCTTGATCTAAGGTGTGCGTTTGACCTTATATATTCATGCCATAGAGACATCCTCTGGTTGTACGGCAGTTCCAAGGTGATGATCAAACACCGGACATGGCTAGTTAGGGACTACCAGAAGATCCTCCCATTGTGCCAGTCTTGGCACCGACTGTCATTCCGGACACTGGTGCTGATGCATAGTTCTGAGAGGGATTTATGAGGTTCATGTAGACCTTCTGAGGAGTATTGCATCTTGCCCCTTCTATGGAAGATTTGACGCGGGGTTTCCAATAGCAGCATCCTCCCAATTTCACCGGGGAAGGAGGACCTTAGGCTGCAGTGTCATGGTTAGAATCCATGCTTTCTATATTTGAGCATCTAAAGATGCCTCCAGAGAGGAGGGTTAAGCTTTCTACGTACATGCTTCGGGATTTCGCCAAGAGATGGTGGGATGTGATCTCACAAGCGGGACGCTAATAGGTTTTGGCTTGGGATGAGTTCCAACGTACCTTCTACGACTACTTCTATCTGAAGACCTTGAGGGATGATCGAGCCTGAGATTTCATGATTCTAGAGTAGGTTACTCTCTCAGTCATGGAGTATTCTTCTCGCTTCACTAAGATTCAGTGCTTCATGCCTATTCTAGGAGGTGATGAGTTATTCCTAGCAAGGAAGTTTGAGGATGGCTTAAGGAATGACATCTGATCGTAGGTGAACATATTCAGGTTGACTTCCATCACTTCTATCATCAACCAAATGCTAATTATGGAGTGAAATATGAGGGATTCTAGAGTTTTGAGCCAGGGAAGTTAGACATCTAGAGTTAGTATCCCTCCCAATGATAATAGGAAGCACCACATAGGGTATTTGCGTGGTGATCCAAGGAGGCGAGACACTTCTTCTAGTAGCCAAGTGGTGTGCTACCAGTGTGGAAAGAGCAGGCATGCGAGGCCACATTTCCCGAGATACCCAGTGGAGTGCCAATATTGTGGAAAGATGGGTCATCTTCCGAATTTATATCAGATCTTCTCACCAGTAGCTGGTGATAGGGGTTCTTCTATGATTCCACATTCAGGATCAGCGCCACCAGTTTCTCATCAGTCGAGGAACTAGAGTTCTTCTGGCCATTCAGGCCGAGGTGGAGGTCGTAACCGTGGTAGTTAGTCACCAGGCTTTCAGTGACAACAGGGTGGATCAAATCAGGGTGGTCAGTCAGGGTCATAAGGCCATGGTGCAGGTCAGACTTTTGTGGTGGAGCAGACCCAACAGGAGCGGATCC
This sequence comes from Viscum album, assembly GCA_963277665.1. Taxonomy (NCBI): domain Eukaryota; kingdom Viridiplantae; phylum Streptophyta; class Magnoliopsida; order Santalales; family Viscaceae; genus Viscum; species Viscum album. The sequence continues at coordinate 150,606,545 of OY728143.1, forward strand.
CAGATCTTCTACAGTTCAAGGTACGATCTTAGTTGACTTAGTTTTAGCTTATTTTCGTTTCGATATAGGGGCTTCCCATATCTTTATATCTATTTCTATTGTGGAGAGACTTGGGATCTATATATTTACTTCTGATGATGTATTGACATTGGACACACCGTTGGGGACTAGAACAACTAGTGTACATCAGTGCAAGGAGTTCCCTCTTGAGGTTGGTGGGTGTCACTTCTTATAGGACCTCTATGTCCTAGAGATGACATACTATGATTTCATTCCTGGAATGGACTGGTTAGTTCTCTTCTAGGAAGTTGTCAATTTCTATCACCATAGGGTGAGTTTCACATCACCAGAGGGAGGATTGTTTCTTCATAAGGGAGAATGGGATGTATAGGTGAGTAGAGCGGGACCCAAGCATCATGGTTTGAGAGTATTTATAGCCCAGATTTCTAGTCTATATCTGGATGACCAGGGGACTTCACAGATGGACTTTTCTCCAGTGGTGGATCGTTTTAGTGACATCTTCCTAGAAGACTTTCTAGGTTTGCCTCCAGAGCGATAGGTAGACTTTTCTCTTGAGCTTGTGCCAGAAGCGGCACCAGTGTCCATTCCTCATTACAGGATGGCTACACCAGATTTACAAGATCTCAAAAAGTAGTTGGAGGAGTTATAGGAAAAGGGTTTCATCTGACCCAGTACTTCTCCTTGGGGGTTGCCTGTCCTGTTTGCAAAAAAGGCAAATGATACCCTCAGACTTTGTGTGGATTATCAGAAGCTGAACTAGTTGACGGTCAAGAACTGGTATCCCTTACCAAGTATTGATGATCTCTTTGATCAGCTTCAAGGAGCCCGGGTGTTCTCGAATATTGACTTGAGATCCGGTTATCATCAGTTGTGCGTTAGACCATCTGATATACCTCTTACATATTTTCGAAGAAGGTATAGTCTATATGAATATGTGTTTACAACGTTTGGTTTCATGAATGTGCCTGCAGTATTTATGGAACTGATGAACTGAGTGTTCCATCCATACTTGGATTCTTTCGTGGTAGTCTTTGTGGATAATATCTTGATGTACTCTCACACTCAACATGACCATGCTACCCATCTTGAGATCATTTTGAGTACACTGAGAGATCATCAATAATATGATAATCTTTCAAGATTCCACTTTTGGATGGATCACATTCACTTCTTGGGTCATGTTATCTTAGAGACTAGAGTATCAGTAGTCCCAGATAAAGTGAGAGTAGTAGTTTCCTGGGAGCAGCTAAAGAATGTCTTTGAGGTACAAAGTTTTCTAGGGATAGCTGGATATTATAGATGTTTTATATAGAACTTTTCACGCTTAGCAGTGCTGTTGATGGGCCTAACTAAGAAGGGTGTAAAGTTCTTGTGGCCATATTCTTGTGAGTCATCCTTTCAGGAGTTTAAAGGTAGGTTGACTTCAGAACCAATACTAGTATTTCTAGAGATGGGCAAGAGCTATACTGTGTACTGTGATGCATCAGGTATCGGTCTTGGAGCAGTGATTATGTAGGTGGAAGGAGTCATTGGTTAAGGGTCTCGACAGTTGAGGCCACATGAGAGAAATTACCCAATGCACAATATTGAGTTGGCTGCAGTTGTTCATGACTTACGTTGTTGGAGACATTATCTGTTGGGAGAGAATTTTGTGGTTTTCATGGACCACAAAAGTCTCTAGTATATATTCACTCAACCTGACTTGAATTTGAGACAGCGAAGGTGGGTTGAGTACCTTCATTATTTTGACTTTGAGCTTACCTATATGATGGGAAAAGACAACACAGTGGCTGATGTGTTGAGTAGGAGGACTCAGATACAGACAGTTCAGGAGGCCAGCAATGAGTAGAATCTTATGTATTTGTTCTCTGATATTCATTTGGAGGTGCCTTTCTTTCTTCTGTAGCTGTTACTTCTACTCTTCTTGATCTAGTCCAAATGAGGCAGCTATTACATTCTGAAGGCCTAGTCCTACGGGAAAGTGTGTTAGGAGAGGGCCTTATTCCTGGATGGACCATAAGAGAGGATGAGATCTTTTATTTCCATGGGTGAATATGGGTGTTAGCAGACATACGCGAGGATATGATGTGGGACTTTCACTCCTCAGTTTGGGAAGTTCATCCTGGTGTCACCAAGATGTATCGTGATCTATACCGTCAGTATTGGTGGCTAGGTATGAAGAGAGATGTTTCTAGTTTTTTCATGAGGAGTTCCACCTGTCAGCCAGTTAAGGCGGAGTATTAGCGACCAAAAGGGCTTTTGCAGTAGTTAACCATTCCTGAGTGGAAGTGAAATGATGTAGCGATGGATTTTGTGACAGGTTTGCTGAGGTCACCTTGAGGGAATGATACTGTATGGGTTGTCATCGATAGACTCACAAAGGTTTCTCACTTCTTGCTGATCAAGGAGACCTTCAGTGTTGATGATCAGATAAGGTTGTACATATGAGATATTATACATTTTCATGGAGTTCCACACTCCATTATTTCAGATAGGGATACCTATTTTACTTCTCAGGTCTGGTAGGGATTACAAAAGGCCTTGGGTACATAGGTGCTTCTGAGTACAGGTTACCACCCCTAGACAGATGGATAGTCTGAGTGTACGATTCATGTGCTTGAGGACATGATTCATGCATGTATCTTGAATTTTGGAGGTTCTTGGGAGAATCACATACCTCTTGTGGAGTTTTCCTACAACAATAGTTTTCAAGAAACTATTCAGATGGCACCTTATGAGGCTCTATATGGTAGGCCATGCTGATCACCCTTATTTTGGATGTAGGAAGGAGAGGTAGCTATGCTAGGACCTCATATTTTCCAAGAGACCACAGAGAAGATAGAGTTGATTTGGAAGAGGATGGCTACTTCACATTCTCGACAGAAGTTTTATGCTGATCAGCAGAGAAGACCTTTGGAGTTCAATGTCGGGGATCCGGTTTTCCTATGTGTCACACCGAGGTTGGGACATAAGAGGATTGAGAGATAGGGTAAGCTTTCACTGAGGTACATTAGGCCATTTGAGGTTTTGGAGAGAGTTGGGATGGTTGCCTATTGGTTGCAGTTACCTCAGAGGTACTGGGATATGCACGACGTTTTCCATGTTTCTCAACTTGGACGTTACTTCTCAGACCCGTCTCATGCTTTTCAACCCGAGGAGGTTGAGTTAGAGGTGGATGCCTCATTCGAGGAGCATCCTATTTGGATTGTTGATCGTAGTATGAAGGTTCTATGTGGCCGGTTTGTTACTCTGGTAAGAGTGCTATGGAAACACATGTGAGTACAGGACAAGACCTGGGAGAGGGAGGCTAATGTACGATCGTAGTGGCCAGAGATTTCGAGGATTCTTCTTCTACACCGCCTTTCTAGTGAAATTTGGGGATGAATTTATTTAAGGGGGGAAGTTTGTAAGAACACGAATCCTCTTTTTCAGGTATGTTTTACTTTTTTATGGTGTTTTTTAGAACAATAAAAGTTTCTGGAAATATTTGAAGTAAACTCTGTTTATTTTATGAGTACATGCCGTGTACTCAATTACCGTGGGTAGCCGAGTGCTGGCCATGTAGTGTCCATCCACATGACCATGTGTGGTGAGTTGGAGACCACCTAATGTAGTGACCGGTGAAGGAAAGTACATGCCATGTACTTATAAATCACACACCATGTAATTTCTTTCTTTTCCATTAAATGCACTGGGGTCGCATCTGATGGAAAAAACAATCTCCTTTTAGGTCTGGTTCGTTCGAGAGAGAGAGAATGGCTGTGATATTTCCCTGAGCCCCCGATCGAAAATCTGTTATCCAAATCGACCACCGTCAATTGCGTTGGGATTGCCTCAGTGATTTATCTCTTCTCATGGAGCTTCATTTCCTGATTCCTCCTCTTTCTCAAGTTATCTTTAGTTGAGCATTTTTAGCATTTTTGTATATCTATGATGTTATTGGGAGATTAAAGGCTTGAGGCTCACTTATATCGATCCTACAACACCTAGGTAGGTGGTTTGTGATTTTATGTTGAAAGAATTTGAGTTATATGTGCAAAAGTTCCCAATACCCTTGAACGAGGTATTGCGTGTTTACTATTTTGCCCTGTTGATTTCCTGCTATGCTTGTATGCTTGAATAGAGGTTAATTGAATGAGAATAGGGTTAATTGATATGATTTGGAGGTGTTTTCCCATGCATGTTTGTTTATGACCGTCTGGTCTTGCTTAGCCTGTTAGGCTGCCTTGTTTGTTTTCCCATGCCTAGTATTGTAGGATGGAGTGATGTTTATCTACCATGTTGTTATGTTGTAGATTATTATCCAAGTAGTTATTAAGTTTTACTTTGGATGATATGCATTTCTATGGTTTATTGACTTACACAGGGCTGTGATAACCTCATGTAGTAGACCATAGGGAGAATGGACATAAGGGCTTCTCTAGAGTGTCTGTTTTTACTGTTACGATGCAAGACCATAGGGGGAATTTACGTAAGTTCTTTCTCAGAGTGTCTGTAGTTCCTCGACGCAGGCCACATGGGGAATGTGATGTAATTTCTTCCCCAAAGCACCTTTAGTTACCGATATGAGACTATAGGGGGAATTGATGGCGAGTGCTTCCCTAAAGAGTCTATGCTTAAGCTGAAACAGAGGGGTTAGACTGTGTGTACTTCCCATAGGGTTGTTTATGTTGTTTTGGTTGAACCAGATGAGTTAGGCTGAGAGTACTTCCCAGAGGGTTACCTAATTTGATTAGCTTCTTGCTTGATATGTGAATCAAATGATTTGAAACTGTGAAATTGTTTACTGCTGAGTACCTCCTTGTTTACTGCTTCTTTTTACTTATTTCCTACCATATATATATTAATTGACTATTAGGCATAGATATTTTGGTGTTTTCCTACTAGGATTAGTCTCACACCCTATTTTGGTCATGCTTTTAGACCCAAATAGATTATATTATTGCAGGTATAGATAAGGTAAAACGCCCTTCTACTTCAGGTACTTGATTACTGAGGAGTTGGAGAGCATGAGACCAAGTTAAGGCTTGCGATGCTGAGGATTTTATCTAGTTTATGTATACTTTGGTTCAATACTATATTACAAATTTGTATTTTGTTTGGATTATTTTCTAGATATATGTACCATGCATCATTTATATATGTGTGCTCCAGTTGTTTCTTCTTCAGTCATCCGCTATTTCTTATTGTTTGATATTATTACTGCTTCTGCTATTGTATATCTATTTCTCTTCCACTGTATTACTTTAATAATGAGGGAATAGTTTCCCCACTATCACACCTAAGGCCCTAGCTGCTAGTTGGAAGCCTCTAGCATTAGGGGAGATGCTCTTGTGGCCATGTGACCAACCAGATATGGGGCGTCTTGGGGAGGATTCCGGAACCAGGACGTTACATTTGGTATGTGAAGAGTGATCTCCCTTTACTGACAGTTGATGTTGGCTTTGTATAAATATAGACAATCCATGCCCAAGATAGTGTCAAACTCCACTAAAGGAATTATGACGAGATTTTATAGGAGGTTCAATCCACAAATGTTAACCGAGGAGGAGTTATAAACCATGTACAAAATGATTTCCCTATTCACTGTTCTCACATATAAAATTTCCTCCAAATTTTGAGGCGGTGTTTGAATATTTCTACTAAAATTTCAAGATATGAAAGAATGTATAGAACCAGAATCAAATAGTATGTTCTCTTTTCTTGAATGAATAACTAGCGTACCTATCACCACATCATTGTCTAGCTCCACCTCTGCAGTAGTGAGAGCATAAGCCCTTCCTTGTTTCCTTGGAGGTTATTATTGATTTCCTCTGACAAACCTTGGCTTCAGGCAATTGTTTTCATAATAACCATGCTCCTTGAAGTTGTAACACTACACTACAGGCTCAATGTTGATCTGAACCTTCCTTTATTCTTCCACATTAGTTGGAATCTTCATATCTCAGTGGAATTTTTTAGTGAGATGACCAAAATTTCCACATTTTAAGTAATTCTTGGTTACCTTCAGACAGTTCCCAGGATGCATCTTCCCATAAATTTTACAAGGGGAAAATTCAGGCTTCTTTCAATTATGGGTTTTTTTATTGAACCACCCATGTTGTTTTCCATTTTTTGCCTCTTTTCACCAGGCCCACGATACCACTGAGAGTCTCCAATATCCATTTCAACCTTGAGGGCACAAAGAACAATCTATTCATAACTTTCAAAGTCTCTAATACACAATTATTTTTGTATACTTGGATTTAGTTTGATAAAGAAGTGATCCACCTTGCTTTTAGTGTTTAAGACAAATCCAGAGGCGTACCTTGCAAGCGTTGTAAAGTTTTCTTCATACGCCCCAATGGACTCATCTTCCTTCTACTTGAGTCCAAGGAACTCTCTTTCCATCTTGAGACGGAGGGTTCAAGGAAAATATTTGTTGAAAAACATCATCTTGAATTACTCCCAATCCATGGAATCAATTTCCTCTTGGGACTTTGTATTCTTGATCAGTTTCCACCACTGATCTACTTCCCCATCAAATCGATAGACCTCTAGTACAAATTTCTCTTCTTCTGAGAACCGGAGGACGAAGAATATCCTTTCAATAGAGTTAATCCATTGTTCCATGAGGAGGGGATTAGAAGATTTTCTAAACATGGGAGGCCTTTTACACATGAAGGATTCTACAGAAACTTTCTCTTTCCTTGGAGGAGGAGGAAATTCTGTATGATTCAAGTTATTATTCATAACTCAAGCCAGCTGAGCAAGTACTATCATGAAGTTTTGAGCACTCATTCCCATCATATCAGATATATCATGAGGTAAATATTCACATTTCATATGACATTGATTGTTATAACATGTTCTTCTATTTCCATCCATTAACTTAGAAAAATAATGTATAATTATAGGGATTGAATACTTAGTTATTGAACATAAAAACGAAACATTTTAACATAAAAGAATAAAATTATAAAGGAGAAGTATATTTTAACTTGTGACTCCTTAGGTATAAATCTAGGTTATCCTTGATATGTTTCTTAACTTATATTCTTATGGGATTTTTTCCTTAATGATGGTTTGTACTAAGCTCATGAATTTACCAAAGAAAATCCCACGGGAGTGTCAATACCAAGAGTGTATCAAGACCCGTTGTCGTGTACCCAGATACCCTGAGTCAAGCCCGGAACTCCTTGTCATATTTTTCACTCCTAGGTAAATATATTCTATATCCACCTCTACCTATTTGTATCTAGACATGGACATATTTTCTTGATAAACTACTTACTCTATACTTACCAAAACTTAGGGGTGTTTCCTTATACTTATTCTCATCCTTAAGGTTCTCAATAAGGTGCTCTATTACTAATCTCAAAAAGTAACTAGACCATCCTATGATACCAAATATAACATCCCTAGCCTTTTACACATAACATTACATGATTTTAAGCATAATTATACATTAGAGTACAATCCAAGGATCGTTAAGTCTAGTGTCTTGGAAGACTAGGTACATAAAACATAAAACATAGGGATAAAAAAAACTTCTTTATTTAATATCCATAAAAGATCCTAACTTACTTTGAGCCCTCACATCTTCATAGGGTACCATGGGGAACACATGAACAAAGGGATGAGCTAAAAAGACTAGTAAGGTAATGAACATAAGAATAAATCTTAAGCACATGAGATAGGAGTCATGGCATAAAGATATCAAAATCATAGAACATATGAAATCATAACATATAAACATGGGATCATATAAACATGGAATCATATAAATGTGTTATAATTATAAAACATGTCTTTAGTATGAGTCAAGGATAACCTCCAATCTCATTTCCCATAGTAGTACGAGTTAAGGCTAAGCGCCAATCTTGTTTCCCATTGTAGTATGGGTCAAGGCTAACCACGAATCCCATTTCACATCGCATCTCATGGGACATAACTTTACCCATTACATTGGATCACTATCTGGGTGCACCCATCTCAACATTTTCATTAATATTCTTTCCACATAAATAATCATACATAATCAACCATATATAAACATAAGGGTACCCATGGAAGGAATTGGGTACCACAGTCATGACATAAATCATAACCAATGGGAGTATCATGAAAGTGTCCATGAAATAAAGGTATTAGAACATAAATGGACGTTAATAAGGTAAAATAGTCATATAAAATGGTAAGTTATGTCAAACATAAGTGAAAACATATAAGAAATGTTTTTGAGAAACATTAGCATTTAAACATTTTTGTGCGGTTTTAAGGAAAATACTATAGAGATTTTAAAATAGAAAAGAGGAAAATATTTTATATAAAAATAGAATTTAACCAATAAGGTTTTTATAATAAAAATACCGATTTTATAAATACAATTGTGTCTTAAAATAGAGGATATAATGCACTTTAAATCAGGTAAGAATTCGGGATGTTCCCTTAAAATAAGTTTGCTTATCAAGAAGAATTAAGGAGGGAATCACTTAAAAACATATATATAGCCAAAAGAGAATGAGGGATGGATCTTGAAAAATGAGTTTGGAGCATATAAAGATAATTTATAAGTTGTTAATAGAAAGAAAAGACAACTTATTTTGGGTAAAAAGAAAGATAGAGTAACCTGAAGGAATAAAGGTGGTTTAGGTAGAATTCCCCTACCTTAAGTCTCTTGGTGTTCTCCACATGATATTAACGTCCTGAATAATCAAATTAAGTTCATTAATTAATAATTACACAAAATATTCTATATAAAAATGATTTATTAAAACCTTTTTGAGTTCATTCATAACCTTTTGATTGGTTACAAGGTTCAACTTCATTGTTCGGGTCTGTTTGTTTCCTTCGTTCTATTGATCAGTTCACTTATATTCATGTTCGAAGAATCATGTAAAATAGAGATGGTTGTCTAGAATTGGAGTAATATGTTATTAGTAAAAATCCATGAGTTTACATGATTGTAAATTCCATTTGGTTACTTTTCATGAAGATGAATCATTATATAAATTATTTAATGATAACTATTTGGGTTAATTGGCAATTTTTGACCACAAGGAACAAGTTTTGTTTTATAAATAAAAACCTTGTGAAAAAAAGGAGTCCAGAACCATAGATGAGAAATAATACATATATTATTTTTTGGTTCATCCATTAAAATGGTTTCATTACCAGAATTGAAGACGATAACAGAAATTGAAAACCCATCGTCCTTGAATGTGGTAAATTAGCACATCTCAGATAGTATTTTCATTTTAGTATAAAAAAATTAAAGCATAAATGATGAATAATTATTCCTTTATCATGAAAAAATTCCATTACATTTAAGGTATTGTATTCATCACAACATTTGGATAAATGGTGGCGAGGAAAGAAAAAGAAAAGAGATGCACTTGAAAATGAAAGAAAAGTTTAGAGATCCCTTATGAAAATTCGACAGCCTAACGACGTCACTTACAATTTCATAAAATATTTTTAAGAGAGAAAAAAGGGTATATATTCATATGTAATCAAAAATAAAGTAATAGGGATACATAAAATAAAACCCCAACATATTAAAATGGAAATTCCAAGAGACAACATAAAAGAAGTGCTGACAAAAAGAGGAGGGTGAAAGATTCCCTTACCTTGTAGAGTAACTCCTAGAACTTTAAGGTTGGGATCTTGGGGGATTAAAAAACCTTGGGAGGAATCCTAGGGAGGTAAAACCACCAACTATTTGAGGATTATGGATTTGGAATGAAATAAAACGAATGGATGAGTGGGTATTTATAGTAAAAGAGAGATAATTTTTTATTAATTTAAAAAGACACCTCATTAGTGTTTTTTGTAAAACCATTGGATTGACCATGATATTTGGCCATGGTATTATCCAATTAGGAAAAATAATATCTTATTTTACTATACAAAAGTTTACTGTAATTTTTATTAATTATTACATCATTATGATGTCATTAATTATATCGAAAACTCAAAACTGTATTTTTACTATCCACAAAAAATTCAAGTATTTTAGAAAAATCTCAAAAATTCACCCTAACCATTTTTTGATGTGTTGAATTAAAAAATGAACTCCATTTTTGGAAAATAATTTTCTAAATATTTTTAATTCAATTTTTAAATAAAATCACAATTTATTCAACAAAAACAACATTAAAACCATAACTCATTTTATAATACCTTGAAAAATTAATCAAAGTCCCATAAAATTATATTATAACCATAATATAATAAAATAAAAATTTATGATTACATTTTATGAAAATATATTTCCATTTTAAATTATTAAATTAATCATAAAATTTTAAATAAAATATTTTTGACATTCAAAAATACCAATTCTAATACTATGATAATTTTTTACTTTTAAGAGGTCTAAATTGAATTTATACATTCATGGGTGGAGTTTCTATTTTTTTGGACGATTTTATATTCATTACTATTCATAAAGGTATGTTACTATTCATAAGTGCATGTTACTATTCATAAAAATTAAGTTTTTCCTTATCAGACTCTAAATAACTCATTGATCACAAATTTATATGAACTTTTTTCAAAATTCAAAACACATAAGTGACAAACTTATGTTTAAAGGCCACATCATACTTATTAGTTCATTTTGTTGTGACTTCATGTTATTTTATGACATAATTATAAGAAGGGATCTTCTATTAGTAAAACATTGGGTCGTTACACACATCATCTTTGAGGATGGTGTGTCTGTAAAACTAGAGAGAGTTCATACTGTTGTACCTTGGGAGTATCCCAAGAATGTTTCATATGTATAAACTTTTTTGAGTTTGATGGGTTATTATCAAAGGTTCATCAAGGCCCTTTCCTATTTGGAAGCACTGATCTTAGGCTTGACCAAGAAGGGAATCAAGTTTGAATAGTGTGGGGCATGTGAGAATGCTTTACATGAGTTAAATAAGAGGCTAACAACCGCACCAATTATGATATTACTTGAGATGGGTAAGGAGTATACCTTTTTTTGGGATGCATCTGGTGTTGGGATTGGGGTGGTGTTGATGCAGAATGATTGGGTTGTGGAATATGGGTCACCGTATTTGAGGCCTCATGAATGGAATTACCCTACACATGATCAATAACTGGCCATATTGGTTTATGCCTTAAAGTTCTAGCGACATTATTTTTTAGAATATAGGTTTACTATGTATGCTGTTCATAAAATCATTAAGTATATCTTCTCCCAACATGATTTGAATATTTAGTAGTAGAGATGGGTTGAGCATATACAGTCCTTCGATTTTGAGCTTCTTTACATACTAGGAAAGGGGAATAGTGTTTCATATGATTTGAGTCGAAATATTTTGAACTAAGAAATTCAGAAGTTTAGTTATGAGTAAAGGATGATGGAATTATTTGGAAAGATGCATTTGGAGGTTAAGGATAGACAAGGGAATATGACCATTGAATCCTCAACAATTGAACCCATCCTTATGAGCTGGATCTATGAGAGTATGGGTATTTGAAGTATCTAGTCTTGAGGTAAAGTCTTGAAGATGTGGAGTCACATTCAAATTGAGATATTGGTGATGATGAGATCATTTATGTTCAAGGTTATGTTTTTATGCTTGCTTTTATATGGTAAGAGTTGATGTGTGAGTTCCATGACTTGAAGTGGAAGGTTCATCCTGGTTTGAAAAAAATGTATCTTGATATTTTTTGATAGTATTGGTGGCCAAGGATGAAGAAAGAAGTTTAAGGTTTCATGACATGGTGCTATACCTATCAGCAGGTGAAGGCCGAGCATCAGTGGTTGGGTGGTTTTTTTCAGCCTTTTCCCATTCCATAATGGAAATATGATGATGTGATGATGTATTTTTTTGTGTTTATTCTAAGGATTCCTTAGAATAATGATGCAATCTAGGTATTTGTGTATCATTTGACCAAGGTGGAACATTTATTACCGATTATAGATACCTTCACCATTGACTAGTTGGTAGAGTTTTACCTTTGGGAGATAGTGTGGCTGAACAGGGTGACAAGGACTATGGTTTTAGATCATGATCCACATTTTACTTCATGCTTCTAGTAGGGGTTACAAAAATAATTGGGTACCCAAGTGTTTTTGAGTATGGCCTTCCACATGTAGATAGATGGGAAGTCAGAGCATACCATTCAGGTACTAGAGGACATGTTGATGCCACATGTCCTGTAATTTGGTGGGTCTTGGGAGAAGCACTTGATATTTGTTTAGTTTTCCTACAATAATAGTTACCAGGATATTATTAAAATGAAATCGTATGAGGTTATCTATGGTAGGATGTGTAGATCACTGTTGTGTTGGATGGAGGCATGGGAATCAGATTTGTTGGGTCTGAGACTTGTGCAGGAGATGTCAAAACAAGTTCAGTTAATTCAGAAGTGCATGTCTACAAATCAGAGTAGGAAGAAGTCATATGAGTATTGTAATCATTGACCTATTGAGTTTATGTTGGGTGATCATGTGTTTATTTGGGTGTTTCCAAGGTTGGTTCACTATCAGATTTAGAAATAGGGTATGTTGGAACCCAGGTATGCGGGGTTGTTCAATATTATGGGGAGAATTGGACTAGTGGAATACCTTTTAGCTCCTCCAAAGTGGTATAGTGGAATTAAAAATATTTTTCATGTGTCACAACTTCAACATCATCACCCCAACCCATATCATGTGATTGATGTTGATGATGTTGAGCTTGAGGCTGATGCATCCTTTGAGGAACATCCAGTTCATATCGTGGATCATAGTAAGAAATTCTTTCAAGGAAAGACTGTGACATTGGTTTTAATGTTATGGAAGCATGGTAATGTTTAGTAAGAAACTTGGGAGAGGTATATAGATATATGGTCCCATTGGCCTAATATATTTTCTTTGGAAGCTCAGTGATGCTTTGGAGTGCAGCTTGAGGATGAGCCGTTATAAGGTAGGGAAGTTGTAAGATCCCGAACTTCATTTTAGGTATTCTATTTTTTAAGTTTTGTATTAAGATTATTTATTTGGGTTAAGGAACATTTTTTGAGTGTATATAGAGTCTATGGGGTGTCTCGGGAATTCAGGACATGATAGGGGTGAAAGTATCCATCTAGTGCATGTCGCATGATTGGTGAACAATCAGTAGTAATTGTGAGCCCTAACCATGAATTCCTGGAGGATGGGTGCACAATTTGAGGAAACCATGAAAGGGGGAAGGAAAATCCATGAGGGATTAGACATAGTCATTACACATGGTTATCACATGATTTTTCAAACATTGTGGGATTCCTAATTAACTGTGTGGCCTATCCCCCTATTAGACAAAGGGTGGTGCACGATTGGTGCATGGTTTATCCAAATGTGCGGCAAAACCATGAACCCCTTAAAAAGTGGAATTTTACCATTTTTACCTCTTTGGAATTAAGTTTTCTAACTTAGTATTTACCTCTATTATTTCTCCTCCAACCGTAGTGATGAACCGATTCTCCCAATACCTCCCAAGGATCAATCTCCCTTGTTTCTAGGCCATTTAGAGAACCGTTGGTTGCAAATCGAAGATCAAAGTAAATCTAACAATCCTCTTCCTTCCCTTTTTTTTGTATTAGGGATTTTGTAGCCAATATTCTCCTTATAAAACCATAAAAATATTTTTTCTAGAAGATCTTAGGTTGGGGCTTGAAAGGGTGTTCTAATCCGTGTTAAGGACTAAGGTTAAGTGAGCGTTCATCTTTGGAATCAAGGTGGGTGGTCTATAAGTTATATTTCATAGTCTTGATGTTTGGTTTATGTGTATGTGGATGTGATATAGTGCCTTCTTGTTCTGAATTTGATGATTTTAGTAATATTTGGCGAATTGGTTGGCTAAATGATGAATTGAACCCCTCATGATCCCAATGGGATGAATTGAAGATTTTTAGGCTGATTATATGGCCTCCCATGGGGTGCTCCATAATCCCAAACATGGGAATTTGTAATGAAAAGCATAAAATTGATTTTTGAATAGGTAGATACCATGATAAATATGTAAAAATGATATATTTAAGTATAAAAAGGTACTAATGATAGTTGTGTCTAGTTGTGACGTGGCATAACGGGTTGTTTAGAATATTTTAAATGGGTTAAATGAGTTTAAGTGAATGTGTAAAATGAATTATGGGTTGTAATGGAAATATGTAAATGAATTAAGGCATGTGAATGAAGAGTATGTTAAATGGGTTAAGGTATGGGATATAAAATGGTCCAATGGGTTAAGGAATGAATATGATTATGTGTTGAATGAACCATGAAATGTGAATGTTATGTGTGTTACTTAAGTATGGTTTATGAATTAGTATATGTGGTAATGGAATAAAGAAGCATGTGAACACAGATTGGTGGTATGTGTGGGGTATTGGACTTGAGGATATATGACCATGGGTTGGGTTAGACTAATGCTCTAAACCCCACCCCCTTTAATGCATGAGTTAGGGTGGTCAGACATAGGCTCTATGCCCTTAATAATTTTATTTGATGAAAACACCTAGACTGAGGCTCCAAGGTAAGTGTGATGTATTTTTTTGTGAAATGTTTTCCCCTAGTGAGATAGATAACTTGACTACCCCCTTATGTATAGTTTTTGACCGACATAGGTTGTAGTGAAATTTATAAAAATGCATAAACAATGGGATAAATGATAAAAACAGTTTAACTGGACTTTTTTAACTAATGTAACCTGATTTAACTTTATTTATCATGTTTTTCATTGAGTAATTTCATACATTATCTGTTTAGACTAGATATTTTGTAGACACCATTGGTGGTGGACTAATGATTTGTACTCACATCATTATTAGGCCACCATTGGGTGCCCGAGAAGTCTTCATGATTACAGGTCAGGATAAGGGTAAAGTCCCTATGATAGAGGGTTGATTGAGAATGTGATGTGCATGGAGGAGGGGACCAAACTTGGTGTTGGAACCCATTTTGGGGTATTTTCAATTTTTCCTCATTTGGGGTTTTTATACACTTGGTGCTGCATGACATGACATATCATATTTACCATTTGGTTATGGGCTTGTACCCAGTGTTGGGAAATGGTTGGTAATGCATGTTTATGGTTTATTATTATTGATTTTTCCTTTATTTTTTAATTTATCTGCTACGGATTACTCTGATAAAGGGGGTATAGTCTCCCCACCTGACTTATTAGACCCTCGCTACTAGTTAGTAGCCTCTAGCATACAAGGAGGCATGATTGAGGTCATGTGGTGACTCAGTTTAGGGCAACGTATAGTGGCTACCAGGTTGGGGATGTTACAATTTATCACGAGGAATTTAAATAAATATAAATATTATAATTCCATAAAATAAATATCACGATTAAAAACTCAATTAAAATATAAGCAGATTTTTAATAAACTGTATTTTAAGGTATTTCATAAAAATCATAATTTTTATATAGAAAATTAAAATTACCTATATTAGAAAATTATTTTGATAAATTTAATTTCATTTTTAAATAAACATGTCGAAATTTTCCAAGGGATATTTTTTTGATATTTTTTTGAAATAATTCAATTTTTACATGAATAGTAAACATATTGTTTTTCAAATACCACGTGTTTTATGGTATAATGATGATGAAACCATTATGTAATAAATAATAATTTTTTAGTTCTTCCAAGAATCAATTTAATAATATAAATGGGTCATTTAAAAATAATAAACATAATTTCCAAACCTAAAAAGATTTTTTTAAAGTCTAATGTCAATAGTGTTCCCTTAAAATAAAATTTTTCCACTTTCCTTTTTAATAAACTATTGAATTATAATTATAAATGGGTTTAAAGTCCTAAAACCATTTAATTTTATTTATATATTATTTATAGTGTAAAAAAATTCATTATTACAATGTTTACCTTTGATACAGTATTTTATTCAATATTTTATTTTAACCCCTTCTCCTCAAGTATAAATAACCCCCCTTGTAAAACCACTCCTACCTCACTTACCAAAGCCAAAACTCTACCAAAATATTCTCTCTAAATACCATTATCATAATTAGGTAAGTTATGGAGTAATCAAACTCCAATTTTTCAAGAATTTAAGGTCCATAGAAAAGGAACCACTTCAAGAAAGAGGTAATGTCCTTTCATCCTTTTATTTCATTTTACTTTTATAATTCTACATCCTCCTTATCTTTTATAATTAAAACCTTATTAAACCAATTATATAGTATGTTAAAATTATCTTGATAATGTTAATATAAAAAAAGCTATTTATAATATAATCATATATTATAAATCTCACACCTCCTCTTCGGACAATTTCCTATTAACGGTCGGTTAACTAATAATGAGGACATTTACAATTATTTCATCATCACCAACCTTATTTCTGGTTATAATAAATTATTTATGATATATAAATGTATAACTATATTTATTTTATTATTCTATAATTAATTATACTTATGTATAAATGTCCTTGAACAAAATAGAGAAATCAAAGCAAAAAAGAAATTTTTAAGGAAAACATGATATCAAAATGTTTTCACTTTCAAGAATGAAATTAACAGATACAATAAAATGACTATATTTGATAAATAGTGGTAAAAATTAAAATAATTCAATTCTTTTTATATATTTTAATTAACCTAATTTTATTATCCATGAGATGGAAAAGTGACAAAATAAAACAGGATTTAAGGTAAGGGCAATTCTCTAACTGAACTTCCATTTTGGGTTATTTTATCTTTCACATTATTTTAAGGTTTGATATTCCTATAATATACTTTAAATGTCCATAAAATATTCTTTCCCTTTTCTTTTTAGGTATATAAATGATTATACACTTTTGAAATTTTTTCTAATCCATTTATAAAGTTTTTTCCCGAAAAGACTTTAACTTCGATAATATATCTTTGACTCCTCTTGAGTTGTTTCTTATCCACTCAAGAATGATATTTTTTTTCCAAAATATGATTTCCTTTATTGATTCAAGAACCCATTTTTTTATTAAAATATAATTTATGAAATGCATATGAAACCAATCCCCTTTCATAGGTTTATGACTATGATTGTTATACATTCCATGTGACATGCATGATTATGAGAATTTTATGATGTGAAGGGTGAGACTAGAATTATATATCCCTCCAATGAATTAGGTAATGTGATATATCTTATGATATCAACTATATTATTCATGAACATGATGCTAGCTTTGGTCACATTTATGATGTTATGATTTATGAAAATATTTTATGTGTGAACATGATGATAGATTTGTTCGTAACTATTTGTGGCATTTGACCAAAATGTTATGATGTTTCATTATTATGCATATTACATATTCCATTCCTTTATCAAATGTTTCCCTCATTATTATGTTTATGATCCTATTCTTATGATATGATGATGTTGATTATGATCACCCATGTACTATTAATTCATATCCCTTATTACTACTCTTACTGGAATTTTTTCTCACCTATTTATTTGATGTATATCCTCATGTGATTATATGTAATAAGTATATCATGATATATTTATAAGGAAAAATAAAAATATTTTTAAATAATGTTTAAGTTTTATTATGTACAAGTGTTTTATGAGCTTAATTTTCCCAAGACACTAAACCTTTGGATCCTAGATTGTATCACTATTATGTTGTTTTTAAAAAAATAATGTAATAGCCATAGAAGAAAATTTGGGTCACTTTAGTTGGTATCAGATAATAGTTTAGTTAATTTGGGAATTAGGATTAGAATATGTTAGTGAAAACCCTAGGGATAAGACCATGTTTTAAGAGAAACATCCTATTTTTTGGTAAAGTATGATAGTACACGGTTTTATAGAAATGAAATCCTTATCTAGATACTTCAAGTGGATTTGGATCTGGAATAGTTTTACATAAGGGTAATAACCCTAAAAATGATTCATTGATATTTGAATCGATCATCACCTAGTACACAATAACAAGCCTTGTTGTACCCCAAGTTTGAAAATCTTGGTGGATATACTTCGGTTAATCACAAACTCTATACAAACCATTATGAAGGATAAATAACTAATAAAATTATTACTCTTAAAGTTAGTGAAGGATTAAAGAACATGATCCTATATTCATTGTTAGAGAAAAAGGATAAACATAGGGATCCCATAAGATATGAATTTAGAGTTAATTTTCACATAAGAATAAATTATCTATTCATGGTTTGTTAACTTAAATTATGTTCACACATTTTCTATTTTAAAAAATGGAAAGAACTAGGAGAAACCTTACCAACAACCTATATGAGGGACAATGAAATGATTTTCTGAAATTCATTCTGAATTCAATGGGATGTGGTTTTAAAAAAACTACACTGATGCTTACCCAGTTGTCTCAGTTCATGAACAATAACCTGAACCATGTTGAATATCCACATTCACCTAAGAAGGAGAAACTAGATATCGGGTATTTTATGTGTAAATGACCATCAAAATCTAGTGGTTCTTTCAATCCACCTATCGATGAATAGTGGGTCAACTAAATGGAGAAAACATTTTCTATACTTCACTATTCTGATAAATATAAGGTTACTTTAGCTATCTATAATTTAGATGGATAGGCTGATCAATGGTGGGAATTGATAAAGGATATCAAGACAAAATAATGAAATTAAAGATATAGAGTGGAAATAATTTAAGAAAATATTTCTTAAAAAGTATTTCCATCAAACTATTCAAAAACATATTGAGTGATAATTACCATATATTAATAAAAAGTAGGATGAATTGGTCATGTATTATGATGAAAAATTCACAAGTCTTCTAAGATACACCTTAGGGTTTGTTATCAATAATGATAACAAAATAGATAGATTATTTAGTGGGTTAAAACCACACCTTTGAAAGGATCTATAAATATGAGACTTTGGGAGTTATGAAGAATTAGTTCAATGTACTATCAAAGTAGAGATGAAGTTTGGTGAATGGTCCCATGGTTATGGAGATACGAAATGAAAGATGGAGTTTCTTAATGGTGGATCAAATGAAAAATGATGAAAGAATATCCAACCACCCACATGTCAAAAATGTGGGAAGAAGCATCATGAAAATTATTTCAAAGGGATAGGGAAATGATTCAAGTGTGGGAGATAAGCACACCAAGCTCCTAAATTTAAAAAAGACAAGAAAAATACAACCAATGTGATGGAGGAAAGGAAGGCACCACCCATGATTCAATGCTTAAAATGTAGGGAGGAAGGTAAATATACAATCCAGTGCACTAAATCAAGGGTCATTGAGGGTAATCTACACTAGAAACCACCAAATCCAAATTAGAATGGGAAATCCTTTTCCATTACCATAGTTGTGGTAGAACATGAAAATTAAGTTTTCCAAGGTAAACTTCCATTCACTAAATAATGAAAAAGGTTTTATTTTATTATGGTTCTATGTGTTCTTTTATATCCTATAATTTGGATAGAATTATTGAATCACAACCCCAATACCTTAAAGTATATATATCTATAAAAATACTTAGTGATTTGATTAATGTAACCCATGTGTATGAATCTTATCCTATTAGCGTTTATGGGAATATTATTCCAATTAATCGCATAATCCTTCCCTTGGTGGAATTTTATGCTATACTGAGCATAGATTGGATCTTTTTCTATATGTCCTACATCAACTATCACAAAAAAGAATTTTTTTATATTTTAAACTATCCCATGATCCTATACAAATTCAAGGAATATCATGAATCTCCTTAAGAGAATCACTTAATGGTGTGGGTGATGATACCCCATGAAGATGAATTCCTTTCCCAAATGGTTGATTCCAAGGATGGAATCAACCTTGAGGAAATTACCGTTGTTAGGGAATACACCGATGTATTTTCTAAAGAGTTTCCCAGACTTCCACTAGAATGTGAAGCATAGTTTTAATAGAGATTATTCTCGGAGCCACTCCCATATCCAAATTCCCTATAGGATGGTCCCGATTGAACTTTATTAGTTAAATAAGAATCTATAAGAGCATTTGGATAAAGGGTTCATACACCCTAGTGCATCACCTTGGGGTGCATCAATACTCTTTGTCAAGAAAAAGAATGGATTAATGAGGTTGTGAATCGATTAGATGGATCTCAACAAGATCACCATAAATAATGATAATCCCCTTAAAAGTATTTATTACTTATTCAAACAACTAAGAGGAGATCATTACATATAAAAAGTGTATATTCATTCTGGATATCATTAGTTGAGGGTAAGGAAGTAAGATATTCATAAGATAACATTCCATACAAGGAATGGATACTACGAGTTTTTAGTGATTCCCTTAAAACTTACTAAATCCCATTAAATATTCATGTATTTGATGAATAGAGAATTTAGAGAATACCTCGACAAATTTGTGGTAGTATTTATGAATGATATTCTCATCTAATACAAGAGTAAGGAGGAACATAAAGAGTATTTAAGGATTATACTGGAGGCATTAATGAAGAATAAAATATATTATACTTTCAGAAAGTGTGACTTTTGGATTAAGAAAGTCAAATTCTTAGGGAACATGATCATAAGAGAGGGAATTTCTATAGATCATTCAAAGACAAAGGCAATTGAGGAATGGACCAGACCCACTAGTTTCATAGAATCCTATAGTTTTCTTGTCTTTGAAGGGTAATATAAATATTTTGTGAGAAATTTATCATAATTTTATATATATATATAAATAAGTTAACATGAAAGGGGTAAAGTATATATGGATGAAATAATTCTAGGAAAGCTTTAAAGAGATCAAGAATTGGCTACTCAATTCCCCTGTACTCACACTACCATCAAGTGGAGAATGTTTTTTGATATATAGTGATACTTAAAAGAAAGGATTAGGTTGTGTACTAATGTAGAATAATAAAGTGATAGACTATGATTTATGATAGTTGAAGATCCATGAGAAGAGATACCTAATGCATGATCTAGAGTTAGCAGTTGTGATATTCACCTTAAAGATTTGGCATCACTATTTCTATAATGATAAGTGTGAAATATATATATATCACTAGATTCTAAAATATATATTCATATAGAAAGAGATCAATATGAATCAATGAATATGGTTAGAGCTGATCAAGGACTAAAATTAATCTATTTAATACCATATAAGAAATGAGAAAAATCTAGATGATGCTCTTAATAAAAAAGAACCTACTTGTCATGACTCGACCCAAGAAGGGGCTTGAGGTGCAACTACCCCAAGCTTTGCTTCATAGGATAGGTGTGGAGACCAGTGCTAAAGGAATATCTAACATGGGGAGGAATTTTCCTAAGTACCTATATGCATAAACATATCCATCTCAATTTAGAAGTGCATATGTAAATAGTAAAATATGCAACATAGCTAGAAAGTAAACCAAGCATGCATAACCACTAGGGTGTACAAGAGTATGACAGTGAAAACTAAAAATTCAAGGGGTAAAATACATTCCAAACTAGAAATATATCCCAACTTAAAAAAAACTGGAAAAGAAAAATGATGAGAGAGTCCTACTACGAATATACAAGATATAACCACTGTACACTATCCAAAGTACCAGAAATACCTAAGCTCTTCCGAAGACACCGCCGACCTATCCATCGTCTATATAATACATGATATGTGCGGGAAAATCCCTTGAAAGGGTGAGTATATACATACCGAGTAGGATAACCTAAAATTTGAAGGGGGAGTAGTAAGAGATACAAAAAGAATATAAAGACAGTAGATAACACAAGGTATAAGGAAATATAATATGTCAACCCAAACCAAGATAAAGTAACCTCGACCAAGAATAAGGGGATCAACATGGTGAGTAGACGAACTACCCATCAAGTCTTTATTTCCTATACCTGAAGAGTATACTCATCCAACCATGAAAATATAAACACAGAAAGCACGTGACATACCCCATGTGTCTTCACCTCCCAAGGAAAAGGAGTGACCAAATACCAGGTGTGAATATAGAAGAAATATATATATGCTCAGTCAAAAGAATCCTTAATGAGAGAGTAAGGGGATATACATATCATATATCATCCCATGAAGAAGAGTCAACAATAGTTCCAAAAGTCCATTAATAATGTCCAAAATCTCACACATCTACTCATAAGTAACCATCCAAGTAAAACTTTGCTTCATCATTATGCCATATAGTAGAGGGGGTACAAACTCAAAGTAGAGGACCCATTATCTAGTGCATCAGGGGGTTCCACTATATAATTATCCATAGAGGACCCACACCAATGTCAATGGGGGGTTCCACTCTAGTGTCATTAGAACTTTCTCCCTACGCTAATAGGAAGTTCCACTCAGTAAGGTAGAGGAACCGCACCCAAGTTGATGGGAATTTACAATCTAAAGGTTGAGGAACCACACCCTAGTGTGATAGGGGGGTTCCACTCTATTCATTGAGGACCTATGACCTATCCGATGGGGAGTTCTACTCATAAGTCAAGGACCCACACCCTGGTGTGATAGGGGGTTCCACTCTAGTCACTGAGGACCCATTCCCTATCTATTAGGAAGGTTCCTCTTGATAAGGTAGCTATATAGGACCCATTCCCATAATGATGGAGGGTTCCACTATATAATAAGTCTCTAGTGATCCTCTACCCGATCACTATCATCAACCGATGTCACCTCAATAAGTGTTGTTCCCAAAACATTTCACATCATTTATTGAAATACACAATGGAGGGAACCATCAAGTTCTATGTAGAAAAACACTCAAGATATGCTACTCATGGTCCAAAATAAGAGTCCAAATGAAGGAGATATGAAACCATGATGTTTTCTAAAAATAGAACTAGGGGTACATGACGTGTGAAGGGACCCACATAACATGTGGTCCCACTCCACCACCTAGTCGTGTCCCTGTCCACCACACAACTCCAAACCATGTAGGATTACATACAGTGTGGGTGGACTACATGATGTATCCAAGCTACTCAAGACTGGGTCGTGTCCTTCTGGTTGTGTCCATATACTGGACCCCATGTCCATGTACTTTGGTACACGACATGTTTCCTCACACGGGGTTCCACCTGTGTGATCTATCCATGTACTTACACACGAGATCCCACCTGTGTGATCCACCACATGGGTTACCAATTTGGGGAATGGGTACATGATGTGTAGGAGGGCTACATGCTGTGAAATCCTTATGATTTCCCAAAACCCTATCCACCACACTCAATGGGATACACGCCACATGTTCATCCTTATACACTGTGTGTAGTCAAGTTTTTCATATAAATCTAGATCTATGATCCACACCTTCAATAAGGTTTTATGGATTTTATTTATACCCTATCTATGGATGAAATATGTTGATATAGCCATAGATCATGGTTTTCGGCCATCCTTCACTAGAAATCAGTCTCTGTTGTTCATTGGAGGTCCGTTGCATGTCCCACACACTACCATGTATTTATTAAATAAAAATTTGTTCACCAATAATCAAAAAAACCATCTTTGTCCCACAACAATCCTAGATATATGATTGATTCATTGATCTGCTCCTCGCATGGGATTCTTTTACGATTATGGGGGTCTGACCGGGCTTGGTACCACCCGACAAAGTCAAACCGAGACCGTGGGGTCCTATTAGTGATGAAAATGAATAAAAATATGGATAAAGGAAACACAAAAAAGGTTTAACCATCATTGGACAATGATCAAGAATGGTGATACTGGGGTTAGAAACCAATTGAATAAATCAATTTAATCAATATGTAGAAGCATGCTTAGGCCATAATTGACATAGATCCAATAATTGGGATCGATATGCTCAAAAAATTTAATGAAAGAGGAAATAATACACAAATTGATGATTCCAACATAAATATTGGATCATTCACCATTTAATAATGTGCTCAATAATGATTAAGAGGAGTCATTTCATCCACTGCATCCTGATATACTCTAATTCAACATTTTGTCATCGTCTGAGGTGATCCTCCAATGGAAGGAGGAAGGGAAGATATGGAATTATACTAAGGTTTATATGAGTAACCTTGGATAATTTTACATGGAATTATATATATATATATATATATATATATATATCTTTTTTTGTTGTAAAATGGATCAATTAATTAATCCACTAAACACACCACCAATAAGCAAGGTTTTTCAACGCCCTGCACTAGACTATTTTAGGTTGTGCCTAGGTTAAGGACCACATTAAAAACTCAACCATGATATTATATTTCTGATACTAGATTCAATTTAATAGTTATCCAATTTTGTTTAAGAAACTATGCATGCACAATTTAAAATATATTTAATATTTTATAAAATTAATTCTAGGCACACTAAGCCTTAGAATCACATGATGTCTTAGTTCCTAGATCTAAATATATATATAAAAATATTTTAAACTATTAAAAGAAAAAAAACAGGTCTCTACATCATTCCATCCTTCAATATTTTCATCCATGATAAGAAAAAATAAACAAAAAACTTGGGATACTGAGCCCACACTTGGCTCTCCTGCTCCCAGGAACTCTCCCACACGTTCCCGTACCACCCCAACATGTGAACCAAGGGGATAATACATCCATGAATGGTCTTCTCCTATAAATAATCAATCTCTACTAGGTTATATCAAAAGGTGGATCCATCCTCTATATCCATCTTCCCCATTAGACTATTTACATGGGGTCATTCACGTATCTCCTCAACTGTGACATGTGGAAGACATTGTGAACTTCCTCCAGCTATGGGGGTAGGGTGAGGTGGTAAGAAACACCATAAACTCTATATATGATCTTTAATGAACCAATGAAACTCATAGATACATTTAATCCCTAGCTAAAACTCTACAATCCTCGTCATGGGTAGACTCTCAGAAAAATGTTGTCTCCCTGCTCAAATTCCAAAGGGCCTACAACGATGATATACATAAGATTTCTGTCTACTTTAGGCTGTCCCAATCTACTTATGGATGACCTAGACCTTTTACATTATCATATAAACCATATATGGGCCCACAAAATATGTCTCATGAATCTCTATCGATCACAAGGGTGACCTACAAGGTCTCTCTTACATGGCCTGAAAAGGTCCCTTGCTGATGGTAGAGTGGTGGCTGTTGTTATATGAAAAATACACCAAGGGAAAGTGATAATCCTAGATCTGGTCGAAGTCTAATACACACACTCTCAACATATCCTCTAACACCTAGATAGTGCACTCGGTTTGGGGGTGAAAGGATATTTTTACATCTGTGTTTTTTATTTTGAGGTATTATTTTTTTTATTTTTGGTACCTTATTTATTATTCAGTTTTACTAGGAGTTTTTTTGTGAAAATTGAAGATTTTGAGCTTAACAATAGGTTGTGCACAGTTGGTTCATGATTAGGGAAAATCGTGCCCCCTTCGCCAGGTAAGCATGCAACCAGTTTACTCATAGACAGAGGCGACCACATGGTTTTAACATGGTTTTGAAAACCGTGTTGGATAACCATGTGACATACTCTTCTTGGATAGTGAATGATGCATGGTAGACACATGGTTTTTCAAACCATGTGGCAAAACCATGAGACCACTCTAGGTAATTAAAATTATGATTTTTCATTTCTACCCCCTCATATTTTTAAACCCAAAATATCCCATTTCTTACCTTCCTATTTTTTACAAACCTAGGAGGCTCCTCCCCACTTACTCATGCCTACCACCTCCTTTATTGGTGATTCTAAGGCATTTTTTTCAAGAGTTAAGGCTAGATCTTCAAGGTATTCTTCTCCTTTCTTCTTTCTCTTCCTTATTCTTCCATTTTCTATTGAGTTATTCTTCTTATTCATTGGTCTTGAAGATCTAGGGTTCGTGTTTCTCTGGGTTTTAATTAGGGATTTTGTTTGGTTAAGGTTTCTATTTTTTGTTCTTGCTCCTTGGAACCCTCTTGGAGTTATTTTAGGAAGTTTTTGTTGAATCTATTGTAGTTTGAGGTAGGTTTCCCTTTTCACTTCTCCTTTAAATTTATGAATTGTTGGTTTATTGATTTCCAAACCTCATTTAGATATTAAATAATGAAGTATGATTTTTAGAATAATTTTTTTTGATGATAAATGAAGTGGTTTTATTAATTGTTTTGAAGTATATGGCATTATTTTGTTATAGGATGCACACAAAGTGTTTGATAAATTACCCGGTTGGATTTCACATGTGGAATCTGGTTTTTAAATCATGATTTGTCTTTATAAATTTATTTTTGGCATCTAAAATGGTGGTTTGTATTTCTAAAATGAATTTATAAAGTATTTTGGACTTAAAAGTGGCGTGTTTTTGGTTCTTTGAAAATGGATTGATAATGTGAAGGAAATTTATTGGTTTCCTATTAGAAAGGGGTGATATCTTAAATGGTGTTTTAGGCCCATTTGACACTTTTGTGAAATTGGTGGTCTCGAAAACTCTCCTTGGATAATTATCATGCCTTGGTTATGTTGAATATTATGGGATTCCCACACCGAGAGGATCCCTTATGTTTAAATGGTTGAAAGGCAAGATATTGTTCCTTGGGGTGACTTGAGGGTGACTTTTTGTGTGAATTTATTATGTATGATGTATGTATATGTGATTGATTACTCTTTTTTTGAATTGGTTGGTTCACCCCCACTTTATTCATGACATGGGAACCTGACATAGCAAGTGGATTTTTGGTGAAATGTTGTAGCACTGTATTATGATTTCGCAATGGATAGTGGACCTTATCATGAACATTTCTTCACTTTGGGATAGTTACCCTCATTCAGACTAGGTAGGGTGTGATCGAGAATGTGGGTGAGTTGATGTCATCGAGTGAGGCATACCTTCAGTATTAGTTAGATATAAGTATGTTCTATATTATTCCATTGAGCTCCTAGGTTCTCCCATGTCCTTCGATGTTCATTTATCTATGGTGGATGATTGAGATGCATTGTTCATTTGTTACTTCTGCATGATATTTTTCCATTGCCCTTATTACGTGATCATTTACGCTATGTTGTTACATGGTGTACTTTTGTTAAAAGTGATGTGATGGTTTTCAAAGGTTTATGAAAAGTGTTGATAAAATTTTTTATACCCATTTTCCTTCTTTTTAAAATGAAAACACTATAATTATCCTTTATAATGATAATATATTTTCCTTGTTAAAGAATATATATTTGAATGGAAAAAGGGAAATGGATTGTGTTTTGTTTTAAAGTGGAAATGTGTGAAAATATAGTTTTGTATATTGTATTTCAAAACTGAAATAGAAGTTTGGTTTATTTCAAAGGAATTTATTGGGAATAATTTTGTTCAGGAATGCCTACTGAGTTTTAATACTCATGAATATAGTTATTTATTTTTTTAGATTTTGGTGAAGGTTCTATCTTGGTTTCGATTTCTGTGAGTGATGGTTGGTTTTGGTATCAGAGAGTGACCCTCGGGGTCACATGGAGATGTTGTGGTGATCAGGTTTAGTTTGAGTTCTGTTGTTAAGTTTGTTGTATTTTTTTATATAAATGATGTTCAGTTTGGTAACAATATTTATTTTTGGATTCTATATTTGTATTTTTCTATTTAGTTTATTTTATTGGGATAAATAATTCCTTATGTTTCTCTATTGATTTTCCGAACTAGTTTCTAGCCTGGGAGGACCGGGAATGCATCTGGAGCATTGTCTCAGGCTAACTCAAGTGACAATTTTAGGGTTGGATCAGGTTGGTTTATAAAAAAATGGTATTATAAGAGGTTGGTTCTTTAGAGGACCTATATTTTAGAAATCCATTTTTTATTTGGGTTGTCAAAGTAGATGGAGTGGGACTGTCAAAACTTGGGGTGAAGTTATCAGGGATTTTCTATCCAACACTTTTGATGATGACCCTTGGGTTTCCATGGGAAGTAAGATTTTATTTTGTTTATTTGGATCTTGTTGGTTTTTTTGATGTTTGGGATGAGAAATAGGAGTTGGACCAGTGGTCTTGATGTACTCACAAGGCTTAGAAAGCCATGTGGAGTCAAGGAAATGGTTCTAAATGACTATCCATGATGGTGGTGTGATTTTCATATAGTCTCAAACCATATGACCAAGTCACCTATTGATACTAGTGTCCCCTTTTGAGTTGTTTTGGGTACCCCTTGATTTTTAATTTTTTTTGATTTTTTTTGAAATTATGAAAACTAGCTTTTAAGTGGTAATGTTTTTGATTTTGGAATATGGAAAATGGATTTTCATATTTATTTTGAAGAAATATTTAGAAAAATATATTTTTATAAAATTATATTTGGGTAAAATGGGGATGAGTTTAATGATATTGGATTTCTATAATCAAAACCTAGGGTTTATGAAAATTGTTTGTTTGGGGAACAAAAATTTATTTTAAAGATGGTTTTGGGAAATCTATTTTAAATGGGAAGGAATTTTTGATAAAATGAGTTTTAATCAAATTATTTTTTATGAATGGTATTCATTGAGTTTTTAGATAGAATTAAAGAGTTTTTTTTATTTTTAAATGGAATCAAATGTATTTAAGTATGGAGTTTGAAATGGGCTTTTGATTTAGTGATTAGTGATATTCTTAAAAAACTATTATGAAATATGAAGTGGGAAGTAAATTGATAATGTTAAAACTTCTATTAAATGTTCTATTTTGAAAATGGAAAAGTATTTTTTTGACCATTGGTATTCTTATGAGTTCTCACATGTGAGTATGTGTGTGAGAAGGTGGACAGTTGATGGCATGAGTGGATGGGTGCCCGAATTGGCATGAGAATATATGTGTGTGAGGCTCCATGGAATACCATTGGTGAGAGTGAATCTTCCCAAGTTTTTTTATTTTCAAAAGTGTTCTTAAGAGGAAAATATGTTATGTTTTTATAACCATTGGTTTAATGGTGTGTTTTCTTGTGATTTAGGAATGTTATTCATGAAATTTTTTGAGTTTGAGGATTCTAATTGATGAATTGATTTTTATTGACTTATTAGTTTTCTTATTGCTTAGTGTACACCCCCACTAAAGATTCAATTAATATTAGAGGTGAAACAACTAGTGGTTAATTATTATAGGACCCTCCAATTGATCAACCCATAGACCTCATTGAATTTCATAAGTTTAATACAACTATATTTTATAGTCAAGTGGATCATCTTGAAGGGGAATAATGGATGTAGAAAATTGATAGAAACATTAGTTTCCTTGAGTTTCATGAGTTGTTAAAGGTGAAGTTCACTACCTTTATGCTTGAAGGTCCGATCTAGAAGTGGTGGAATTTGGAATCTCAAACCAATCCTTTGGAAGATCTTTCCTGGTATTTCTTTATGGCTTCATTCATTTTTGTAGTATTTCTCTAAGGTAGTGAAGGTGAGGAAGGGGTTGGAGATGTGTTGTCTAGAAAAAGTTGATGAATCAGTGTTGGAGTTATTTGGCCATTTTTTTAGTATAGTTTCTTACATTTATAAGTGGGTTTCAGAGGATTCCTTAAAGGCTTGAAATTTTGAGAATGGGCTTCATCTTAATCTACATTTTAAGGTGTTAGAGTTCGGTCTAACCTCCTTTTTTGACATGGTGAGGAAAGTTGTGTGGTTTGAAGCTATGGTGGTCGGAGTGATTGAGGTGTTCAATCATCCTTTAGTCTCTATTAATAGTGGGGTAATTCCAAAGTAGATATTATAAACCATCCTGATGCTGTTGGTGCTATTCATGGAATTAAAAGTCCTCTAGATCTTTTTTCATATTCCACTAATTATAGGATCATGGTATTTCATCAGTGTGGTAATCCTAGTCATAATAATTCATCATGTATAGGTGGTCCAAAGACCTTTTGTGCCTGTGGATTCCTAGGTCACTTGAGACAGTTCTGTTGGGGTTTTTCTAGGGAGCGATGTGAATCTAGATCCACCCCTTCAGACGACACTTCACCCCATTCATAGGAGTAAGGTTTTGTCTTGTGATCAGTTTGAAGGCTCTTTCCATTTTAGTGTTCCTTCTATTTTAGTGGTTATGGTTTGTTGTTTTTTCTCTCCTTGTAACAACGATGGATGTTGGGTATCTTTCATGGGCTCCCATTTTAATGAATGTGTGTGTTTTGAAAATTATAAAAATTTTCCATCTCGAGTGGAGGTGTGTTATATTGTGTGTCTAGTATTTTCTTCCTCTCATTTTTGTTGAAAAAGAATAATGGTGTATATTCTAAATATCTGTCTTGGTGAAAGTTCCTTGTTGGTGAAAAGTGAGTCTTGTGATGTGTTGTGTTATTTTGGTTCTATATAGGGTGTTGTGTTCTCACTCATGACACCAAAATAATGAGTTCTTATCAGGTATTATCAGCTTCTAACTATGAGGTAGTGTATTCTTCAAGACATAAGGGATCCATCTACAGGACCTAGAGTGAAGCTTGTGTGTAGTCAGGAATCTCAAGGGTGTGAAGGACCTTGGTCAAGATTTTTTCTTTAGTGATGAAATAGGGAAAATTTAGGATTCTCTATTATATATTCTTCATCTTGGAAGGTCCCCTTTTTTTGATAAAAGACATAGAGGGCTCATTTATTCACTACGTTCCTTTTGGTTAGAAAGTTCCTATTTGATTGTAAGAAGGTGTGGTGGTATTGTTTTTTTGAAATTTCTGTACTTGTTCCTTTTCAAATACAAATCTCTGATTGGTTTTCCATGTGCTCTTAGCCTTTATGATTTAGTTTTGGATTTTTATTGTGCTCATATTTATATGGTTTCATCTTGTGGGGATGATGAATCATGGATTGGTTTTCCACTCGGTTTGGAGTTTCTTTCATCACCCCCTTGTGGCGAGGGTTTGTTCTATGTGGGGAGTTCCTGTGTTGGTCAATGTTAGTTGGTTTTTAATGGTGGGGAGTCCATTATAACTTCCCATGTTGACTCTAGTGAATATTTTTCATCCATTCATGTTGTTCCAACTTTTTATTCTCCTAGGTGAAGGTTAGAACCCTTAGAGAAGGACTTGTGGTTTTGAGTTTGGTAAGGTGTTTGGATTTGGGTCTAGGTTTTTTGTCATTTCTTAATAAGTGGAATGGGTTTTGTTGGATTGTTTTAGTTATAAATGAATGTTTTTGTTTTTTTGGTGCTTGAGGTGCTTTTTTGTTTGGTGAATTAGATCATGCGAGTGTCTGGACCTTTGTATTTGATCGATCAACTAGAGATATTGTGCCTTTCTAGGGAAAAAGTGTAATTCTGGGGAGAATTTTCACATATATAATTTTTATTTTGAGGTATTACTTTTTTTTGATCCCTTATTTATTCTCTATTTTTCTTAGGAGTTTTTGGTGAAAAGTGAAAGTTTTGGGATTGTTAGTAGGTGGTACATGGTTGGCGCATGGTTAGGGAAAACCATGCGCCCTTATCCAGGTAAGCTTGCAAATGATTTTCTCATGGACAGAGGCAACCACAAAATTTCTAAATGGTTTGTAAAAACATGTGAGATAACCATGAGACATGATCCTATTGGATAGTGATGGATTCACAGTTACCACACAATTTTTCAAACCATGTGGGAAAACCATGTGACCTGTCTAGGTCATTAAAAGTGTGAATTTTCATTTATAAACTCTCAGATTTTTAACCCCCAAACACCCCATTTCTTCCCCTCCCAGTTCATACAACCCTAATAGGATCTTCCACTCTTCCTCGTGCCACCCACCTCCTTCCTTGGTTATTCTAAGGTGTTTTCTTCAAGATTTAAGGCTATATCTTCAAGGTATTCTCCTCCTTTATTCTTCCTCTTCCTCCTTCCATTTTCCCTTGAATTAGTATTCTTCCTTGGTCTTGTGGATATAGGGTTAATGTTTATTTGGGTTTTTTGTTAAGGTTCCTCTTGATTTTTCTTGGTCCTTGGAAACCTTGGGAGTTGTTTTGGGTGGGAATTATTGAAGAGCTTGTGGTTTGAGGTAGGTTTCCTTTTTCACTTGTACTTTAAATTTAATAATCATTGGTTTATTCCTTTTTGAACCTCCTTTGGATATTAAATAGAGAATTATGATTTTTATAATAATTTTATGATGATACATGAAGTGTTTTTATTAATTATTTTTGAGTATATGGAATTGTTTTATAATGTTATGTACACCAAGTGTTTGATAAATTACTTGGTTAGCTTTCACATGTAGAATATGGTTTTCAAATCATGGTTTGGATTTGTAAATGTATTTTTGGAATATAAAATGGTGGGTTAGATTTATCAAATTGATTTAGAAAGGGTTTTGGACTTGAAAGTGGTGTGTGTTTGGTTCTATGAAAATGGGTTTACAATATTAAGGAAATGTGTTGGTTTCATTTTGAAAATGTGTGATTTATCGAAGTGTGTTTGAGGCCCATTGGAAACATTTGTGAAATTGATGGTCTTGAAAACTCTAATTGGATAATTATCTTTCCTTGGTTATATTGAATGTTGTGGGATGACCATGATGAGAGGCCCCATTATGATTAAATGTTTGAAAGGAAAAATATTGTTCCTTAGGGTGACTCAGGGGTGACTTGTTGTGTGAGTTTCTTGTGTATGATGTATGTATATGTGATAGATTTCTTGTTTGGAATTGGTTGGTTAACCCCACTTTAGTCTTGACATGGGAACCTGACATATCTAGTGTATTTTTGATGAAAAATTGCTATACTAATTTAGGATTTATCTATGGATAATATCCCTTAACATGGAAATTTATTTGCTTTGGGATAATGACTCTTGGTCAGACCAGGTAGGGTGTGATCAAGCATGTGGGCGAGTTGATGTCATCAGGTGAGGTATGCCTTTGGGATGAGTCAGATGTAAGCATGTTCTAGATTATTCCCCTAAGATCCTAGTTTCTCCCATATCCTTCATAACCTAGTTATCTATGGAGTATGATTGATATGCATTGTTGGTTGGTTACTTGTGTGTGATATTTTTTCATTTCCCTTATTATGTGATCATTTCTGATGTGCTATTTCATGGTGTAATTTTGTGAAAAGTGATGTGATGATTTTCAAAGGTTTATGAAAATTGTTAAGAAAATGTTTTATAATGACTTTCTTTCATTTTAAAATGAAAACACCATCATTCTTCTTTATAATGCTAATGTATTTTCCTTGGTGAAAAATCTGGGTTTAAAAAGACAAAGGGAAATAGACCATGTTTTGTTTTAAAGTTGAAATGTGGGAAAACCTAATTTTATATATTGTATTTCAAACATGAAATTGAAGTTTCTTTTATTTCAAAGGAATAATATTTGGAATAGTTTTGTTCAGGCATGCCTAATGAGTTTTAATACTCACGCCTATAGTTTTTTCTTGTTTTTAGATTTTGGTGTAGGTTTTAGATTTTTTTTTGATAAATGTGGGTGATGGTTGGTTTTTTTATTAGAGAGTGACCCTCAGGGTCACATGGATACATTATGGCCATCAGGTTTAGTTTGTTTTTTTTTTGTATTTTTAGTTTTTTTATATAAATGATGTTTAGTTTGGTAATTGTATTTATTTTGGTATACTTTGTTTATATTCTTTTATTAAGTTTATTTTATTATTATAAATCATTTCCTTTATTTATCTATTGATGAAATGACACTAGTTTCCAGCCCGGGAGGACCGGGAACACCTCTTGGGCCCTGTCTCGGGCTGACTTGGGTGACCAGTTTGGGGTTGACTCGGGTTGGTTTGTGGCAGCTGTACTTATCATCATTTTTGTCCCTAATTACATATGTAGTCCTCTATAAAATCATGATGTAAAATTCATGTAATTATTAGAGACAATCATTAAGGGAACCCCATGAAGTTCAATAATCTTCTGTATATACAGTTTTCCACAACTATCCAACGAACTTTGCTCCTTGATAGAAACAAAGTGTGATTTTTTTCTGATTTAGTCAAATACCACCCAGATGGCATCATGGCCCTTCACTGTGAATGGAATAAATATCAAAAAGTCCATGGATATGCATTCCCACTTACACTATGGGATCTCAAGGGGATACAACAAACCTTCTGAAACTTGGTTCTCAGCCTTTACCTACTGATAGGTGAGGCACCAAGAGATGAAATCAGCTACACTTTGTATCATACTGAACCACTAAAACTACCACTGAAGGTCTCTGTACATCTTCTCTACACCTAGATGTATACATGGTGGAGAAGTGTGGAACTCCTGCTTCACAGCCTTCCACACTGTGACTGGAACCACTATCTATCAATGGAAAAAGATAACATGATTCCATCCTTCATAATATCCATATAGTGAGTTTTCTATAAAGATATGGCCACGTAAGACCTAGAAATCGATGTCTTCTAGCCTAAAATATCTTACACACTCAATAAACAAAGAATTTAACTCCATCGACTAGAGAAAAGGTGCACCCTCCTACTCCACCAGGGTCACCTATAGGGAGGACACCTTCTCCAAAGCCTCCTAAACCATGTGAGCATGGGAATTACTACTAAGGGAATCTACTACCATGTTTCCCTTCCCTAGGGTATAGAATATTTCAAAGTCACGGTCCTGTAAGAACTCCAACCAGTGCCACTATCTCAGGTTTAAGTCCCTCTTCCTAAATACATACTTGAGACTCTGATGGTTTGAGTAAACTGCAAAGCACTCTCCCATAAGGTAGTGCCTCTAAATCCTTAGGTAAAAGAATACCACTACCATCTCTAGTTCATAAGTTGCATATTTCTAATCATGGGGTCACAACTACCTCGACCTGTATGTGATAACTACCTAATGTTTCATCAACAGAAAACTGAGTCCATATCCCAAGGAATCACAATATAATATGAAATAAATGCCTTCCTATGGTAGTCTCAATAACGGATCACCCATCAGCCTTAACCATAACTCCTCAAAGACTCTTTGTCACTACTCAGACTAGGTAAATTGCTTCCCTTTCTGTATCAGGGTAGTCAAAGGGGCCATAATCCTGGAGAAGTATACCACAAACCTCTTATAGTACCCCAACAAACTAAGAAA
The DNA here is from genome assembly GCA_963277665.1 of Viscum album. NCBI lineage: Eukaryota > Viridiplantae > Streptophyta > Magnoliopsida > Santalales > Viscaceae > Viscum > Viscum album. The sequence goes on from OY728143.1 coordinate 150,641,465, forward strand.
CCTCTGCACCTATGATACCCTCTTAGGTGGATCCCAAGAAAGAACTGCATCAATCTTTGTTGGGTCCATGACTAAACAATGCTAAAAAATAACATTACCTATAAAGTGAACCTCATGAATCCAGAATTTGAACTTTGAGATTTTTATATAAAAATGGTGCACTTGAAGTAAATCTAAAACCATCCTCAAGTGATCTGCATGGTTATCCTATGTTGAAAAGTAAATGAGTATGTCATTGATGAAGAAACAACAAACTGGTCTAATTATGGATGAAAAAACTGGTTCATAAAAATATATAAACATGTTTAGGGAATTCTTCACACTAAAGGGAATCACTAGGAACTCATAGTGTTTGTAGTGACATCAGAATGAAAACTTTGGAATATCATCCTTGAAAACCCTCAACTGGTTGTAGTAAAACCTAATATCGATCTTTTAGAACCATATTGCACCTCACAATTGGTCAAAGAGGTCATAAATCCTCATCAAGGGGTACTTGTTCTTTATTGTGAATTAGTTTGGGAAATGATAATCCATGAAAAGATGTAAACTCCCATATGATTTTTTCACAACTAATAACTGAGCTGATTAGGGGGATTGTGACATCCCAGACCGAGATGCCACTTAAGGGGTGCCCCGAGCCTGGTGGGCCACATGACCTCAAGCACATCTCCCCAAATTCCAGAGGCTACCGATTAACAACAAGGGCCTAGGGTGTGTCTGTGGGGAGAATATGTCCTCATTACTAAAGTGTATCATAGTAGAAGGTTATAAATAGTATTAAATAATGGAAGCAATATAAATAAACCATGGAATATAACTGATGCAATAGATAAAAAAGAATAAAAATAACTGTATCAACTGGAGAAATGATGATGTAATGTCGTGTCACTAGAAAATTAGAAAACATGGATACAAGAAAATAGGCATAACATGTTCCACAAAGTAAAATAAAACAAGACTACTCAGAGCATCCCAAGATCCAAATCGGTCATATGCTATCAATATCCATCCTATCAGAAATCAATCAAGTGTTCGAAGATGTATACTTCCCTTTGTTAACACCTGTAGTCATATAATCTAATATGGGTACCAAATGGCACCTGAAGAGGGTGTGAGATAAATCTCAGTGGGCCACCACCAATGGTACCTATAACATCTGACTTGTGTAATGGAATATAGCAGTGTTCAGGCATACATATATAAAGTAAAGAAATTAGTACAATATAACTAAATATCGAAGTACCTACATCAACCCTCGATTGGTGTCCGAACATGTAACCAGTTCATTAATTAAGTAATTACCATTTAATGTTAATAGGTTATGTGAGGTATAACTAGCACTAACATGACCTCATGATAGTATAAGTAGTGAAGGTCCCAAGATGTAATAAGGAAACTTGAAAATGATATCCAGTGAGGGAGTTCTAGGGTAATAACCAAGGTAACATAGATCTCATGGAATGATAACTCAACAATATCTGAGTTTCAATAAGGGTCAAGAGTGTAATCCAATGAGCGTAATCCAATGCATTCCATAATAAGGCACCTACCAAGTATAACATGATCTAATAAGGTAAAATTGGGATAAGTAAAGATAGGGCCCTATGGGATTTAACCATGGCACCTACTATTCAATGCTGGAACCAAGGAGTATATCCTAGGTCTCATGTAATAATGTAAAGAACCCTAAGGTAGTATACTGGGAATCTAGGGAATATAAAAGAACCAGAGTCTAGTTGGATGTAAAACTAAGAAAACCACATCTTTGAATCAGAATGGGGTTCCTGAGTCCCAAGGTATTCTCCTCTCAGAATCCAAGGTGAGATCGAGTATGTCCATTCCTATTTGATATTTTAATCATGTAATCATTCATTAGGTTGAATAATTTTCTTCTATTAGTGTGGATAAGCCAATTAGCATTGAAACCATTTAGTCAAGTCTTAATTGACCATTAAGGTATATTCAATTATTAAGGTTCACTCCTCTATCTTCAATAAATATGGAAAGGGGTGATACATACATGAAACTTTTATTCAATCTCATTTGATAAAGCCAAGTTATATACTTAGTATACTTTCCATTTCACATTTAAAAATAAATTTGAAGCACTTAACTTAGGAAGACCAAGTGGTGAGAATACATGGTACATGACATTATAAAATTATTATTAATTAAAAGCCATTTATTATAGAAAGTATCACTTTTAGGAAGGTCAAGCAAAGGCATAACCAAATGGTATCTCTGTTAGGTCCACTAGGCTAGATACCCTAAGAGGGGGGGGGGGGTAAATCAGGGTATGGCAGATTAAAACAACTTCCCCTTTTGATCTTGTTTTTCTGTTAGACAAAACCCTCTTCACTATCCATCCCGATGCAGAGTATGAATAAAACTTAAAGCATGCACATGACAAAACGATTTTTTACCTGGTTCACCCTCACTGGGCTACATCCAAGGAGAATACATTGGTAGTGTGCTGATGTACCAATTCCACTATAAGTGCACTGATATTTACAAGTTTGAAGTGGAATCACTGTCCCTACTGGTTTACAACCACTCACAATTTGAGAACTCACTGCTCTCTCAACTGAAGTGAGCTCACTACTTCTTCAGAAGATCCACTCACAGTTTATAGACCTGTAGGTCTCTTCATTATCACTAATGAATGCATCCTCCACTGTATTTAGATGATCTGCTGAAGTCTAAATTTTATCCACTGATGAATACCACTTTACCAAATATGTTTTGGGAAATTTCTAACTTTCACACAACCCTTGGGTGACTTGTGTGCCCCTTTAACTAGTGCACAACCTCTGCCTTAATTGCGGAAAAACCTACTTGTGCACCACACTTGCGTGCCACACTAGTGCGCCAAAATTGAGCTCCACAATGCTTACGCGACACACTTGCACGATACAATTGCGTGGTACACTTTCACGGTACACTTGCACGGGACACTTGCACAGTACACTTGCGCAGGACACTTGTGTGTCACACTTGCGCGCCCCACTTGCGCACACACTGAACTTACACATTAATTCCACTTGCAAGCTCAGATCTTGTATTTTCTCTAAGTGTTGAGATCGTTAATAAATAAGGAGAGTAGCTGTCTATTTATAGGCATTTGAGGACTTGTGCCCCAAACTTGCATGCCACACTTGCACACCTCTTTCTTTCCTTTGTCATATTTTGATATGATGATCTTGAAATATGACTTGCGATCCATACTTTCATGCCATACTTGCATTTCATACTTGCACGCCACTTTAGGAATTGCACGCCACTTTTCCTTTTCCAAATTTTTGATGTTCTAAATTCAAAAAATTCCAGGCGTACAACATTAGAAACCTCCTTAACACAAGGGAACAACTCCCTTTTCCAAAAACACTTTTCCCCATTCTCTAGGAAAACCCCCTTTGTCAATAGTTTGAGTCATTGAGACTCGCTTTGTCAACAAAAAAAACATGGAGTCCTTCATTGTCAACAGACAAAATCATCTCAAAAATTCTTCAATGACACCTTGAGAGATTTTTTTCCCAAAAATACCCCCCTTTGGGTTTGTTGAAAACTCTTCTCAAAACAATTCTCCATTCTTTGATACCACAATAAGGCTTCATTCATCTTCAGCCACCATTTGCATCTTGTGATACAGATAACGATCAAAGATTTACTAAACACATACTCTAAGCCCACATGAGCAATGCTCGACATGAGAAACAAGAGTATCATGAAAATTTAATCTATGAGTCACTTCGTTTCTAACACCACTTTTGATACCAACCTGAAACCAATTGAAATTTTCATACCAAGCTGATACCAACCACACTTTTTCTTTTATCACGATCCTAAACTGTCGTGATATATGTTATTTCATCAATCACATCTAGTAGCATCTGATTTAAATGCTCACCCTATCTCATTGCTCCCCCCCTATCTCACTGCTCCACCTTTCAGCTTCTTCCCATGTCTTTTACTAATACATTTTCTCCCTTCCTTAGCCACAGTTTCTCCCCTTTGAGGAGTCACTATATCTACCCCTTTGTCAATGAACCCAAAAGTCACCCCTTTTCGGTCTGCAACATTAGAAATAACACATATTAGTTCATTAGAGAAAAAGATGCAAAACCTTGGGGAGAGGGGGTTCCACATCCACACTCTTTTAAGTGCGGGGAGTCGACTGAACTCCGAGAGCCAGTCAATGCCTTTCAAACACTTCCTTGGGTAGGGCCTTTGTCAGAATGTCTGCAACCTATAATTATGCAGGAACATACTCCAACTTCACAAGCCCTTGCTCCACCTTCTCCTTGATGAAATGATATTTTATCTCAATGTTCTTTGTCCTTGAGTGATGAACTATATTTTTGATAAGATTGATAGCACTTGAGTTATCACACTGGATTCCGATCGAAGACTTCACTTCAATGCCCATATCATCATGCTGATGCTTCATCCATAATAACTGTGCACAAGCTTGAGTGGCTGCAATATACTCAGCCTCAGTGGTGCTCAGAGAAATGAAATCTTGTTTCTTTCTTAGACAAGAAATACACAATCTACTAAGATAGAATGCACCTCCTGACGTTGATTTTCTATCGTCTGCTGATCCAGCCCAATCTGCATCTGTATATCCCAATAACTCTGGCTGAGATTTTTCATTATACATCAGACTGAAATTCACAATGCCTTTGATATACTGAAGTATTCTTTTTTACTGTGAGCATGTGTATTTTCTTTGGATTTCTTTGGTAACATGCTGTTTGGAATGTGGCGAAAACAATATCAGGTCTTGTTGCTATTAGGTACAGTAAACTACTGATAATATGCCTATATTCAGTGATATTAACTACCCTGCCACTATCATCTTTTGATAATTTCATCCAGGTAGCAACCAGAGTCTTCATCTCCTTGGAATTATCCATTCCAAACCTTTTCAGAACCTCCTTGTTGTATTTGGATTGAGAAATGAAAGTGTCATTACTTCCTTTTGTCACCTGTAAACGAAGGAAAAATGCTAGCTCACCAATCATTGACATTTCAAACTCACTTTTCATGAATTCAGAAAACTATTTGCACTGAGCTTCATCTGATCCACCAAATATTATGTCATCGACATAAACCATCACCATCATCCTTTGATTACTGTTATTTTTGAAGTAGAGATTGTAATCAACTCCACCACGTTGAAAGCCAAGATTCTTCAAATACTAATCCAACCTTGAGTACTATGCTCTTGGTTCTTGTTTCAACCCATATAGTGCTTTCTTCAACTGAAAAACTTTATTATCATCTTCATGAATGAGAAAACCATCTGGCTGCTCAATGTACACCTATTCTTCCAGAAACCCATTTAGAAATGCAGATTTGACGTCAATCTAGAACATTTGAACTTTCTTTGCACCGTTATGGCTAAAAATAATCTGATTGTCTCCAGACTTGCAACCGATGCGAATGTCTCATCAACATCAATACCCTCTATTTGGGAGTATACTTTGAACACCAATCCTGATTTGTTTCGAATCACTGTTCCATATTCATTCATCTTGTTACGAAAGACCCATTTAGTTCCGATGACGTTCTTATCTTCTGTCCTCGAAACAATCTCCCACATCTGATTCTTTTCAATCTGATCTAGCTCTTCATTCATTTCCTGAATCCAGTTTTTATCTTTAGCTGCATCAGCGAAGCATTTCGGCTCAACCTGTGATAGTAAAGATGTCTGCTATAGTGATTTCATTCTTCTTGTCTGAACTGGAGCTGATTGATCACCAATGATATTCTACCTGTCAATTTTATCTCGGCTCCTTGGCTTTTGTGCAGATGCATATTTTACTTGATCATGCTCATTATCAATATCTTCTTCTGAATCAACATCATCCACTTCTTCCCCCCCTACATTGCTTTCTTCCTCATCACTCTCATCAAGAAATTGTTCACTGTACTGTTGAATGATCTCCTCATTCTCTACTATAGTGACACAATTTCTCTCAACTACTTTTCCCATCCTTTTGTTAAAGAATTTATACGCCTTACTTTTTCCTAAGTAGCCAAGGAATATCCCTTCATCTCCTCATGACTCATATTTTCTATGTTTTTCCTTATTGAGGATAAAGAACTTACTTCCAAATATTTGAAAGTATTTCACCATTGGCTTCTTTCCATACCACATCTCATACGAAGTCTTTCCTTCCTTCGAACATAACAAAGCCCTGTTATAAATGTAAACCGATGTCAAAACTTCTTCCTTCCAAAATTTCTCTGGTAGGTATTTTTCAATGAGCATAATTTTGGACATGTTATGGATGATCCAATTTCTTCTTTCAACTACTCCATTCTATTGGGGAGTTCTTATTGAGGAAAATTGATGCCTTATCCCATGTTTCTTAAGATAGCCTTCCACTTGACTATTTGTGAATTCTGTACCATTGTCAGTATGAAGCTTCAAAATTTTCTATCCAAGCATCCTTTCACACTCCCTCCAGTACTGTTTTAAGCAGCTGAACACATCCAACTTATGGGAAATAAAAAATAATCATTCCATTATTCTACATTCATCAATGAAATGAATATAGTATCTCTTTCTGTCAATTTCTCTTGGTGTGATAGGACCACAAACATCAGCATGCACCAATTCGAGCACTCTTGTTGAATTCTTTTCCTTTTCCTTATATGTCTTTCTGATAAGCTTCCCTTGTTGGCATGCATCGCACATGTGAGTATGATCATGTGATAGCTTAGGGAGGTCTCTTGCTGCCTCACACTTCACTAGATATTCTAGGGATGGTTGGAAAATATGACCAAGTCATTTATGCCACTACTTTTTTTCTTCCTCTCTGGACAGAAAACACATATATTCTTCTCCACTTACTAGGTAGAGATTTCCCTTTTTTATTTTCCCTGTAGAACTACTGCCTCATATCTTCCTTTGATGACAAAAATCTTCTTAGTAAACCTTATAGAATGTCCTGAGTCACATAGTTGACTGATGCTGAGCAAATTGTGACTGAGGCCATCTACTACTAAGAAATCAACATGTATCATCTCTTTTCCCCCAAATTTGGCCTTTCCTGTGCCAATAATCTTTAGGCATTCATCATTTCCAAACTTTAAAACTCCTTTTTTATCATATTTTACGCCTATAACAAGATCCTTATTACCTATCATGTGATATGTGCAACCACTATCAAGGATCCACACACCAGAGTGATATGATGCTTTAAGGTTAATTTCTGCCACCACGACCTTCTCATCCTTCTTCTTTTTGGTTCATATTTTTACCTTCACACTCAGTATGGATTGAGACTTATGTTCTTTCTAAGAGTATGATGGACTAGCTTCATCTTGCAAAGTTGAAAATCTATTTTGCATTTTTACTCACCTGTTGGTTTATTGATCTACAGCTTTAGAACATTTTGATTCTGCTTTAGCACATTCCTCTGTATGGTCAAAGTGCAGTACTTAGCCATGTGCCCAAATCCTTCGCACCAAAAATAGTGTCCTTCAAAATATGTTCTGGAGAACCATTCTCTGTTTGGATTCCACCTTTTTTCTTGTTCCCTTCGATATCTCTTGGCTATGGAACACACATACTATGAATGTACCATCTTTACACAAAAATAACACCTGATATAAGGTGAATTCCTTCATGTTAGTTCTGCACTATGAGTTTCCCCTTGGGATCTCTGAATATTCTGATTCTGTTTTGTGCCCAAATCAACCTTCAATCTCGGGATGTGTGCTTGCGGTCTGACTTCAATTTTCACATATTTTTGTTTCTAATCAAGCCCTAAATCAGCCTTAATGTCTGAGCTCAATTGCTTCTTCTTTATTGTTGAACCACTAGGCTCCTCTTTCATCTTTTTGGTGTTTGTAATGACATGATTTCTCAAGAATGTGTTGGGAATCAAAGGTTTTTCCTGGTCCTTAACTTTTCTCTGCAGACCGATAACTTCCTCTTCAAGCTCTTCGATATGCTTGACGTGATCTTTCCTTGTGTTTTCAAGCCATCGATCCCACTTTTCCATTCTTCAATTTTGATTTTATACTCACTAACTAATTCTATGTTCTCAGGTGTTGATGAATTGAGTTTCTCAATTTCAACCATCAACTCAAACTTCTCTTCTCCCTGTTGCTGCATATAGAGTTTGGCATCACGAACAACTTTGTTAGCTTTCTTTTTTTGGCTCTCCAAACATCTATCTCCTTAAGAGAAACCTCTAACTTAGCTTGCATATCTATTCTTCCTTCAACTTCTTCTTCTTAATCACCTTCGGTTTCATTCTTTTCCTGATAACTACCGACCACTACCACCATAGCATTTTCTCTATGATCTTTGCAGTTCTCTATCTCTTCAACCTCCTCAGCCTCAAACTCATCCAAACTGTCACATTATTTTGAAAGGAGATTTTTCTTCTTAAAGAAATTTCTATTGAACTGTTTCTTGCCTTTCCCATAGGCTGGTGACTTATTCTTAGGAATTTTGACTTCGTCAGTATCATCATCTTCTTAGAACTTTTTGGGACACCTTGCTGCAAGATGACCAACCTTTCCACATAGAAAACAGGCCAGTGGAAGTTTCCCTTTAAAATTTACTTTTCCTATTTGAAGGTTTGAGGAGAGGAATGAAATCACCTCATATGTCTCTTATTCTTCCTGAGAATCTTAAATGGTGAGCTTCTTCATGGCCTTGAATGCAACTTCTTTAGATTTCCCATTTTCCAAAGCCTCGTTATCATCGTTTCACATTTCATATGCAACCAATGTACTGTGAAAATTGTCCAATTTTAGCTCCTTTGGATCTTTATCTTATAGTACTAAAATATTTGGATTGAACCATGGTGGAATTTTCCTCAAGATGCGCTTTAAGATCTGTATGTCTTCAATGACTTCTCCCAGACCTCACATATCTTCCAAAACAACATTTACTCTGTTAAAGAATCCATCAACAGACACATTCAGGTTCATTCTTAGATCTTCATACTTGTTCCATAATACTTGCAGCTTCACTTCTCTGACCTTTGTATCTCCTTCATATATTTTCAACAAATTTTCCCACATAGCATGTGATGTTTGTCATGACATCACCTTGGTATATATAGCATTTTATAGGGCTCCTCCAAAGACATTGATTCCCTTTGCATTAGCATCCAATTCTCTTATATCAACTTCTAATAATGCACCGATATTAATATTAGCTGTGATACCATGCATTGTTGCTGTAAACACATCCATTCCCAAAGATCAGAAGTAGTGTTGCATCTAATTCTTCCATAGCTGAAAATTTTTCCCGTCGAAGATCGGAATCCCTTTATGATTAGTGACCTCCATTTGAGAGAGAAACACTAATATCAAACTTTCACTCTGATACCAATTGTTAGGTACACTAGGATAGATACCCTGAGAGGGGGGGTGAATTAGGGTATGACAGATTAAAACAATGGTCCCTTTTGATATTGTTTTACTATTAGACAAAACCCTATTCTCTCTCTTTCCTGATGGATAGTATGAATAAAACTTAAATAATTCACAGGACACATCGATTTTTACTTGGTTCACCCTCACTAGGCTACGTCCAAGGAGCATACATCGGTAGTGTGCTAGTGTACCAATTCCACTATAAGCAAACTGCTGTTTACAAGTTCGAAGTGGACTCACTATCCCTCCTAGTTTACAACCACTCACAATTTGAGAACTCACTTCTCTCTCAACTGAAGTGAGCTCACTGCTTCTTCAGAAGATCCACTCACAGTTTATATGCCTGTAGGTCTCTTCATTATCACTAATGAATGCATCCTCCACTGTATGTAGATGCTCTGTTGAAGTCCAAATTTCATCCATTGATGAATACCTCTTTACCACAGATGTTCTGGGCAATTTATAACTTTCACGCAACCCTAAGGTGACTTGTGTGCCCCTTTAACTAGTGCACAACCTCTGCCTTTGTTGCGGAAAAACCAACTTGCACACCACACTAGCGCACCAAAATTGCGCTCCACACTGCTTGTGTGGCACACTTGCACGATACACTTGCACGGTACACTTGTGCGGTACACTTGCGCGGGACACTTGCGCGATACACTTACACGAGACACTTGCGCGTCACACTTGCGCACCCCACTTGCGTGCACACTGAACTTGCACATCACTTCCACTTGCGTGTTCAGAGCTCAGATTTTCTCTAAGTGTTGAGCTCGTTAATAAATGAGGAGAGTATCCTTCTATTATAGAAATTTTGAGGAATTGCGCACCACACTTGCGTGCCATGCTTGCGCACCACACTTGCATGCCGCTTTCTTTTCTTTGTCATATTTTGATATGATGATATTAAAATATTAATTGCACTCCATACTTGCACGTCATACTTGCGTGCCACTTTAGGACTTGCACGCCACTTTTCCTTTGCCAAATTTTTGATGTTCTGAATTCAAAAAATTTATGGCTTACAACATTAGAAACCTCCTTAACACAAGGGAATAACTCCCTTTGCCAAAAACACTTTTCCCCATTCTCCAGGAAAACCCCCTTTGTCAATAGTTTTAGTCATTGAGACTCGCTTTGTCAACAAACACAACATGGAGTCCTACATTGTCAACAAACACAATCATCTCAAAAATGATTCAATGACACCTTGAGGGATTTTTTCCCAACAAGCTCAAACATGCCAAAACACTAAAACCCAAATGTGGAATAACCTTCTTCATGGGATTGAGTTGTGGGTTTAACTGCTAACAACTAATCACATATTTGAAAAAATCATAACCATATGATTCTAACTAGTATAACCATGGCATGTAAATTTAGAAAACAATTCCCGATGAAATCGGTAGGCCCCACAAGCATATTCCAAAAATCAACAAATTTTATGGATGAGTTATATAATACCCACATTAGGGTTTTATGGATCTCATCCTTCAGTATTGGCCCTTGATTTGGCTTGGATTGGAGTATATCTAAGAAAAGGTGAAAAATGCTCACATGATGATATCTAGGTTGAGAGAAAGAGTGAAGAAGAATGGCTAAAAAGGACTCGAGTACTTACCGTTGCACATCCAACATGATGAACAGAAGCCCGATCGATTGTCGGATGAAGAAGATATATTTACCCCTTTATTAGGTATTCAAAAAGCTCTAAATGGGTGAAAAGGAGGAAAATACCACTAGTTTACAAGTTGAGGAAGAATAGGGGAGTAAACCGATCATTAATGAAATTTTGGACATTTTACCCAAAATTTTATCTTGTGCATGGTTTGTAAAACCATACACAAACCATATGAGATGGTTCTACCCAAAATAACATCCTCCACATGGTTTAACCAAACCGTTCACAAGATATGCACGAGTACCTAGGAAAAAGGGGCGTTCAGATGGTTAGGCTGCACGACCATGCGCCAACCGTGCAAGGTGACTCTATCTAAAAAAACAAAATCTACATGGTTTTCTAAACCATGCGAAATTCCTGCATGGTTTACTCTAATCTGTGTGGCATGTCTGTTTTTCCCAAAAATATGGGTTCTGGGCTCTAAACTTTACCCAGAAACCCCTAAGAACTTTTCTAACACCTTAGGCATCCATATTAAGCCCAAAGTAAATATTTAAACTGATAATTAAAGGATTGAGTAAAAAACCAGGTTCTTACAATCCTTCCTCCTTAAAAGAACTCATCCCCAAGTTTACTTTCCAAGGTTGGAGAAACATTTTCTAAGAACAACTATAGCCATTGGGCATGCATGTCAGCTTCCCTCTCCCAAGTCTGGTCCTGTACCTTGCTATACTGCCATATAACTCATACTAGAGGGACATACCAGCCTCAGAGAGCCTTTGTGCTTCAGTCGATGATGCATACTCGGTAATCCTCAAAGGTATCATTGAAATCTAAATTAACTTCCTCAGGATCAAAAGTATGAGATGAGTCGACATGATATTGTGGAAGATGTGATATATGAAAGACGTCATGCATGACACGTTACCTCTGTGGTAGTAGCAACTGATAGGATACCGGCCTGACTATCTCTAGAATTTCAGAAGGCCCTACAAAACAAGGTGACAATTTCCCCTAATTTCATAACCATATATGCCCTAGCCTGGGTGATAGTCGAATAAAAACACAATCCCTGACCTCAAACTGAAGAGGTCATCGATGGTGATCTACATATTATTTTTGTTTAGACTGATTATTAGTCATACACTTTATAATCAGCTGAACTTGCTCTAAACTCTCCTGAATGATATGAGGAAATAGTAGGGCCGCCTCACCTACCTCTATCTAGAACAAGGATGAACAACATGTCCTACCATATATGGCCTCAAAAGGATCCATATGAATTTTATCCTGAAATCTATTATTATAGGAAAACTCGATGAGAGGGATATGCTTCTCCCAAGAACCACCAAAATCAAGGACACATGCTTGAAGAAAATCCTCTAGAACCTTTATTGTCTATTCTAATTATCCATCAGTCTATGGGTGAAAAGTTGTGCTTCGAACCACCTATGTTACCATAGCCTTTTGAAATCCCTGCCAGAAATGTGAAGTGAAATGAGCATCCCTATTTGAAATGATAGTATGTGGGAACCCATGTAGTTATATAATCTCACAGACATACAGTCATCCTAGTTCATCAACTGAGAAATTATCCCAAATATGAATAAAATGGGATAATTTATTTAGTCGGTCAATGACTACCCAGATAACATCGCTACCCCTTGGAGACCTAGGTAATATGACTAAGAAATCCATAGAAACATCTTCCCATTTCTATTCTGGGACTGTAAGTGGATGTAACAAGCCTGTAGGTCTCTAGTGCTCTACCTTCACCCACTAAAAAGTGGAACACCTTGTGATAAAGCTTTATATTTGACATTTCATCCCAAGCCACCAATACTGGCATTGCATATCTTAATAAATATTTGAGATGCTTGGATGAAATTCCCACTGAGAAGCATGAGAATCCTTCATTAACTCCTCTCTCATATATGTAGGAACCCAGGTATTCCCATGTAGGCATAGAACATCATCTCTATCCAAAGACCAATCTATAGGTGGGTTACCTCTTGATATACTCTCATGGAGAACCAAGCCTTAAGGATCTGGAAAATACCTACTCTTCACCTTTTCATGGAGTGAATAGGTAACTGTAAAGGATGAGCGGTAAGAATTCTCATGAATGTCATGAAACTCCAAATGAAGTTTAGAAAATAGGTATATTAACTTCCATTCATCAATGGATTCCTGTACGGACTGTGCTTAAGTTTTTAGACTCAATGCATCTATAACCACATTGCCTTTCCCATGCATATAGGCAAGATCAAAATCAAAGTACTATAGATATTCGACCCATATCTGCTGTATGATGTCCAAGTCGCACTGAGAAAAGATATATTTGAGGCTCTTGTGGTCATTTTACAACAAAAAGAACTCACCTAACAAATAATGTCTCCAAAAACATAAGGAATGGACAACTACTACTAGATCAAGGTCTTGCGTTGCATAATGTCTCTCATGAGGCCTCAAATTCCAAGATCCGTATTCAAAAACTTTGTGTTCTTGCATTATTAATTCACCTAGGTAAATGACTGATGCTTCAAATAAGACAATATAACCTATACCTAGCTTGGGAATAATTAGAATAGGTGCTGATACAAGCCTCCATTTCAGCTCCTAAAATAATTTCTAACATGCTTCTAACCATGTGAACTTGACACCCTTCTTTGTAAGACCAGTAATAGGTGAATCAAGATTTGAGAAGTCTTGTATAAAATGCCTATAATTTACAACCATCCCCAAGAAACTTTATATATCAAACACATTCTTGGGATTTTCCCAGGAAACTACAACACTAACCTTTTCAGGGTCAACAAATACTCATGATTCTGTGATAATATGACCCGAGAAGTGTACTTTGTCGATATAAAAGTGTAACTTAGCAATCTTGGTGTAAAGATGGTGCTCTATTAGTGTACTTAGAATGATATAAAGATGTTTAGAATGTTCTATACGAGTGAAATAATACAACAAGATGTCATCCACAAATACCATGACAAAAGAGTCTAAATAGGGGTGGAAAACCCTATTAATCAAATCCATGAAAATAGAAGGTGCGTTCATAAGACTGAAAAACATAACAAGGTATTTATATAGATCATACCTGCTACAAAAATCTGTATGAGGTATGTCTAATGGTCTAACTCGCACCTGATGATTACTTGACCTCAAGTTGATTTTAGAGAAGACCTTTTCTCCCTAGAGATGGTCAAAGAGATCATCTATTCGAGGAAGTGGATATTAGTTCCTAACCATAAGCTGGTTCAAACTTCTATAATCCATGAATAGACATAAGGTTCCATCTAACTTCTTGGAAAAAAGCACGGGAAAAACCCAAGAGGATGTATTGGGCCATACAAAACCTTTGGCCTCTAAATCCTCTAACTACTACTTGAGATCCTAAAGTTATATAGTTTCCATCCTATACAGAGGAATGGACATTGGATATGATCCTAGAACAAGATCAATTGTGAACTCTACCTCTCTCTTCAGAGGTAATCTAGGAAAATCATTGGGAAATGAATCCTTGAAATGATCCACTACTATAGGGATTTTTTTTAAACCATGATCCTCCATGAAAATATTTAAAATATGGGCAGTTACTCCACCTAGCCCATGATGCTCTAGTCCAGCTCTACCAGTTTGGACATCCCACTCACCCTTAAGTAGATAACTACTTCCCTATGGTGATGTAAAAGATACCCTACAATGATATCAGTCTAAAAAATCTTGAGAGTGAACCAAACAATCCATTCCAAGAATGAAATCGAAGCCCATCATCTTGAGGAAAAATAGGTTCCATAAGAAAGGGTAACTACATAACTCAAGGGGATAGTCCTTGAACTAGAGTATTCCCTTTGTCTATACCCCTAATAGTGTATCTAGGCTCATTACACCATAGTAGTACTATATCTCTATCCTGAGACTTTACATGATAGATATAGAGATAAAAGATTTTGAAGCACCTGTATCAAATAAAGAAGATACTATTGCAGAGGCTACTAGAATAATACCACTTACTATAGATGGTCCTAAAACCTGATCCTTGGGTATTGGTTATAGTGCATGAAACTGTCCTGATGCATGACCTTATGCAACAGATGGACTACCACAATCAAAACTGCTTTGTTGGCATTGTTGGTGATCAGGGGTCTGACTACCATGGCCACAACCTCCTCCTCAGTCAGACCTGCTAGTGATATTCCAACTCCCCACCTGATGCAACATAAAAGAACTTGGTTCTGAAGGTGTAGCTAGTGTAGATCCATTTCCACTCGAAGCTGGTGGAAAGGTCCTATAGAAACACTGAAGATGCCTCATACAGCCACATGACCGGCACTCCACATGGTCTCTTTCACATTGGGTCTTCTTATTCCCAAGTCTTCCACACTTATGATACACCAAAGAGCTATCAATCTGGATACTATGGCTACCACTTCCCTAACGAGAAACCTTGAGGGAACGTTTCCTGCCATCGAAAGAACTACTGGCCTAACACAGAAATGATCCTTTAAACCCAGTACTCATTCCATACCTTAGGTTATGCTCAGTGACAAGGGCCTAATAAACTATTGTAGAAAAGGTAGGCAGGCTAAAGACATTCATCTGAGTTTGGATAGCGTACTAAATCCAATCCTCAAAACGTCTAGCATGCGAAAGCTCATCACCAGATAGAAGTGGTGAAAAGTGCTATAAACTAGTGAAACGTGCTGAATATTCCATAACTAACATATAACCCCGCTCAAGATGCATGAACTCTCTAGATCTGTCATCTCTTAGTGACTGAGGAAAGAATTGATCATATAAGACAGTCTGGAAATCAACCCATAACATGCCCTAATGATGACCGTCCGGGGTAACCACATCACACTAACGTTTGGATGAATCCTGAAGCATTTTTTTAGCAACATGATGCTCAAAGATAGACAACATGGCCTATAGACAAGACTCAACACCCTGAGAATCACCATCCCCTGAAAATGTAGGAGGATGTTGCTGCTAGAACTCATGTGTAAGATTAACCATCATGGGTTCAAGACATGGAGCACCGTGCATGGACTACATCAGATGTAGAAAACTATCAAAAACTTGGGAATTAGTGCCTAGATTAGGTACAATAGGTGGTACCTCAAGTGGAACTCCTAGAGGTAAGACTAGCGGATCAGGCCCGACCACGTCTGGAACATGATCGTCACCACCTTTTTGGTGAATGACATGAGGAATTCATGGTGGTATTGGTCTATAATTTTCAAGCACACAACTTAGAACAAGATTAAAAGAATAATATAGCATCACTAACAGAAGTTGAACATAAGAAAAATCACTACCCAATGCATACTACCCCAAACTACCTTCTTAGATGACCAAGTATTGGTAAGTTCTCAAGTATAAGTTTCATTTCACTTTTCATTTAATTTCCATTTTCATTCCTTTACCTTTCATAAATGTGGAAAGGTGGTATAAGGATGTGTAACCAATTAATTTTAGATTTAATGATTCACCTTATAATGGATAGCCATTTTTTATGAATCAGTGCCCATACACCTATCACTAGAAACAAAACCCATTTATTTATAGCATAATGGATCAACTCGATAAATTACTCATCCCAACCCATGAGGGACCATAGAACTCATGAATTGAGATTGAAAATCACTCAATCACAACCAATAGTAATACATGTACAAGAAACTATCACAACATCACTCAATAATCACAATCATATCAAGTATTACAAAGAAGTGAAATGCACCTATATGTAATGGAAATATGCATGGCATGTGAATTCTATGTGCCTATAATGATGCATGTAATAATGATCCTTTCCCTCATATCATTGGTACAAGGATGAAATAAAATACCCAAATAAAGAAAAAACCAACTACCCCACACAACATGTGCATCACCCAACAGTGAAATAATATCAACTATAATAGAAAAAAGTAGAACAATAATTATAATTTAGGAAACTTGGTTTTTACCCCGAACATGGGTTCGTGACACCCAAGCACAACTTATGACCAAGTCCCAAGCATTCCTATTCTCCAATCTATTATCTCCAAATAATAAGGCAATAAAAGAAAACTTATCTGATACCACTTTGTGACGTCCCAGACCTAGATGCCACTTAAGGGGTGCCTTGAGCCTAGTGGGCCACATAGCCTCAAGTGTATCTCCCCAAATTCCAGAGGCTACCAACTCATAGTGAGGGACTGAGGTGTGTCTTTGGGGATAATACACCCTCATTACCAAAGTGTAGCACAATTTAAGGATATAAATAGTAGTAAACAGTGAAAGAAATATAAATAAATAGTAGAAGAAAACTGATGTAATAGATAAACGAGAATAACAATAACTATATCAACTAGAGAAATGATGATGTAATGTCATGTCACTATAAAACTAGAAAACATGGATACAAGACAATAAGAATAACATTTTCCACAAAGTAAAATAAAACAAGACTACTCAAAGGGGTAAGAGTGTAATACAATGATATCTGGTGAGGGAGTTCCAAGGTAATAACCAAGGTAACATAGATCTCACAGAATGATAACTTAGTAGTATCTGAGTCTAGCAAAGGGTTAATAGTGTAATACAATGAGAATAATCCAATTAATTCCACAATAAGGAACCTACCGAGTCTAAGGTGATCAACCAAGGTAAAACAAGGATAAGAAAGGATAGGGCCCTATGGGATTTTACCATGACACATACTAGTCAATGATGTAACCAAGGAGTGTATCCAAGGTATCATGTAATAATATAAAGGACCCTATGGTAGTATAACAGGCATACAAGGAATAGAAAAGAACCATAGTCTAGGTGGGTGTCAACCTAAGAAAACCACATCCTTGAATTGGAATGGGGTTCCTAAGTCGCAAGGTATTATCCTCTCAAAGTCCAAGGTGTGCTCAAGTCAGTCCATTCCTATTTGATATTATAATAATGTAATCATTCATTTGGTTCAAGATTGGTCTTCCATTAGTGTGGATATTCCAAGTAGTGTTGAAACCATTTAATAAATTATTGATTGACCATTAATGAATATTCAATTATTTTGGTTCACTCTAATACCTTCCATCGATCTGGAAAGGGGTGCTACAGACATGTAACTTTTATTCAATCTCATTTGATAAGGCAAAGCTATATACTTGGTATACTTTCCATTTCACATTTCACATTTAATAATCAATTTTAAGAACTTACCTTAGGAAGTTCAAGTGGTGATCATACATCGTACATTCCATTATACAATTCTTATTAATAACAAGCCATTTATTATAAGAAGGATCACCTTTAGGAAGTTCAAATGAAGGCACACTCTAACGGTGGCTCAAATGTTCCAAAACACTAAAATCCAAATGTGGAATAACCTTCTAAATGGGGGTAGATTGAGTTGTGGGTGTAACATCTAACAACTAATCACATATTTGGAAATAGAATAACTATATGATTCTAACAAGTATAACCATGGAATGTAAATTTAATAAATGGCTCCCGATGAAATTGACATGCCCTAAACGCATATTCTAAAATCAATGAACTTTAGCGATGAGTTATAGATTACCCACCTTAGGATTTTATGACTCTCCTCCTTTGGTATTGAACCTTTATTTGGCTCGGATCGGAGTAGATCTAAGAAAATATTTTGAATTCTCACATGATGATATCTAGGTTGAGAGAAAGAGAGAAGAACAACTAAAAAAGACTCGAGTACTTACTGTTGCACATCTAACGTGATGAACGGAAGCCCGACTGGTTTCCAGATGAAGAAGATCTATTGATCCATTGAATAGGTATTCAAAAAGCTCCAAATGGGTGAAAAAGGAGGAAAATCTCACTGGTTTATGAGTTGGGGAAGAAAAAGAGATTAAATAGATCAGTAAGGGAATTTTGGACATTTTACCTAAAATTTTAGCATATGCACAGTTTATCCACATGGTTTTTTAAACCATGAAAAAATTATGTTAGATGGTTCTACCTGAAATAACATTCTATGAATGGTTTGATCAAACCATACGCAAGCCATGCATGAGTACCTGGAAAAAAGGGGCGTTCGCATGGCTGTGTGCCAACCGTGCTAGGTGGATCTGTTTGAATAAAACACAATCTGTACGGTTTTCCAAACCGTGTAGAATTCCTGCACGGTTTACTCTAAACCATGTTCCAAGATTATTTTTCCCCAAAAGATGGGTTCCAGGCTATGAAATTTCCCTAAACACACCTAAGACCTTTTCTAACTCCTTAAGCATCTATATAAGTTCCAATGTAAAGATTTAGACAGAAAATTAAAGGATCCATACCTGAGTGAAAAATCGGGTTCTTACAGGGACACACTAGGTATGGTGAAACCCTTCTCTAGAAGGTCCTCCAACTATAACCAAAGCTCTCAGAGATTAGTGGGGGCCATAAGACATACCGTAGAAGATATCATAGTGGTTCCGGGGTGAAAGTCAATTCAAAACTTCATCTCCCACCTCAATGGTAGTCTCAGAAGGTCCTCAGGGACTACATCTATATAATCCTCCACAACTGAAGGAATCTAGATACCTGAAGAGCCTTTTTCACCAAGGGATATACTCACCAACTGATGGGTGAATGGATGCAGATTCCTGCTCATAGAACCCACTCATCCTTCCATGAGATCTCTCTTTCCAGAAAAGGAGAATCTCATCCCATCAGCACATAGGCATCTAAGTTGTCTGTGGTGATAGTCCATCTAGGATCAAACCATGGATATCCAATCCATACCCAATATAATTTCATAGGTTTCTATTGTGATTACCAAAAGGTCCCACATAAACCTATCTCTGCCAAGTGATATCTCACTCTACCAATAAAAAACAGATACAGAAGAAGTGTTCCCTATAGGAATCTCAAGACAAAGCTGTTGGGTTAACACCTCAACTGGGAGCTCTAACACTTGAATAAGGAGTATAGACATAAATTAATGAATGGAACCCATGTCTATAAATACTAAATCAAGATTAGAATAAACATATATCGTACCTCTAATCATCTTGTACACTGTGGGATCATAAAACTCCAAAGTCTGTAGCTGTCCGCATCGCCATCTACCATCTCTCTGAGTCTGAAATGGAATACATCGTGGTGGTAGTGGAAGGATCTCATAGCATCATCCAACACCCATATCTCCTCCTACTCCTATAATAGATCCACCTCCCTAGATACCACCCTTTTGTCTCTTAGGAGATCATTGACCACAACGCTGCCTCTGCCGTGGCGGTCCGTCAGCTATATGCCTGTACTTATTATCATGTATGATTAGGAAGTATTGTGCTATGTGAACTCACCCATCATAAGTAAAAAAAACACTCTCTAAACTACCCTGCTACTCTGCATTGTCCTTGACTATGTGCTTGAGTCTGATCATGGGGAGGTCTCCTGCACTGAGATCCTAGCGCTTGGCATCTACAAGCTACTATAGATGACTCATCCTTATGATGCCCACTAATAGATTTAACTATCTAGCATCCCTATTCTAGAAATATCTCTGTCACTTGTGCCCACTCCCGCACCCCGTCATAGGTGGGTATGCACAAGGGCACCACACTAGAACTAATCTCTCTACGGAGCCCCTACTCAAACTTCCATTCTTGGAAGTATCCATCTTAGACCATGTCAAGGGAGTACCGTGCAATGTCTTTGAACCTCTCTACATACTAAGATACCATCATACCTCCTTAATGAAACTACATAAGCTCCTAAATCCAAAATGAGTGTAAATAGGAGGGGTTGAACTAGTCAAGAAATAGCTTATAGAAGTCAGACCATGAGAGTGTTGACTCATTGTGTATCTGCATAAAAATGCTGCACCAGTGCACAACTGATCTGTGAAAAATGCTAGCTTCCAGTGTGACCACCTAATCTGTTAGTGTTGGGACAAGCCTAGAGATATGGAACACTAGATCTAGCCAATCATCTACTGCCTAAGGATCTGGCTCACCATGGAACCTTAGTGGTATTTGGTGCTGGAACTCGGGGAGCGTACTCAGCCTACACGCATCCTCAGCCTACTTTGTTGGTATGATCTCCTGCTCAATAGGTGGAGGTTCTACTACATGAACACCCAGAGGAAGGGGCTTGTGGGATTGACCCTAAACTGAGGCCTCATTGCTCATTGGATCATTTTCATGATCTTGAACTGGTATCTTGGATGGCTGTCATCATAGAGGAATCATGATATTTATCAATATATACCATAGTTAGATGAGAATATATATATATATAACAATAAAAATGGGTAGTTGACTCAAGAATTACAGTCAAAGACTCAATCCTATATGATTCATGTACCATTTATCCCTGCAACAGATTTCTTGGTATGCTGAGTCAAAAAGTAGGTATTCAAGGTCCTGGTGAATGGATACATTGGCTACTCACACCATCACTAGATTCCCTAGCATGAGAGATGCACTCGAGTGAATTTAACACTCTTTCCCTAAATCCCGACCAATTCCTCATATGGGGACCAGTTCAAACAACATACCAAGGAATGAACTACTATGATACCAATATATCACAACCTGACCCAAGCTGAGGCTCGATATGCAAATATCCCAAGCCCACCTCCATAGGCCAGGGGGTGGAGACCAACACTGAAGGCATATCTAACATGGAGAGGCCTTTTCCTAAACACAAACACACACACACACAACCACAACAATTCATAAGTGTAGAGGTAATGAGTAAAATATGAAACATAGATAGAAAGTAAACCATGTATGCATAATCACTAGGGTGCATAGAAGTACGATAGTGAAAACTGAAAATTAAGGAGTAAAACACACAACAAACAAGAAATACATCCCAACCAAAAAAACTAAAAAAGAAAAATGTAGAGAGAGTGCTACTATGGATCTCCAAGCTACGAAGACCATACATGGTCCAAAGTACCAGGTATCCCTAAGCTTCTCCAAAGTCACCACCGACCTATCCTTTGTCTACATAAGACACAAAATTTGTGGGAAAATCCCATGTAGGGGCGAGTGTATACATACCCAGTAAGACACCCCGGAAGATAAAGGGGGAGTAGTAAGATATAAAATAGGAATAGAAATATAGTACATAATACAAGGTATAATAAGATAAAATATCTAAACCCAAACCAAGAGCAAGTGACCTCATCCAAGCACAAGGAGATCAACATGGTGAGTAGATGAACTACCCGTTGAGTTTTTACCACCTAATCTATAGAGTAAACTCATCCAACCACAAGAAGCTAAACAAAAAAAGAATTTGGAATACCCCATATGTCTTCAAATACCATGGAAAGAGATTAACCAAATCCTAGGTGTGGATAAAAAATAAATAAATAAATGCTTAGTCAAAATAATCCCAAATGAGAGAGTAAGGGGATCTCCATATCACAGCTTAGCCAAGGAAGAAGATTTACCAATAGTTCCAAAAGTCTATCAATGATTCCCAATATCTCACGTGTCTACTCATATGTAACCATCCAAGTCAAACCACACCTCTTAATTGTGTCTCACATTAGAGGGAACACAAACTTGAAGTAGAGGACCCATGCCTCTTGAGTTAGGGGGGTTACACTCTATAAGTATCCAAAGAGGACCCACGACCTTGCCAATGGGGGGGGGGGTCCAATCTACTGTCATAAGGACCCATGTCCCATGCTGATAGGGGGTTCTACATGGTAAGGCCATTCCCAAGATTATGGGGGGGTGGGTGTCCACTCTAAAGGCTGAGGACCCGTGCCCTGGTGTGATAGGAGGGTTCCACTATGGCCATCAAGGACCCGCGCCCTATCCGATGGGTGGGGTTCCACTCAGAAGATGAGGACCCACACCCTGGTGTGATAGGGGGTTCCAATATAGTTATCTAGGACCCACTCCCTATTAAATACAGGGGTTACACTTAGTAAGGTAACTGTAGAGGACTCGCGCTGATGTTGATGGGGGGTTCTGCTCTATAAGAAGCCTATAGTGATCCTCTGCTGGATCATTGCCATTATCAGGCATCACCTCAATAAGATCTGTGCCTATAAGATTTCACAACTTATCTCTAAGGAAATAATGGAGGTCACCATCACATTCTTCATGTAAAAATACTCAGGATAGGATACTCACAAGCCATAATCCGAGTCCAACCAAAGGAAATATAGAACCTTGAATTTTCCTAAAATGCGAACTAGGGGTACAAAACATATGAGGGGAACCACAAAATGTGTGGTCATGCTCCACCACCTGTCCATTTCCTTGGAAAGAACATGAATCCTGACCATGTAGGAGTACACGTTGTGTAGGTGGACTACATGGCGTATCCAAGCTACCCACAACCAGGCTACGTCCTTCTAGCTGTGTTTGTATACTAGACCCCATGTCCATGTACTTTGGTACATGGCTTGTTGCCTCACATGAGGTGCCACCCATTTGATCTGAACATGTAATTCCAAACTCTATCCCACCCATGTGATCCACTAAATGATTCACCCATATGGGTAATGGGTACACAATTTGTAGGAGGGATACAAACCAACCCATCCTTATGATTTCCTAAAACCCTAGCCACCACACTCAAGGGACTACAGAAAGTGTGTTCATCCTTGTACATAGAGTGTAGTAGAGTTTTTTCATAGAAATATAGATCCATGATTTGTGCCTTGAATCTGGTCTTCTGACTTTGATTTCATCCCTATCTCTAACTGAAATTTATGAATCTAGTCGTGGATCATGGTTTCCAGCCGACATTTAGTTGAAATCAGTCTCCATTGTTCGTCAGAGGTCTATCAAATATCCTAAATTCCACCATAACTTAATTAAAAAAATTTATTCACTAATCATCAAAATGACCATCCTTTTCCCGCAACGATCCCAAATCTATGCTTGATTCATCAATCCGCTCCTCACACTTGATTCCATCACAATTATGGGGGTTTTATCAGGCTCGTTACCACCCAACAATGATGAACCGATACATCAGGTTCATATCGGTGAAGAACATGAAGAAACAAAGGGATAAAGGCACCAAAACAAAGTTTTAACCATTTTTATTCTAGCGTTCTTGGCCAACGATCAAGAATGGTGATAACAGGGTTAGAAACCAATTGAATAAATCAATTTAATTGGTACATTGGAGCATTATTAGGCCACAGTTGGCATATATCCAAGAATAATGATTGATATTCTCAACCAATTTAATCAAAGAAGGCATAAAACAAAAATTTATGATTCCTACATGGATATTGGATTGTTCTTTGTCTAAGAACGTGATCGACAATGATTTAGAGGAGTTGTTGCATTCGCTGCGTGTAAATCAACCCAAATCCGGCATTTCTTCATCATTTGAGGTGATATTACAATGGAAGGAGGAAGTAAAGATCTATAATTCTCCCAGGTTTTATAAAAATAACCCTAGATAATTCTCTATGGAATTATAGATATATAAATTTCATTGAGTTGTAAAATTGATTAATCAATTTTATTATCATATTTCTGATCCCAACTTCTGTTTAATATTTATACCATTTTATTTAAGAATTTTTTTTATACGCAATATAAAAAATATTTAATATTTTTATAAAATTAATTTCAAGAACACTGGGGCTCAAAATCACATTCTGTATCAGCACCTAGCTTTGGAAATATATATAGAAATATTTCAAAGTCTTATAAGGTAAAATATGGGTCTCTACACTACTACAATATTCATGATGTAGATTGAGAAAGGTACTATCTTCATGAATATACAAAGGATGGATATAGAAATCACAATGGAAGGGAATACATCCTAAATTTACCAAATTATTTCCCAACCACTTATCCAAGATAAGATCAAGGAGGCATAAATGGATGATCTAGAGATTCAAAATAAGGCGAAATAAGTAAATTAAGGTAAACTTCATGAGTTCTATATTGATTAAGATTGTGTCATTCAATTTGGAACTAGACTTTATGTTCCTTCATTACCTAAGATAAATAATTTGATATTGGATAATTTACATAATTCATCTTTCTCCATCCATATTGGAAGTAATAATATTTACCATGATATTTGTGAGCACTTATGGTGGGAAAACATGATGTAAGAGACCTCTGAGTACATCTCAAAGTGCTTGGTATGTTTGTTGGAGTTGGTACCTTATAACCAACTTCTTTTCACTTTATAATAAACATGTATTCATTGTTTTTAATGCTAATCAAATATTTATCACATAATGATTGTTCTTATGCATGACATTTTATGTGATAATTTACTAAGAGAAGTTGTCACACTAAAAGGTCATAGCAGTTCGCCGCTATGATGAGAACCTAGAAGTGCTACGACACTATTTTTGAATATATGTTCTATAGCTAGATGATATCATTTTAGGGAAACAAATGATACAATCTATCAGGGGTGGAGACTCATAGGACTTTGAGTCACCTTATCATGGTGTACTCCCTTGGTAATATCCAATAGGATATTATGAGAATGAGACCCGCCAATAGAAAATCCATATTTATATGTGTCATTAAATATTCTTATCTATGAACGTGTGTATTGGTCCTTAGAATTTAAGATTATTGTTAATTAACATTATGAGTCATGTAATTTGATTTATTGATGAAAACTGTGATGAGATATTCTCGAAGTGAGGTAAGATACATTGGGCACATCAGGAGTAATATTGTATTAATGAATAAAACGAGAAAGGATTTATCCCTTATGTTCATTAACAAAAGTTAATATCTCAATCCATTTGATGGAAATTATATATCCTAAATAAATCCATGTCCATTGTGTTCTATAACAATCTTCTATTTCCAAAAAGTCAAAGAAAGAGATAATAGAGCATATAGGTTGATGGCACTGGCATGCAACCTGCTTGATTTGAGATATTGTGATAAAGGGGTTATATTTCATAGTAAGCATCTGTATGAGGTGACATGTCATTTCAAAATCAAATTATTTCTCTATGAGTACCTTGTCGTGTTTCTATATTATAACCTTGGACTTTAAGATTCTTCACCTATTGTAATTGAGAAAGATGCATAGGGTGTCAGAGACTAAGTGTATCCAGAATCCTAGTTGAGTAATATGTTATTATTTATTATTTAACAGGTTGAATAACTATTATTCCCATAAATGGTTTAATAATTATTCATATATTCTTGATCGCATATAAATATATTTTTAGTACATATAATATTTATTTATTTATTGGAAAATAATGTAGTGATATTTATTTAATAAATAAATAGTCATTATTCAAGGTCTAATAAATATTATAGAGGAATGAAAGATTGAGTTTTTAGGTCTAGTGAGTGATAATAAATATTGAATATTATTTGATTAAATAATATTTAATTATAATTCTCAAGTTAAGAACATGTCTAGAAATAATGATATTATTATTATTATTTGACATGGGGTTTCTATAGGATTAAATAAATAATTAATATAACTTGTGCAATTATTTTATTTTAACCCTAGAGATTTATAAACCCAGTTATGTTATTTTCTCATTAAGCCAATTCATTTTTTATTGGTTGTGAACAATGGTCTTGGAGAATCTTCTTAAGCCTAGAGATATCCCTTATATAATAATTCTCCCAAGAATAGAGAGAAATCCCCTCCACCAGATCATGGAGAATTCTTTGGAAGCGGTTCTCAAAGTGATCAAAGGTAGATGCCACAAGCATAAGTTTCTACGTGATTACACTTGGATATTTGTTTGGTGATGTCTGGATATTCAAGAAACACACATGGTTCACCACTAGAGGAAATCTAAAATTGGTGTCTAAAATGAAACGATGGTGGACCACCGATCCATCATCATATTCATCAAAAAATAAATAATTCTAACAATGGTAATTATTTATTTACTTAAATTAATTATAAATAATATGTAATGATCCTATTTCTCAATTTCATTTAAATTATTTATTGTCTATTTCTTTGAATCAATTCCATGAATCACAAAATTCATTTTCATATAGATCTCATATTGATCATCGATTATGGAAAAAATAAAAGTTGGGCACCACCCATCACACACTTCCACTACACCCAGAACCTACAAGGTCAATAAGTTAAATAAGATATACAAAAGTATAAGGTGACAATGCAACCATTTTCCATACCAACATGTAAATGGGAAAACATCACCATTTAATTTTTCACCAGTAACCTAAATATATCCAAATGAAGCAATTCAATATTTGTTGTGGTGGATCGACTCACTAAGATTTCCCAATTTATAACTATTCAACAATATTTCTCACTTGAACAAATTTCCAAGATATACAAAAAGGAAGTGGTGAGGATACATGGGGAACCACTTTCAATAGTATATGATCATGATTTAAGGTTCAGTTCTAAATTCTAGACAAGTCTTCAATATGCTCTGAATACTAAAATAAATTTCAGCAAGACCTAACACCCCCAAAATGATGGAAAATATGAAAGGAAAATTCAAACACTCAAGGACATGATGAGATCTTACTCAGTGGAATTAAAATGTGGATGGGATCAATATCTCACATTAGTTTAGTTCTAATACAACAAAAATTTCCACTCAAGTATTCAAATGGATCAATATAAAAATTTGTATGGGAAGCAATGTAGAAATTTTACTCATTGGGATGAAGTGGGAGAAAAAAAATCTACTTGGACCTGATGTAGTGGAAGAGATGATAGAGAAGGTTCAATCCATCCAAAAACATATAAAATTTGTTCAGAGTCAGAGAAATAGCTATACTAACAACCATTGAAGGGGCTTGGAGTTTGAAGTTAGAGATAATGTATTCATTTGAATATCACCATAAAAGAGTGTCAAACAGTTTGGAAAGAGAGGGAAACTTAGCCGTAGATACATTGGACCCTTTGAGATCCTTGATCCCATAAAAGTAGTATCCTATCATCTTGAACTTCTGCAAAATATATCTCAAGTTCATGATGTGTTCCATGTATTTATCTTGAAAAAGTACATACCTGATCCATCGAATGTATTGAATCCAAAGGTGATACAACTGGATAATGGCCTCCTGCATAAGGAGTAACCAATGAATATCTTGGAATATAGAGACAATATTCTAGGAAATAAGATAACTCTCCTTGTCAAAGTATTATAGAAGAACCATAAATATGAAGAGGTGATGTGGGAACCAAAGGAAACAACGAAATAGAAGTACCCTCACCTATTCTCAACTGAGAATATGAGTTAAAATTTATAAATGGGGGAATAATTTAACAAACCATAGTTTATAAATGATATTTATTTCTTGAAATAAACTCATGTTATATTATATTATATAGTACTATACACACACAACACATAAAGAAACCGACAATAATTTATTTCATTAATAGAGGTCGTTACATTAATAAAAAACTAAACCCATGTAAAATCTAAAAATTACAAGGGGATAAAAAATATTATATAGAAAAATTATAATGGGAAAATATAGATCACTCTAATCTTATAGAATCATCACCCCCATGAATAACACCATGGAAAAGAAACAAAATATTAGTAAACCAATCTATATTTTAGAATAGGAAAATATATAAAATTGTGAGGAATTGTATTTAATGTTGAATAAAGAAATTAATTATTATTTATAAGTGGTAATATAACCATTGTATTAATAATATAAGTGCTAGGAATAGTAACCTAACCATTTAGAACAATAACATGATAATTGAGAATAGTAACAAGATCGATGGAATAGTAATCTATCCTCACATTAATAAAATTTAATATTAATAACATTTATCATGAGTAATTTAATTAAATTTAAGTATTATAATGATTTAAAATAGATATCATAATTAAAAACTCAAAGAAAATATAAACACATTTTTAATAAACTGTATTTTAAGGTATTTTGTAAAAATAATATTTTTTATATTAAAAATTAAAATTACCTATGATAGAATATTATCTTGATAAAATTAATGTCATTTTTTAAATCTTCATGTCTAAATTCTTTAAGGGTGATTTTTTGAGAATTTTTTTGAAATACTTCAATTTTATACATGAATAGTATAAATACTATTTCTCAAATACTGCATGTTTTATGATATAATAATAATGAATTAAAAATAATAAATTGTTTATTTTGGACCAAAATAAATTTAATAAGATGCATGGTTCATTTAAAAACAATAAACTTAATTTCAAATCATTTTCCAAAGTCTGAAGTCAAAAGTGTTATTCTAAAATAACAATTTTTCCTTTTCTCCACTTTCCTTTTTAATAAACTATTGAATTCAAATTATAAATGGGTTATAGTCCTAAACCCATTTTATTTTATTTATATATGATTTATAGTGTTAAGAAATTAACTATTAAAAGTTTTTCCTTTGATATAGTGTTTTATTTAATATTTTATTATAAGCCCCCTCCTCAAGTATAAATAACTCCTCTCTCTCCCATAGAAAACCACTCCTCCCTCACTTACCAAAGCCAAAAATCTAGAAAAATATTCTCTCTCAATAACATTATAATTCTTAGATATATTCTAGATTAATAAAATTCCAATATTTCATGAATTTATGGCCTGTAGAAAAGGAACCACTTCAAGAAAGTGGTAATATCCTTTCGTCCTTTTTTTACTTTCCTTTTAAAATTATATATACTCCTTATATTTTCTAATTAAAACCTTATTAAAAAATGATAAAGTATTTTAAAATTATATTTATAATGTTAATATACTATAAAAATATTATTTTTAATATATCATATATTATACATATCGTGTGTCCTCTTCTGACAATATCCCACTAACGGTCATTTAATAACCAATGAGGACATTGACAATTATTTCCTTATCACCAACCTTATTAATGGTTATAATAAATTATTTATTATATATAAATATATAAATATATATATTTTATACTTTTTTAATTAATTATACTTATTTTTAAACAACCTTGAACAAAATAGTGAAATCGAAGCAAAATGGGAAATTTTTAAGGAAAACATGATATAGAAATATTTCCACTTTAATGAAGATAATTAAGAAATATAATCCAATTATTATAATTTATAAATAGTTTTAAATATGAAAATAATTCACTTATGTTTCCATGTTTTAGTAAACCAAAGTTTATTATTTTGGAGACGGAAAAGAGACAAAATGAAGTCGGATTTAAAGGAGAATTCTCTAACCCAACTTCATGTTTGGATTTTCTTATCATTCACACTATTTTCAGTTTAGATATACCTATTAAATCCTTAATATATTATTCAACTATTCTTTCCCTTTTCTTTTTTGGTATATATGTGAGTCTACCCTTTTAATTTTTTTTAATCCATTTAAAAAGTTTTTTTAAAAATAATTCAACTTCTAGAACATATATTTGATGCCTCTTAAGTTGTTTCTTATCCACTAAATAATGATGATGTTTTATTCCAAAATATGATTTACTTTATTAATTTAAAAACCCCAAAATAGTTTTTTCTTAAAATATGATTTATGAAATTCTTATTAAATCCATCCCCTTTCAAGGGTTTATGACTATGATTGTTAGACATTGAATGTGGCATGCATGATTATGAGCATTTTTTGACGTGATAGGTGGGCCTCAAATCATTTAATTCTCTAATTAATTGGATAATGTGATATATCTCATGAGATAATGTGTATTATGCATGAACATGATTCTATCTTTTTTTACATTCATGATGTTACGATTTATGCTCATATGTTATGTGTGAACATGATGCCAACTTTATTCACAACTATGTATGATATTTGACCACTATGTTATGATGTTTCATTATTATGAATATTATATATTATATACCTTTATCAAAGGTTTACCTCATTATTATTTTTATGATTATATTCTTATAATATTATGATTTTGATTATTCTCACCCATGTACTATTAATTAATGTCCCTTATTCATCCTATTACTAGGATTTTAACTCACCCCTTTCTTTAATGTATATCCTTATATGATTACATTTAATCAGGATATCATGAGAGATTTATAAGGATAAATAATAATACTTTAATTTTTTTACTTTTATTTTGTACAAGTGTTGTATGAGCCTAATTTCCCAAGACACTAAACCTTTGGATCTTGGATTGTATCACTATTATTTTGTTTATTTTAAAAATAATGTAATAACCATGTAAGAAAAAGTCGGGTCTCTATACCACCCATGTTAAGTTTCTTCTTGAATACCCATTTTCAAACAATGGGATTTATATCCACTATAAGATCTACCAAAATATAGACATGATATTTACATGGAATGCATCTTATAATTCATGTCTTCTTACACCATACAAATTTTGAAATGATTAGTACCTCATTGAAGAAAACAAGACCATCATTGTTAACTAATAATTAGTTACCATACTTGGTGAGTATAAGACCATATCTTTCTAGTTCTATAACCCCTTTGGTGATCATATGTAGTACTCGTTCCCTATAATAACGTCTTCCATGGGGATTTGTGGAATTTATTCTTATCCCAACTCTTTTTTATCTTGATCCTTGACTTCATCAAAATTGATCTTTATCCCACTATCTATTTTAAAGATGTTCTCCCTTTGAAGAATGGTGGGTCATGTATCAAACATTATCTTTTTATATAAAGGGTTGTATAGATAATATCCTTAATTTTCCTTAGTATATTCTATAAATTTAAACTTACTGACTGAGGGTGTAAGTTTTTTTCTTGAGATAACCTAAATAAACACTTCAGATCCCCATACTCACACACACACACAGATATATATATATATTAAAAAATTGGCTTGTTATTATAAAAAAGTTCATATGGAATACCATTTAAATGTGTTGAAGTTTATAAGTCATATCTCCAAAAGGATAATATAAATATTGCATAAACCATCATCAATCTCATTATATCCAATAAGGTGTACTTACTACTTTCATTGAACCTATTCTACTATGGTGTATAAGGGGGGTGAGTTGAGATATAATCCCAAACACCCTTATTCAATTGATGTAATTTTGGTTGATATATTCCTTCTAGGTATAAGTATAGTTTCTTTGTCTTCTTAACATGTTGATTCTCTATTTCATTCTTAAACTCCTTAAATTTCTCAAAGGATTTAGATGTATACCTCATTAAGTATAAAAATCCATATTTACTAATCTATTCAATAAAATTTATGAAGTAAGAGTATCCGCCTATGGATTCAACTGAAAAAGGTCCACATAGGTCAATATTAACTAATTTAAGAATCTCTATGGCCTTATCAACCCTTACACTAAATTCATATTTGGTTATTTTAACTTAAAAAATAGTATGCATGTATTAAGTAGTTTTAGTTCAAAAGAATATAAACACCCTTCCTGATATATCCTTTTCAAATGATTCTTGTTTACATAACCAAACTAGTGATTCCAAATTCAGCTGTGATATGAGTCACATGAACTTGATTTGTTATTAATTTCTAACACTTGTTTTTTTATTCAAGTATATAAATTTAGTTATTCACATGTTCCATACTATAACATCTTCTATATTTATAAAATTAGAAAAATCGTATTTTTAAACATTAAAATAAATCCATTTATATCTAAACTAGACATAGATATAATGTTTTCGATAATATGGAGTAAATAATAATAATTATTTAAAATTAGATTGAAAACCATTGATGAAGTAAGATGATAGTATCCAATAGCTAGTACAACTAGTATTTCTCTATTTATAGCTAATATACCTAACTCACCTATGGATTTTTTTAATATACTCAATTATTATATTTGGGTATAAATGTGATCACCAAAAGGCATATCTGTTATCCAATTTATAGAAACTAAAAGATTACATTTGATAATAAATGAACCTAAAGATTCACCTTACTTCTTCATTGCGGTGTATTTATTCTTATAATAGCCCTTTTTATCACATGAAAAAAATACTTTGTCTTTTTTATTAGTATACCTCTTGATACTCCTCCTCTTGGTTGAGGGGTTTAAATAGTCCTTAAACTTAGTTCTATTCTGTGGAATTTTTTCCTTTCCATTACTCTTGTTTACTATAAGTATTGGAGGTTTTTCATGCATAAGTTTTTTATCTATCTAGTGAATTAGAGTATGGAGATTGGGGCGTGAATTATTAATATTTTTTATTTTAAAAATTTCAAAAAAATTGAATAATCTTAGATATAGTGTAATAAGTATGAGGTTGATGCAATATTATTTGGGTGTATTGAATCTTAAAATTTTTAGACACTCAATATAGCCAATAATCTTGAATAAATGAGTTCTAGATAGTGAACCTTATCCAAGGTTTCATGTGAAAAGTACCTTCAATATCTCATACTTCTCTTACTTACCCTTCTCCTAATAAAGATCATACAAGTGGGATATCATAGTGTATACATCCATGTTCTCATGAATCTTTTAGAGCTCACTATATAAGGATGATAACACGAGGCACTTCACATAAAATGAATCATATATATGTTTCTAGAAGATAATATGATCCTCCTCACTATCCTTCTTAAAGGTATATTTATTTGGAACAAGGGACTCAAGCACGCATAACTTCCGCTCTTAGCGTAGTACAATAAGAAAGTGCCTATACCACTCTTGAAAGTTTGTGATAGTTAAGATATTATATTTATCTAATATCGATTACACAAATAATGTCGAGGTCATATTACTTTCAATTTTATTCAAAAAAATAAAAATAAAAGAGGGGTTTATTATTTTATCTTGATTACCAAAATGCTATGTGATAAATTTTATTTTATTAGTCTCCCACTATTTTATAAAATCTCAATATCCCTTAATATTAGATTAAGAATATCCAATCACATGGATATTCTTATGGAAAAGATCCATATTTCCCTTCTAATAACCCATAATATGTTCATATCTTTATTTAGGTAGGTGGTTTAGACAACTACAAAACTACGAGTTCCATATACAATTTAGTGGACTCACCAATCCAGAAATACTAATTGGGATTTTATTAATACTTGCATCGAAATTATATTGAACTAAATATGACTATTACAGTCAATACAAATTTGGTTAAGTGAACCCATTATCTTTGTTAATACTCCTTAATAATTTAAAGTCTCTATAACTATGCTCGGATTGACACTTCAACTATGGTTTCATATTAATGTAGAATATGAAAATAAATGTTTGAATTAATATTTACGTGAGGGTTTTTTATCTTATGTATAAATATTTTTTATTTTATCCTTTTACATGCTTGTTAATATTATATGGATATTACATAATTTCTTAACCCTGTCTTGATAAAATAATGTATGCATAATCAATTTATTTTGTTTTATCTTAGCATGATTTTTATTTATTTATCCAATGTGATAACTTTTAATTATAAAATAAGAATGAATCATATAAATAAATAACAATGCATTGTATAAATAAAATAAATATATGTGGCATGATCATGAGATTTTACTATTGGTTGATTTATCAAGTGGATAATAAACTAGCCCTTGACCCCATGGGAATAAATCCTTAATCCAGGATAGGCTAAAGTTGTAGCATTACACCTTTAACCAGTGTATCTCATCTAGTTGGTTTCACCTCAACTCAGTCTATAACTGTATCCTCACTTCTGGGAGATCCTTTTGTTACATATACTTACTCACACACAGGTGAGGGGAACTAGGGGTTTGGAGTTGCATAAAAAACCATGGGAATGCGTGATCATATTTAATAATAGGAGGGGATGATTTATAGATAATCACTTTAATTTAATAATAATTATCACAAAAACCCATGTAATAATAATTAAATTAAATGAAACCCAACATACATAGGCCCTCCAAGCTGATGATCATCAATTCATGCAATGACTATATGTATAAATAAAAATATAACATATATTTCAATAATTTATTTATTAATATAAAATTATCAAATTAATAATTAATCATATTATTAATTAATTAATTAATCTTAATTATACATCCAAAAATTCCTTGAGATTCCCATCCACTAAAATTTTAAATAAATTTAATAAATTAATTTCAATTAAAATTATTTAAGTAGATGGGGTGTATTAGAGACAGATCGACATGTACCCTTATAATTCTACCTTAAACCCATTCCAAAAGTTTATCTATTACATGACATATTCCTCTATATGAAACAATGTTTTTTTATTGTTGTGTATTGTCCTTTTCCTATATAGTTTACTTGCATGGAATTTATACCCATACAACATTTCATGAATTACACGATGTTCTATTCCATGAGTCAATCCATGTATTATGCCCAATATTAAAGACTACATAACATTCCTAGAATATAAATAGTGTATACCATTGGAAATGATTGTATAGTACACACTATTTATGATGACTATACACATATTTTATTTGAAAAATCAGGAGAAAATAATTAATAAATAATTTAATATCAAAACAATATAATGAAAATAACTCGGTTCATAATCTATGAAAAAACTTATAACATAGTTTATATAGCCATCGACATGACATTTTGTTTAGTTTAATTGAATTAATTAGTTTTCTTCCCCCCATTGACTTATACAATGAACCAATCTCTATGTGTTCTGGTGTGATTTAGATTGAATTATAAAACATGTACATCCAATTACATGGTTCATGGTTTGTTACTTTCTACCCACATTACACACCTAGGGACTCAGTATGTAAATCATGAAGGTTCATGTTACACAGTGGGTATATACCACTACATTCTATGTGTTCTATAATTTATATGTCACTTGGTTAGTATTAATTACATGGTGTGTATTAATTACATGATGCATATTTTAACCACATTAATTCCATGATTTATATGGTGTCAAAACTGTGTGATATTTCATGAAATCTACAAACCATGAAACCTATCATACCATGTGGTAACTGATGGTCAATATATGATGTATGATGATTCCATTTACCAAACCCACACAAAATGTATCATGATTTGTGTAGCTCATCCTTTTATGGTTTATATGGGTACAAGGTTTGTAAATTTCTATTAAACATTGTGTATCTATGTCAGGCAACTAAAATCTATGGTTCCTTCGGATGGGATATTTGGAAATTTTTAATTTATTATTCAGATATTATTTTTCATATAAATGTGAATGATATTATCTTGAATTTCATAATTAAAAAATAGAAATGAAAAAATAATTATCAATTGCATAAATCGATCAATGAATAATAAATAATTATAAATTAATATGTGACCTAACATTGATATAAATGGAAGGTTTTGGGGAACAATAGAAGCATTTAGGCCCATGACCAACAACATATTTTATCAATTTATATGAATTATTACATATAAATGGATGATAGGAACCCCAAAATATTTGAAGATATGATCTTTTAACATATAATTTATAAATAATTTATAGATAGGAAACTACCTCAGCTTGGTATTATTTATTTGATAAAGATCATAGTTGATGTTATTATCATACCATTATTACAATGAAGTATCCAAGGTATAATCCCACTATTAGTATCCACATGTGTTCTAGAATCTCAGAACACCACTGATGTATATTTAGGTGTTTGTGTAGAGGTACTGATAATCTTTCATCCTTTACCATTAATCAAAAAAGAATTCCTTTAGTCTAGAAGGATTCTTCCTT
This sequence comes from Viscum album, assembly GCA_963277665.1. Lineage (NCBI taxonomy): Eukaryota > Viridiplantae > Streptophyta > Magnoliopsida > Santalales > Viscaceae > Viscum > Viscum album. The sequence goes on from OY728143.1 coordinate 150,678,095, forward strand.
GTTTTATTAGTCTTGAGGAGGAGGAGGAGGATCAAATTCTCTTGTTCTTGAGAGAATTATTGAGAGAAATATCTTCAGTCTTGAGTGGATTTTCATGAGAGTAAATTTTATGATCAATAATTCACAATCCCCTAGAAATGATATAAGATGGATTGTATACTTAGGTTTAGATAATTATTTTTTGCAAAAATACCCTTAACCAATATATTTATTCTAAGTAAACCCCATTAATAATAATAATAATAATAATAATAATATTTCCATGATGTGAAATAAATCTTAAATTATTAAAATATCATTTATCTTACATAAATAAATAAATCTATATTTATTTAAATGTTATTAAATAAAATATATCATTTCCATCAGGGTCTTCAACTCGACTTGTTGATCATCCTCATCATTTATCAAAAATTGAATAAGAAATATTTATTTAAACAAATAAATATAATTTTTTATATTAATTTAACAAATAAATAAATAATATATAATCACTAACTAGTGAATAAATATTTATTTAATATTCAACTCACATATTTTTCATACAAAAATAACTAGTGATTGAATCAATGTGATTAACAAAACTTGAATAAATTATTATTCCTATATCTTGAGAATAATGTTTATTATATATTAATTTTTTATATAATTATACTTTGATTATGGATACACATAGTGTGTGACCCCCTAGGCCTCTTTCTTAGATGAATTATAAAAGCTAGACTAAAGTCCAAGATTATCATCTTGCAACAATCTATGAAACCCATATAGAAAGATGTTATTATTTCAATGAAAATAACCCCATAAAAATGATTACTATATAATATAATACCATTATCTTGATATTTCATCCAGAATGTCTCATACACATGTCATCAACCTATATTCTTGAGAATATTTCTTTTAATTCTTTAAATAAACTTGTTAATAAAATGCCTTACTATGGAATTAATTAAATAGTTATATTTCAATCAAAGGGCTTGAGATATAATATTTTTATTTGAGAAGAGAAAAACACTTTCATGACTTATTTATCAATTCAATATCAATTTTAAGGCTAATTTTTTTTTGAATTCACCATGAGAATATTTTATAATAATTTTAAACAATACATCAAAGTGCGTGACTCATGATATACATTAATAATAACCTTAATTATAAGAAATAAATCACATGTCCAAAAATAGGATTATCCAACGACACATATAATATATAGAATTCTTACTGGTGGGTATGTCCTCATATCCTCATATCTTGGAGATCAATAAGTGTGAAAATTCAGGAGAAGCCTCATCAACTTGAAATCATCAAACCCTAAACTGTCAAAAAATTATCTATGTACTATTAGAAGATGTAATCTATACTATATGATGTTTATTATAGAATATATTCATGGAATTTCCAGGTTCTCATTATATAAAATAACTACTATAACCTTTCAATGTAACAAATAATCTAAGGACAATATTACATTAATCTTATGAAAAATAAAACTCATCATGTAATAATATATTTATCAATATTCAAGTATTTGAATATATAGGTAACTAAAAGTAAAAAGTTAGTTAGTTTTAGGGAACCAAATCTAACACTCTCTTAAAATATAAGGGTGAATGCACCTTATTACCATATCTTTTTTTTCTTATGCGGGTTATTTAATGTTATGTGCTTAGGGGGAGAACTTAAACACTATATAAATTTATTAAAGGAATCTAAATCCATAATATAGTGATATAACTCAAGTTGAATTAGTGATTTAAGTATTTTTATTAAAATAATTCTTTGGAACTTTATCTCAAAGGGAATTATCCATGATGAAGAGATGATGATGCCTACACATAAAAGGGGAGATGTGATGTGAAGCTACACATTTTTTGTGAGTAGCTATAAAATGAATAAAGTAATGGAAAAATAATTTTTTAAGTGTGATTGAAATATTTTTTTCATCCTTTTTTAAGAATAAAATAGTTCAAAATTTAAGCGGGACAAATTAGATGGTTAAATTTCATGATACACTAAAAAATATATACATATGAAGGGAAAAGTTGAGAAATTAATTGAACCCTATTGTTTTCTGCACTGAGAATTACTCATGTATAATTAGAGTTGGTTAATTGATAACTCACTTATTGAAATTTTTTCATTTATTTTCAATACTTTGAAGAAGTTTTACTGTGAGTAAAATATTATCTTTGAATCATTTATAGATTATTTAAAACAAATAAAAATAGAGAGACAAAATTACACCATGGATTTAATACAACATATTTCATTTGGATAGTGTTATATTTAATGTTAATAAATAATGTTTTTAGTATATGTTGGGTGAATATTGAAGTTCCTAGTGGAATATTAAAGTACTAAATGTATCGAGGGATATGAAAGTGTCTACTAGAGTCAACCACTATATGAAGAATTTATTAACTCATATATTCTAATATGAAGTATAAGAATATTAAATAATTGATATATTTATATAAGATATTATAATTATTACCATAATAAGTTGATTATTCATCAATTGAGGAATGGAAAAAATGGTTGAGTTGTTTCTACTGACTGGAGTTTACTGCATACTAAAATAGAGTAGTTTGATGATTTAATAGGAGTTTGAGAAATATTTATGAGTATATGAGTTATTATGATATTGAGTTATTTAAAGAATGATATGCTGCTTCTAGAAGTTTATAATTATTGTAAATACTTAATATATATATTTATATAAAGTAGTTTGATGAGTTTGAAGAATGTGAAGATTTAATGAGATAAGGATCTATGGATTTTATACAAGAAATATCTACACATCTATATGATATGAGTTTGGAATATTGAATATTCCATGTTAATTATGAATCAAGGAAGTTGATAGAATAAATCATTTGGATCATAAAGAAAAATTCTCAATACTGAAGTTTTAGGTGAGACACATAGATTTTAAAGTATCTACTCACTATTGTGACTCTATGCATATGAATAAAGATGGTTTATGATATTTAATAAGAAATAATCTTTGTATTTTTAGTATATAATTTTGTTCTATTTTTGACTAAATCACAAATATGTTGAAAAGTTTGAATATATAAATTTGTGTTGATATGGGATAATCATTTCATGTATTGATGATTAATTTAATCATTATAAATGAAGTATTTGATGGATATGGAATAAATATATTTAGTGTGAGGAATTGGGAAATTTATAGAAGAACTTATTTTTTAGTGAGATTAAAAACTCAAAAATGAGTTCTTGTTTTCTATAATATATTTATGGATTATTTCTAGAGTATTAAATAATTTTTTGAAGTTATACAGTTATTTGAGAAATTTTGATGATTCCTTGAAGTGATTTGAGTTATATGGAGAATTTTCAAGAAATCTAGAGTAACTATGTGTAGTTAACTTTGATGATGAACTAACTATGTAAGATTAAAACAGATCTCATGTATGTTTATATTGAATATTATAAATTTCATGTAAGTTTTTTTAGTGATGACATAAGATTTATATGAAGACTTTTTAAGAGTATATTAGAATTATCAAAGGCCCTATATGAGAAATTTGGAGTTGATGTGAGATTAATTTTGGATTATTGAACCCTATGTATGTGTTCAAAAACACTATATAACATTAAAAAAATTCTATATAAGTATTATTTATTTGTAAATATGATTGATTTTATTTGTTTTTAAGGGTTGATTTTTTAGAGATTCAAATAAAAGATACCTAATGATATTTGATAAGATCTTTGAATGAAAATTGTTGATATTTAAATGGAAAGATAAATTTCTATATATTGATGATCTAATATGGGAGATTCCAAGAAATAATGTTTGAGAAGATTTAAATAAATATCATGAGACTGAACATTATATATTTTATAATATTTAAATATAAAAACTATCCATATGATCTTGATGAGTAATTTAAAAGGATAACGAGTTAAAGAGAAAAAAATAAAGGAGGAGTTATTAAGAGAGATTGAAATGCATCTATTTATATACATTTTTTAATATCAAAGTTCTTGAATAAAGGTATATTATATTTATATTTCACATATGAAATCCTGATTGATGAATAATTCCATGTTAAATTTATTATTATATCAGTGTGATATTGATTTAAAGAGAATATTATGGTTAATAGTCTTTTGTTTGAGGAAGTTTTGAGTACTCAAATGATATCTTGAATCTTTATCAATATTAGAATAATATTTATCTTTTGATGTAGTGACATCCTAAAGTGTTAGAAATTAATTTCTCAAGGAGTTTTGATAACTTTTTGGTAAGGGATAAACACTTCCCATTTATCTTAGTAAATAGGAGGGATCATTTTTAAATAAATTTTCAGAATAAATTAACTACCAATAAATAGTTATAAGATACGAATGATACTTTACCTCTGTGTATTCACATTATGATATTAGTGGAACACCTATATCTCATATTTAACCAAATTTTTCCCCACATTATGGGTGAACCTTGTAGAAACATTGTGTTCTACTATCTATTTAATTTATTGTTTTTCATATGTTGTGATTTTGTTATATAATATAAGTAAGTCCCATTTATCCTAATTATCATAAGGGTTTGAATAGAATATAAAATAATAATTTAGTAAAAACATGTAAAAAATGATTCACTTTGCTCTCAATATAACTGCACATGTTCACTGGGAAACTCAATAAGTCACAAACACTCATTAGATCATGATCCTCAAGGCTATCTCTGACACCACCTCCCTATCGGGATAATATTATGACCCCTAAAGTCATCCTAGATTCCATATCCAATTTTAAGTCACACTGCTAAATAAAACCCTATAATGTAATCTATTAGGCTTCCAAGGAGTTTAATAACAATTATTAGAAGAAATAGAAGCAATTAGAAACCCTTGTTTGAGGATCTCTATAAAATATAATATGAAATATTGTAAAATACTTAAATAAATAAATACTTTATAAGTGTTACTTTAACCTAAGATCTACTAAAACATCATCATCTTCAAGTATGTTTGATGAAGATCATTAAGTAGAAAAATCATCCCACCTCCATGGTGTATCCACAATTAAACTGAATCAGATGATGTTAGAATGAGATTCACCTTTTCTCCATGGTATGATAGTACCCATATATAAAAAATAGAAAGAATAAATAGGCCTTTGGGTTCCTAGGAGTCATTGGCCGAATATCCACACCCCTACCATCATATGGATATAGGGTTTATATAGAACCCAAGGACACTCCTAGGTTGTTTCCTCATTAGTTCATGGGTTTCCAAAGAATGTATTAATGCCTTGGATAATTTAAGAATCATATGCATGAATACATTTAAATCTCAATCATTTCATCTTATGAAATTCTTATTTGAAATTATAGCTTTGATGGATAATAACTCTAGTGTCAAATAAATAATTAATATATCAACTGTATTTCTATGCAAGCTGACATACAAGTTATATATATAGTTATATATATGTGTGTGTATATGTGTATATCTATTAATATATACCATATATATATGTAAATGTTTAGAGAATATTCCCATAAATCACCCAATTTCACTATATAATACAATATTTTTTTTCCACTTCACCTTATATTATATCATATACAATAACTTGTGAAACTATATCCAAAAATAATTTTTGTTATCTTCCAAAACTCTTTTGGAAATCCATAATTAACTTCACCTTGCATTATATCATATGTAATACCTTATGAATACCCATACAAAACCCTTTTGTATTAACTCTAAAAGACTTATAGTAGCTCTATAAGTCAAAATCAGTCCCTATCCAGTTAACCAAAAAGTGTGATCCCATAGTCCTTTATATCATTAACAACAAATACCAATCTTTGGACCCATATATATATATATGCATAAAATATCCTCTAGTAAAGAATTAATGCTACTCAAGCTATAAAAAGATCCAGCATAATCTCTATAAAACACATATCTCTGTACATATGTCCACCAATCTGCATCATATATAAATGTGCATTAAAATATTTTCTCTTTTTACAAGACATCAAGTGACCATGGGGCATAGAGAATTTCAATCCCATATAGCCAAATCATATGTTTTTAATTCTATGAGTTTAGATTGATATGATTGATGAATATATCACATGTCATTCATCCTTATGGATAATCACACCACATGTATTTTATTCACACACACAGATATATATATATATATATATATATATATATATGTATGTATATAAAATCTAGCCATGGTTGCACACTCCCACAATCTATATCAATTGAGGGCGTAGATTTCATAATTTTTATACAATAGCGTAAATCCCATATTTTTTAAGCTCTAACCAATGACATGATCAACAACATACCCAAATACCCCTTGTATTAGCCAAGTCAATATATAGAATTTTATAAATTGGGTATCAAAGCATAATGGTTCTCATACTAGGTATCTCTCCAAAATTAGGTAGTGTAGACTCAAATGTGATCCATGAACCCCTAATATAATAAAGATATTTGTGTGACACTCTATGTGGTATACTTAGTGGGTTGTCCAATGAAAAAAAAATCACATTCTCTGTATTGTGACTCATGAGAATATTCTATATATCTATACAAGAATACTACTCACACTAATCTTAACATTTCATCATATCCTATAACACTCAATGATGAAGATAAGATATGGACATACTCAATGTCATGCTTTGAGAGTTTAATTATCATTATACTTCATGAAGTGCATACCTATATGTACATTTTTGTAGACAATGTGAAAGAATGATAAAATTGAGGTTTAATTTAATATGATAAATTTTAATATTCTAAAAATCTTTGTTAATATTTAACAATATTAACATAAGCACCCGTTTATAAAATCATATATGAAAAACTGCAAAAATCATCCTTATGTTTACTATGATTTCTAGGTTTTGTTAACACTTTAAATCATATGAAATCCATGAAAAATCTCTATGTGACCATCTGATAAAAACCTACCACTAAAATCATTAGTGAGAATCATCTATAAAATAATCTTTTTTGAATAATAAATAGATTTAGGAATCATATTCCTAACTATTAAACTTTTGAACATATTCAAGATTCTTAACTTCACAACACCAAGTGTTACGATATTAACTTTTGTTGTCTACTTATAATTATTTCTAAGTTCATAATCATAATCCTTAGAATCCAATTCCATCAAAATTTTACTCAAAATATTATATCTACTCACATTATTGTTAACTAATACATCCTAACCCTCTTATGAAATTAAGTAAAGTTCACTTTAAACTTAAATTAGTGTAATAATTTTTTTGTTAACTTTGAACTTATTTAAGCCCAAACATACTCCCAACAATATATTAGACACTATATTATTTTTAGAATATATTACTAAGATAAAAAAACCCATTTATGTTAGGAAATAATATATATTTCCTTTTAGTAGTAATACTAAAAAAATAAACTATTGTTTCCATATCATATATGGTATTCTATGTGTTTGAAACATTTTTCATTTAAAAATAATAATTTATTAAAATATACCACCGATGGGTGGTGGGGAAACATTCCCACATATTTAAAAAATACTTGGATATAAATTTTATAAAATATAAAACACTTCTATCCATATATTCTTCTCAAAATCATGTTATATAAATTGATGAATCATAAACCATATGATTACAATTAATCATTTCATACTTTTTGATAACAACTATTTGTATTAAAAAAATATTATCTTATCAAATAAGGGAAATGAGATGAATATACACATATTTTACTTAGATTCATTTGAGATTGATAAAATCATTTACATTAAAATCCTTGATGTAGAAACTATTCACTTCATCTTATGAATATAAAGTAAAATCTAAATCATTCTCTCCATTTTATTTTGAACTCCTATATATTTACAATACATTATAAAATATACATTCAGTATCAAATACCTTTAAAAACCGAATAATTAATTTCCATAACATCCACACCTAGTATGGACATTCAATGGTGTTTCAAAAACTCCTTCAGGTATTTCGGATAATCCCATCATAGGAATTATTATTCCCCCTTCCTGAAAATCCTAGGTTTCAATGACCTTGATTAGATTTTTAAAGAAAAATTGTTTAACTTTTCAACTAAATTTTCTTCTACCGATTTGAAATTTTACGCACTTTTAATTTCCATATAGTACCAGAATCCATACATCATATGCTCAGTTCAAACATTCTCAACACTTTGAGAATATTAGGTAAAATTTTCATGAATTCAATCATATTTTCAAAACATATACCTTGATTTAAATAGGATAAATTCCCTAACCATAATAATCTATTTTTCATATAATACATTTGAGATATTGAATGAAGCACTCCGTGCTTCCATAAGTATCTAGATTCAATTTTTGACCAATTTAAATACTTGGTTACCAAGGAAGGAGTTATTCTGATAAAAAGAATTTTTATTAATAACATTCCTTAAATCACCAATATTTCTTAATAACTTTTCTTAAGTTATAATTATTCGTATCTAATTAGATTAAACATCACTAAATAAAGGATTAATTACAAATTTTAGCATTATGATGATGATGATACTATCAAAAACATAAGATTTTAATAGATGAGTATCATATATTATTAACTATTTAATAAATAATTTTTCTAAATGGAATCCCAAAAAAATGATGACCCCATTTTGAAAATACATCATAATCATTAGTGGGCCAAGATCCATATTTCACTAATAAAATGATACCTCTTTGGTGTGAGAATCACCACATAGTTATTTAGGTTGGGAATCATCCTAATAATATCATATATGAATCTTGTATAGTAAATTAGACAACCCTTTATCCATTCTATCATATGGATAAACCCAAATCTATTCCACTATTATCCCAAAACTTCAGGTTTCCTAGCTAGTATATCCCATTTTTTTCAAAAATGATCCAATCATAGGATAATATAGGGGCACCGCACTCTGGAAAGAAGATACCCAAGGATGATCTAGTATCACTCATTACTTTCCCACCTTACACAAGATAATCTATAGGAAGCCTACCTTAGCATGAAACTACCTAGTTGGATGATCGAGGTCTTGAAAAGTGATGTTTTTGAAGTAATATCACACTTAGTATTTGAAGAGGATTTAATCACACCATCTTATATCATGTAATTCCATTTATGTATGAATTATTCTAGTAATTTTGTTTGGAATCATATTCCCACCACCAGAACAATATGTCCAAAACATATTGATGTGTAATTAGTTACACAACCCCCAAATTTGTGTTACTCACCCAAAATTAGAAGTCAAGTATATTCATACATATTTTAATACATCATATGAATAAGGAATATGAACACTTCTTGAAAAGGTTTAGAATTATATATGATTTATAATCTCCACATGAGTAATCCTAATGTGATAGATATCCTAATCCATTCACTTTACTAGACAAGGCATATGCCTCCAGGTAAGTTGGTAGTTCGGCCCCAAGACACTCTATGAGGGGATACTTTACTCGAGAGATAATTCAATTCATCCTAACACTAACACATAATATCCAGAAAATATATTCAATAAATAAATTCAAGATAATAACTTCAATTACAAACAGAGGTCAAGGTAAATGAAAGACTAAATTCATTATCATACCTTGCATGTAATACAATAATCTATTTAGAAGTATTTTAACAGTTAAAGTAAATTATACACCATTAATAATATAAAAAATGTATAACTACGGATAAAATAGAGAATAAATTTTAAACAAATGAATAATTAAAATATTTAAACATGAGATAAACATTAATAAAATATTCATAAACAAAATATAATTATAAAACCTTTAATATATTTTAGATTTAATATTATGGATATTCCATAATTTGGAATATAAAAATTTTATATTCATTTCAATATAAACACTTTCATATTTATTTCAAAATTTTGAATACAAACACTTTGTATTCATGATAATATGAAAATTTCATATTTTTCATTATATAAAATTTCAATTTAAAATATATGATATTTTATGAATTATAAACTATTTATAATCCAATTTCTATTGTTTAAACATTTTACATAATCTAAATATCATATAATTAATTATTATTTAAAATCTAATCATATCCATCATAAATTTTTTTGATGTGGCCTAAATAATATTCAAATAAGGCCCCCTATTATTTTGAACAATTAAAAATAGTTAATCATAACCAATTAATAATTTAAATATAAAATTTTATATTTCATTATTGTCATGACCTGTCCCCTAAGGCCTGTGCCACAACTACCCCAAGTCTGCCTTCTATAGACTAGGGGCTGGTGACTAGCACTGGAAAGGCATATCCCCAAAAAAGTAAGGCATTTCCTTTAAACCTATACACACATAGACATGACATACAACATAAAGAAAACCACAAAGTAAAAAAGTACAACCACCAAAAAGTACCACCACTGAGAGTAAAAGGTGTAAACTAAAAGTAAAGGGGCTAGAATACAAGACCAAGAACCCACAAAGTAAATAGTACTATCAAAGTCTGCCCTGAAGTCTCTACCAATAGGGTAGTGGCAGTAAAGCCTGAAGTTGTAGAAGTATGCCCCATCCACTCCTACCTCACTGAGCTCTATTGATTCTCAGACCACCAAGGTCTACGTCGTAGTGTCGATTGTCTGCACAAGACACAACATGTGTGGGAAAAACCCATGTAGGGGTGAGTATAACAACTCAGTAGGGACCCCGAAACCCCCAAAGGTCTCTCAGAAATCCAAAAGGGAAAAATAACACAAAGTAAATACCATAAAGGAAACACCACCAAGAAAGATCTCAAATACATATCACAAATTAAAAGACAACTCACACTAGGTATAACTTATGTACATAAGTAAAGATGATTAGTTTTAAAGTTAGGTCATCTTATTCTGTTGAGAGGCTCTGCTACTGATCCACAAAGGGCCACTCTGCTGCTTATCCATGAAGGGTATCTCTTCTACTGATCCACAAAGTTTCACTCTCATGATGAACCATAAGGGGTCACTCTCATTTTGATCCATGAAGGGTCACTCTATTATTGATCCACAAAGGGTCACACTCATTCTTCACGTCACAACCACCCACTGAATTCCTGCACATATCACACTTGATTCTAGGAGGATATTCTCCTCAAGAAATCATTAATACCTCAACATATATGAATTTTTACATAGAGTAACCCAAAGGACCATCTCGTCATAAGGGTCCCAACACAACAGACGATGCGTCAAATAGACAACCGTTCTGTAAGATATAGGAAATTTTGTAAAAAGTGCCTGGTTGGATTTGAGTCTGATCCAAACAAGACATATGAAAACATTATCCAAAACTCATGTAGAGTATCCCAGAAGGAACATATCATCATAAGGGTCCTCATGCCATAGATGACGTGTTAATCAGATGCTTGGTCTGTTAGTTACAAGCATTTCGGTGAAACGGGGGGCGGTTGGGTCCAAGCCCAGCCCAAACTGGGCCCGACCCAACTGTGTTCAGCCTGACCTGTGGTTGGACTGGCTAGTCAAGTGGGATGTGAACCACCAACAGCAAACCGGCCCGCTGAGGCGGGATGAATTCTCTAGCTTGGATGCGGCTTATCTGCATCTAGTTCGTCACCAGGCAGCGCTAGCTGGCATCACCACCTCAGGTCAACTAGTCCACATAGCAGACCGATTTGGTCTAGCCAGGTGCATATTTTTTGTGTCCATTTTTTCCAGCACGATCGGAAGGCAGAATAATGTTTCCTTCCACACACAGTCGATGGACCACATGCCTCCAGCGTTTCTAAGTGGCCCGGACGTGGGCTTCCCCTCTACACGACACCGGTCAACACCGCACCTCCATGCCAGTCGACACTACACCTACACACTGCCATGGTGCACCGAAGAGCGTGCCACCTCCCTCTTCCCATGATCTCCACCGCAGGCCACCATCGGTCATTGCTGCCACAGGCGACCACTAGTGTCGATGCACCGACGATTCCTTCTGCGGGCCACAGGAGTTTCTTCGATGGTCTGTTTCTCAAACCGTCTATGCCTACGGAACCGTAGGGATGCTACCTACACCATGACTACCTAGAACTCACCTTTCCACCATTTCAAGAATTTTTCCATGAATAATTCACAAGGTAGAGGGTCTAGGGCCTTGTTCATGCTAGACCACTCCCTCCACATTAGAGGTTTGAAACATGAAGGTTTGGGATCAAAGTTCGATCAAGATATCAATAATCCCTATGAAAAATCCCAAGGAAATAACCCTCCCACAAGAACACCTGATCCACGGATCAACCTATTCATGGGTTGATCCACATTCGTTGATTTTGAATAAAGAACGAGGAATTAAAGCACAAATAAATATCTACCTGGATTCAAATCTGTCATTGGTGATGGATGATGATCCAAGTCATAATCAACCCTTGATCCACTGTCATTATTCATTGTTTGTAAATTCCCAGGCTTGACCTTTTTCTCCACGAGATTTTTCACCGTGCTACGATCCTCCAGAATTTGTCATTTTCAAGGGTTTCTCTAGAATTAGTTGTTCTTAGTTAGAGAGGAATTCTTCTTTAGGTTTGTTAGATAATCCCTATGGTTTAATTCTCAAATATATGACACATTGGTTTAATAAAAAAAAAACAAATGTCAGCGTTTCTGTTACGTTGCGATGTTGCGTCATTATGTTGTTTCGCTTATGAAACAGCATAGAGGTTACTCTTTCACAATGATCCATTAATGATCCTTATTTAATGTGCCTCATTTTCTCCTCATTGTTGCACTGCAACACCACCATCCACCGCTCAACGGTGCTAAAGAAAACAAAACATCTTTTTCTAAGTTATTTTATTATTTTCTAAAAAGCTTGAAAATTAAATTTTCCTTCTAACCCTTGCTGATCGACATTAACTCCTTTCTAGGAGAATCCCAATGTTCCAATTTCAATAGTTCCCTTATATTTTAGATCTGATAACTAGTTGAAAATTTAGAAAAAAAAACCGCTCGCACGTTTACTTAAGTAAACTAAAGAAAAGTTCAAAATTACATTTTGGGCATCCTAGGCGTTGGAATTACGTGACCTCTCAGTTCCTAGTCTCAAAATAATTCCATATAATTTTAAAAAAAAATTCACATAAATTCAAGGACATTACATTCTCCCCACCTTAGGGATTTACATCCCTGAAATCCAAAACAAAGGCTAATAAAAAAAATGGGGGTACTAAGCATGAATATGAGCCTCCTTCTCCCATGTTCTCTCCTAGAGGTTCCCATGCTACCACCGAACATGCACTAGAGGAATAAACCATCCAAAAAGGACCCACTCCTATAAATCATCTATTTTCACCCAGAACTCTGAAAATGTCACCCCATCATCAATTTCCAGCTCACCCCAGACGTGTGATAGATCATGCACATACGTCCTCAACTGTGACACATGAATTTTTTTTTGCACCTAGTGCATCTGTGGGGGAAGATCTAGGTGGTACACCACCTCTCTAACTTTTCTGATAATTTGGAAAGGTCTAATGAACCTCAGATATAACTTTCTTCCCCAGTCAAATATCCAAAATCCATGTCGGGGTGAGACTTGAAAGAAAAAATGGTCTCCCTTCTTGAACTCCAAGGTTCTCCATCTACTGTAGGCATAAGACTTTTGTCTTCTTTGTAAAGTCCTCATCCTCTCCTAGATGATATACACCTTCTTAGTGGTAGGCCGTATAAACTCTAGACCCAAGAGTGCTGACTCCCTTGGGTCTGTCCAGCGTAGAGGTGATCTACATAGCTGCCTGTACAAGGCCACAAACAGTGCCATGCCAATGGTGGAGTGATAGATATTGTTGAATGAAAAGTCTACCAGTGGTAGGTGGTCCTTCCAACTACGACCAAAATCCAGGACACAAGCACGAAGCTTGTCCTCCATGGTAATTATGGTCTGCTCCGTCCGACCATTTTTCTAGGGGTGAAAAGTTGTGATCAAGCGTAGATGAGTCCTGAATGCCTTTTGAAACCCCTTATACAAACAGAATATAAAGAATAAATCATGGTATGAGAAAATCACCTAAGTCACCTCGTAAAGTTGTACTATCTTTTGGATGTAGAGGCACCCTAATCTCTCTATCGATTCATACTCCCAGATGGGTAATAAGTGAGTTGACTTGGTGTGTCGGTCAATGATCACCCAAATAGAGTTTTATCCCCTGGATGTGTGTGGTAACCCCATTATTAATTACATGGAGATACCATCACACTTCCAATTTAGTACCTCAAGTGGTGGTGTCAAGCCTGCTGGGACTTGATGTTCGACCTTCACTTGCTGACAAGTGAGGCATCATGAAACAAACTCTGCCACTACTTTCTTCATCCTTGGCCACTAGTAATGACATCAAAGGTCCTGATACATCTTCACTACACCATGATGTACCTCCAAAGGGGACTTATGGAAGTCCCTACACACCTCTTCTTGTAACGTCACTGGTACCATGGTGCGTCCTTTGAAAAGGATGACGTGCTCCCCACCTATCGAAAATCCATTAAGAGCCTGTCCTAAAGATATCTGAGAAAGTCGGGACTTGCAGTTAACATCCACAAGATGTACCTCCCTAACTCACTGAAGGAGTGGGGGAGTGATAGTCATAGACTAGTGGTAAGCTTCTCCATCATCATCCATGAAGGATATCTGCATCACGACTAGATGCTCTGTCACCCCACTCACCAGCTGCAAACCGGACCTCCTACTGAGCGCGTTGGCCACCACATTCCCCTTCCCAGAAGTATATACTATTCCAAATTCATAGTCCTAGAGGAACTCCATCCATCATTTATATCTCAATTTTAGGTCCTTCTGTGAGAAGACATACTTGAGAATCTTGTTGTCAGAGTAGATGGTAAACAATTCACCCATCAAGTAGTTCCACCACATCTTTAAGGAAAATAGCATTGATGCTAACTCCAGGTCATGGGTCATGTAGTTATGCTCATGATGCCTCAACTGCCATGAGCCATAGACAATCACTACTCACTCCTGCATTAGGACAAAACCCAGTCTGATCCCTGATGCGTTGCAGAAAACTACATACCCAACGCCCTCTTTTGGTAGTCTTAGGATGGGGGAACTCGTCATTCTTCACCTAAGCTCCTAGAAACTCTACTAGTACCTCTTCATCCATATTAAGGGATGTCACTTATTTGTTAAAGATTAAAAGGGTGATTTTACTCTATAAAAGTTAGGCATGAACCTCTGGTAGTACCCAACCAACCCCAAGAAACTATGCACCTCAGTCACGCTCCTGGGTGGCTCCCAAGAAAGCACTACCTCTATCTTTTCTAGATCCACCACAAATCTAGCCTCCAAGATGACACATACCATAAATTGAACCTCCCAAATCTAGAACTGAAACTTCAAGAGATGATCATAAAGATGGTTCTCTCAGAGTGTATCCATAACTATCTACAGGTGTGTAGCGTGACCCTCCTCTAACGCTGAGTACACCAAGATGTCATCAATGAAGACTACCATGAAACTATTGAGGTAAGGCTGTAATATATTGTTTATGAGTCCCATGAACATATATAGGGAATTGGTCATACTGAAAGGAATGAACAAAAACTCATATTGGCCATGCCAGTATCTAAAGGCTGTCTTCGATACATCCTCATCCTGTACCCGAAACTGATGATAGCCCGATCTGAGGTCGATCTTTGAGAATCACCTCGCTCCCTTTAGCTGATAGAAGAGGTCATCAATCCTTAGCTGTGGTTACTTGTTATTCACAGTCACCTGGTTCAAGATCCAGAAGACCATGCATAGTCTGAAGCTCCCACATACCTTTTTGGAAAACAACACCAGGGCATCCCATGGAGAAACACTGGTTCATATGAACCCCTTCCTCTACAATTCCTCCAACTATACTCTCATTTCCCAAAGCTCCATGAGATCCATTCGATATACAGGTATAGATATCGGTGTCATCCCTAGGTATAATTCAATACAGAATTCTACCTCTCTTCGAAAAGTTAGTCCTAGGAAATATTCTAGTAAGACGTCCACATAATCATACACCACTATAAAAAAGATCAGAATCCTCTCATCCACCGCACTGAGGGTGAGGCTAGTCAACTGGTGAGTGATCAACTCCACCCTCCTCTGAGAAAGTCCATCCTATGTTGCAAACATTCTCTTCTCTCTAGTTAAGGAAAAAATGGTCCCATCCTCATGGACACACTATACTTTGCGCCTAAAACAGTCGATCTGATCATGGAATATAGATAAACAGTCCATACCCAAGATGATGTTGTAAGGCCTCGACACTGCTACTAGGAGATCCCAGCCGAAGATCTCTCCTCCTAGAGTAAGCTCACACTGTCGGAACTAGTGTGTAATCATATAATCTCCTCCCGTAGGAGTATCTAATCATAAAGATCAATACAAATGATCCACTGGAATCTCCGAGCCTTGAACAAGGTCCATGGTAAGGAAAGAGTGACTGACACCTGTGTCTATAAGAACTTTAGATAAGTTAGAAAAGACACAGATCATACCTATAATTATACCTGGAGCACCGTGGTCATAGGCCTCCATTACCAGAATACGAGCTCACCTATGTCCTTCAGCTCCTTGAGCCCATGGTAGAAAACCCAGGGGTGGTGGAGGTAGTACCTCAAACCATCATCCACCAAATGCTGCTCGGCCTTCTCCCCTACCATGTCCGCCTCCCTATGGACCTCCTTTCTTGAACCTCTTAATCTACCTTGGTAGTCCCTTGAACATCTTCTGATAGTTTGTGTGGTGGGTCGGGCAGTCACGAGCCATGTGTCCCTGCCCACCATAGGAGTAACAAAACCTAACCCCTAGCTAATCTCCTCTACCTCATGATCTCCTCACATCTTACCCTACATCACGGGGTCATCCTCTAAAAGGTCTATCCCATTTGAGTCTCTACATCATCTACCTACTACCTACTGTCGATGACTCAAACACCTATCATCTGATTGTGGCTCTCACCATCGGTGCTTGCTCAGCTAGGAAGCTCTCCACCAGTAGATCTTGCTCAAGCACTCCAGCCTACATCAAGATATTAAGTGAAATCATCAACACCCTGATCTCCTTTCAAAGTCCCTGCTCTAAGGTTTGAGTCCTGAATAAATGGTCCCATACCATTTTGGTGGATTAGCAGTAGAGGTCGATAAACCTTGATGAGTACCAGGACACAATAAATCATCACAATTGTAGGTGTATTAGATCCTAAATATGCACTGAGCATAGCGTCGCTGGTATGAACTCCACACTAAAGAGAATCTCGAAGTCCAACTAGGAAAGGGTCGCCTCCTTATGTGTTTGGAGAGTCAAGCTCTACCATCTCCCTACCATTCCCTGAAAAAGGCTAGTGGCTAGGACCACCATCTGGTCTGTAGGAATCTCTACCAGGTGAAAAACCCACATAACTACCTCCAACCAATCCTCAACTACCTGAGGATCTCTCTCACCTTGAAACCTCAGAGGCCTGTGTCTCTAGAAATATTTTAGTGTGCTTAGTAGACGTGCATTATCCGCTGGTGGGGTTGGTAGAAACTACTACTCTTCAGGTAGTGGTGATTCTGGTACACCACCCGAAGGTGCTATCACTGTAATTGGTCTCTACACTGATGCCTCATCACTCAGTGGTCTATCATCATGATCTCTCACTAGAATCCTGGATGGTTATCTTCGGGGAGTCATCTTCTAGGGAAACATATGATCCACAATCAATATGTTATACATGGTGAGATGACTAAAAAGATATCAAGAGAAAAACATTTCCAAAACATATGAAACCAGTTTTTTTGTTTACTGAGTCATAAAAAAGAATTCAGGGTTCTGATGTATGGATATGTCAGCTTCCGCACCAAAACTGGATTCCCCAGACTGAAATCCAAACTCAAGACACTTAACACCATTTCCCCCATCGAAAATACAGACTCTTAGTTCTTCTGGTAGAACCGACCACCCTCTGATTCCACTTTTTCATGACCTGTACCCTAGGGCCTGTTCCATGACTACCCCAAGCCCTCCTTCCATAGGCCATGGTCTGGTGACTAGCACCAGAAAGGAATATCCCAAAAAAAAAATTATGGTATTTCATTTAAACTTATACACACATTGACATGGAATACCACATAAAGCAAACCAAAATGAAAAAAAGTACAACCACCACAAAGTACCACCACTGAGAGTAAAAGGTGTTAACTAAAAGTAAAGGGGCCAAAATATAAGCCCAAGAACCCACAAAGTAAATAGTACTATTTAAGTCTACCCTGAAGTATCTACCTATAGGGTAGTGGTAGTAAATCCTAAAGTTATAGAAGTATTCCCCATCCACTCCTACCTCACTGAGCTCTAACGTGTCCCGGAACACCAAGGTCTGCATCGTAGCATTGATCATATGCACAAGACATAACACGTGTGGGAGACGCCCATGTAGGGGTGAGTATAACAACTTATTAGGGACCTCAAGACCCCCAAAGGTCTCTTAAAAATCCATAATGGAAAATACAACAAAGGAAATAGCACAAAGGAAACACTACCAATAAAGATCTCAAATATACAACACAAAGTAAAAGATAGCTCACACCAGGTATAAATTAAGTATAGAAGTAAAGATGATTAGTCATAAATATAGGTCATCTTATTCTATTGATAGACTCTACTTCTGATCCATGAAGGGTTTCTCTACTACTAATCCATGAAGGTTCGCTCTACTGTTGATCCATAAAGGGTCACTCTCATACTGATCCACGGAGGGTCACGCTCATGCCGATCCATACATGGTCACTCTCATACTGATCCATGAAAGGTTTCTCTCATGCTAATACACTAAGGGTAGACCTCATGCTGATCCACGAAGGGTCTATCTACTGATGATCCACAAAGGGTCTCTCTCATTCTTCACATCACAAACATCCACTGGATTCCCACACTTATCATGCTTGATTCTGGGAGGATCTTATCCTCAAGACATCGATTATACCTCAACTTCTAGAAAGTCCCACATAGAGTAACCCAAAGTACCATCTCATCATAAAGGTCCCAATGCAATATACGACGCGTCGAACAGACACCCAATCTATAAGATAAGGGAATTCTTGTAAAAAGGTCCCAGTTG
This sequence comes from Viscum album, assembly GCA_963277665.1. Taxonomy (NCBI): domain Eukaryota; kingdom Viridiplantae; phylum Streptophyta; class Magnoliopsida; order Santalales; family Viscaceae; genus Viscum; species Viscum album. The sequence continues at coordinate 150,697,257 of OY728143.1, forward strand.
GATTCTAGTCCGATCCAACTCAAACGTATTCCAATCTCTAAAAAAACTTAGATAGAGTATCTCAAAAGAACCACAGTAGAAAAAGGATCCTTGTGCCACAAACGGTGTGTCAATAAGATTCCTGGTCTATTAGTAACAACCATTATAGTAAAATGGGGGCTTATTGGGTCTGGACCTGGCCAAACCCGGGCCCAATCTGCTGGGCTGCAGGTCTGGACTGTGGTTTTCCTAGACCACCTGGTGGGATGCAGCCCACCTGCAGTAACTCGGACTGCTAAGGTGGGCCAGCTTCTCCAGCTTGCTGAGGTAGGATGACATCTCCCGCCCGTTGAGGCGGGGCAACTTCTCCAGCCCGAACAGGGCCTAACAACGTCCGATTCGTCACCAGGTGGTGCTAGTTGGAACCGCCACCTCAGGTCAACCAGTTTGCATAGCAGAAAAATTCAGTCCAACTAGACATGGCTTTACCACATCCGTTTCGTCTAGCATAACCGGAAGGAGGTCGATCGTTTCCTCCCACACGCGGTCGACGGACTGCATGCCTCCTGCGCATCCGAGAGGCCTAGATGTGGGTCGCCCCTCCATGCGATGATGGTCGGTGCCCCACCACCATGCCTCCATGGCGCGCTGATGGGTGCACTGCCTCCCTCTACCAATGGTTTCCACCGCGGGTCACCGTCAGCCACTGCCGCCGGTGCCAGCGCACCGAAGGTTCCTTTTGTGGGCCACTAGAGTTGTTCTAGTGGTCCATTTATCGAACCGTATATACCTATGGGACCATAGGTATTCCACCTTCAATACGATAACCTAAACCTCACCTTGATACCATTTCAAGAATTTTCCAATGAAGAACACATAAGGTAGAGGGGCTCCGACCTTATTCGTGTCGGCCCACACCCTCCACATTAGAAGTTTGAAACATGGAGGTTCTGGATCATATTTCTATGAAGATATAAATAATCCCTCTGCAAAACCCCTAGGAAAGTACCCTTCTGTAAGAACACCCAATCCGTGGATCAACCTGTTCGTGGGTTGATCCACATTCGTTGTTTTAGAATCAAGAACGAGGAATTCAATCACAAAGCAATCCCTACCTGGAATTGGATTTAACGTAGCTAATGGATGATGATCCAAGTCATCTTCGACCAGTGATACACCGTCATTCTTCACCATTCGTCAATTCCATGGTCCAGTCTTGTTCTCCATGAGATTTGTCACCGTGATATGATCCTATAGCATTCGTCGTTGGAGAGGGTTTCTCCAAAGGTCATTGTTCTTAATTAAAGAGGAATTCCACCATAGGTTCATTAGATAATCCCTAAGGTTTAATTCTGAACTCTCAAACACATTAGTTTAACAAAAAAATACATCACATCATTTCTATTACACTGCGACGTTGCGTCGTTATGCTATTTCGTTTATGAAACAACTTAACAGTTACACTTGCTCAGTGATCCATTAATGATCCTCATTTAATGCATCTCATGGTCACCTCATTACCACACCACAGCGCTGCTGTCAGCTTCTCAATGGTGCAAAATAAAATAAAACAACATTTTCTAAGTTATTTTATTATTTTCTGAAAATTCCAAAAATTATCTTTTCTGTCCGACCCTTGTTGGTCAAAGTTAAGTCCTTTCTAGGTGAATCCCAGTGTTCTGAGTTCAACGGCGCCCTCAAATTTCTGATCCAAGCACTAGATTAAAAGTTATAAAAAAAACCACTCGTACATTTACATAAGTGAACTAAAGAAAAGTTCAAAATTACATTTCAGGAACCTCGGGCCTCAGAATCACGTGCTGTCTTTGCGCCTGGTCTTGAAATAATTCCATAAAAAAATACATGTAAATTATGAGACATTACAGGTATTATTTTATAATTTATAACCAATTATAAATTATTTTCTTATGATTTATAAATAAACACGTTTATTTCCAAATCATAAATCATTCCATAAATTTTTTTAAAAGGTATTTTAAACATTAACATTTAATATTTGAGAAAAATAAAAGTTTCACAAACATTTATTTAATTTACTGTAAACCATTTATAATTAATTAATTTATTTATAAACCCTTTATAAATCAAATATTCTTAAAAAACATCTTATAATGATTTATAGACCTTTTATAAATTGCAAAAACCATTTATCAATTTAATCGTTTTTTAAAACTTTTCGGTTTACCCTTATGTAGGAACCCCTTTTTGTATAAGGGTATCCTCCCTTTACCCTTACATAGACAATCTGTGTAAGGGTAATTTAGTTTTAGAGCCCTTGCTTAAGGGTTGAATTCCATCACCCTTATGTAGAATACATTACATAAGGGTATATAAGGTATTAACTTTACATGAAGTCTTTATGTAAGGGTAATTACAAGTCTACCTTTACGTACATCCTTTTAAAAATGAATAAAGTTTACACATGTTTTAAAATACAGCATAACCCTTACATAGTGGATGCCATATAAGGGTACAACATGTCTTACCTTTACGCAAATTTAGGAAAAACTTTATTATCGTTATATACCAACATTTTTCAAAAGGGTAAACACTATCATAACCTTATATAACCCTCTATGCATAATGGTGAGATCATGTGACCCTTACTTAGACCAATATACACAAAAATAAGGTGATGTGACCCTTACATAGACCACTTCACATAAGGGTAATACCTTTGTTACCCTTACGCATCTCAGCCACATAAGGTTAAGGTATTAGTTATCTTTATTCAACACAAATATGCAAGGGTAAGGCTTTGGTTACCTTTACATAGACCATCTATGTAAGGGTAAACCCATTTAAGAAATTCAATTTAGAAAAACATGGAGTTTCACTGTTTTTCAATTCTCTTCTTCATTTCATAGAAAGTTTTATAAAACTTAAAAATTAATCACTATGATACCACTGTTAGGCTTTAAAGGATTATAATAAATACCATTAGAAGTAGTGTAAGAAATTATAAACCCTTACCCAAGGATCTCCATGAAATATAATTTTAAATTTCATAAAATACTAAAATGAATAAATAATGTACATGCATACCTTTTACTAAAGAGCTACTGCAACATATTTATCTTCACATGTGTTTGATGAAGTTAATCTAGTAGAAAAATAATCCCATATCCATGGTGTATCCATGAGTAAACTGAATCATCTAATTTTCATATTGGATTATCATTTTCTTTATGGTATGCTAGTACCTCTATATGCAAAGGAGGAATATGAAAGAGAGATTTGAGTTCCTAGGATTCATTATCTGAATATCCACACCCCTACCACCATTTGGTTGTATGGTTTATATAGAACCCAAGGACACTTCTGGGCAGTTTCCATATTAATTCATGCATTTATAATACATGTATTAATACCTCCATTAATTCATTCATCATGTGAATGAATGAATTAAACTCCCATTAATTTATTCTTTTGCAACTTTTATTTTTAAATGATATCTTGGATGAAGAATAATTCGGGTTTCCAACACACAAATAATATACCCACTACATTTCCATGAAATATGAATTATATGTTATATATATATATGTATATATATATATATCATATATATATAAATATTTATGGAATATTCCCATCACAGGATACATACCTAATAAATATATCGCATAATGGGAAAATCCAACTCCAAGAAGGTGGGAGTCCCACTCTATTATTTTCCCAGGATCCCAATTCAGACCAATGATCAATAGAATATTGGGAATATTTCCCATAAATCTAGACTTATGCATCAATAAAAACACCATTGGGATTGTCTTCTATCATGACCAATGAGTTCAATCACAAGGTAATTCCTAAAAGTAACTAAGGAGGATAAAAACTCACCAAGATCATAAATCACTACCCAAATGCTGATGGTGAAAAGCCTCACATATCACTCAAATATTACGAAGGTGTCTCACATCATACTAAGGTCATACCATTTATTAATCACTAAACATGCTTGATAACTTTCTATGTCACATTAGGATCCCTTCACATTGCTTAGAGAAGTCAGAAATAATTATATAACTAGTCTCGACTCCAATCCCAAAGTTTATTTTAATGTTTTTCTAGACATACACTAATAAGAAACCCAATAAACATCATAGCCAAATCCAACCAATCCATCACCCAAGGAAAGTTTCTATATATGGATCCTATGATATCATGAATCATTATAAAATATGGAAAAGTAATTAAGTTAACCATAAATCAAGATTTATCACATATAGATATATGCTCTATAAAATAGGGCATCTCCACCATGAGGTCAATCAGAACAAACCATTTATAAAAAAAAACAGTTTCCATACTTCACTCTTAAAACACGATCCAAATATTTTTTTTAAAAAACATTCAAAAAGGAGTCACATTAAAACACACTCTCCCAAGTAATTAGGATAAATATCTTTGATAAATACTTAATAAAAATATTTTACATTATTTTGAAATACCAGATCAAAAAATTCATTTTAAACAAACCCATTTCCTTTAAAATTCCATTTTAAATATTTTTAAATTAAAAATCATTTTACTTTAGAAAATTCAAGATAAAAACCAACTTACACAACTAAACAAACCATAAAATGGACCATCAAAACTAATTTAACCAAGGCACCATCAAAAAAATCATTTAGCTTGTTATACAATCCTTTAGAGTCTATTTGGTTTAAGCAATCCCATACTATTTGTAAATTTATATAATGACATGTTATAAAAGCATTCTCACATTAATAATGATAAAAACACTAGTGAAAAAACCATATAAAAAAGTCCATATAAACTAGAATATCAAAATACTTAATGAATGAAGGGAACTATGTCTAATTATACTGAACACAAATAATATTTGTACCGGGAGTCTAGGTCAAACCACATGGTTATGCTGGGTTTTATGTAAAATGAAATAAAAAAATGAGGGTGTGAATTTGTGAATAATATAAGTGGAAAAGTTTGAATTAATGGTCCTAAACTAGAGTTAAAAATAATAGTATACACCATCAATAAAGTGAAACACTTACATGGGGGAAGTGGAATTCAACTAAAACCACTTATTTCAAACTATAATTTATGAATTTAAATGAGAAACCACCACTGTATCCCTATGACTACTATTTAAATATATTAAAGATACTTCCTAATGAAAAGGAAGGTACTCATAAGGTTTCTTAACTCACTATAAGATAAGTAATGAGTTTTTTGTTCCATGGTGTTGTGCTGCCATTGCCTCTCTTAGTTTAGGTGTCAAGTTAAGGGTTTTCAAGACCTTATTGGTTTGGTTATCAATAAAAATATAATTGGTGTCACTCCTCTCCCTAATATCAACAATGAACCAACTAATTTTCTTACTATAGGTTCAACATTTTTATCCACCCTATACTCAATAGACACTACTTAGGAGCTATGTAAAAATACCCATTAAAATATGTAGGCTTCCACTTTTATTACCTAAATCACACTCACAGTACATATTTCCACTAACCATCTAAATAGGCATTATGAAATTGGAAATTTTTTCACAATAAGACAATCATAAGTAATTAAAAAGTAAATATTAATTAAAAATAAAATTTTATATATACATGAAGAATAATTATAGATGTAATAAAAAAAAATAAAAAAATGAAGAGTAGGGGGAAGAGTAATATCATCTATCCTATGAGGACTATGGACACTCTAAATGACTATTTATATAATCCTCCAGCTTTATCTCACTCCTGAAAATATTTTCATCAATTATATCAAGTCTCTATCAATTACATATGGTTTCATATTATATGGAATCAGTCCTTTCTTATGTTTTTTCTTCTTCTTCAAATATGGAATTGCTTTATGATTTCTTCATTGGAATTCAAAAATTATTTCCATGTGGCATAGTATGTGTAAGATATAGCACCACATAGACATGTAAATTTACTTATAAATTAAGCCTTAATTTTAGCACCCATTTCCCCATGATATTTTTATTTCTCTTATATCATGAATATATCTATATATAAATATTTTATTAGGACACTTTTCTAATTTAGTCAAATAGTTAGAACAAATATACTTTTGGTCCCTATAGCTTATTCATGCAGGCCATGTGGTTATCCCTTTTCATAAACGAACAAGGGGATTTTCCCTCTTCCATGGATAAAATTTATCATCCCCAGACTACATATCCATTCTATCCTGTTCATGTATGGATTAAAGAGGTATCTAATGATATTCAAGATGTGTAAGAAATTTTTCCTTAGCAATATAGACTACATTATAGGGTTAATGATTTCTTAAGATCGTATGCATGATAAATTGGGTAGATGGTGTATTATTAAGTAGGAAAATATAAAATATTGTCTTATACTATATGAAATGTTTGATCTTAAGGTATAATTGGGTAGAATAAACTACCTACATTTCCTCATAAGGCTATATTGGGTGTGGGAGAAAATGACTGTGACATAAAAAATTCTCTAAAATTAAATAATCAAAATGCTTCATACATTTTATTGAGTTTTCTATGTTAATTATCTTCATAGATCAATGTTTGAAAGTGATTCCCTCTTAAATAATGATACAAATAATATTTTAATCCAACATTATAATAAGTGGTATTATAGGAAAACTGTTAGACCAACTAGATTAAATACCCTGGGGGGGGGGGGGTGAATCAAGGAATGTAATATTAAAACAACTACTCATTTGGATCTTATTTGAATGTAAAAAATAGTATTCTATCCTATTACCATATAAATATATGATAAGAAATTAAAAAATTCATGAGATACATCAATTTTACTTGGTTCACCCACACTGGGCTACGTATAATGAGTATACACTTGAAATTAGCCTATGGACCAAATCCACTAAAGCATAATGATATTACAAAGTTCATAGTAAAATCATTATCCCTCTTGGTTCAATACCAATAACAATTTGAAATATCAAATTTCCCTCAACTAAAGTGTGCTCACTAATCCTTTATAAGATTCTTTTTTGATCACTTGAATCAATATTGTTTATACCTTATTTTCTACATCATGAAGCACTAATTTCATTAACTTGATAAAAAACTCTTTACTATATAATTTTTGGGATAATCCTCCAAGTTCATGTAAGATTCACTTTTACAAAACCTTGTCCCAAAATTTGAGAAACTTTCCAATTCTTCATGAAATATTTTCTCTTTTATGAAACCCCAATCTTTCATCCAGATTTTTTATTTCATAAAAATCCAATATTTTATGAAACTCTATATATTTTTTCAAAACTATATAGGATAGAAAGAAACAAGTTATTTCTTCATAGAATTAATGTTCTTATGAATCTTTTTCACAATAAAATCCTTCATGAAATTATTTTTGAGAATTCAGAGCCTTTGGATCTTCATTAAGTCTTGTTCTATTCGAAGGAGGGAGTAACTACTTATTTATTGACATTTATGCCATTTAATGAAACTTCTAAGCTCACCACCAACCTTTTATGAAAATATAAATAGTTTTAATGAAACTATCTTTCTTTGTGAAACTTTCACAAAACAACTCCTTTCATGTACGATTCTTAAACTAATGCTATCATTGCATAAGTGACCGCTTTTATTAAACTCACAACTTTACATACCAATTTCTTAGAGATTTATCAACCTACCTTTTCAATAATCACTCTGTAACTTCTAAAATTGTCCTTTTCAACCCACTTTATCAAAAAAAAAATTAATCTGAAAACACTGCAAAGTCTCCTTTAGGGATTTTTCCAACAATCTCCCTATTTGGGTTTGTTGACAACTCCTCACCAATTGATTACAGTTTAATCCTTATCTCAACAACTCATTAATAAATATTTTAAAACTTCCTTATTTAGTCACAATTCACTACTAGAAACCCCAAATAATGACCAAATATTTATTTAACACATACTCTAAGCCCACATGATCCATGATCGTTTGAGAAACAAGAGTAGTCTGTAATGTTCATCAGTGAAGCAATTCATTCTTGAAATAATCTATGGCATAAGTTTCCATTTTTAGTAGAACTATAACACCTTTTTACTGTTTTTAGGTATTCCTAAACCCATATTTTTACCATTATTTTTTTGGGTTGTTTCAAGAGAACATTTTAGAATTTTTGAATGTTTTTGTGCTGTGCACAGTTGGCACATGATTTTCCCAAACCGTGCACCCTCTTAAAGAAAATTGTGCAAACCCAGGCAGTGGGGTTTTGAATATTTGGAACATGGTTTGAAAAATCATATAACCTCTTAGGAGAAACCATACAACCCATTAAAAAGGGACCACAACTGGGGTACATAGTTTGGTGTAACTATACAGTCCTTCCCATCTAACAATGCGTATGATATTTTTCATCGAAAAAATTATTTTTAAAACACATGAAACCCTTATTTTAAGTTTCCAATGGACCAAAATAGATCCTATAACATTTTATTATTCCATAAGAGCTCTCAAGAAATTATTTTGGACCATATACACCCTCCCATAAATAAATATAAGCTAAGATAGTGATGTTGGATCCTCTCCCAATTAATCTCCTCTTCCCGTTCTTTATCTCCCACTCCCTCTCATCTCCTTCCTAAGGGTTTTTGTATTTCCATGTTTTGGGAAAATATAATAACCTTTGTTTTGGATCTTAAACCTAGGTTTGAATCTTGGATCCTTATTTCCATCATTCTTCATTATCAAATCCCCTTTAAGGCTTTATGATTTGAGATCCCATGATCCCAAGGTAAATTGATTTTAATTGAACATGTGGGATTTGATTCTTATGAAATTGAATTATTTAAAAACCAATTCCATTTAATTGGGGGATTTGGTTTTGGAAATTTTATTTTGGAATGAAATTTGGAAAAATCCCCAATTCCATTGAATTGGGGTTTAATTGTGAAATTGATGGAACTTGGTAGAATTTAAATTATTGAATTTAAATTATGAAAGTGAATTGTGAAATTTAATTGTGAATTGATTTAAATTTATTATTAGTGAAAGATGTATTAAAATTGTTTTTATAGAAACCTTTGGGGTTTATCTTTAAAAAAGGAATTTTTTGATTAAAAACCCATTTTGGGGTTTAAATGGAAAGTTGAAATATTTGAAATGGAGAATGGGATGAATTGTGTTTTAAGAAGTCATAAAGTAAAGTTTCCATCATTGATTGTTATTAGAGAACATGAAAGACTTAGGTAGTTAGTGAGTTATTTAGAAAAAATTCTATTATTTAAAACATTCTAAAACATAAATACGTCATGTCACATCCCCGATGGGATTGTTATGAATTCCTCTTAACTAGTGTTGTAGGGGGAATGTGAATACACATATTTTTGTGTCACCTTTGGTGGGTGGAGTCCTATATCTTGTAACTACCATACATTTTAGACATATTACCATGTTTCTCACATGTTTTTATTTGAAATGAATATATTCCATTTAAGTAAACTATTTTACATGACTTTTAAATTTAAATAAACTATTTTATATAAAATATTTATTAATATATTTATTTAGAAATATTCCATCATTTGAAATGTAAAGCATGCTTTTTTAAAAATATGATTTTGAAATTCCAAACCAATTTATTTAAAATTTAAATCTATTTATTTGGTTAATTCAATGATGGAATCTATTATGGAATCCCTGGTGATACCCTAATGAGATTTTATCTCACACCCTACCTATGCCTTAAAGTGTTTGTAAATTTTCTGCTTTCAGGTCTGAGAAAGGGTAAAACTCCACTTGGAGGTGGTAGTAGCTATTGATACTTGGGCTTAGAGAGTTGCATATGTTACGAATTGGGTTATTTAACTTCCTATTTTTCTAGTAATTTACTATAGTACTTTGTTTTGTTTATACCTATTTGACTTCTAGTACACTACTCACTATAGAGTTTTTCATGTATACATATGGAATTGTTTAACTTATTCTGAAATGTTTTTGAAAAAATCATTCCCACTTTCATTTTGTATGATGCCAAGTGCTAGTATCCAACCCATGGGGATCAGGAACACTCTTTGAGTTATGCCAATGCCAGCTCAGTTATCAAGTTACCAGGGTACCCAGGCTGGTTCGTGGAAAAGTGGTATCAAAGGCAGGTTGAGCTTATTGTCTTGAATTCAGAATGCATTGTGTAATATTATCAGGACTTAGGAAGTAGTTGAAATTGAGTTCCTAGCTAGTTCTCAACACAATAAACCTTATGTCACTAGGGGTGGTTAGGTAAAGATGTCTTGAGGATTAGTTATAGTATTTTCCATGATTTTTATTTGGATATATTGAAATCTAAATCTTTTTTATTCTATCTGTTGGGTTTGATTTTCCTTGTTTCTCTATTTGATTGTTAATCTGTTGTATTTTATATTGTATGTTGATGGTGTGAAGAATCATGCCTATAATAAGATGTGAAAATTGGATCCAAGATAAAGTTTCCACTGAACCATAGTGATAAAATCCAATTATAGACCCAAATCTGGTGGAGGTGATAGTGTGTACTGCCCAAGCTCTAGGATATAAACCTATACTTGCTCCTGTTCAGGATCGGACTATAAAAATTAAAGGGATGATCTACAGAATCATTCTTAGTAATTTCTTCACTAGATTCCATCAAAATTTAAGGGATCAAATGATCATAAAGAGATTTAGGAATTTTTGAGAAGGATGAAGAGTTTTTTTGGGTTCTTGGAGACACATAAAAAAATCAAGGTTAAGTGTTCCACCTTCGTGCTTGAAGGTCAGAGTAGGAGATGGTGGGAAACAATGGTAACAATGACAGAGCATGAGGGATCAGAGTAGAAATACTTCAAAGTTAATTTCAATGATCAGTTCTATCAAGATTCAATGTTGTTGGCCAAGGCTACAAAGTTTTTCAAATTTGAGCAGGTTTATAGGATCATGATAGAGTATGGAAATCGATTTTATAAGCTCTTACAGTTCTCACCTGAGATAGTATCTAATGAGAAGATGAAGGATCAAGGGTTTGAGTTGGGTTTGAGATATGATATTTTTTCTTAGGTTTTATTACTGAATCTATCTTCTTATAATGATTTGTTGGATAGAGAACTGATAATAAAGATGGATATGGCTGGCAAGTCAGGGTTGTCAAGAGTTTCTTTCTCTCTTAATGGTAGTTAAATTTCCTTCAAAGGAAATCCGATGTGCGATAATTCTCATAGTGGTTCAAAACACTAGGGTTTTTCTAAAACTCATACAATTCTTGAAATAAGCCCTTTAATTTTATACTAGTGTGTAAATATGAGGAATTCTAAGAGGGTTTACATTAAGGAACCCATGATATGTGGCTCCTGTGGATTCTTGGGTCACCTATAGAAGTTATTCTATGTTTATTCAAGGGTAAAAGGGTTCAAGCCACATAAATCTGGAATGGAGATTCTTCATGTAGTGTAAGAGTCTCTAGAGGAAGCAGATATGGGTCCAGTAACTGTGAGAGGTACCATTACTGTAACGCCCCGACCCTAGAAGCCCAGAGTCGGTGCATTATTACATATCATTGGCATGATCACAAAAGATCAAGTCTCTAAAGACCGATTATTTTAGTATCCTTGGAAGTAGTATATACATTCATAAGGTTTACATTACATCATAAAATGGAAAACTACAAAAACATTGTTTCATAGACAACACTGAGATCCCATAGACTATCCCTCCACCGGCTGACGCTGATATCTAGTTTCAGGGGTCACCGTCCCTCTGTTGATGATTTTGATCATTTCGTATTTGATTCATGGGATCTGCAAGATTGCATGGTGGTAGGTCTATTTGATCAGCGTCAAATGTTAATTCATTTATCCTCAAAGGATGATCTGAATACCGCCTAGTCCCGGGCCCCTCGTGAAATCAATGGATGCGGCTTCTTCCTTCTGCGATGGTCCTTTGATCTCAACTGGAATCGTGATGCTTCCTCATCCGCGGTCTGGGTAAGCTTTCCAGACCTCCCTCTCCCTTTCCAAAATCCATCTATTATCTGAATGCTAGGAAACTTGGTTGGATGATACCTGTATTCAGATAGCCGAATGTCAGCAGTTTGTCATCCTATCTACCCTCGTGTATGTGTTGAGGTTGATGTTTCAAAGGATCCCACAGAGTGGCTGTGGATTTCAGTTGGAGAAGAGTTCTGCTGGAAACGAAGGGTAGTGTTTGAATCGTGGCCTTCTTTCTGCCTGGGGTGCCACCAATTTGGTCATTTGGCCCCTATTTTTAGTCCCAAGAACAAGGTCAGATAGGTTGAGCCTAGTGGTTTTGAGGGGAATGAGGTACATATTTCCCCTAGTACGAACCAATGGGTGTGAGGTATTGACAATATGGTCGAGCAAGTGGAGGAGTGCGGGGCTGTTCCAGAGGCGCAAGCTCTCACTAGACCAGGTGAGGAGGCTAATGTTAAGGTGTATCAACAATCCTTGGCCCCTCTAGTGATAGTGGAACATGTGAAGAAAAAGGAAGCTGAGCCGTGGGTTTTGGATTTGTTTTCCCATCTAAAGAAGGACTTGGGAATTCATGTGACATCTATGGATGGTCCTGGGGATGTGAACTTTCTAGTGGGTGTTGTAAAAAGTTCTAGGGCTCGGAGCTGGGAGGACACGAACCTACAGTCTCATTTTATGGGAAGAGGATATGAACAACCTACAGGACTGGAGGTAATGCAGGAAAAATCCTTCTTGTTGGCTGCAATCGGATCACAAAGTGGACAAGTAAGGCTGGATGATGTGAATTCCTTGATACCCCTAGACCCAAACACCATTAGAACCAACCCCGCAGGTCTTGGGAAGGCTGGAGATGGGGAGAAGGGATCTGGTTTGGGGAATAAACTAGGAAAGGTGTCTCTAAGTATGCAGATGGCCCAAAATTCCAGAGAGGTTATAGAGTTGGGGAACCGCTTTCAAGGTCTGGAGGACCAGAATCCTCTAGTGTCTCTTGAGGAGGAGCCTTCGGATGATGACAGTTTCAGTCACCCCTCAATGGATAGCTTGAACTGAATTCAAGGGAAAGGACCCCATAGTCCTAGAAGGAAGAAGGGGAAAAAAGGTATTTTTGACTCAGGGAAATGCATTGTGGCTCAGGGAAAAAAACCAAATGGATGCAAGGATTAATTAAACTTGCCAAAACCAATGGAGACTCAGTTGGACAAGAAGGGTAGAAAAAAGTAAGGTAAAGAGGTTCAGAAAGGGGAAATTGAAAAATTGTGCATGAATTCAAGAAATAAGGAAGAAGAAGATGGGGAGTGCTTGAAACTTATCTTGCATTATAAGGAATAAATGACTGAAACTAGTCTCCAACCCAATGTCTCAAAAGAGGAGATTAAAATAATCTATGATCATCGGCTGAAAGTTGATGCTAATGAGGAGCAAGAAGTGTGGATAGAAAAACAAGACCGAATACTGGCTCAGGGATTCAACTAGAGGAAAATCAACACAGAGGAATTTATTCAAACAATGTAAAGGATGACCACTCACTTTGAAGAGCTAATTAGAGAGGACCCGAAAACCCAGGTTAACACACTACACTGGGAACTTTATAGAGTTTTTGAGTCAAGTTGTAACACCCCAATCTTCCACGGTACGTTTCACTTCGAATAATGCAATAACGTGTGTTGTACGCAACCTCGAGCTCTAACACACACCACAACGAATTAAACTAGCCGTTGTGAAAAGTAATACCTACTTTTTGAAATTTTATAAATTTTATTTATCAAAATGGACTTCATTTTTGGATTCGGAATATCGAAATTTGCCTATGTTGAATTTTTGGTATTTTTCTGAGAACTTCTAATTTTTATGAATAGTGAAAAATACTTAAAAACAACTTTTTAAATCAAAATAATTTATAGTGAAAAATTATACTATTTAGTGGTTTTAAAGTATAATTAGAATATATTTTTACCATTTTATCCAATGGTGGTCATTAGAATTAATTTAACATTGAAATCGGACATAAACAATTGCCAATCTTTTGATATAAATTATTTCTTAGAAACACGCCATTTTTTGTAACAGCGGGAATTAATTATAAAATTAATTAATGCAACTTATATGTTTGTAATTTTGTAAAATAGACATAATTTTTGAATTCGGAATATCAATTATAGCTTAGGGTAAAATTTTGGCTTTGTTCTGAAAAACTTCAATTTTTGATGAATAGTGAAACCACTAAGTGGTAGTTAAATAACTGATTTTTCGTTTAAATGAAATATTACCACTTCTGTGATTTGATTTTCAAAAATCCGACATACATGGTTGTCATTAAGATGTAAAATGTGGTTCAATGAGATTAAAATAAATTTTTGGTGAATAGTAACTTTTAAGTTCTTAATCGCGATTAGAGGTAATTAGTGTAGTTTAAGGTACAAATAATGTTTTAATAATATGAGATGAGCATGAAACTTGTCCTAATCTTATTGGATGAGTCATGGCCGACCAAGACAACCCATGGGTCAACTTGGGGACCCCATGGAGCCACTTTAGTTGGAAAATGACATTAATATATATTTATTTAATGTTAAAATTAAATTGACACAAACATGAGTTGTTTTACTAAAATAGTTTTTAAGTGGGGTTAAACAAGTCCAAATTTTGACTATAAATATTCATTAAAAAGATAAAAATATTTCCTACATCATAATATTTTTTTTATAATTTATAGACATTAAATAAATTAAATTATTTATGACATCATTATGATGCGGCGATGACCTCATTATTTAACGATTTAAATAAAATGAGAAGATAATGCAAAATCCAAGGCTTACACTTGTCCAAAGCCTATTGGATGAGTAGATTTCGAACCCTTATCATCTTATCCTCGAATTATATAAGTGTGGGACCTCTAAAATCCGAAACTAATTTTATAATAAAGTGACTTTTCTTTACTTTCCAAGAGTGCCCCTCCTCTCCACTTATAAAAGGCCCCCACCTCTCCCACCTCATTTACACATTCAAGCCATTTGGCTCGGCCAACCTCTGCCCAAATACTCTCCCAACTTCCCCCTCTTACTCCTAGAAGCCTCACTTTGGGCAGAACTCTTCCCAAGGAAGCCTTTGGCTCAAATCAAAAAGAGTTACCCGATTTTGAGGTAATGTCTTCTCTAATGTTGTTTTGTTTTATTTTTCTTCTCAAACCCCCTAAACTCTTTTTATTAATTTCTTTTGTAACAACACCAGTATCCTCAATATACTAGTATGTTTTTATAATAAGTATTCGAGCTACACTTACACACACATACATCTAATGGTTAAAGAACATACGGTTTCTGTGGATGGTGAATTTCTGCCTCACGAAACGATGATTGTTCAACACTCATATAAAACCTTCAAAGGTGGCCATTAAGATGTCACTATTTTTATATATAATATATAATATGTTTATGTTTTACTTATGCTTCTGTATTTCTCATTTATGGCATACTTTATGATTTCCATTATGGGTAAAACGTGATAATTTCATTTTAGGAAGTGCGGACTACCGCCCCCTCAAAGTGATGTGAATCGTTAATGCCATATGTGGGATGTATAAAAGATGGAGTAAATGATATTATATATGATATTATACTGGAACTATATTATACCTTTATATCATTATGATTTTGTTACATTAAATACGAAATAGAAATGAAAGTAGCGTTCATGCGTACGTATGGCTTACCGTCTCCATAAACGGTGCATTTCATTTCTTACCTCTAAATGTTACGTAATATTATGAATGAATGTATATACTGGATATATATGATATATATGATATCTACATCATGAATATAATTCTGGATATAATGGATATTTCACCACATGAACAACTTTTAATTATAAGAAGGTTATTTTTGACACAAGTACCAAAGATCGACAAAACGACCGTTATTAACTTAAATAATTACATAACGTTCATAACATTGTAATAAGTGATATAAAAAGGATAATTAAAATGAAAATGGTTCTTAATAAGGTAGATATTAACTCTAGTTTATTATTCAGGAGGTTAAAGAATGGTTGAGTCAAGTCGGACATGAGGTAAGGGAACTTCTTAACCCAACTTCCATTCTTTGGGTTAATATCCTACTTTCAAATTATGTCATGATATTATTATGTCCTATTTTGTATTTTTACTTTCTTTATGTGTACCTATAGTGAATACACATAATAGATCTATTTTATTTTAAAAATGATCTATTTAAGGATTTCGTCTCAATCCCCTTTCATTGAGGCATATTTGGTTTTATACACAACTTTCTTTTATACGGTGTATAAACCCCTTTGACTTTTACGTTTATTCAAAAGGAATCTTTTTTATACGAAGCGTTTTACTAAACTACAAAAAGGGAATGTTTTTCTTTCTGTACTTATGCGGAAACAATGACTTCTCCGCCGCCGTGACCATTATTTGAGTTTCGGCTTCCTCTACAAGCCATCATTTTTTTTAATGAAAAATAAATACAAAGTTTTAACTTTCTTTTATTTTGGTATTGAAAATGGTTTTGAAAGAATTTTTATTATATCAATGTGTTGTATTGATATCTTGTGATTGAAATGTGGAAATGTTATGTTTCCTTTATGCATGTTTTATGTGATACGATTATGTTATGGTTTATGATATGTTTAAACCTATTCATATGAGGAATGCATTGGACTTAATGAGTGACGGGTGGAGCCCGCTATAGCTCCTCGATGCATCGGCAGGTCTCATGAGACAAACTAGTGTCTTGGCACGAGGCCTTGACAAAATCTTATTTGTGGTCTTGGCACGAGGCCTTGGCTACGTGGTTATGATAGTCTGGTATTATGCATTCCATCATTATGAAAGTGGTTATTGATATTGCATGTGATTATTCGACCAGTAGAATATACATGTGAAGAAGTGAATGGCATTATCTCATTTTACTTTTGCCATATTATGTTGAAGTTCAAGTTTAAAAGGCTTTTTTTTAGTTATACATCGCCTTAAATGTTAATGTTTATTTATGAAAGCTTCCACAATATTGTTATCCTTACTGAGCATCTGAGCTCACCCCTTTCAATGTTTTAATATTTTCCAGGATGTGAAAGAAGTATTTTAGGAATGACCTTCAGGGATAGTCAGAAGAGGATATGAGTGTGGACTATGAAGACTTTGTTATTAGTTTTTCACTTTATGATGTAATGTAAGACTTATGAATGTATCTAGTGTTTCCAAGGCTACTAAACTAATCGGTCTTTCGAGACTTGATCTTTTGTGATCATGCCAATGTTACGAAGTAATGCACCGACTCTGGGTAGCTGGGGTCGGGGCGTTACAGTTGGTATCAGAGGCAGTTTAGTACTAACCTTGGAAGCTAGATTTAGATAAACTCTGATTAGAGCACATAGCCCGAAGATAGACTTTGAGGATTAGTATAGAAGAACTTCCTAGAATTTTGTTATTGTATAGATTTTGTGAGTTTTCCGAGCAATACATCCCTGTCTGGATACGAGTAGATAGAGGCGGCTCTGGCACAGATGTACCTAGGGGTAAAACCCGAAAACACCGCTTTGAGCTAGACTCGAACGGGAACTGGTGCACGACAACGGGCCTTGCTGCACTCTTGGTTACGACACTCCCGGGGGATATGCTTAGGATAATTCCCATTTTCTTTACAAACCACTATGAACGGTTATGAGTATATACTTCCTCAAATAAAACCTTTTTATGATTATGGATTATATCCATAAATAGTTCAATTTATGTTAAGTATTTTACAAGTATGGAATTATGTATTTTGATTAATAAACTAATCTAGTTTATGCCATTGTTTAGAAATGGCGCCTAGTGGAAGGAATGGAAACCGTATCAATGCACGAACTCCGTGTAGGGATTGCCCTCCTGCTCAAGATAATTATTGTGGATCTGGAGATACAACTGGTGCTGATCAACTTATTACCATACTGGGACAACTCACTCAGGTTATGAATAATAACCTTACTCGTATGGAGCACCCTGATCCACAACGTGGAGGATCAATATTAGACCACTTCATGAGGCAAAAACCACCAACCTTCAATGGGAGTACAAATCCAATAGTAGCTGAGAAATGAATAAATTCCTTAGAGAAAATATTCCATGCCTTGGGGAGTAGTGAAAGGGAGAAGGTTGTCATGGCAGTTTACCGCCTCACTGGAGATGCCGATCAGTGGTGGTCGCTGATTCAAAACACAAAGGAAGATGATGACGTATCGAATATGGAATGGAGGGAGTTCAAAGAGCTTTTCTTAGAAAAATACTTTCCTCGTGACCATCGAGCAGATATGGAAAGGCAATTTATGAGTCTGAGGCAGAAGGAGGATGAGAATGTCGCAAAGTATGAGGCTAACTTTACAAGGTTAGCGAGGCATGCTTCCGATTATATACGTAACCCAAGGAGTAAGATTGATCATTTCTTTGATGGGTTAAAACCATTTCTCCGTCGAGCTTTAGTATCACAATCCTTCTCATCATACGAAGATATTGTCTCGTGTGCTATCAAGACAGAAAAGGAATTCTCTAAGTCTTATGACAACAAAGTAAAGCAAGAGAAGAAGAGAACGGTGGAACAAGAGACAGATAAAGGGAAAAAGGGAAAGAAGGAATTTCCATTATGTGATAATTGTGGGAAGAATCACCCTGGTACATGCCTAAAAGGAATGGGAGTTTGTTATAAATGTGGAGAAAAGGGTCACCAGGCTCGTGATTTCAAGGGAAAGAAAGAGGCTGTCAAAGTTGAATGATACAATTGTAGGGAAATGGGGCATTATGCAAATGAATGTCTTAAGCGTCAAGGAAACTTACCTCAGAAAAGGCCAAGGGATCAAGGCCAATCTTATGCTGTGACTACAGTTGAAGCGGAATAATTAATGTATTGGTGCTTTTGGACTCAAGGATTATATTCTGGTTATAAGAATAATGTGATATATATATATGGATTGTACTGCAGTACTTTTTGATTTCAGTAAGGTTTTAATATGATTAAGGTAATCATATTTTTAGTATGTGACAATAAGAGAAACTTTTCTTTGTTTGGGGAATCTGATGTTACAATTGATTTTGGAATTAAGAGACCTTTTAGAGAAAGTCTGGATAGAGGTATTTTGGATAACTATAAAGGTTGGAGTGGATTAAGTTGATCTTTGGATAGTATTTTTTAAGGTTAAAGCATTTCTGAAGATTATTTTTGGAATATTATAATACTATAGTTTTAGGAAAAGGACAACCTGCAGGGTGGGAAATAACCCGTCACGTCGGACAAAGCTGCAGGAATCGAACCCACAACCATAGTGCGACAAGCCTTTATTTCCTACCACTAGCCTACAGGAAGTCCCTAGTTATTACAAAATAGTTTTACTAATCTAAATGACATGTGTTAATATTTGGAACCTTATACAATTAGGATAAAAAGAATATTTTTGAGTTCTGTTACCATTTGGAGTAAAAGATGGGTTTGTGGTAAAAATTTATTAACGAATGAAAGTATACATAACAAGTATGTATATTCCCTTACGTTCTTATTAAATCTCCTAAATAAATTCCTCAACATTATAAAAGGTAACTTAAAACAAAAATGTTGTCGGTTAACTTTTCCAACTAGGGATTCAATGACCGTTTAACCAGTCACAAGTTTGTGATTTTCTTGTAGTTAAACTTTCTCCTAATCCTTTTTTCTATAACTCTCCATCAGACCTTGATGGTTTGTTTCTCCTCCATATCCATATTTTCATAGAATCCTAGAATGGGCTATATCGGGTGACCTTTGTACTTATCTTTCTTTCTTTTAATGTTATATATTTATTAACCTTATTTCCGATGTGGGTTTTACTCAAAGGTATTTTCTCTTTTTAACCTTTTATTTTCAAAGAAAAATTTCAAATTGTGAGGATGCAATTTATTGAAGTAGGGGAGAATGTAACACCCCAATCTTCCACGGTACGTTTCACTTCGAATAATGCAATAGCGTGTGTTGTACGCAACCTCGAGCTCTAACACACACCACAATGAATTAAACTAGCCGTTGTGAATAGTAATACCTACTTTTTGAAATTTTATAAATTTTATTTATCAAAATGGACTTCATTTTTGGATTCGGAATATCGAAATTAGCCTATGTTGAATTTTTGGTATTTTTCTGAGAACTTCTAATTTTTATAAATAGTGAAAAATACTTAAAAACAACTTTTTAAATCAAAATAATTTATAGTGAAAAATTGCACTATTTAATGGTTTTAAAGTATAATTAGAATATATTTTTACCATTTTATCCAATGGTGGTCATTAGAATTAATTTAACATTGAAATCGGACATAAACAATTGCCAATATTTTGATATAAATTGTTTCTTAGAAACACGCCATTTTTTGTAACAGCGGGAATTAATTATAAAATTAATTAATGCAACATATATGTTTGTAATTTTGTAAAATAGACATCATTTTTGAATTCAGAATATCAATTATAGCTTAGGGTGAAATTTTGGCTTTGTTCTGAAAAACTTCAATTTTTGATGAATAGTGAAACCACTAAGTGGTAGTTAAATAACTGATTTTTCGTTTAAATGAAATATTACCACTTCTGTGATTTGATTTTCAAAAATCCGATATACATGGTTGTCATTAAGATGTAAAATGTGGTTCAATGAGATTAAAATAAATTTTTGGTGAATAGTAACTTTTAAGTTCTTAATCGCGATTAGAGGTAATTAGTGTAGTTTAAGGTACAAATAATGTTTTAATAATATGAGATGAGCATGAAACTTGTCCTACTCTTATTGGATGATTCATGTCCGACCAAGACAACCCATGGGTCAACTTGGGGACCCCATGGAGCCACTTATTTGGAAAATGACATTAATATATATTTATTTAATGTTAAAATTAAATTGACACAAACATGAGTTGTTTTACTAAAACAGTTTTTAAGTGGGGTTAAACAAGTCCAATTTTGACTATAAATATTCATTAGAAAGCTAAAAAGATTTCCTACATCATAGTATTTTTTGTATAATTTATAGACATTAAATAAATTAAATTATTTATGACATCATTATGATGCGGCGATGACCTCATTATTTAACGATTTAAATAAAATGAGAAGATAATGCAAAATACAAGGCTTACACTTGTCCAAAGACTATTGTATGAGTATATTTCTAACCCTTATAATCTTATCCTCGAATTATATAAGTGTGGGACCTCTAAAATCCGAAACTCATTTTATAATAAAGTGACTTTTCTTTACTTTCCAAGAGTGCCCCTCCTCTCCACTTATAAAAGGCCCCCACCTCTCCCACCTCATTTACACTTTCAAGCCATTTTTCTCGGCCAACCTCTGCCCAAATACTCTCCCAACTTCCCCCTATTACTCCTAGAAGCCTCACTTTGGGCAGAACTCTTCCCAAGGAAGCCTTTGGCTCAAATCAAAAAGAGTTACCCGATTTTGAGGTAATGTCTTCTCTAATGTTGTTTTGTTTTATTTTTCTTCTCAAACCCCCTAAAATCTTTTTATTCATTTATTTTGTAACAACACCAATATCCTCAATATACTAGTATGTTGTTATAAGAAGGATTCTAGCTAAACTTACACACACATACATCTAATGGTTAAAGAACATACGGTTTCTGTGGATGGCGAATTTCTGCCTCACGAAATGATGATTGTTCAACACTCATATAACACCTTCAAAGGTGGCCATTAAGATGTCACTATTTTTATATATAATATATAATATGTTTATGTTTTACTTATGCTTCTGTATTTCTCATTTGTGGCATACTTTATGATTTCCATTATGGGTAAAACGCGATAATTTCATTTTAGGAAGTGCGGACTACCGCCCCCTCAAAGTGATGTGAATCGTTAATGCCATATGTGGGATGTATAAATGATGGAGTAAATGATATTATATATGATATTATACTGGAACTATATTATACCTTTATATAATTATGATTTCGTTACATTAGATACTAAATATAAATGAAAGTAGCGTTCATGCGTACGTACGGCTTACCGTCTCCATAAACGGTGCATTTCATTTCTTACCTCTAAATGTTACGTAATATTATGAATGAATGTATATACTGGATATATATGATATATATGATATTTACATGATGAATATAATTCTGGATATAATGGATATTTCACCACATGAACAACTTGTAATTATAAGAAGGTTATTGTTGACACAAGTACCAAAGATCGACAAAACGACCGTTATTAACTTAAATAATTACATAACGTTCATAACATTGTAATAAGTGATATAAAAAGGATAATGAAAATGAAAATGGTTCTTAATAAGGTAGATATTAACTCTAGTTTATTATTCAGGAGGTTAAAGAATGGTTGAGTCAAGTCGGACATGAGGTAAGGAAACTTCTTAACCCAACTTCCATTCTTTGGGTTAATCTCCTACTTTCAAATTATGTCATGATATTATTATATCCTATTTTGTATTTTTACTTTCTTTATGTGTACCTATAGTGAATACACATAATAGATCTATTTTATTTTAAAAATGATCTATTTAAGGACTTCGTCTCAATCCCCTTTCATTGAGGCATATTTGGTTTTATACACAACTTTCTTTTATACGGTGTATAAACCCCTTTGACTTTTACGTTTATTCAAAAGGAATATTTTTTATACGAAGCGTTTTACTAAACGACAAAAAGGGAATGTTTTTCTTTCTGTACTTATGCGGCAACAATGACTTCTCCGCCACCGTGACCATTATTTGAGTTTCGGCTTCCTCTACAAGCCATCATTTTTTTAATGAAAAATAAATACAAAGTTTTAACTTTATTTTATTTTGGTATTGAAAATGGTTTTGAAAGCATTTTTATTATATCAATGTGTTGTATTGATATCTTGTGATTGAAATGTGGAAATGTTATGTTTCCTTTATGCATGTTTTATGTGATACGATTATGTTATGGTTTATGATATGTTTAAACCTATTCATATGAGGAATGCATTGGACTTAATAAGTGACGGGTGGAGCCCGCTATAGCTCCTCGATGCATCGACAGGTCTCATGAGACAAACTAGTGTCTTGGCACGAGGCCTTGACAAAATCTTATTTGTGGTCTTGGCACGAGGCCTTGGCTACATGGTTATGATAGTCTGGCATTATGCATTCCATCATTATGAAAGTGGTTATTGATATTGCATGTGATTATTCGACCAGTAGAATATATATGTGAAGAAGTGAATGGAATTATCTCATTTTACTTTTGCCATATTATGTTGAAGTTCAAGTTTAAAATGCTTTTTTTTAGTTATACACCGCCTTAAATGTTAATGTTTATTTATGAAAGCTTCCGCAATATTTTTATCCTTACTGAGCATCTGAGCTCACCCCTTTCAATGTTTTAATATTTTCCAGGATGTGAAAGAAGTATTTTAGGAATGACCTGCAGGGATAGTCAGAAGAGGATATGAGTGTGGACTATGAAGACTTTGTTATTAGTTTTTTACTTTATGATGTAATGTAAGACTTATGAATGTATCTAGTGTTTCCAAGGCTACTAAACTAATTGGTCTTTCGAGACTTGATCTTTTGTGATCATGCCAATGTTACGAAGTAATGCACCGACTCTGGGTAGCTCGGGTCGGGGCATTACACAAGTAATATCATCCTGGTGTTTAATCATTTTGTTAGTTCTTTCAGCATGTAGTGGTTTCTATTAATGAACAATGGTTGACCATTTTTCCTTAAAATGGTTTTTATTAACAAAAATTTAATTTGGAGGAGTCATACTTTCATAACCACATAGTCAAGGCCTTGTGCCAAGACTAAAAATAAGATTTTGTCAAGGCATTGTTCCAAGACACTAGTTTTTCTCATGAGACTTACCGATTCATCGAGGAGCTATAGCGGGCTCCACCCGTCACTTACTAAGTTTAATGCATTCCTCATATGAAAATTTTGAAACATAATCTGAACATTCATATTAAAACTAGCATACGAAATGTCAATATTTTAACCAAAAACCACGAATGGTATAAAAATAACACATCCACTGTCAAACATAACTCATTCTATACAATATGGAAGATTTTATTACAATAGATCAAACTCAATAGATAATAAGGAATGATATTGACATAGATGAAAATAATAATCAAAACTATTTGAGAGAAATATCCCCCTTTTTCTTGAAAACATTTAAAAGTCTCACTATTTATCAAGAAGCCGTTTAAAATAGATTTTTGAATCAAAGTGTACCGTACCACTTTGAAACTTTTAAAATGAATTTTAATTTTAAAACTTTAATGTCCATATATATAAATCCTTAAAACCATTTTTAAAACATGGACATTAATGAGAAATATTTAGAATAATGAATCTTTAAAACATTTTGAAATGATATTTTAGTTAGAGTTCCTAACCAAAAGAGAGACACTTGAATACAAATAATTGAGGTAATAAAAACTTTATAATATCATGGGAATAAAGGGATTCATGATATACTATGTCAAAGTGCATTATATACACCATATAAAAGTGAATTGGCGTATAACAACAAAGAAGTCTCAATGAAATGTAAATTGAGATGAAATATCTTATAAAGACCGTATCCTTAGGTTATGGATAAATCAATGACATAATTATGTGTGAAAAATATAAACACACTCAATATTATTGAATATTCAATGTAAATAAATCAGAGGACATTTACACATATTCTTGTAAAAACAACACCAATGAATTGGATATTTAACTCAATAAATAGAGATTGAGTTAAAATTACTCTTATCAAGTTCATATCAATGACTTGAGAATTTATTAATAGAGTGATTATGTGTATCAAAATTATATCCACAGAAAGGGGAGTGTAAATTACTACAAAAATAATAAATAGTGATTCCACACATAATCATGGAGTAAAATAATCAATGAAGTATGCCTAAAGCCGAATGAGTGGAAATTGAAATATGAAATTCCCTTACCAATTTGGTAACTTACGAAACAAACATCCCATAAAAGAAGGATCATAAAATGAAGATGTAATTACTCATAAATTAAAGTATATTACACAAAGAATATAATAATTGGCCAGTAAATACACCACACAAAAGGAAATAGTGGCAGTATGGCATGAATCTCACGGAAATAGGAAGTGAGATGAAAACAGTTACTTCATTGTAATCAATCGAGTCGTATGGAAAAAAGTTAATAACAACCAAATGAATCAAAAAATACCATGAATATAAATAGAATCATGATTATATATATATATATATATCAAATTACAGTACAAAATACATCACATTTAATAAATAAGTGGTGAACAATGGAAATCTCACGGAATTAAAAGTGAGATAAGAAACCCCTTACTTCGTAATTTTACTTGATTGAGGGTAGGTTAACCTCCTGTATAATGGTAAAATAATTGTTATTAAATTATACAAGAATCATATACATTAATATGATATCATATATGATCTTTTAGTATTGCTTTGTTAATAATATTTTAGTATTATCGTCGTTTCAGGTGTTAACTGATTCATTTTCCTTTACATGCTTTGTTTCATAATTAGTGTTTGTTATGAATAGGATGTATCTTATTCATATTCAGAATGATATTAAGTTTTTAAACATTATTTTTAATCATCTAATGAAAATTAGTCTTGAATGGATTACGATGGGGAATGAATCTCATCGCATTCCTGATCATGATCTTGAGGTGGTAGAACCTAAAATCTTATAATTCCACCTATATAACCTCCTGTTATAGTTGATATGGGCACTAATGGTTAGTTTTGGAAAGGTTTCCTATTATTAGCTACACTGTTCCGGGAGCCAAGTGTCTTGCGAATACAATGGTGTCGACATGGAAATTTCAGTAGCAACACAAATTTAATTTATCAGGGGGTGCTGTCCACTAGGATGATGAGTAATGTCTTATGGAAATTCATTCTATCAATTACTATCTATATACTACCCCATAAATATGGGTGGTACACACAACTTATAAAATTCTTGCATCTTAAATGTGATGGTGGATTTTCATTACATAGGAAGATCAAATCCAAGATATTTTTGGGGGGAATTTTAATCTACCTTCTATGAGAAAATATTTAGAGAAACGAGGATAGTGGAATAACCTAGAGTGTTTTTGCACCAACATTTTTCTATTTCAATCTTAGAATATTTATATCATTTTACGTAGATCCAACATTTTCAGCAGACGATTCTGATAATGAATTTTCTAGTATAATGTGATTTTTGGATGGTCTTAGGAAGTCTATCCATTCTTAGGAGATCATGTTATTTTTTAGGACCATTTTTTAGATAGTGAATAAGGCCCTCATCTTCGAGAATAAACTAAGAGATGATAAGAGTGTGGTGAATGGATGTTCAATGCCCAAATATTGAGGATTTTTATCCTATTTTAGAATGCATAATTTTGAGCATTTTATGGAGGAGGCAGTAGTGAGAGTGTGTTTTTAGGTAAAAACAAAATTTTTCAATAGTATGGGAATCCTTGTCTCACAAAGAATCAGTGTCAAAGAATCCCAATTGTGGGATGATCATGTTGTAGATTAGCTCTAATTCAGAATTATTTTTAGCCTTCCCACCTATTCATAGTAGTATAGGGTCTTCACCTGCTCCACATTCCTTAGAGGGATTAGTAGTTCCACATCAGTAAGGAAGATATATTATTGTCAACCATAAAATTCATGGTGTTTCACAAGTTTGATGAATCTATGAATCAAATATGGATTAGGAGTATGGGAAACCTTATCAAAGAATTTAGGATGTTTTTCAAGGCCAATGATCAGTCAGGATATAAGATATATAACTTATGGATGAGGATCAGAATGTTAGCCCATCTACAGTTTGAGGTACACATTTTGTATCCAATAAATTTATATCTAATGTATGTGATATTATCACATCAAATTCATTCATATTTAATGTTTTAGTTAGTATCCTTGATTTTGATATTGAATACTTGTTTAGAGTCATAATAGTGGATACTCCAATGAGAGTTAGATCAGAGAGTGTTCCTAAATCCAATGCATTTTTAAGTTTATTACTATCATTTTAATAGGAATATTTTTCTCCTTGAAATGATATGATTTTACATAGTTCTTATTATAAAACATTTAGTGCCTTCTTGATGCTGGGATTAATTTTTATCAACTAGGTGTGTCATTTTTGTCACCAATGGAGGCAACTATATTAATAATACAGAATGTGAGGTCTAGAAAAGATGATATGGTCCTAAGCATCATGATCTGAGAAGAGTGTAAGATGATATTTTGAGTATTTTTCTGATTGATTAATGAATATGTCGGATATAATTCCCTCTATTGGTTGGTAATTTTTGGGATGCTTTCCTTGATGAAATCCCTTATTTACCTCATGATATATAGGTAGAGTTCATTGTTTATATTCTTCCAGGAGAAGCACCGATATACATTCTTACATGAATAATGGCACCTAATGATCTTTATGTTGTTAACAGATAGTTTAAGTACTTAGAATTCAATGTGTATATATAACCATACTCCTCCTTAGGTTTTTCCCATACATTTACCAAATATGGTGGATGGTAACCTCAGGATATGTGTGGAATACCATAGACTGAATCTTTTTGTAGTTAAGAACCAGTCGTCATTACCCTTTATATATGATATCATTGATAAGATCAATATAGCATGGGTTTCACTTATATTGATTTGAGTTTGGGATATCATTAGGTATTATTTAGATCCTCAGATATAAAATATACAAAATTCCATAGATGATATGGATTTTATGATTATTTTGTAATATTGTTCAATCAAATGATTGTGCATGATATATTTATGTCTTTAATGAATCAGGTTTTCCACCCATTAATGGAATCTTTTATAGGTTTTCAATGGTTGGTATGTTAGTGTCTTCTTGTAATCTACAAGGTCATTCCAAACACCTTAATATCATATTCAATACCATAATAGTTCAATAACTATATAGTAAGTTAAACAAAATTAACTTCTTGAATGACAAAGTTCAGTTACCTAATCACAACATATCAGAATCAAGATATCTATGGATACAAATAAGGTGAAATCCATAGTAGATAAGGAGTAGTCTTATAAGGTATTATAAATTAAATGTTTTTGGGTATAGATGATTATTATATGTTTTTTATTATAGAAATTTCATGAATTTTATTACTTATTAAAGGCTTCACTAATAATATTTTTATGCTTATATGGTATGATTATAGTTAAATTTTCTTTCAGGATATGAACATATGTCTTACTTTAAAAACCATATGGATTATACTTATACCTAGTTGGGTCTATAACATATATTTTAATTCACAAAACATTATGATGATATCCATATTTATGCAAGTGGATTGGGTCATAAAGTATTTTTCTTTTATTATAAGTCCTTATGAGCCTAATTAACTAATTTATTATCTTGATCTAGTATTAAAAGTTTATGTTTTATGTTGTTGGATGAATTTTTAAATAGGGGACCAATTCATTGTATATTCGAAACATGAATGTATCAAAAAAATATTCACTCAACAATACTTAAATAGAATAGTGAGGATAGTTTAAATACATTGATTATTTTAAATTGGACCACCCTTTTATACTAGGGAATGGAATGGTAGTTGATGATGATATGATCTTGACCACATTGATACTAGTGGTTTAGAAAGAATGTTAAAAGTTTTATATGATTGTTATATTTTCTGAGATGAATCCCAATGGTAAAAATATTCATGGAAATATTGTTATTATAACTCTAGTAGTTACCCCATCACTCTTTGATCGATTAAAGATGATCTATTTTTATAATCCCAAAGGCTTATTCCATAGAGAATTTAAATCTATTGAGGACATATTATCTCATTGGGTCATTGATGAGGACAAGATCTTTCATATACATAGATTTCTATGGGTACCCACATACATGAGAGGGGAGCTAATTACAAAATATAATCCATCTAAATAGAATTAAATCCTTGACTTATAATGATGTAATGTGATTTTTTCCGACCTCACTTTGTGTCATGGTATGAAAATTTTGATAGATGGTATTATTAATCGATGTTCCAATGGTTAGTCAGTGAAGGAAAAACACCAGTGAAAAGTATTATTTAACCCCTATTGCCTGTATTAAATTTGAAATGGTATGATTTTAGTAAAAATGTTTTAGGGGTTTAAAAAATTCTCCACATTATAGTGATTTAGTATGAGTGATTGTTAACATGATGACTTGGTTCAAAAATTTTGTACCTATAAATGAGACCTATTTAGTTACTAAACATGAAAGGGTATATTTCCATGAGATTATATGCGTTTATGGTGTTCCATGTGCCATCATATCATACAAGGATTCCAATTATAAATCACGGCTGTAGAAGTGGTCTGAGACGGATTTGGATTCACAGATGCTTCTATGCCAAACCTATCACTATCATAATGATGGTATGTTCAATTGTACTAAATAGGGCTTGGAGTCAATTCATTGTGAATGTATCTATTATCTTAGAGGTTAGTATGATAAAAATCTACATCCAATTGAATTCTTTTACAAAAATATTCCAATGGACTATACAAATGGAACCTAATTAAACCCTATATGGTATGTCGTGGTGATCACCCATGTTCTAGTTAGAATTAGTGAAGGTAGTGCTATGGGGGCACGACTCGTTCAATATATTTTTTGGATTCAATATTTATTGTCTTATCATATATTAATCTCTTACATTCACAGGGTCATTCATGAATTTTTTCATCTATCTCGGGTTCATAGTTACTCATCAGACCCATCAAATGACCTTTATCCATTTTATTTGGATATTGATACTTCCATTGTTTTATACCAGTTCATATATATGATTATTGTAGGAAAAATTTAAAAGAATTTAAATTCATTTTTTTTGAGTGATATCAAAGCATGACCATGTATAGTACGGTATCTATATGTAATTGGAATATATACATGCTCTGAGGATATATTTACTCTTAGATATTGATCCACCATCTTCACAGAAACTCATGGATGATTTTTTTTAATGAAGGGAGGTTGTAAGATCCCAGTTTATATATATATATATTACTATTTGTTTTGTTTTGTTTAAAAATATTTTCTTATCTAAAGGAAAATGATTATGGATTTCATGGAATTGTTTGGTGTATTCTAGCACATCATGGTTCTCTAAGTTACTATTTTGGATAAATAATGTGACGTGCATGGTTGGCATAAAGATAGTAGTAATCATGAATCTTGACCGTGAAACCAAAAAAATTGAGGAAGGTGGTTTGTTGGAATATTTTACAAAGGCAAAATTCCATTTCAAGTCACGAAAAAAATTATGATAGAGACTTTCAGTATAGTTAATACTAACACTATTCCTAGAATATATGGGGTGTATTCTTGGGACCGTTCCATTAAAATAGTTTGTACTTTTTTTTTCTAATCATGTGCATAAAATATGTGATGGAATGATTCTTAGGCAGTGATCTATATATTTTTGTTTCTAATTTTTCAAAACACTAATGCCTAACCATGAACTCCTAGAAAAAGAGTAAAATTACATTTCTATTCCCATAAATATTTTAACACATTCCCCCTCCTTCTCATTTTTAATTAAAACGCAATGGATCCTTGACAATATTATTTCCTAAAACACAAAGATATTTTATAGAATATTAATTTTAAATAAATATGGCCTCTTTTAAAGCATTTGGTAATCATAAACCTAAGATTTTAAAACATGAAAATTATGTTTGATATTGTATATTACCTGGAATAATAAGCATAAACTACTGATTAAATATATTATATAAATATAATCATTATAACCTAGACATTGAATTTGATAGTATGAATATGATTAAATTCATTATAATATATATATATATATAATTTTTATTATTAAAAAAATTATTCCCAATAATCAATCAATTTTTAGTACATTAAATTTACTTATTTAAAAAATTTGTTTATGTCAAAAATAGTTTTTATAATCTTAGTAGGAAAATAATATAATACGGGTTTTATACTATTTGGAATTAAATTTTGTAAAATTAAATTAAATTTTGAAATAATGATATCAAAATTATCATAGGGTGGAATTTTGATATTTTTCTAAGAAGGTTGATTTTTCAGTGAGTAGTTAAAAATACTGATTTTTTCAATATAGTTATTTATTTTCAATAAATTAAGTACTTTTGTATTCTTATTATGGTTTCAAATTGATCTCATTAAAATATAATTATTATTTAATTATATTTAAAATAATTAATTAATTTTAATTATTCTTTATACCATATTTTATTTTAGGTTTTTTTGTGAGTAAATATGAACTTTTCTAAAAACTGTTTTTAAATGCACAATATTCCCCTATTGTAAATAATTAAAATAACCACCAATAAAAAAATATTGTAATAAAATATTTAGGTCATATATATATATAAATATGAATCCATCTAATTATTATTACTAGTGATATAAATAATATAAGATAATTTTTGCTGAAAATGCATTTCTTGAAAAACATGTTTTTCGACAAGAATTACTAGTTTATTTTAAAATTAAAACATACCACTTATATGATATGAATTTTAAAAAATATGTTAAATATTATTATTTTATATTATTAAAAATATATTATAATATCAAACTAAATTGTTTCCCATTATGATTAATAAATAATTTAAAAATTAATTTCCTAGGATAACTTCTAAATGAGGTTTTTCTAATTACAATCAACAATTTTAAAATAAATCATTAAAACATATATAATTTTTATTTTATAAATTTTATTTAATATTTTTAATAGGTGGGATCATATTATATAATATGGATTATGATAGTTTTGTCCTTAATAGATAAATTACCTAGGTAAATAAAAAGAGACCACTAACCTTGGTTAAGACTATAAATTAAAAGGTAAAGAATGTTAGAAGCTAAGGAACAACATTAATAAATTATTTAATTTCCTCTATTAAATATATGTGGATGGAATATATAATCCATAAAATCCATTTTATATCAATTTAGGAGGAATATATTATGACATTGACTTCCCATTGCTGAATATTTTTGGGTATTTACACGAATATCACTCCTCAATTATAAAAGGTCTCTCCCTCCCCTCACTTCTTTAACCTCTCAATCCATTTTTATTATCCAACGAAAAAGTAATTATCTCCACATAACCATTATTTAAATTATATAGACGTTTTTATTCCAAATAACCAATCAGGGGGTCCTTAATAATATATCCACAAGAGGACTCTCAAATAAGAGGCATATTACTTTAATGCAGATCATTCATTTTTTCCTTCTTATTTTACCACCATAAATCATGTCTTAAAAATTATATTATAATAAAAAAATATATCTCAATTAATAATATGTTATTATTTTATTTTAATAAACACAATTCACATTTTATTTCATCAAATTTGAATCAAAATCATTGACCATGTGTATAGAGGACAACCACCCAATGACCGATGTGACAAATTTTAAATTAACACTTTTCAGAGTTGAATATATTGATGAATTAAATATATATATATATATATATATATATATATATATATATGATAAAATTATAATTTTTTACTTATGATATCACATATAACTTTTTTCTTTCCATTTTTTTTAAGATATGGTAATATCGCTCATTTGTAAAGGAGACTACTACCACGCGAAGTGGGGTGACTTATTTTTCACATACGATTCACAAAAAAGGTAATAAGGATTAATTAAATGAATATATTTGATATGTATGAAATTATATTTATTATGTAATATTAATATATCACCCACATCCTTAACCATTCAATAACTAAGGGAATTATATAATCAATATTGTGGACATAAATCCTACCATCTACATGAAGCGATGTGATTCATTTTCCCTAACAAACATTAAAAGAGGGTATTAAAAAAGTATATAATATGTAAATATGGTATTAAATTTTTTTTTATCATTTTTAAAATAATTTATACATATATATTTATTTAATATTCATAGGAACCAAAACTTCACCGACAAAACACACATGGGAAAACAAGGCCTTTTATACTCAAAACATTGGTAATAAGGAAATATTATTTACTAAGGGGCTGTGAGATGTTATAAAAGAATCACATATGATATTATAAAAATTAATATTATTTTGGTATAGATAAATAAAATTCTTGAATTCATTATTCATGTGGGTAGAACATTTTCAACTAAAGTAAAACATGAGGTAAACTACTTCATATTAGTTTCCTTTAATTGTCGCATATTATAATGTAATTCACCAAATTAATTTTATATGGGCTATATACTACCACTATTACATTTTATGTAATTAATTGTAAATAAATCATGGAATTTAATGTTTAAATTATAATATTTCATACAAGGGGGTTTGACTTGAATATTACTAACTATTAAGAAATTCCATGAAAAAAATTTATTTTCATTGAGATATATTTGTTCTTCAATGTATTTGATCTTATAAGATAATCTATATAATAAAAATTAATTATTTTATGTTTTACTTCCTCTTAGTTTATGTGGTTTTAACTTTTACCCATATTATAACTTCATTGATTAATTCTCACTTTAATATATTATGATTTTTCTAATGATTTATTTAATTATTTTATTGTAATCTAGATTCTTTAATCTTGAATTTTCATTCAAGTAATTTATTTCTTAATTCTTTGATAAACCCCTTTAATTTTATTCTATTATATTTATTCATTATGTATTAAATTAATAGTAAAATTTCCTTCTATTTTGTGATTACAATTAATGAGAATTTTTTTTAAATAAATTATCACTTTGATTATCTCTTCAGTGTGGGAATTTATTTCATTTAAATCCATGTTATATAGTAATGTTTTAAAAACTGTTTTAGAATAAATGTTTAAATTCATTATCATAAATAATTTGTTTTTTATAAAATTAATTTAATAAAAATTAGATTCATTTTCCAAACATGTATATTTTATATTTCTTACCAATATATGAATGAAATATTTTTTTGACATTATTTGACGGACCAGAACATTATTCCATTATGACTACTCAGTTAATTGATGCTTATATTAGAAGGTTAAGATTTTTTTTAAAACAAATTGTATCTCCCAATAATTTGGATATATATGGTTTTTATATATTTTTTAATGTTAATGGGATATTTTCCTCAAGAATATGTTTAATGAAATTATATGGTATTTATATTCATCAATGACATCAACATTGTATTGTACATATACTCCACTAGAGATATATCTTAATGAACCATCATAATTATTTATATACATGGAATATGATCATTTTATTCAAAAAAAAGTATTTGGATTATTGAAATTGATTATTTTTTGTACCCATTAACATTCTCATGAAATATTAACATTCTTATGATCTTAGGATATCAATTTTCCTGAAAAATTCATTTTATTTATCAGAGAAACTCTTATTACAAAAATTAATATCATTTATTTTTATGTAATTTTTCATTGAAAGTTATATGATCGACTAGGGAAAATATTTTAAATTTATATTCATTACCCAACACAAAATTAATTTGTTAAGGATTATTTATTTAAATTAAATAAATCATATGATATATAAGAATGCATTGAATAAACAATTACAAGTAGGGCCCAATTATATATTTCATCTAGATTCATCAATATTACCATAAGATGAATCATTTTTCTAGACATATATAAATGGTATTCTTTTTTATACATTCAAAACATTGTTATGAAAGGGATTAAAATTTTAGGTATCATGGTGAATGAGATCATTATGTCAAAAAAATATTAAATTTAAGCCATTGGTAATTCAATTATTATTTTTATACATTATTTTTTCACATTGATATTACCATTGGATTCATTTGAGTATAAATTAATTGGTATCAAAGGATGTCTAGTATAATCATTGGTAATATTAATTCGGAAAACCTTGATTATAGAACAAAACCCAATGGTTGACGTTAAGGATATATCTATGTATATGAAAAAATCAAGATGATTCAATATGAGAAATACTATACTATATTCCAAGTAATATATTCATGTCAAGATAGAAAAAGTACACATGGTTTTGGAATGGATGTATTTTTTTAATAACCATAAAAGAGCTTTTCAAGTATACATCATCCATCATTCGGGTAAAGAGGGATTGTTCCCTTATAACACACATGGCTTCACACTCCCAATGGATAATCTTGGGATTATTCACATTTTCATTAAAAACCATAATGAGGTCTCTGAATCGATGATGACTATGTAGGATCCTATTTAAACCTAATGTTCTCAAGGTTTCTAAGATTAATATTAATCATATGTTTAAAAGGGTAAATACCCAATTTGATGTATTATATCATGGGAGTTTAATATGATTATTGATAATTTTAGAATCATTTATGGGTATCCAAAACTATGTATTAGTAAATGTTTTGATAAAATGGATTGCTTATGAATAATTAAATTAAATTCTTGGGAATGTAAGATAAAAGGTTTAGATCACCTATGTGGTAAAAAATATCTCTAATGTTAGGAATTTTGAGGTTAATTGGGATGTATGGGTTTTTTAAAATTATATATGATGAACCATTTGGTGAAATTTTTTAATTAAAATTTATTATTTCTCTATATTAATGTAAGAACATTTTTATTGTTATAATTCATTATGGAAAACTTTTAAATTACAGTTAATATTTAAAATAATAGGAATAACTTATTATTATTTTATGGACTTTATAAAAAAGATTAAAAGTTAATTTTAGATTATGAGGTATAAAAAATAAATTTGAATATTAATTTATTAGATTATGGGATAATGTAAGAATTTATTGAGTTATTATAGAAGGATAAAATTATTCATATGAAATATAAAGGTATAAAGTATATATATTTACTTATATTCTAAGGCAGTAAAATAATTCCTCAGTAATAAAAAGTTTTTTAAACAAAAAAATGAAGTCATATTATCAACATAAATGATTATTAAATGGTCTTTTAATCATAAAATATTCCTATTTTTTTGGTTGTTTACTTTCTCTTGATCATTCAAATTCTGGTGATCAATGACCTCAATCACTCTCCAAATAAATTTAGTATTTTCTTCCATGTCCTTAATTTTACATCTAAAAAATGTTATTTTATAAGGAAATATAGTATGATATATTACAGACAATATTCCTATTTTCCATTTTCACGATATGTGTTTTCAACATTGTTTTTTTCAAATAACAAACCCTTGACTTCTAAGAGCATGTTTAGATTCTGATGACACAATTTATTAATGGAAAAAAAATGTTGTACCCTAGTATTTTAATGTTTTATTTCTTTAAATAAACATATTATCATTAATAGGATGATATTAAAATAACCTTGATAATCTAAAAGAATAAATTATGTCTAACATCGTATAATCCATGCAACACCGAGATTAATCATCCCATGAAATATATTATTTTATTTGGGATAATATGACATTGTTGATGAATTAGAGGGTTTAAAAAGGATTAATTTAATTATTAAATATATATAATATTCCAAATAAATATAAATTTATTAATATTGATAACTCAATTTTTAGTAACTTCAATATATTCTTCAAAAAATATTAATTTATAAAAAACAATTTACTTTTCATTTTAAGGTATAATAGAATAAAATATATTCCCTTTATAGATAATGAATTTGAGAAAATTAAATGAATATTTGAAAATTTATTTCAACATTATCATAAGTTAAAATGTTTTGGATTCTTTTAAATTTTAATTATTTTAGTGAATAGTAAAAATACAGAATTTTCCAAAAGTATAAATTATTTTCTGAAAATAGGTTATTTTTAAAGTTCTATTATTATATAAAATTTATTTAATATTAAAATTTGTATTATTTAGTTATATTTAATATTTTGAATTACATTTTATTCATCTTTATTTCCAATTTTGGTATTATATTCCTCTTAGTCTTAAGACTTATTCATTAAAAAAATTAAATGAATATTTTTCATCCATTTTAGTTAATTTAAATTACCAAAAATATGGTTAGTATTATATGAAATATTTATATTATATATATATGTTAATATAAATTCCCCAACTGATTATTATTATTCATATTGTAAACTAGTTTTTCAACATGAATTTTGGGTTTATTATAAAATTAAATTAGTCAACTTATATGAATTTAATTTCATAAAGATGAATACATATTTATAAAAAGAATAATTAATATTATAAAATAAGGTAATTTTAAGTTTTGATAATAATTATGAATAAAGATATTAATAATGAATTACAATGTTTAAGTTTAAACGTAGGATTTTTGCATCGCATGCGCCTGAATTAAAAACATCCTTTCACTAATATAGAATTGTAAATGATAAATTGGATTTTATATTTATAATAAATAGGTAAAAATTATCTATTAAGGATCATTATATTTTTTTATTTATTGTTAAATTATCTAGCTATTGAAAAATATACTAGTCACTATATTGAAAACCGAAATGTTAAAGGTAAAGAAGCATCAATGTTAAGGAAATTTTTTTATTATATATGAGATTTTTTACTGACCATAGTATCACTAAAATATATTATTTTTCAATATTATAGTCATTTGGGGTGATAGTGACTTCCCATTATTTAATAGTTTAGGGTTTTCACAATAATTCCACTCTTTAATGGTTAAAAGGAAAATTTCTCCCCTCACTTCTACACACCTCACAAAAAAATTGGGTATAGAAATCTAAAAACATATCTCCCAAAAACCCTTATAAAAATTAATTTTCTAATTCTATTCCAATACTACCAACCCTAAGAGGCTTAAGAATATAATCAACAGAGGTTTCTCCAACAGAATGTAATCAAATTAATGAAACCCTTTCTTTTTATGTATTATTTTACCACATTCAATCATGAATTAAAACATCTATTATAATAAGAAGATAATATAACATAATATGAGATTTTATTATTTCAATTATATGACCTATATTTGTCTAATATTACATTAAATGGGTAAAATTGTTGATTATGTATACAATGCACTACATCACTATGAACCGATGTTACTCATTTTCCATCAGCACTTCTTAAGTTTTCATATAATGATGGATTTTTTTATATTTACATGTTTTTAATATTAATTATTTAATTAAAATTTTTGGATTATAATTTATCATATTCTCACTTTTAGTTTCGTTTAGAATATGATAATGTCACCCGTGATTATGGGGGACAACTGCCTCACAATGGGATCTGATTATTTTTTAACTTATATTATACATGGAAGGAAATAATGATATATTTAATGAATATATGTTATATATATGAAATAATATTTATTCTATAAAATTTATACATCTCTCAACTCCTTACCCTTTCACCCTTTATGAGAATGATATCATCGCTCTAACGTACGTACAACCTACCTTCTCCAATTTGAATTGTCATTCATTTTCAATGATAAAAATTGAATACCTGTTGTAAAAATGTATCTAATGATTAAATATTATATTTTAATTATTAATATCCTTCAATAATTGGTTTATATATATTCTATTTATAATTATTTTATCTTCCGAGATAAATCACACACGAGAAAACCATGAAATTAACACCCGAAACAATGGTAATAATGAAATTTTATTAACGAATGGGTAGTAAGAAGTTATAACAGGATCATATATGATATTATAAATATGAATATGTGTTTCAAATAATCTATTTATATGCTTAAAATAATTATACAATGTGAAAATATTTATCAACTAATGGGAAACATGAGGTAAGGCTCTTCATCTAAATTTTCATTCATTACAGAATATGGTAATTTAATGCACTTAATTTATCTAATTTAATTAATATACTACCCCTTGAATTTTTTAATAGGATTAACTAAAAATTAGTTGTATTTTATGATTTATTTTGAACAATTTCATCCATGGGATGTGGACTAGAAAATAACCATGGGGTATGTAATTTCATAACCAAATTTCTTTACATTGGGTTATATTACTTATTCAGTGTTTTTCATTTTCTAATATTATGTCTGTAATTAAGATTTAATATGTTATAATATATTTCTAATTGTTTTATGTATATTTCAGTTGAAATACATAATAACTAATTGTATTTATTAAAAATTCAACATAATTCTGTAGCAACCCAAGCCTTTTATATATAACATTACATGATTTTAAACATAATTATACATCAGAGTACAAGCCAAGGATCATTAAGTATAGTGTCTTGGAAGACAAGGTACATAATACATAAAATACGGGGCAAAAAACATTTCATTATTTAATCTCTATAAAGATCTTCTAACTTCCTTTGAGCCCTTACATCTGCATAGGTAACCCTAGGGAACTCATGAACAAAGGGATGAGGTTAAAAACCCAGTAAGGGAATGAACATAAGGATACATCTTAAGCACATGAGTTTGGAGGCTTGACATAATTATAACAAAGAATAGAATATATGAAATAGTATCATATAATCATGGGATCATATAATCATTGAATCATATAAATGTAGTAGAATAATAAGACATTTCTTTAGTATGGTTCAAAGCTAACCGCCAATCCCGTTTCCCATTTTAGTACAGGTCAAGGCTAACTTCCAACCCCATTTCACATTGCATCTCATGAGACTTTACATTACCCAATGCATTAGGGATATATCTAGGAACACTAATCTCAACATTTCCATGAATATTCTTGGAACATAAATAATCTTGAGACATAAATAATCATACAGAATCCACCATATATAAACATAAGGGTACCCATGGAAGAATTAGGTACCGCAACCATGACATAAATAATAACCAATGGGCATATCATGAAAGGTTACATGAAAGAAAGGAATTATACATGGAAATCCAATAAGCATATATCATGGTACGTGATGTTAAAAAGAGTGACAACATATAAGAAATGTATTTGGGAAATTTGGGCATTAAAACCATTTGTGCTGTTTTAAAGAAAATACTATAGAGATTTTAAAATAGAAGAGGGAAAAATATTTAATATAAAACAAGAAGCTAACCAATAAGGTATTCATAACAAAAATACTGATTTTATAAAGAAAATTGTGGCTTAAAACAGAATATAGTGTGCACTTGAAATCTTATAAGAATTCAGGAAGTTCCTATAAAACATGATTTCTTATTGGGGGGTATCGATGTGGGAATCACTAAAAATAGGTATATACTCAAAAGAGAATAAGGTATGGATCTTGGAAAATGTGTTTTGAGAATATAAACAATATTAATATGTTGTACATAAAACGAAAATACCACTTCATTTGGGTAAAAATAATGATAGAGAAACCCGAAAGAGTAAAGGAGGATTAGGTAGAAATCATTATGGATTATTGGCATGGTATCAGGTGTACCTAAAAGGGATTTTTTAGAGAGAATGGGGTTTAAATAAAATATAAATAATTAGGTCAGTATGGGGAAGGTGCATAATAATACCCCATCATTAGGGATCACACATAAAATGGAATAACATCGAGGACAATCTTGAAATAAAAGTGAAATGGGGAGGTTCCCTTACCTTAAATCTATTGGTGTTATCCACTTCTTATTAACGACCTGAATGAAAAAATTAGGTTTATTAATTAATAATTTAATAACCCCTTCTATATGTAATTGGTTTAGTATAATCATTTTATATTCGTTAATAACTATTTTGATTGGTTATAAGGTTTGATTTTATTGTTTGGGCTCATTCGTTTACTTGATTTTAATGATCGGTTCACTTACATTTATGTTTGGATAAAATTTAAAAGGAATGTGGTTGTCCAAAATTCATGTTATATTATATTAGTTATCATTTAGGAGATTACATGATTATAAATTTAATTTTTTTGCTTAGAGTGAAGTCGATCTATTATATACAACCAAAGTGA
This sequence comes from Viscum album, assembly GCA_963277665.1. Taxonomy (NCBI): domain Eukaryota; kingdom Viridiplantae; phylum Streptophyta; class Magnoliopsida; order Santalales; family Viscaceae; genus Viscum; species Viscum album. The sequence continues at coordinate 150,738,151 of OY728143.1, forward strand.
CAGCCGTTTTTGTTAATTGGTGGGTTTTATTACAAAGAACATGTTTTGATTTATAAATTAATACCATTTGTACAAAAAGATTATAGAATAAAAATTGGATATATTACATATATATAATCTGTTTAAACAATAACAAAAATGGTTTCATAACCAGATTTAAAGATGATAATAGAAATTGATAAATCATTGTCTTTGAATGTGCTAAATTAACACATCTCAAATGGTGCTTTAATTCCTTTCAAATAAAAGGTGGGGAAATGATAGAAGATAATGAAATTTCCAATTAGCTTAAAAACATTAGAGTACATGTATGATAATAAAGTTATCATATTATTTTGGTTAAGTGATATTAGGAAATAAACAAAGAGAGAATAACATAAATGAAAAGAAAGAATTGGAATGAGAATTTTACCTCTTGAAACGTCCTCCTTTGAGAACCTCTTAAAGGGAGATGTTTTGGTATTTTGGAGAGGCTAGGGGATTTTGGACGTGGGGGAGGATCATGGGGAGAGATTTGGGTATAATATTGGCAAGGAATAAGTCCTGATAAGAGTGAATAGAAGAGGTAAGAAGGGGTAGTATTTATAGTGGAGGGGAGGAGGGTTTTCATAATTTTTTAATCATTAGTTTATTGTTTCTTCAAAAGAAAAGGAATAGTAAGTATTACATGACCAAGAATAGTAATAAATGCATGTGACTTAGAAACAATTGGGCTTACATCATAAGATCATCATCAATGACTCAATTAATCCATTATTTTGCATTTATTGTGAATTATTGGATTTTACTATTCATAAAAAATTCCAGTATTTCAGAAAAACCCCAAAAAACCACCACAAGAATTTTTCAATGTGTATAATCCAAAAATGAAGTCATTTTCTCAAAAATATTTTTCTAAATATGATTAATTTAATATTTAATTAAAATCATAATTTATTATTTAAACCGAGTTTTAAAACATTCATTTACTTATTCTAAAATATAGGTACATCATAATTTCACTTGAATATTATTTCAATACTATCATAGGTAAAATTAATATATATTAGGGTATATAAATATTCATAAGGGTATGATACTATTCATAAGGGTAGGTTACAATTCACCAAAAATTATGTTTTTCTTATAAAACTCCAAATAACTTACTGGTCACACCCATGTGTGTCATATTTTTGAAATTCCAAACATAGAAGTGACAAACCTATGATTAAATGTAACATAAAAACTTAGTCTTTCATTATGTTCTGTTTTCATTGGATTTCATGACATACTTATGAGAAGGTAATTTCGATTGAAAAAAATTGGGACGTTACATTATTCCCCCATTATGAAATTTCTCCCTCGAAATTTCGTTTTACATTCTATGTCGTAAAAAAGTGAGGGTACTTCTTCTTCATTGCCTCCTATGGTTCCCAAGTAGCTTATTCAAATATTTTTTTCCTCTACAACACATTGACAAGGTTGGTTGTATTGTTGTGTAGAACCTTATCTCTTCAGTCCAGAATCTTCACTGGCTGCTCCTCATAAGAGAGATCATCTTAAAGTTGCACCACCTCTGAGTTTAGTACATGTGAGAGATCAAGTATGCACTTTCTCAGGAGTGATATGTGAAAAAAATCCTAAAATCGAGCTCTATTTTGTGGATGTTCAAGCCGATAGGCCACAGATCCTATGTGCTCAAGGATATCAAAGGGGACAATGTACCTTGGGATTATATTCCCTTTCATTCCAAACTGCATGACTCCCTATCATGGTGATGTTTGACGGAGAAATTTTTCTCGATCGTCGAACTCCAAGTCCCTTTGACGGTTGTCAGCATAGATATTTTGCCAACTCTGAGCAGGTTTGATGTTTTTATGGATGACGTGAACCTTCTCTGAAATCTCTTGCACAATATTGGGTCCAAGTAACATTATTTATCCAAATTCATCCCAACAAGTTGGATTTATACATTACTTTCCATATAGAGCTTAATATGGAGCCATATGAATATTTGAGTGGAAGCTATTGTTGTATGAGAACTCAACCGATAAGATATTCTGATCCCATCCACCTTGGAATTTTAGAGTGCATACTCTTATCATACCTTCAAGCATCTGAATAGTCCTTTCAGATTGGCTATCAGTTTGGGGATGATAGGATGTGCTGAAATTTAATTCAGTACTCAAAGCATATTTAAGACTCCTCCAAAATTTAGATGTGAGCCTTGGATCACAATCAGAGACAATTGAGAGTGGAACACCATGCAGTCTCACCACATCCTTCACATATATTTTCGAAATTTGTTCAAGAAAGAGGTATTCTCAAATAACGATAAAATGTGAAGTCTTGGTGAGTTGGTCAACCACAACCCATATCACATTATTTCCCACTGATGTCTTCAGGAGACCCATGAAAAAGTCCATAGTGAAATTCCCCTATTTACACATGGGAATAGTTAATGGTTGCATTATCCCTTTGGAATTTTTTCACTCTACTCTAACTTGATGAAATACCAAGCACCTTGATATTATTACAAAATCTCTTTCTTCATGTTATCCAACTAGATGTGTTCTCAGAAATCATTGTACATCTTGGTACTCCTAGGATGGATAGATAATTTCAAGCTATGCGCATTGTCTAAATAATCTGTCTTTATCTCGGGTGATGAAGAGACACAAGGCCGCGTTCCAAAACAAATCACACAATCATAATTGATATAAAACTCTTGAAAATTTCCTTTCTTTACTAAATTCACCCTCTTTTGTAACTCCACATCATCCCTTTGTGCTTCGTAAATCTTCCCTTGAATGGATGGTTGTGAAATAATTTGGGTAAGGTGGAATGTATCCCATTCCCTTATGATTTCAAAATCCATCCATTACATATCCAAGAAGATAGGGTCTTTCTCAATCCGTAACATAGATAGAGTAGAATGTTCTTTTCTGCTTAGTGCATCAGCTACCTTGTTCGCCCTTCTAGGATGATAGCGAATAGAACAATCATAATCCTTGATTAGATCTAACCATCTCATTTGACACATGTTGAGCTCCTTTTGTGTGAATATAACTTTAGGCTCTTGTGGTCGATGTATATGTCACACTTATCACCATAAATGTAGTGCCACCAGATCTTCAAGGAAATAATCATGGATTCCATCTCTAGATCATGTGTCATATAGTTCTTCTCAAGGATATTCAATTTCCATGAGTACATAACCCTAACCTTTCTATTAAGTATCACTATATATCACAAAACTTTCTCCACGTTTCTATAATGTGAGTACAGGTGTAGTGATCAGACTTCTCATTAGATCCTTGATTCTTACCTAACATTCTTCCATCCAGAAAAACTTTACCCCCTTCCATGTTAGCATGGTCATTGGGGTTGACTATCGTGAAATGTTCTTCAAAAATCATCAATAATACCCAGATGGACCCAAAAAGATATGAATATCCATTATGTAAGTTGTCCTGGGACATTCTTCAGTTTCCTTCATCCTTGAAGGGTCCACATATATCCCTTTGCTTGTGATAACATGCCCCAAGAATGATACTTCCCCCATCCCGAACTCACATTTACTATAATTTGCATACAAATTCACCCTTCGCAAAGTATTTAATATAGTATTCAAATGCTCGTTATGTTCCTCCTTTCTCTTGGAGTATATCATAATATCATCAATAAATACTACCACAAATTTGTTAAGATAATATATAAAGGATCTATTCATTAAATCCATGAAAATTATCTGAGCATTAGTGAGTATGAAGGGAATCATTATGAACTCATAGTGTCAATACCTCATTTGAAATTTAGTCTTGGTAATATCTTCATTCCTCACCTTTAATTGTTGATATCCCAACTGAAAGAAAACCTTAGAGAAATAACTGGCCCCACGAAGATGATCAACCAAGTCATCTATCCGTGGTGGGGATACTTGTACTTTATCATGATTTTACTGAGTTCTTGATAATCAATGCAGAGGCACATTTATCCATCCATCTTCTTGATGAAGAGGATTATAGAACCCAAAGGTGTGGCACTCAGTCATATAAAACCCTTCTCCATATTCTCCTATAACTGATTTTTTAGTTCTTCCAGATCTATGGTGGTGATTATGTAATGTGACATTGATATAGGCAAAGATCCAGGAATAAGTTCAATTGAGAACTCAACATCTTGGCCAAGAGTAAGACCAGACAAATCTTCAGAGAATACATTAGTGTAATCCCTCATGATGGGCATGTCATAATGCATGATTCTCTCCTTTGTATCAATCATTTGATCTAGAAATTCATGCTCATAAGGCAACAATATCCACACTTGAGACAAATATTTTAAAGAAGACTCATTTTCATCCTTACCCTTGAAAGGAATCAGAGGATGCTTTGTGATGTGAAGAGTAATCTTCCTTTCATGATAGTTGATTTTGGCCTTGTAGAAGTAGAGCCAATCCTTTCCAAAGATAGCATCGAACTCCACTGAAGGAATTATGAGGAGATTTTATGGGAGGGTCATTCCACAAACATTAACCGAGGAGGAGTTATAAACCATGGATGAAATGAGTGCCCCAATAACTATTATCACAAATAAATTTTCATCCAAATTTTGATGTGGGGTTTGAATAGTTCTACTAAACTTTCAATATATGAAAGAATTCATAGAACTATAATCAAATAGTACATTCACTATTCTTTAATGAATAACTAGCATACATGTCACCCTATCATTTTTCAGCTCCACATCAGCAGTAGGGATAGAATAAGTCATTCCTTGTTGCCTTGTATGTTGTTTTTGATTGCCTCCAACAACCCTCATCTTAGGGAAATTTTTCGCATAATGCCCATGCTCTTTGTAGTTGTAACATTGCACTAATGGATGAGTGTTGATCTGAAACTTCCTTTCTTCTTAAACATTAGCTGTATTTTTCATATCCCTTCGGCGGTTCTTGGCCAGATGACCAAACATTCCACATTTGAACCAATTCATAGATCCCTTCAGATAGTTACCAAGATACTTCTTCCCAGAATTTATGCAAGGGGAAAAGTCAGGATTATTTCTGTCATGGGATTTTTTTGATGAACTGCCCATGATGTTCTCCATTTTCCACTTCTTATCACTGGGTCCATGAGTCCAATGAGAGTATCCAATATCTATTTCGACCATGAGGGCACAACGGATAATATCCTCATAACTGCGAAAGTATCAAATCGCCAAATCTTTTCATAGAATCGGCTTTAGTCCGCTAAAGTAGTGATCCACCTTGGTTTTAGTGTTCATGATAAAGCCAGAGGCGTACCTTGTAAGGCTTGTAAAGTTTGCTTCATATGCACTGATAGACTCATCTTCCATCTTCATGAGAGGAACTCTTTTTCTATCTTGAGACGAAGGGTTTGAGAAAATTATTTGTTGAAAAACATCCTCTTGAATTCCTCCCAATCCATGGAACGAATTTCCCCTTAATACATTGTATTATTGATCAATGTCCACCACTGATCAGCTTCCCCATCATAATGATAGACTGCCAGTACAACCTTCTCTTCTTCCGAGCACTAGAGGACGAAGAATATCTTTTCAAAGGAGTAAATCCATTGTTCCATGAGGAAGGGATCAGAAGATCCACTAAACAAGGGAGGCCATTATTTTTTTATGGATTCTACGACAACTTGCTCTTTCCTTTGAGGAATAGGGTATTCTTCATGATTCAAGTTATTATACCTAAATCGATCCAGCTGAACAAATAAAGTCATGATGTTTTGAGCACCCGCTCCCACCATATCAGGCATATCATTAGTGAAATATTCACCTTTTATATCACATTGTTTGTTGGAGCGTGTTCTTCTATTTCCCTCCATTAACTAAGAAAAAAAACATATAATTATAAGTCTTGAATACTAAGCTATTGAGCATAAAAAGGAATCATTGAACATAAAATTATGAACTTAAAAATTATAAGTACATCCTAACTTGTGATTCTTTAGGATTAAATCTAGGTTTTCCTTGATCTATTTCTTCGATTATATTTTTATGGGATATTTTTTGTTTATTAATAATGGTTTGTACTAAGATCATGAAATTACCAAAGAAAATCCCCCAAGAGTGTCACGACCAAGAGTGCAGCAAGGCCCGTTGTTGTGTACCGAGATACCCTAGGTCAAGCCTGAAACTCCTTGTTGGAGTTTTCACTCCTAGGTACATCTGTGCCAAAGCCACCTCTACCTGCTCGTATCCAGATAGGGATGTATGTTCTTGATAAACCATTTAATCTATACATACCAAAATTTAGGGACGTTTTTTTACTTTTTCTCATACTTAATGTTCTTAGTATAGTTATCTATTATAAATATCCCAATGTAACTAGACCATCCTATGATACTAAGTATAGAGACCCAAGTCTTTAATATATAACATTATATGATTTTAAGCATATTTATACATCACAGTACAAGCTAAGGATCATTATGTCTAGTGTCTTGGAAGACTAGGTACCTAAAACATAAAACATGGGAATAAAAAAATGTCATTATTTAATCTCTATAAAGATCTCATAACTTCATTTAATCCCTTACATCAGCTTAGGGTACCCTGGGGAACACAAGATCAAAGGGATGAGCTAAAAATCCTAGTAAGTGAATGAACATAAGGATACATCTTAAGAAAATGAGTTAAGAGGATTGACATAATGATAAAAAAGCATGAAACATATGAAATCATATCATATAAGCTTGGGATTATATAAACATGGAATCATATAAATGTGGCAGAATCATATGAAATATCTTTAGTACGGGTCAAGGAAAACATACAATCTCGTTTCCCATTTTAGTACAGGTCAAGGATAATCGCCAATCCCGTTTCACATCGCATCTCATGAGACATAACTTTACCAAATGCATCAGAGCACTATATGGGTGTACCCATATCAATATTTCCATGAATACTATTTATACATAAATAATATTGCCACACCAATAATCATACATAATCAACCATACATAAACATAAGGATACCCGTGGATAGAATTTGGTACCATAACCATGACATAAATCATAACCAATTGGAGTATCATGAAAGTGTCCATGAAAGAAAGGAATTATACATGGACATCCAATAAGAATATATCATGGTACATGATGTCAAAAAGGAGTGACAACTCATAAGAATTGTATTTGGGAAATTTCTGCATTAAAACAGTTTGTGCGGTTTTAAAGAAATTAATAGAGAGGTTTTAAAATTGAAAAGTAGACAATATTTTATATAAAACTAGAATTGGATCAATAATGTTTTCATAATAAAAATACTGATTTTATAATGAAAATGGTGGATTAAAATAGAAGATAGAGTTCACTAGAAATCGGGTAAGAATTCAGGAAGTTCCCATAAAACCTGATTGCCTATCATTGGGTATCGAGGTGGGAATCACTAAAAAAACAAGTATATCCCAAAAAGATAATAGGGGATGGATCATGGAAAATGATATTTGATAATATAAACATTATTTAGTATTTTTACATTAAAATAAAATACAACTTCATTTGGGTTAAAAGAAAGATAGAGAAACCCGAAGGAGGAAAGGAGGTTCCGGTAGAATTCATTACGGATTATTGGAATGATATCAGGTGTACCTAAAAGGGATTTGTAGAGAGATAATGGGGTTTATAATATATTATAAATCATGAAGGTGGTATGGGTAAGGTGAAATATAATACCCCGTCATTAGGGATCAAACATAAAATTGAATAACATAGAGGACAATCTAGAAATAAAAGTGAAATATGGAGGATCCCTTACCTTAAATCCCTTGGTGTTCTCCACTTGTTATTAAAGAACTGAATAAAAATAAACTATGTTTATTAATTAATAATTAAATAATCCCTTATATATTTAATTGGTTTTGTATAATCATTTTATTTTTATCCATAACTGTTTTGATTGGTTATGATGTTCAATTTCATTGTTCGAGCTCGTTTGTTTACTTGATTTTAATGACCAGTACACTAATATATATGTTTGGATAAACATGTAAGATGGAAGTGGTTTTCCAGAATTGATGTTATATTATATTAGTGAACATCTAGGAGATTACGTTGTTTTAAATTTAATTAGATTACTTATAGTGAAATCAAACTATTATATAAAACTAAAGTGACAACTGTTTTTGTTAATTGGTGGGTTTGATTATAAAGATCATGTTTTGATTTATAACAAAATACCATTTTAAAAAAAAGATTAAAAAATAAAAATAGGATATATTAAATATATATAATCTGGTTCAACCATAACAAAAATGGTTTCATGACCATATTTAATGATGATAATAGAAATTGATAAACTGTTGTCCATGAATGTGCTAAATTATCACATCTCAAACGGTGCTTTCATTCCTTTCAAATAAAAGGTGAGGAAAGGAGAGAAGATAATGAAATATCCCATTAGCATAAATTTTTTTGCGTACATGTATGTTCGGAGTTATCATACTTTTTGGGTGAATGGAGGTGAAGAAAGAAACAAAAAATAAAAGAATATAAAAGAAAAGATGGAATTGGAAAGATGAATTTACCTCTTGAAAAATCCTCCTTTGAGAACCACTTAAGGGAAATGGTTTTGGTATTCTGGAGAGGATAGGGGATTTTTTACATGGGATAGGATATTGGGAAGAGATTTGGGATGAATATTGGCAAGGCATAAGGCTTGAGAGGAGTGAAGAGAAGAGGTAAGAATGGGTGGTATTTATACTGGAGGGGATGAGGGTTTTCATAATTGTTTAAACATTAGTTTATTATTTCTTCACAATACAATGAATAGTAAGTATTCAATAACCAAGAATAGAAATGAACGCATGTTACTTCTCTACAATTGGTCTTACATTAGCAGATCATTATTAGTGACTCAATTAATCCATTTTTTAGCATTTACTGTAAATTATCATATTTTACTATTCATCAAAATTCCAGTATTTTAGGAATATCTCAAAAATTCACAGTAACCATTTTTCGACGTGTAGAATCTAAAAATAAAGTCTATTTTTCAAAAATAAATATCTATATATGATTAATTTAATATTAAATTAAAATCATAATTTAGTATTAAATAACTGTTTTAAAATATTCATTTAATTATTCTAAAATATAGGTACATCATAATTTCACATGAATATTATTTTAATACTATCATATGTAAGGTTACTATTCATTAGGGTATACCACTATTCATAAGGGTATGTTACTATTCATAAGGGTAGGCCACAATTCACCAAAAATTATGATTTTCTTATCAAACTCCAAATAACTTACTGTTCACAACTGTGTATATCAGATTTTAGAAATTCCAAATAGAGAAGTGACTAACCTATTTTTAAAGGTCACATAGCACATAGTTGTTCATTATGTTGTGTATTCCTTGGATTTTATGACATACTTATGAGAAGTTAATTTCCATTAAAAAACATTGAGTCTTTACAAATGCGATCTATGTAAGTGTTTATATCACAATATAATTATTAATCGAGATTGTTTGTAATTAAATTTTCATTGGGGGAAAATATTGGAAGATTTAATCTAATACATTGTAATTTTTTCCTACTCTGGTTATTGATGAATTTTTCATGCAATTTTACCATTATCCTCCCTTTGGTAGTTAAAATTATTAACAAAGATTATTAATAAAATCCGAATTCATTTATCTATTCGATCAAAAATTGATTTATTCTGAATACGTGTTTTCAAAAAATGTTTTAAAATTTTTTAAAAATGATTTTATAATTAAATTTATTCATGTAATTTTATTTTGAAAAAAAAATAAAATAATACTTCTCTCATTTTCTAAAAAATGTAATTTTGACATTTCTTAATAAAATGGGAATGAAATCATTTTCTTAAATTATTCATCCATAACTGAGCATTTCACAATCATAAAAACTCATTTAATTAACACTTCAATTCACATTTTATATGTTATTTTGTAAAATAAAAATGTTTCCAAAATATTTTGGATACATATAGTTTTTTTTAAATTGATTATTAAAGTTAAATGGGTATTTTCTTTAAGAATGGTTTAAAATGTCATTTTAATGTATTTATATTCATCAACGACAAAAACCATTTATTTTAAATAGACTCCACTATGTATATATTTTAATTATAATATCCTTATTCCATATTTGGATGGATTATGATTAGTTTGACCAGGGGATTTGTTCTAATCATTTTCTGATAAATTTTTCTCATAATTCATATTCCATTTAAATATTCACATTTTGATGATCATTAGACATTTAATATCCCATAAATAACAATATTATATTTCATTGATATGATTATTATAAAAATATTGTATCATTTATATGTTTTCTATTTGAGTTTTAATGTTATATGGATAACTAGTGAAATTACTGTTAATCCATAATCCTTACTCGATACAAAAATGTATTGATTTGATATGTAATTCATTAATTAAATTGTTAACTAAGTATATGTGGAAAGTGTTTGGGATACAATTATTGTTTTTTCCTTGAAATAGATATCCCTTATATGAATTGGTGTTATAATGAGATGAATTAGTTTGGTATACATATTAAAATAGGTATATAAAGTACTCTTACACATCAATTTTAAACTACCATGTGAAAATTCATGATAGTATTGATATCATGATGCATGAGATCAAGATATCCTATAATTAAGAACTTTTTTCATTGGAAATTCATTTATTATTATTATCCTTGAGATTTCTATATTGATATTATCTATAGATATATATAAATATCAGTTTATCAATTAAATGGTAAGTGATTTATGTAATTTACCATTAAATATTTATTATTCATTTTCTAATCCTGATAGTTATGTTATTGATTAAATTGATTTGGTTTTTAGTTATATACACATTCAAATTGATAATATTTTACTTTTGATGCCTTATTTATTCATGGTAGTTAAATCATTTGGTAAATATTAATTATTATCTTAAATCACATTTATTTAGTCTAGTACTAGTAATCTATGAAGAGTACTATGAATGATATGAAAGGGTATGATATAGGTAATTACAAAATCCTCAAAAAAATTACGTTTTTATTTTTGTATTAAAATATATTACATGTCTAAATTATTCATTTAGTTTATTAAGAAGACCAAATTGTTCGGTCCTTAAGTATAAGATCGCATGTATCAAATGGAAAAGTGGTATTATAACCATTAGATTTCGGTTACTGGGGTTGGGGTATTTAAATGTCTTCCTCCTCTCATAGGATTTGACATATCTTATTTGTTCTACATCGGGTGTGACTAATGTTCATATCCTTGTATCACTCTCAGTACATTAATTAATCTACTTAATTCTTTTCTTGATTTATCTCTCTATATTGGATTCTATTTTTATTCTAGAAAATATACCCTATGTTCTAGGAGTTTATCTAGTTTCTCTTCTTTTAATCATTGTAAATTTAATATGAAGGTGATATCAAATGAGAAGTCATCTACTAGAATTAGATAGATATTCTAGAACATTTACCTAATGATTCTAGTGTTTATATAATGTTTCATTGTGTAGTGGATTTGAATTTATATGTATCACCTCTATAATGTGAAATTATTATATATATTGTCATATAATTAATTGGTTAATCCTAGAATAAAATATTTCTACATGGAAAATTCGTACATCGAGTCAACCAACCCACTATGGGTGTGTTCATTATAGTCCAATGAACCATGTTTATTTTTTCTTCAAAATAAAACCACCATTGAGTTATGCTGACCTACCCATAGATAAAATATTTATTAAAGGGAATTATTGAGATATGTTGTATGTATATAACCATGGACCAGTTTATCTCTTAAGAATGAATTAAATTAACGGAAAATGGCAGGACTATGTCAAATTTTCATTGTTAAATGATTTAGTGGAATGTTAAATACACTCATCCCCTTGCATATTACACTTCATTTGTATGACATAAATATTCATTTCAAATGATTAAATGAAACTGATTATACCTCAGAGCCTCTTATTATTACTTATCAGTAATATGAAATCAATTTATAAGTGGAATTTATAAATTTGAAGGGATGAATTCTTTATCCAGTATTTATGATACAACATTACATGATCATATAATTCTTACCTTCATTAATAAAATTGAAATTATATATTTATTATCATAATTATTGGACTTGTTGTTCAATTTTCTTTATCTTTATTAATGGACATAGAAATAAATATTGATTATTCTAAGGAATGGAAAAAATTAATATTATTTATTTGGACTTATTGGATATAAAATTTCATAATGTCTATTTGGAAAGAACAAACATAACATTCCATATCATTAGTTTGGACATAACAAATATGACATTGCATATAGTATATTTTTAATAAATGTACATGATGCACCAAATATTTTATTTCAAATAAATGGATATTAAGATCCTTATCTGATATTTGGAATTACTAGACATGATTATTCTTATTGATTATTGGGTAATTAATATTTATAGGCATATCAAATTATCCAAAAGAACATCCTATCAGATAGGTTTCGTTGATGAACCAGATATAACATGGGTTATATTTTTTTTGTTTTATTCATTGGTACATTTACAAAAAAACACCATGACATATTCACAAATTGGATATTATTATAAAATATCTTTAGTGGATTATTGAGTTTTACTCACAACCTATTAGGGTAGCTAATTGGTACTCTGATAGACATCATAGATACTGACAGGGACAAAGGGAGGAATCTAATTATGGATGTTTTTTATACAAGGATGGATCATGGGATTAAAAGAATATGATAGTTTCCATGATGCTATTGGAGTAAAAATTTATGAATTTTTAATTTCTTTTATATAATGTATTTTGATATGCTTGACATCATGTTCCCCATACCCCATCATTTTTGTGTAGCATCATGACATGGCCATATATTATATGCAACAATGGTTATTTTTTATTTCTTTATTTATTGTTTGGTAGTTATCTTTAAAAAAATTTATTTACTTTTTTATTCTTTTTTATTATTGAGCAATGTATTCCACTAGGAAAATAATGATATAGTATCCCCACCACACCGCCTTATACCCTTTCACCTAGTGGGTAGCATTAGGAGATTGGGGAAGCAATATTGAGGCCATTTGGACACTAGGTCAGGTTACCAGTTATTTCACCAAGCATGGATCATCACATTATAAACCATAATTTTTTTTAAAAGGCAATGTCTTGGTCAAAGACCAAGACACAAATTATTATTAAAAAAAGAAAGGGGAGGTTACAAAAGTCTGAAAGAGGAAATTTTATTACAGTATTTCTCTTGAAGAGGGTGAATCTCAACCGGAAGATCATCACTCCACGTAATGTCCTGGTTTATTCCCTTTTTGGCAAGACCATCCACCACCATATTTTCTTCACAATAGGCATGAGTGGAAATGTAGTTAATCTCTAGAAGTGAGTTGAGGCATTTCATCCAGCGCACTATGAGAGCTCTAAAAAGGTGAATCAAACCGTTCCAAATGGATTGAATAATAGTGGTGGAGTCACTTTCAATACAAATGTTGTTCCAGCCTCTTTGCTTAACAAATTTGACAGCATGAATCACTGCCATCATCTCAGCCTCAAGGGAAGAGACAAACCCATATCCTCCAAAAAAACAGTTGTGATCATGCCTAAGAGAGTCCATGAAAAAGGCCCCACAGCCGGTAGGTCCAGGATTTCCTTTGGAAGCACCATCGACGTTGATTTTTAACCAGCGAGGAAGCGGGGATTTCCAAAAAACTTCGAAAAAGTGCTTCGGTTGCCTGAAAATTCCTTCGATACCAAGCCGTTTAAGTTTCATGAAGTCACCATCTGAGTTATCGCAGTGGGATTTTTGCAGCATAGAAGCATATTTTATTGCAATGATAATTCTAGCCCGACCTGCATTAAGATAGAGAGAATAATTATTGTGAATAACAACATTTCTATCATACCTGATAACGTGGAGGAGCTCAGCAACTGCAGCAAGAAAATGATTTCTGATTTGATTCAAGAGATTCAGCTCAACACAATACTTGATCAAGGTGCAAAGTGGATCAGCAATTAACCATCTGCAGTCAAAGATATCAGTAATATAATTCCAAAGAGTAATGGTTATGGCACAGGATAAAAATAAATGATTGATGTCCTCCCTATGTTGGAGACATAGGTGGCATCTTGAACTAAGTTGGACACCGAAGGACTAAAGACAAACCTCAGTAGGAAGGCAATTATGGGAAATACACCAGATAAGATTAAGTCTGGAAGGTTTAATCTAAGTTTTATCAAAAGGCATTAACCATGTAAAATTGTTATCAAAAGAAGAAAAGCAGTGGTTGTAATATGTTTTAAAGCCAAGAACACTATTGTGGTCTAGTTCCCAAATAAATAAATCATCCATATTTGAAAAAGTGTAATTATCAATAACATGCTTGATATTGTCAAGGAGACCTATGTTGGGAGTATGCATCATCTCCTTTATGGTGAAATTTGTGTTCTCTTGTGTGTTATAAGAAGTGAGCATAGAATTGAGAGGAGCACCAGTATAGTTATCAATCCATAATTTCAGGTTGGATTCAGTGCTAACCATCTATCTGGAGTTGCACATGATATTGATAAATGAGTTTCTAATGGATGTCTAGATAGAATAGTTGACATGATTCATATTTTTTTAAGTTTTTCAAGAAAGTGATTTCTAAGAAAAGAAATTGATTCATCCTTATTGTTTATAAGATTCCAAGTGAGTTTGGCTTGGAGAGCTTCATTAAAGTTCTTGAGACTTTTGATTCCAAGCCCTCCCTTCTCAAGGGGTTTACAACAGGTGGACTAGGGAACAGAAACAAGCTTCCTTTCAAGAATACTCCTGGACCAGACAAATATCTTTATGCAAGAATTGATTTTCTTAAGAAGAATGATATGCCACCTCTAGATCATTAAGGAATAAACCATTTTTGGAAATGATGGAAGATTTCACAAGGCAGATTCTACCAGCCGTAGAAAGATATTTTCCTTTCCAGGAAGCAAGTTGGTTAATAATTTAATCAGTAATGTCATTGAAATATGAGGATCTAGGCCTGCCCCAAAAGATTGGGACACCCAAGTAAGTGAAAGGAAGAGAACCTTCTTTGATACTGAGATTCTCAATGATGTAATGCTTTCTATTGAATTTTTTTATTTACATATTCAAATCAATTGGTTTTGATATCAAATTTCATTGTTATAAAGGAAAAACCCCTCAACGAAATATTCATTAACAATAAACCAATTGAACATACCCAACATATCCTACATATCGTGAATATATTTCATCATAGATTTTGAAAAAGCATATAATTACAACATTGATGATCTGTTTTAATAATATTATAAATGAACATGGCCCATTTCAAATGCTAAAAAATAATAATATTTGGTGACAAACAAATATATGGAATTACTATTTGTGGGTTTATATACATAATATCCAATATTGGATATCTGCATATTTGTGCTTCAAGAGATGAAGCCCCAACCTCTTATGGGAACTCACACCTGACAGTCTAAACACTATGTTCCTCATTATACTCATTCATTATCACCATTGTTAAATATATATGGGATATATTATTATAAAATATCACGTTTCATATTATATCTTGGAACTGATATGACTTATTTTGATGCGACAAATACCCTAAGACTATATCAAAATAAATTAATTTATAATAATGATTGTTATATAATATAATATATTATATAATCCTCTATTTGAAAATTAATTGTAATCTAAAGTACTTAGAAGTTAGTTACCGGAAACCCATGATATCAAACTATCACATGACCTAGAGGAAACTACTAATGACCATCAGTACAGTAGCTCTCATAAACAGATCATTTTTTTATAGAGACATAGGTATTAAAGGGGTCAATCACATTTTCTTTTATGGAAGTAAATCTCATGAAAAAATCCAAACTCTAATAAAGATCCATCAAGAGATGATACTTTCTAAGTATGTTTTTTATAAACTTATGTGACCATGATTCATTAGGGAGTTCCACCATTGTAGTATTATCATAATAAACTATGATATGGAATTTACTTTAGGGTGAAACTTATATCTCTTGGATGACATTTCATATACATACATATTCTCTAGATACATTACATGTTATAATATACTCTGACTCTACTATAGAATCCATAATCACTAATTTGTTTTTTCTTCTAGTTCTTGACTCCTCTGTTGATGGTGATGAAGTATCATTAAATAGAAATCAAATAATATGGATCTATATAGAGGCTAGCACATGAATATCACCTGATGAAGATATCCCAATAATCTCCAATTTTATAGAAAATATATGAATTTGGATTCAGATAATTAAGGATTATTTTGATATCCATCCAATTGGTAATTACCTATATTTGTGTCATACCTACAAACTAAACATATGAAATGATATATAACCAGCCTAGTACATAACATGAAATACATGAATGACCCAATTATTTACACATATATAATCCTTTACATTTGTTTCGTCCTACCATAAGTCTAAGGAAAAATTTACATTGAAATATGAATACTAAGAAACATAGGAAAAATACCCTCTGTGATTATTTTACAATGAATATCTTTCTTATCTTATATATATTTTTACACTCAGTTATACTGAACAGTCTCTTAGATATAACATGATAAATCTTGACACTAATTAAATATGTTGTTTCGAAGTTGTATTTCATTGAGAATCATCTTTTAATTCATTTCATAAGGGGTGGTAATAATAGTATCTCATTTCTAATAATTAAAATTTCATTGAAATATACTATTAGGAAAACAAACACACTCACACTATACAATTAATTGACACAAGGCTCACATTAATTTCATATTAAAACATATTCTATTATGGCTTCCTCAAAATGAATGTTCCATGATACGGTACTTGGATTAATCGTTATATGGATATTTTATATTATTAAACATTATTTGTATTAACTATAATAACAAAACTGTCTGGTAGTGTCCTATAAACAACATCCAAATTTTTTTGTTAAGAAATTTTGATTTGAAAACTATATTTCAAAACCCAGTGTCCTGGTAACCTACAATAGAAATTAAAATTATGAGGAGTCTAAGAATAGTTTCCAGTGAAAATATTTCTTCATTGTATATTCCATGATACAATTTCTACCCTTTTCTAACAATTAATTAATTATTGGTAATAACTTGACTAATGACGCATAGTTTATTCTTTATTAATCATTTAAAAACAATAAACATTTCATAAAATAGTAGATCTAAAAAAATTATAATTTGGTTTTGGTATATATAATCTATTACATAATTAAATTCTTCTTTTATTTTTTAGCACCTATTCCCCATGATACATTTTTATTTGTTAGAGGATCTTTTTTATTGACTAATAATAATTCACTATCCGCAAATATTATAAACACTTATATCATAGTTTCTCTAACATATTTTTTACATCTATATAATAATTTTTTCCATATATAGGTTTCTTCCATGGGTATTTGTGAAAAACATTATTATACCATATATTATGTATCCATAGATTTTTCTTCATTTAACACTATCTCTTATTCAATATCTCATTTAGAGATGTGATCTCACTCAATTAACATGGGTTTCCTTTCTAAAATTTCCTTTTCATATGAGGGTCATATTTGAAATTTCCCTGGGTTTACTTCATTTATCTTATAAAGATACACCTTGTTCTTGGAAGTGTGTGTTCTCAACCTCAAGTGGTCTTATGAAGTTCATCACATCCCAACACATGTATGTTCAAAAAAACATATTTTTTTCCACTCTTTAATTGGTATGGAATAAATTCTATCACTTTATTTGGTACTTGGTCCAGTGTGTGGTACACATTCAATAAAAAAATCATGAAATAATTGTGAAATATATTGTAGACTATTAATTTATGTTACAATATATACTGTGGTCTATTTTCTCCATTCACATTGTGTTTTCCACTATAGTGTATAAGGGGTTATTTGGGATAAAATCTAATACCCTCATAAATATTAAATTAATTGGTGATTAATATATCATCAACCATGGTATTTTATAGTTTATTAATCTTTATACAATATTATTTGAAAACCTCATTTGGGGATTCTACAAATTTCACAATGGAATATGAGTCATATCTCACTATGTAAATATATTCATTCACACTAAAATACTCAGTAAATGATATGATATATATACACCCACCAATTAATTCAATTGATAATGGTCCACAAACATCTCTATGAACCCTGTATAAAAGATCCTTGGCACCTTATCATTTTACACTAAAGAATGCTTCAACAACATTACTGTATAAACACCTCTGAAAACTACCAATTGTATTTAGTTTTAATGAATCTAAATAACCATCATGATATTACCCAATAAATAGTTTCACATTTATAACTCCTATGTTTTGATGACATTTTAGGGTGTATCATGATTCATGTGAAGTATATTCATTATCTTTTTCTAACACTTGGTTCTTATAATATAATAAAAAATGACCATTATGTTAATTATATTTAATATAATATATAATTTCTTTATAAAGATATAATTATTTAATTAAAAAAAATCACAATCTTAATTTTAATATAATTTTTTTTTGTAAATTCCATCATATAGTAGAAATGATGAAGAACTAGGATCATTCCATTTGGCAATGAGAGGTGGTTGTCCCCAATGGATAGTGTTTCATTCAATACTCTATTTCTAGCATCTAAATCAATCTCACCTCACATGAACATTTGAAATATTCTAGGATTGCGTGTTTTATTAAGAATGTGAGAACTACACGTTGTATTCAATTAAAAATTGATATTTATTGAATGGTTACACTCAATAATACACCTAACTAAATCATCACCATTTTTATTTCCCACTGTTTAGTTTTTCTTCCAATAGAAAATATTGAAACATCATAAACATATCACATTTTTTCCCTCACTTCCCCTTTTATATTCATTTAAATGGATGGTAGTGTAAACAATCTTAATTCTTCGACATGTTCTGGGTGAACCTTTTCATTCCATTTTTATTATTCACCATATTGTTAGAAGGATTTTCAAACTATATTATCATTTTCAGTCTGATGAAATATACTAAGGATGTATTGGAGTTACTTACCTATATTTTTTATATTCATGTTTTCAATAAAGGAATTTATTCTCTTATGCAGTGAGGTTGGAATGATATTTGTAAAAATATCATTAGGTAATTGAAACCCAAGAATTTAAAAATGATCAATGTATCAAATCATATTGGCTACATGAGGTATAGAATTTTCACAATCTCTAAGAATACATATGAATAGTTCCTTGGATATATCAATATATTCATTTATTTCTATCTAAAAATAATGATCATAGAGATGACTAATATTTTCTTATGAATCCATAGTCTCATTTGATTTTTGTAGTTCACTAATCATGGTTGGAATATTTAAACACTAGTTGTGAACCATATATTATATGTGTTTTACTATATTGAGTAACTCTTCTTCACTCACCACTATAGTGGTTGGATTAGGATCATGGGACTCTTGTATATATATCTTCTATTCTAAGAATAGTATTATAAGAAAGTGCTCATACCAGTCCTAGAATATTATGACAATAATTATATTGCTTTTATCATGGATATTTAATGGTGATATTATTCTTTTAATTGAAATTTCCATTTGATTCTATAATTATTTAGATAATATTATAAGTACATTATTAGATTACCAACCAAAATATGAAATAATCATAATTTATAAGTCTTCCAATATTTTACCACTTAGAAAAAACAATTATTGTGGGACTCTAAAGGTTTATTTTCTTAATAATTCTAGTGGAATAGATCTATATACCCTTTCTAATTACCCAAGACTGTGATTGGTAAATTTCAAGATGATATATATATATATTGGGAATTAATTTAAAACTACGATCATAAGACTCTATTATTCATTTTGTGTAATCCTGTATCCAGAAACCCTCAAATTGTATTACTCAACTATTTCCTAAATATTACTTGATTTTTTAAAAAGGATACTCTATTTGATATAAGCTCGTTATGTTAACCTCAATCATTCATTATAACTCCTTAATAGAAATATGATTCCAAACCTGTTCTATACTGATACATAAATTTATTATTTCATTCCTGATCACATAATTGATTTCTATGTCTTAAGTAATATTTTTAGAGGGAACTTATTTCTTATGTGTCAAATTTTTATGTTTATATTTTATATAAAATGATATTATTAATTGGATTTTACATAAGAGAAAAACCATTCTTAGATAAATATTCATTCCAAGTCTATTTTTCTTAATTCCATCTTTCATAATAGACTATTTTTTTATTTGATCATGGTATTGATCAATAAAATAAATCATGTAATATATAGAAATAATAAAAATAATTAAATGAAATGATCGTGAGAATTATATAATGATTGATTTATTGAGAGGTAAATAAATCAAAATATAACCCTTTGAGAAAACTCATTGTTCTAGTCTTTTAAGTATTTGTTGAATTCTACATATCCACATTAGTATTTACAAAGTCAATTTTCAATCAGTTTTCTTGAAACTACCTCTTCTAGAGCTCCACCTCCAACCGACACCATGGAACTACAAATACACATATTATTAAAATTTGTTTATAAATCACATATAAGTTAAGGAAAAAAGTATTTTTAATGTAAATGACATAAAACAACCATGGATACACATGTCCTATATAATAAAGTATGGAGGGGTGACCCACATGCTGTCATATTTAGATGATGAATAAATAATTACAAACTCTTGGAATAAAATTAAATTTAATAAAAAACATATATTCAACTATTTTCAATGCTAATGATCATGAATATAAATGAAATTAAAAATGAAATTAAACAAATAGATAGGGTTCATTTAAAATTTTTAATTGATAAGACAAATTGAACAAAAAAGAATTTTATTAGTTTTCTTATTTGTAAATAAATTAATTTAATCTTATTCTATCTAATTATCCTAGCCATTAACATCCACTGTGATTTTAAATAAAGTAAATAATTTAACATTATTAAACATATATTAAAATATTACATAGGTGTTTACATGGAAGAAAAACAATAATTACATTTCCAAACTATTCTTTATGGTCCATATTGTGTGTAATTTCCATCACATGACCTATTATATACATAAAATTTCTCCTAATTTCATTAAATTTACTATAAATTAAATAACACATAAAACACATGAAAAATAAATCACCCTTATGATTTAATCTATGTAGAATTTTATTTATTACATGAAAAAAATTAATATATTGTTGAATACTATGTGAATTTAATTATCCATTTAATAAAACATAAAACCCACCAAATGGTGGGAAATTTCTTTTTCATGATTCAAACAACTCAGTTCAATGAATCTAAATGTAGTAAATAATAAAATTTAATATTTACTTATAAATAGGTAAATTAAAAGATGCGTGTATGCTTACAACATGATATAATTTTTTTCATTAGATATTCATTTTACAAGACTATAGACTCCGTATGTATTTCTGATGAAATTGTTTTGGTAAACTATTTGTATTAATGATATGTGATGTTAAATTCATGTTTCCTAATAGTCATCCAACATGTGTTAGGTATTTAATATATATGGTGCATAAATAACTTGGATATCTTCACCATATGTTTTCATCCATCAAAACACGTGGACTACAAAACATATAGTAAATAAAAATATATTATATTAGCACTAAACTATGTCCCACCTTGGGATATCCACAAGTGGTGTATTTAGAAAACATGTTGTATTATACTTAAAAAAATATCTCAAATTACAATTAGGTGTCCTAATGTAATGAAAATAGGTACACGACGTGAGGCCATGGAGTAAACTCCTTGTATCTTGGTGTTATCATACCAGAGTTCTTAGAAGCTTGGGAATAGTTCTTAAGTTGTATTCAAATTTAATAATTAAGTTATATGGATTTAATGAGTGAGAAAATAAGAAGATGGTAAAAAATTATCGATGAAAATTTAATTACAAATCAAATAATGAAATGAAATTTAGTGTTTAAATGTATAATGTCCAATAATAAAATAGATTAGTATAATTTCAACATGAAAACAACAATACCACTTATAGGTTATGAACATAGTTTAAGCCCTTATTAAGGACTATATCTAAATACATTTTTTAGATTTAATGGATATTATATGATTTACATGTTGTGGGTACAATGACCAATAATAATTTTTCAATAGAACCATCATTAAAACAGGAGAACCAATTGGTTCATGCATGCTAAATTTTTTATTAATTTTTAATGAAAAATATGGAATAATACCTCATTTTTGAGACCTTTTTTCAATGAATATGTTGATCATTTGAATCCATTTCATTCTACCATATTGGTTCTGGTAGAATTCACATTCAGGAATCCTCTAGTGGTCATCCACATATGATCTATTTATCTCTAGACAATGATGATGGATTTTCTTGTGATATCACGATAGATCGGTAATCTTACAGTGTTCAACTTGATAATTTAAATGATTTTAGTGGTCTAGAATTGTATTATATTTACTTTTTTTACAAATAATTTGGATGTGGAATAATAAATTCCTACAATTCAGAGAGTAAAATTTATTTTGTTCTTAGTTATTGAGATAGCTTTATATTTCTTTGAGAAAAATGATTATAAAATGCTATTAACCATATCCTAATAGACATATAAGTCTATTTAAAAAGTTAGTGGTTAGCCATAAATATTACCTAATTTCAGATATGTCCTTATTAAAAAATTAAACCCCTAAATAATTCAATGATATATGATAATAATAATTTTTTTATTTTTATTTTCTTGATGTATGTGTTATCTTTAGCAATGTTACATATAATTTTAGTATATTATAAATTAATATTTTTTTAATGGGCATTGTCATATCCCTCAAATTCTCTTCAATATTTATTTAAGACTTGAATAGATATTTAATTAAAATTTTATTAACTCAATAAAAATTTATTTTATATATTAATAATTAAAAATTGATTTGAAAATAAATATTTATTTAATTTTTTATATCAACATATGCTAAAAAATTCCATCAAATTGATTATTATATTTTTATAAATAATAATTTTTAAAAAAATAATTAATATAAATGAAAATATTTATTGAGGGGACCTATAAACTTCTTCCACATTATATTTAGGTGTGATCAAACAATTTACAATTTTACAAGCTTGTAACATGTTATGAAAACCAAAAAAAATAATGCAATGTCTAAGAATAAACAACCAAATACAAGTTAAAATAATTTAACATAATCCATTTTTCTTAATATCTCATCAAGGAGTTTATATACATGTTTCATTAACCTTAATTCTTGATATAACATTCCTTCAATATCATGAAGGAAATTTTTTACATCATTGTGGACATAGAATTTATTTAAACATAACAATTATAATCAAAGGATTGTGATAATTAATTCTATAATTTAATGGAGTAAATATCATCTCTAGTTATTGATTAAAAAAAATATGAAACCAAAATTTACCAAAATATCAAAGATATCAAGAACATTGTGCTTCATGTGTTTTTTCAATACATCTAATTAGGTTATTTATGTTACTCATTAATAATATTAGTAACTTTTTAGCATTATTATTCCTTCTGAAAATTAGAAATATATGAGAAAATTATTACATGTAAATTTTGTATTAGTGGGTATATCCACATAATGTACTATGTTTTACATAACCACATGTTAACGTAAAGAGATACAACCCCATATTCTTACAATAAATCACAGTAGATTGTCAAAAAATATGTTTCATCTCATTATTCATTATCCTGATCATAAAACAATAAATTTAAGAGATATAACCATTAAATGTCGCGGTTATCATTATAGCACGTAACTGTTATGACCAATGTTCATGTGAATGATATACTAGGAAAACTTAAAATTATATTCAAATAGAATAATAATTAATAGATGATAATATATACATAATATTAATATATTTTTAAATAATTGTAAATCTAATGTACAAACCTATTGGTTCTTGGAAACCAATTTAAACACATAGAACAATATATTAGGTCTCTAGGATATCTCAAAAGGAAAATGTTTTAATTTATCATTTGAAACCATCTCGGAAAAGATATTGATGTGTTCAAGAAACCTGTAGGAATACACCACATTCTTGTAGATTTTGTGTTGATGGATCCCAGAAATCTTAGACATAAAAAACAATATAGTATTTTTGTAGAACAACTAAGATATCCTATCCCTGAATTTATTCCTTTTTTAATTCTCATGAATCATATTTTTAATAACAATTTTCAACCATTTCATTTATCACCCTCGATCAATAATGTTGAATGAGTCACATCAATGGAAGTTAGAGTCTCATGGAATTAAATAATTAAATTAATGTAATCTATCCATTCTTATAGTTCTTTAGGATTATTTACTCATTTAAAACATAGATAATTATTATTATAAAACTCATATGCCCAATAAAAATCATTAAATAGATGAAGACTAACTTCATAACATGATTTGGGACATGGGCTGGTCCCTGGTTCATAGATGGAACCATTCATATCACCTTATATATATATAAATATATGATTACCACCTATGAGATGAATACATCATGAGAAATTATCATACACTTCCTCTCGAGGGTTTTTAAAAGGCCTTTAAGACAAAATAATGAAGTATATTACAATTAAAATTGGTCTTTAACATTACTAAAAAATATATATTTTAAAAACATTACATAACATTGAAATTCAATTAATATACCTAAAACACAAAATAATTAGTGTTCCCATAAGGAATGATTCTATTATATTGTTTACCTAACTATACACAAACAATATAGGTCTCACTAGATTGGTAGAGTTTGTTTTATGATTAAAAACATTAATTATAAATGTGCATAACTCTATGAATCATCTAGTACGGATTTATGGTTTTACCACCAAGTTGAAATATTATGTTCCATAGCTACATTACCTATAAAAACCATCTAACTATCTATTTATAGTCCTAATAAGTAACAATGTTTCAAATAAAAATTATTTTAATTTAAATATACTCATTTTCAATGCCACATGATGTATTAATAATGTTATAGTTAGTTTGGTATAAAAAATTTGGTATAACACACCCTTATGTATCAACAATACTATCTCTTACCAACCATGAATTCTAAAAATATCATATAATAGAATAGTATATTTATTCAAATTTTTCATTACCCAAAATAGTCACCACCTAAACCGGTATATGAGCAAGAACATAGAATGTATTGAATGAAATTCATGATTTCCCAAGGATTTGAAATTGGTCAAAGGAGTCATTTAATAGACCATGATAAATTTTTCTCCAAAATAAGAACTTCTTAAAATATAAGGGATTCATATATGATCTTGATATGACATATCCATAATATGGAGAGTCATGAACACAAATATAGAAAATTAGAAGAGTTATTATCAGTATAGGACCATCATAAATGGATCCTAAAATGACCAATACCAACCATTATTAATAGATGACCTTGTGAAAATAAATAAAAAATAAAAAATAAAAATAAAAATATGATAAAATTGGATTGAATGAGTTTTTGGAAATATTAATGTGTATGTTTATAAACAAATAAAAAGGAAATAAATATTGGTACTCAAATATCTTCAAAACAAGAACTATCTATCCACCCTGATACATCTACCAAATAAGATTAGCTGTAATGAAAATAACCCACCTCTAAGTAGTGCCTCTACTTTTCTAGGATCAGTGTATAAAAGATCTACATTCACCCATTAGGTGTTTTTAGGTAGTGATCCTAACTATCAAGACATTATCCAAATAATATTCCATGAAACATCATTAAAAAATAATCCAATAATAATTGGATTAAAATAAAACATATAAATTCTATCCTTTTATATTTTCTGATGAACTTACATATAACCAGTCTTATAAAAGAGAAAATATAAAAAATATCATCAATATAACCAACAATATCAAAATTATATTCATTGGATATTCCGTATGATATCTAGTTTACATGGACACTAAGATCCTCATACTATCTCTTGTGTAATCCAATCATATAAAACCCTACATTATCTCAAGTGGTAGCTAAGTCAAATTACTATTGGAAAATTTACATCCATGATATCCAAGTGTTATTATTGGTGATGTAATATAATGCGAATCAGAGTATATAAAATTAATATAGGAGCTTATCCTAGGTTCCCCACTTATAAACATGTGGTTTTCAAATTCCATGTCTACTAAATATAATATAAATGAGATTATATAAAATCACATCAAATCAATAAAATTTGAATCAAACACATGGAGGTTAGAATTCCATTTTCATATGTACACATGGGTTTTTAACAATAATAATAAAATTTTCAAAAAGTGAATAATTCCAATAAATTATAACATATATAATTGTCATTAAGGATTTCATAACATGATTGAAATTTTTTAAAACTAATTATTATGAGATACAAAGGACATAGGGTATGTTAAATAAAACGAACTCATGGAACAACCTTCCCTAATTGATGAATGCGTTTGACAATGGGGAGGATCCACAAGTGAATAAAATGAAATATCCATTAAGGGAATGAGAAATCCTTAAATATTATAATACCTACCACAATATTTTGATATAAAAAAGTATAGGAAAATATAAACATAGATGATTATGAAATATAGTGATTGGTAGTTGAACCAACCAAGGTAGAAGGAATGATATCAATTAACAAATGTTTACATCAACACCATGGGTTAAAAGACAGAAAATATGATAAAAATTTAGCATGGTGTGGGAATATATTCTTAAGAGGCCTTGATATTTTGATTTGTTAAATAGGATAAGATGAGAGAAATTTAAAATACAAGGGTTAGTTTACATAAATTTTTATAAAACATAGAAATTCAATATAGGTTAATGATTTGTTTATAAAATTTTAATGACCCAAAATTTTGAATAAATCTTGTTTCCTAATTTTGTGTGTTATTTTATTTCATACTCAACAAAACTTTTTCATTTAATAAAATGAGTATAATTAAAATGAGATTGTGGGGTTTTGACTATTATATGACCGTTAGTTAGTATGACCTTTGGAAACTAAATGTTGCAATTATTGTCTCTAAATACAAGTGATCTTGGTTAATTAATATAGAAAGAAGATTCTATGGCCTCATACAGTAGTCTCGGGCCAATCGAAGCCCATCTAACAGAACTTCGAAAAAAGGTATCACCACTAAGCTTTGCTCTAGACCAAACCCAAGCCAAACTTCATCGTATGAAGCTATAACGGAATCGCCTTCACGAGAAGTTCAAACTAATAGAAATTACTACTCGTGCGATGTTGGACGAGTCACCCTCAGATTCTCTCACCTTAGCACACCTTACACTTAGGTCCTATGCTGGAGTTATAAGGGGTTATGTAAGGAGACCGTAACTGCCTTGTGTAATCCTTTGATTTAAATAAAAATTATGATTTCTTCTTATAATTAATTTTGTGAATTTTCAAATGTCCGGATAAATATAGTATGCATATTTTTGATGAATTATAGAAAAAGGATATTTGAAAATATTTATGTAAACCTTAAATAATTAATTATGTGTAATGATTTTCAAAAAATGGTCTTCTACAATTATGTTCAGTAAGAAATTTAGAGTCTAATAAGATCAACTTTATTTTTGATGAATAGTAAATTATGAATAGTGATTTTACACTTAGGACTAGTAATGTGACCAAATGGATTAGTAATCTCACTTAAAGAAAGTATTAATATAATCTAGACACCTTGATTAAGTAATCTGATTCAATAAAATAGGTAAATAACTGTTTCAGAAATTATTAGTCAAGTATCAGTTTTTTCAGGTGAATAGTGTTTTTTAATTAAAAATTAAATTAAAAATATTTAGAAAAATATTTTTATAAAATGGAGTTCATTTTTGAACTCAGAGAATCAATATTATATTAAGTTAATTTTTGGGGATTTTTTTGAAAAAAATGAATTTTCGGTGAATAGTGTATTTATTTAAAAAAATTAAATTAAAAATATTTAAAAAATTATTTTTATAAAATGGAGTTCATTTTTGAAATCAGAGCATTTATATTTGGTTATGGTGAAATTTTGGGATTTTTCTGAGAAAGTTGAATTTTCAGTGAATAGTGAAAATACAGTTTTTATGTTACGGGTGTTTAATGACATCATTCAATGATATATTAAGTATGTAATCAATATGGTCGACTTATGAATAGTAATATAAGGTATGAGGTGTACCAAGTGGCCAATACCATGGGAAAATACCATGGGAAAGCCCATGGTTTTTCCAATACCACCAATGAGCTGTCCCTTGGCCATTAATGCCTTGTCCCCTCACTTTCCCTATAAATACCAAGACATTATCTCATCCTTTCGACTCCAAAATCATCCTCAACGAAGTTATGGTCTATTTACCTCCCAAGGAGTCCTCCCAAGCTTCCCCAAGCCCTCAAGGTCCCAACCTTTGAGTTTTAAGAGTTACGTTTTAAGGTAAGAGATCCTACCTCTCTCTTTCTTTTCAAGTACTCTCTTTTATGTCATTTATTTTATTATCCATGTTCTTATGTTGGAGGATGTTATTTTATATTCATCCTAATTTCCTTTTAATTTTCATATGATGATATACCCCCTATTTCTCTCATGAATTCATTTTAATAATGTTTAAGTGGTGCCGTTAGGCTGCCGAATTTTTAAGAGATTCTTTCACCCTTCTTGTTTTCAAGATCTATTTTCATGTCAAGTCTTTCATGTTACTTTTTATTATTTTGGGGTATTATCTCTATATCTATCATACGAATATTTTATGTTAATATGATTAGAGACCCTATTTGATCTCATCAATTCATTTTTTGAGGTTTTAAGTGATGCCATTAGGCTGCCAAATTTTTAATAAGAGAAATCTTATTTTTGTCTTCCTTTCATGTTTTCCATTTCATATGGTATGTCCTTAAAATTTCACTAACATGTTATTATATCCTTTATATTCTGTCACTATAATATTTTATGGATCATTTATGAGTGGGTGACCCATGTCCCCTCTCTTTTCAATGTTTTCTAAAACCCTACAACATAGCCGTTATGCTGCCGAATTTTCATCTCAAAATGTCTCTCTCTTTTTCTCAAATTATTTTATTTTATTAAGTGAATAATCAAAACTCTTTATTCTATAGGTGTATTTACATATATATCAAAATGTTCTATTTTAAATTCTGGGATTGACATACATGAGACCCTCTTTCCTTTTCCATGGGTTTAAAGTGACATAAAGATCATGTCTTTAAAGAAATTTTTAAAACGTTATGATTATGAAATGAAACCCATTTCTTTTATGCTATATGGGTTATTTATGAAATTTTTGATGATCATATATGTGTCTCACATGATAATAAAGACAAATTTAAGGGTGCGCCCTGATAGCGCTCCAATGCATTAGGTAATGATGTAACCACTAGAGATTACAATTTTAACAATACCTTGGTGAATAACCTTGGTAATTTGAAATGAATCCTTGGGGATGGACCTTGGTGACATGTTCATGATTGTCTAAGTTAAATTTTGTAGCCACATATTAATGTTATGAATCATGTTATTTCCATTATGATATGCCTCATGATCTCTTTCTCATTCCTTAAAGCTATTTATCACGACTTTATTGATGTATCTCATGTTCACATGTTAAATGTTTCCCCTTGTTTCCCTTACTGGGCCTTCTACTCACCCTTTCTTTTGATGTATATCCCCATGTTATGAGATGTATTAATGAACCTAGGATGAACATAATGAGAATAATTTCAAGTGTTTAAGAATAATGTTTCATGTTTTCATGTTTTAAGTTCTTGGTTTCCAAGACACTAAACCTTAAAGATCCTCGGTTTGGTAAAATGTAATGAAAAATTATGTTATAAAAAGGCAGGATTCTATAGTTGGTATCAAAGGATGGTTTAGTTATTTGTTGAAATTAAGATATGAAAACTTTAGGAAGAACCCTATAGAAAAGTTTAAATGTAGTAAATCTTCCTGGTATTTGGGTGAGTATTGAGTAAGTGATTTATCAAGAAAATACATCCCTGTCTGAATACAAGCAGGTAGAGGTGGCTCTGGCATAGATGTACATAGGGGTAAAAACCAAAAACACCGCTTGAGTTAGACTCAGACAGTAACTTGTACATGACAACGAGCCTCGCTGCACTCTTGGTTACGACACTCCCGGGGGATATGCTTTGGTAAATTCATAAGCTTAGTATGAACCATTAATAAAGGTACAAAGATAAAATAAAATAAAGATTCACATAAGAATATATGATCATGGATTATCGAGATTGGAACCTAGGGGATCATAAGTTAGGATATACTTTTCTTCTACAAGTTTATCCTTCTATGCTTAAAGTTTCCTTTTCATGATTATTGGCTAAGTATTTAAGCCCCTAATTATACTTTTTTTCCTTAGTTAATAGCGGGAAATAGAAGCACATGTCTCAATAATCAATGTGATAAGAAATGTGATGATTTCTATATTAGTGTGACAAAGATGACGAGAGATCAAGTTGAACATGTTGTGATTATGCCAAACCAGCTATCAAAAAACACAATTAATAATTGGTACCTAGTTGAATTCCAAAATTCATCAAGGAAGAAAAATATGAAGTCTTAAGGATGTTCATATGATAAAGTTGATATGGGAAAGAAGACCCAATTTCCTTTGTGCAAAAAGTGTGGAAAGGGGCACCAAGGAGAATTTCACAAAGAAACCGGGAGATGTTTTAAGTGTGGGGTGATAAGGCATAAATTAGCCTATTGCTTCAAAAAAATGGATAATGTGATGAATAGAGATAAGGTTTGATCTAATGTACCTTATAATTTTTAATGTCGTAAATGTGGAGAAGTTGTACATTATCCAAGGCAATGCTCTCTTGGAAGGGATGAGAAGCATGATGAGCATCAACAATCTTCAAGGACAAGGGAACAATGTAAGTCCTATACTGAGACGTATCATGATGACTAAAGTTCATGAAACTTCTTCAAAATAATTGTCTATGTCATTTTGTATTTTAGTTTGTGCTCTATGAGCATATCCTTAATGTTTTCTAAGAACATCGATTCATTACCTAAGATGGTTTTATATCATTAAAGAAAAAATATATTATTATGTATTACATGTTGATGTTGTGAAGCTGTTCTTCTTGAAAAAAAATGATTATGGGATTAAAAGATGATTATTATTTTGGAAGACGTTCACTATTTTGGGAACCTTATATGATCGAGGTAAATAGATTACTACAGTATTTTCTTTGAGGAGTAAATGTTGACTTATATTTTGAAGAATCGACGAATTTAAGGTGAACTTATAGTAATTTAAGAAATGATTAACCTATCTTGGGGAAAATATGTTTAGATTAGTTACTTTTGTTATAAGACGTCAAGAGTGATTGATGTTCTTTGTAGATGAATGACAAAGTTTATCTTGGAAGACTATGTTATCAAATCCTTCTTATATTTGGGTTTCAATATTAGTTTGGTTTATTTTGAGGAATTTTAAGGAAAGTTATTTATGGAATTGTCTATGATTAAATTTGGGTAGTAACATGGAACTTTGAAGATTTAAAGTAGTTTCCCTTCATATGGGGTTATTTCTTTTTGAAGAGTTTTTTTTATCTTACCCTTTCTGTTTTTGGGATAAATGTTTAAAGATAGACAGTTATTATTTTGTGGATTACATGATTCTCTAGAAGATGATTCTTGTGCTTTGATGAGACCAAGTAGTTTTGAATGCTCATTATTTGGAGAAAAGATTAGTCTTGGTGAAACTTATTAAGGGATGAAACTCTACTTGAAGGTAAGTATATTTCCCTGTGTACTTATTCTATGTAGTAAATGAATTCCTCAAAATTATTAAAAGGAACATAAAACAAAAATGTTGTCGGTTTAAGTTTCCTACTCGGTAATCAAAGACCATTTAACCCATCACAAGTTTTTGATTTTCTGGTGGTTAACTTCCTCTTAGACATGTTTTATATCACTCTCCCTCAGAACTTGACCCTTTGTTTTCTCCTCCATATCCATGTTTTCCTACATGGAATCCCAGTATGGGTTAACTCGGGTCACCATTGTACTTCCTTTTCTTTATTTTAAAGTAATAGTGTTACTGACTCTTTTTCTGATGTGGTACTTTCAATGAAATTTTTAAGCCCAATTTTAAAAATTGAGAGGATGCAATTTCTTAAGGGGGGAAGATTGTAACGAACCGAAATTTTGAATAAATATTGTTTCCTAATTTTGTGTGTTATTTTATTTCATACTCAACAAAACTTTTTCATTTAATAAAATGAGTATAATTAAAATAATACTGTTGGGTTTTTACTATTATATGACCGTTAGTCAGTATGACCTTTGGAAACTAAATGTTGCAATTATTGTCTCTAAATACAAGTGATCTTGGTTAATTAATATAGAAAGAAGATTTGATGGCCTCATCCAGTAGTCTCGGGCCAATCAGAGCCCATCTAAAAGAACTTGGGAAGGAGGTAGCATCACTGGGATTTTCTCTAGACCAAACCTAAGCTGAACTTCATCATGTGAAGCTAGAATGGAATCGCCTTTGTGAGAAGTTCAAACTGATAGTAATTACTACTCGTGTGATGTTGGCTGAGTCGCCCTCAGATTCTCTAACCTTAGCACACCTTACACTTAGGTCCTATGCTGGGGTTATAAGGGGATATATAAGGAGACCGCAACTGCCTTGTGTAATCCTTTGATTTAAATAAAAATTGTGATTTCTCCTTATGATAAAGTTTGTGAATTTTCAAATGTCCGGATAAATATAGTATGCACATTTTTGATGAATTATAGAAAAATGATATTTGAAAATATTTATGTAAACCTTAAATAATTAATTATGTGTAATGATTTTCAAAAAATGGTCTTCTACAATTATGTTCAGTAAGAAATTTAGAGTCTAATAATATTAACTTGATTTTTGATGAATAGTAAATTATGAATAGTGATTTTACGCTTAGGATTAGTAATGTGACCAAATGGATTAGTAATCTCACTTAATGAAAGTATTAATATAATATAGGCACCTTGATTAAGTAATGTGATTCAATAAAATAGGTAAATAACTGTTTCAGAAATTATTAGTCAAGTATAAGTTTTTTCAGGTGAATAGTGTTTTTTAATTAAAAATTAAATTAAAAATATTTAGAAAATTATTTTTATAAAATGGAGTTCATTTTTGACCTCAGAGCATCGATATTATGTTAAGGTAATTTTTGGGGATTTTTCTGAAAAAAATGAATTTTCGGTGAATAGTGTATTTATTTAAAAAAATTAACTTAAAAATATTTAGAATCTTTTTTATAAAATGGAGTTCATTTTTAAAATCAGAGAATCGATATTTGGTTATGGTGAAATTTTGGGATTTTTCTATGAAAGTTGAATTTTCGGTGAATAGTGAAAATATAGTTTTTAAGTTACGGGTGTTTAATGACATCATTAAATGATGTATTAAGTATGTAATCAATATACTCGACTTATGAATAGTAAGATAAAGTATTATATGTCCCACTTGGCCAATACCATGGGAAAATACCATTGGCAAGCCCATGGTTTTGCCAATACCACCAATGAGGTGTCCCTTGGCCATTAATGCCATGTCCCCTCACTTTCCCTATAAATACCAAGCCATTCTATCATCCTTTAGACTCAAAAATCATCCTCAATGAATTTCTGGTCTCTTTACCTCCCAAGGAGTCCTCCCAAGGTTCCCCCAATCACTCAAGGTCCCAACCTTTGAGTTTTAAGACTTACGTTTTAAGGTAAGGGATCCTACCTCTCTCATTCTTTTCAAGTACTCTCTTTTATGTAATTTCTTTTATAATCCATGTTCTTATGTTGGATGATGTTATTTTATATTCATCATACTGTCCTTTTCATGTTCATATGATGAGAGAACCCCTCTTTCTCTCATCAATTCATTTTAAGAATGTTTAAGTGGCGCCGTTAGGCTGCCAAATTTTTAAGACTCTTTCACCCTTCTCGTTTTCAAGATCTATTTTCATGTCAAGTTTGTCATGTTCCTTTTTATTATTTTGGGGTATGATCTCTATATCTAGCATACTGATATTTTATGTTCATATGATTAGAGACCCTATTTTATCTCTTCAATTCATTTTTTTAGGTTTTAAGTGACGCCGTTAGGCTGTTAAATTTTTCATAAGAGAAATCTTATTTTTGTCTTCCTTTCATGTTTTCCATTTCATATGGTATGTCCTTAAAATTTAACTACCATGTTCTTATATCCTTTATATTCTGTCCCTCTACTATTTTATGGATTATTTATGAGTGGGTGACCCATGTCCCCTCTCTTTTCAATGTTTTCTAAAACCCTGCAACATAGCCGTTATGCTGCTGAATTTTCGTCTCAAAATGTCTCTCTCTTTTTCTCAAATTCTTTTATTTTATTAAGTGAATACTCAAAACTCTTTATTCTACAGGGGTATTCACAATTATATCAAAATTTTATATTTTAAATTCTTGTATTTACATACATGAGACCCGCTTTCATTTTCCGTGGGTTTAAAGTGACATAAAGATCAAGCCTTTAAAGCAGTTTTTAAAACGTTATGATTATGAAATAAAACCCATTTCTTTTATGCTATATGGATTATTTATGAAATTTTTGATTATGGTATATGTGGATAACATGATAATAAATAAAAATTTAAGGGTGCTCCCTAATAGCGCTTCAAAGCATTGGGTAATGATGTAACCACTAGAGATTATAATTTTAATGATACCTTGGTGAATAACCTTGGTAATTTCAAATGGCACCTTGGGGATGGACCTTGGTGATATGTTCATGATTATCTAAGATAAATGTTGTAGCCACATATTAAAGTTATGAATCATGTTCTTTACATTATGATATTCCTCATGATCTCTTTCTCATTCCTTAAAGCTATTTATCATGACTTTATTGATGTATCTCAAGTTCACATGTTAAATGTTTTCCCTTGTTTCCCTTACTGGGCCTTCTCCTCACCCTTTCTTTTGATGTATGTCCCTAGGTTATGAGATGCAGTAATGAACCTAGGATGAAGATAAGGAGAATAATTTCAAGTGTTTAAAAATAATGTTTTGTGTTTTCATGTTTTAAGTTCTTGGTTTCCAAAACACTATACCTTAAAGATCCTCGGTTTGGTGAAATGTAATGAAAAGTTACGTTATAAAAAGGCGGGATGATATAAAAATCATGTTAAAATTGTGTAGATAGAACCAGACACACCTAATTATGGTGCACTATTTTGACAACTTCTTTTGAAAGCCATGTTATAACCCTGTAATCATCTTAAAAATGTATAACGGGTTCTATATAACAGGGTATGAT
Organism: Viscum album; assembly: GCA_963277665.1. Classification (NCBI taxonomy): domain Eukaryota; kingdom Viridiplantae; phylum Streptophyta; class Magnoliopsida; order Santalales; family Viscaceae; genus Viscum; species Viscum album. The sequence continues at coordinate 150,773,664 of OY728143.1, forward strand.
GATAGAAAAAACCATACACAGATCATGTCGCATGTAAAATATCACTGTTTATTAAATCTCAATATAAATTCCAATGGGAAATGATATAATAAAGAAAAAAATTATATAAACTCATTATTTATGGTCAAACTATTAGTAGGACATTTTTTTCATTTTTTCAAACACTAATATTTTTATGATCTACATAAATACTAATGGTTTATAGGGTCAAATCATTACTTGATAAAACCAAACTGAGTTTTATAAATAACACATGCATGGATTCTCATGAATTATTTTCTATTCAATCCAAATAGATCATAATATATAGATTTTATATGACCATGGAGGTTAGATATGGATATTGGTTGGGGTATCAAACAATAATATGATTTTTTATGATGGTGAATTTCAATTCATTTCTAAAAATTGAAATATATTTTTATGAAATATTATTTTGACATATGATTAAATTGATAACAGTAAATTGTATGTTTGATATTATATATATATATATTTATATTAAATTTAATAGTTTATAATTTATTATTGTTACATGGAATGATATATCACATTAATAAGAGATTTATGGTATCTAAAAAACGAGTCACACCCCTTTTTACCATCCCTCAACAGTAGCTACAACCCCATGGAAAATTTGTGGTTTAATTAGATATTTCTCTTACCTATGTTTTAGAATATGAAATTAAATATATAAAAATATATATCAAATTAATCACCTTAAATTAATATTAACTTAAATTTATAAAGATTTTTATTAAAATTGATCTACTATATGATAGTAGTGATTAAACCTTAAATTAAAAACATTTCATTGATTGAATTATCTTGTATATGATGTTTTCTATTAGTTAAATATATATAAATAATATTGAATAATATAATAATATATGAGATTATACATCAAACCCCAACACTATCATCACCTAATAAGCCCACTTAGAGGATTAAATATCCAATGATATGGGTAATTAAGAGTTCATAGTCTAATAAAAACCACTCAGTCATTATCCAATAACATACTATAGAAATAATTTATTTCATTAAGATATTATAAATCTGAAAAATAATTTTTTTTATATTTTCAAATGATATTGAATATAATATATAAAAAATATATTTTTAATACTATAAAAACTATTTATTTAAGATTTCTAATCATTGAATGTTATTGGTTGTTATCGAACATTTCAGAATCTTACTTAGATATTATTGCAGAATAAATTATATAAAAGAAAGAATAATTGTCACATAAATTATATATTTTAAATGTATTTTTATTTTAATTTACATTCTTGCTTTGTTTTGGGGGGTTTTCCATGCATTTTTGAAGGAAATTGTGGGTTTCCAAAATTTGGGCCAACCTGAGAGCCCATTTCTAGTTTTAAAAATAAATTTTGTTTCTTTAATAACTCTTTCATTTTTCAACCTTTTTCACCCATTTAACTTCCAAAATGACCTTCATTTAACTATTCAAACCACCAAAGAAATTTTGGCCCCTTAAAAACTCATTAGAATCTTGGATTTGGGTGATCAAAATAGGTATTGGGCAACCCAAAAGCCCATTTCTAGTTTTAAAATTTGTTTTTAATTCTTTCATAAAATATTCATTTTTATCCTTTTTCAGTGATTCCACCTCTCAACGGATCCCACTGTACCTAGACGCACCCCCAGATTCGTTTCACCCTCTTTTGAGATCATATCAGTCGACAATTAGGACTGAACGTCTCAGGTTGCTAAAATCTTCTAGATTTCTCAAGTGACTATCCTTCTAAGTTCCTTCCTTTTCCTTAAGATTTCTCCATTTTTTCTTGAATCCCCAAATATCCAGAAGCTAAGGATTCATACCTAGGGTTTCATTTTTAGTTTATTGGTCCCATCCTCTGGTTTTAGGTTTGATCTCACTCCCTTGTGGTGTGGTGGTGGTGCGGTTGAAGATCCGCACTAGAATTTGTGGTTCTTGACTCTTTTGGTAGGTGATTCCATTGTGCATGCAATTTTTGTGACTTAAATTTCTGTTTTCATGGTATTTTAATGTTTATTTCGTTGGAATGTTTTTGTAAAAATTGGTTTTAGTTGCATTTATAATGAAAATGAATTTTAAGTTCCAATTTTTGGTGAAATTGGGCGGTTTTCATACAAATCTTTTATTGGTTCATTTGGGGATGACAAATAATTACTTAGTGTATTTTATTGAACTATATTAGGACTGAAAATCATGTTTTAAATGTTTATTCTTTTTGTTTGTTGCTGCGAATGTTTGTTTAAATGGTGTTTGGGAAGCAAATGGGCTTTAAGTGCCATGTTTGTGTGAAAATAGGGGTTTTTAAAAGATATAACTTCTTGGTTCACATGGGGCTATCCAAAAACTGATTTTTTTGTTTAATTAAAGGTTAGTGAACTAAATTTTTTTTGGTGACTTTAAAGTGTGCACATAGTGTGCAAAGTGGATATTTCAAAGAGATTTGGGTGCAAAACAATGGGATATTTTGAGAGGTTGTTTTATTGAAAATCGAAATGTGTTGTTGTGTGTTTTTAATGGTATAAAGTGTGTATAGATACTATATTTTTTGGTTGTGAACAGTACTGGTGTTTTATATGCAAAAGGATGTGTGTTTTTTTCTGAGATTGTTTGAGCACAAAAAGGGGAATCCGAGGTACTTAGGGGGGCGGATATGTACTAGTACGACTAGTGAACCAGATGAGTTGTGTCCCTGTTTCACTGAGCAAATGGATAATGCAACTCTAACTAAAATATGTGGATGATATTTGGGGACCAATAGGTTATGGGTATGTTCCCTACTAGTGGCTCGTGCACGGGAAAAGATTGTGACTTGGATACTTTACACTGAGGTACGAGGTACATATGGCCCGAGACTATCTAGTTGCCTAGGGGTGTTCTTGGTTTTGGTGATCATTGTATTTGTGGTATTTAAACTTGTATTGGGGTGTTTTTGGAAGTACTTTACAGTATCTCACATTTCTATTTAAATTTGTGAACATTCTGAAATTTTTATCTTGAAAACTGTTATCAATTGAAAGTTACATTTCTTGGATTTTATCACTACTTTTCTTTGCGTATTAAAACTGCTTGATTTTTCACATTGTATTGCATTATATTTGGAATCATTGGGTGGTATCCTATTGGGCTTAGGCTCAAACCCTACTTACACCCCTTTGGTGTAAGTAGACTTGGTTATGTTTGACTCAGGTAAAGGAAAGACCAAGGGTGATGGCGGTTTAGGGTGTTAGTCCCCATCCTTGGGACAGAGTTGTGGAGACGACTTAAGGGTGACGACCCCTTGTCATGTGGAGTCCATGGGGATGTTTTGTTGTTGTTTAATTGTGTCTTTGGACCTTTTGTATTTCATTTGTACTCATGTATTCAGTTCTAGATTTTTGTATAAACCTTGCTAGTATGAATTTTTCAGATTCGTTTTATCAAATATTTTTGATGTTTTATGTATACATATTCAGGTAAATCATTCTGAAACCAAGATAAATGATACATGGGAACTTGTTCCAGACCGTGGGGATAGGGAACGACCTTCGGACCATGCCATGGGCTGGTTTTGGTGCCGTTAATGGTGGTGACCAGATTCGGTTCGTGACAAAATGGCATCAGAGGAGGTTAATGTTTTTGGGTTATATTGCTATTTTGGGATGAGTCGGGATAGACATGAGCTAGGACTATTGAGGATTAGGGTTTTGTTTGTGAGTAGGGTGACGGTCCCACACCTCTCATAGCAGACCTTGAGTCTCCAGGGGATGTTGGAATTTACAGATTGACTTCACTTCCAGGTGAGACGTGTGGGTTGTAGACCACATGCGGACATCAGGCGGATGTGGAGTAGTTGTTTCTTTTATTTCTGAAATGTGTTTAGTTTATTTATATTTTATCTATTTGATTACAATTTTTTTAATTGTGGTATTGACTATTGTTTTGTGACTGTTTCATTTTGTAGCAACATGCCTCCCCAGAAATCTCATACGCGCCCACAGGAGGATGTTGGAGAGAGTTCTCCCACACTGATTGATTAGAGGCTCATGGAGGCTGTGGTTCAGGCTATCCAAGATTTGGGATAGGGACCGGCTCCTGCTCCTATTCTTGTTAGGGAAGAAGAGATAGGTCCTAGAAAAGATAAAGCACAAGAGTTTCTGAAAAACAAGCCTCCTACCTTCTGAGGTAGCTTAGAACCCCAAGAAGAAGAAGAATGGATTGAGAATATCGAGCGTATGTTTTAGTTCTTGGAAACACCCGAGGATCTTAGGTTGAAGTGTGCCTCCTTTCTATTGGAGGTTCCCAGCCGTAAGTGGTGGGAGTCAGTGCTTCAGGCTGTGAAGAATGAGCATATGCACAGGGGAGATTTCAAGGATGTCTTCAATGAACAATACTGCCCTGAGGTGTTAGCTTATGCTAGGTCTAGAGAGTTTGTGGAACTTGTTCAAAGAAATCTATCTGTGATGGAGTATTCCAACCATTTCACTGAGTTGGTTCGGTATTCTCCAGAAATTGTCTCTAATGAGCATGCTAATGCCCAGAGGTTTAAAAAGGCTTGCGAGCAAAGATATACTCCCAGGTGTTCTTGTTTAAGCTGAGGACCTATGTTGAGGTCATTGATCATGCGTACATGGTGGAGATTGATAGTAAAATAAGGGCTGGATTCTATGGTTCAGTATCAACAGTGGGAAGTGGAAGCTCCTCAGAGAAGAAAAGGAAGCGGCATGATCATGTGAATAAAGGAGGTGGCAGTTCAGGCCACTCTTCCAGGAAGTTTTCTTCTATGGCTTCTGATGCGAGATCGGTCATGTTCCACCAGTGTGGGAATCCCTGGCACATCCGAACAGCATGTCCGCTTACTCATAAGGCTTGTTACCAGTGTGGAGGTATGGGGAATTTGCAGCGTTTTTGTGGTGTGGCACGTCCACTTCCGAGTGGGGCTGGGTCAGTGGCATCAAGCGGAGTGCCAACACATTTTGAGTCATCGAGGACTGGGGGATCATGATTTAGAAGCCGTGGTGGTAGGGCTGGGTCATCTTCTAGGAAGATACAGTTCAGGGTATAGCCATAGACTAGCGGTCGTCTTCAGGTAGAGATCAGACATCTCCATGTGGTGGATCAGGCACCAGCAGGATCAGAGGTGGGACCGTTGACAGTTCGAAGTACCATTTTGATGGAATCTTCTATATTTGTTGCTCTTTTTGATACTGGTGCCTCTGTTTCATTCATTTCTTCCCATTTTGTGGACATAATGAATTTTCCAACTGATTTGATTTCTTTCGCAATGGAGTTGGTGACACCGCTGGGAAAGAAGGAGCAGGGTCTTAGTTGTCCGTCGTGTGCGCTTTCTGTGTCTGGGGTCAAGATGGAGTGGGACCTCTTGGTATTAGATATGGACCTTTTTGATGTCATAATTGGGATGGACTAGCTAGTAAACTTCCAGGCACACATCGATTGCTACAGATGGCGTGTGAGTTTCACGAAACCTGATGGGAGTCGTCAGGTTTTTTCATGGAGAATGGGATCCTTGGTCAGGTTGCGCAGGGCCTCCAATCCTAGAGTTAGGAAGTGTTATCTTCCAATTATATTTTCTCTTTCTATAGGATGGTCTTTCCCCTAAAGGTGCACTACCTCATGTAGTGAATGAGTTTTCAGAGGTATTCCCGGATGATTTTTCAGGTTTTCCCCCGGAGAGGGATGTGGAGTTTTCGATTGATCTAGTGTCGGGAACACAAGCGATATCTCTCCCCTCTTATTGCATGACCCCCAACGAGCTGAGGGAATTAAAGATACAGCTGGGAGACTTAGAATCCAAAGGATTCATTCGCCCGAGTGTCTATCCTTGGGCCGCTCCTGCGTTGTTCGTGAAAAAGGCTAATGGATCCCTCCAGTTGTGCATTGACTACTGGAAGCTGAATAAGGTAACAATTAAGAATAAATACCCTTTTCCAAAAATAGATGATTTTTTCAATCATTTGAAGGGGGGAAAAGTGGTTCTCAAATATAGACCTGCATTTGGGGTATCATCAACTTCAGGTGAAAGAGTTAGATATCCCGAAGATAGCCTTTCGAAGCAGGTATGACCACTTTGAGTATTTGGTCATGCCCTTCGGATTGACCAATGATCCAGCAGTATTTATGGAACTCATGAAATGGGTTTTTCATCAGTATCTTGATTCCTTTGTTGTGGTGTTCGTGGATGACATTCTGGTATACTCTAGCTCTAAGGAGGAACACGAACATCACTTGAGGATCATTTTGGGTACATTACGGGATCACCGCCTCTATGCAAAGTTGTCAAAGTGAAATTTCTGGATCAGGGAGGTGAGATTTATAGGGCATGTACTCTCAGAGCACAGAGTTTCAGTGGACCTTGATAAAATTAGTGCGGTCATGTCGTGGGAGAAACCAAAGAATATGTTCGAGATCAGAAGTTTCCTTGGATTGGATAGTTATTATAGGCGATTCGTTCGGGATTTCTCTCGGCTTGCTTCACCGATGAACACCCTCACCCAAAAAGGGGTGAAGTTTGTATGGGGTCTAGAATGCCCGACATCTTTAGAGGAGTTTAAGAGGCGGTTGACTACCACCCCCGTGCTGATTTTTCCAGAGGATGGAAAGGGATATATGGTCTATTATGATGCTTTAGGTATGGGTCTTGGGTGCGTGCTTATGTAGGATGATCACGTGGTCACATATGGCTCTTGTCAACTTCGACCACATGAAAAGAACTTCCCAACCCATGACTTGGAGTTGGCAGTGGTGATGCATGCTTTGAAGACATGGCGTCACTACCTCTTTGGGGAGATGTTTGTGGTCTACTCTGATTACAAAAGCTTGGCTTATTTCTTCTCATAGAAGGACCTCAACTTGAGGTAGCATCGCTGGATCGAGTACTTGCAGGGGTTTGACTTTGACATTGTCTATACCTCAGGAAAGGGTAATTTAGTGGCTGACACCTTGAGAAGAAGGGTTCTAGTGCAGGCTTTGAGGAAGTATAGTGATGAGTGGACATTGATGGGGCTCTTTTCTCAGATGCATGTGGAGACCAGGGAAGACAGTGGAGGGACATTCTTGGTGAGCGTCTAGTTGACTCCTTATCTGTTGGAGTTGATTCAGCAGGAACAACCCAGTGACAAGCTTTGTCAGTGGTTGAATTAGTTTCTTCATAGTGGGGAGACATCCTCTGATTGGTTATCGTCTCCTGAGGGCATCTTGTGCTTTAAGGTCCATTCAGTAGTGCCGTTATCTCTATGGAAGGTGGTGATGCAGGATAGCCACCATTCTCAGTGGGCTATCCATCTGGGTGCCACTAAAATGTATTATGATGTCCGTCAGCAGTTTTGGTGGCCTAGTATGAGACGAGACATATCCGACTTTGTTTCAAGATGCTACACATGCGAGCAGGTGAAAGCAGAGCACCAAAGGCCCTCCGGTTTGCTCCAGCCATTACCCATTCCTACCTAGAAGTGGGATGAGGTCACCATGGACTTCATTTTTGGCTTACCATGTACACCTAGGGGTAAGAATTAAATTTGGGTGGTGATTGATCATCTGACCAAATCAACCCACTTCATTCCAATTAGAGATACATCTAAAGTGGATGAGTTGGGACGTTTGTATCTTCAGGAGGTGGTGAGACTCCATGGTGTTCCATCAGTAGGTTTCTCAGATAAATACCCTCGTTTCACTTCTCGGTTCTAGGAAGGCCTTCAGAAGGCCTTGGGGTCTCAGATTAATATGATCACGACATACCATCCTTAGACGGATGGTCAGACAGAGTGGGCAAATTAGATTTTGGAGGACATGCTCCGTGAATGTGTATTGGACTTTAGAGGTTCCTGGGATAGCCATTTGGGTTTGGTTGAGTTTTTTTATAATAACAGTTACCAATCCTCGATTCGAATGGCTCCTTTTGAGGTGCTATATGGTTGGCCGTGTCGGTCCCCCCTGTGTTGGGCTATGGTAGGTGAGACCTCACTACTGGGGCTGAGTCTGGTGCAGGAGACATTTGATAGGTCAAGTTGATTAGGCAGCATTTATTTACATCTCAGAGTAGCCATAAATCATTTACTAACTGAAGGCATTGTGACCTAGTGTTTTCTTTGTGTGATAGGGTATTCTTGAAAGTGGCCCATCGTCTGGGCCATCATCGATTGGGGAAGCAAGGGATGCTGACACTGTAGTATGTTGGGCCATTTTAGATTGTCGAGAATATTGGAAAGGTGGAATACAGGTTGGCCTTACCTTCTTAGTTTACGTCCATCCATGATGTCTTCCACGTCTCTCAGTTGAAGAAATACAACCCAGATCAGTCCCATGTGTTGAGTTGGGAAGAATTGCAGATAGAGCCTAACTTGTATATTGTTGAGAAGCTAGTGAAAATAGTGGACTCCCAAGAGAAGTTACTTCAAGTGAAGTCTATTACATTAGTCTGGGTTCTATGTCAGCATGGGAATGATACACATGAGACATAGGAGCGAAAGTCATGGGTCGAGGAAGAGTACCCGTTGTTGTTTTCCAATAAAGCTTCATGTTGAATTTCTGAGGAGGAAATTCCTTTATAGTGGGGAGAATTGTAACATAAATGACACGTTTTAAAGTTATTTTTCTTTTAATTTACATTATTTATTTGTTTTGTGGGTTTTCCATGCATTTTTGAAGGAAATAGTGGGTTTCCAAAATTTGGGCCAACACGAGAGCCCATTTCCAGTTTTGAAAATAAATTTTGTTTCTTTAATAACTCCTTAGTTTTCAACCTTTTTCACCCATTAAACTTCAAAAACTACCTTCATTTAACTATTAAAACCACCAAAGAAATTTGGGCCCCTTAAAAATTCATTTGCATCTTGGATTTGGGTGATCTAAATAGGTATTGGGCCAACCCGGAAGCCCATTTGCAGTTTTAAAAATTGTTTTTAATTATTTCATAAAATATTATATTTTTATTATATTTCGGTGATTACACCTCTCAACTTCTCCCAATGTACCTAGACACACACCCCTACTTCGTTTCCCCCTCTTTGGAGATCATATCAGTCGAAATTTAGGGCCGAACTTCTCAGGTTTCTAAAATCATCCAGATTTCTCAAGTAAGTGACTATCCTTCTAAGTTACTTCCTTTTCCTTAAGCTTTATCCATTTTTTCTTGAATCTCCAAATGTAAATAAACTAGGGATTCATAACTAGGGTTTAATTTTTAGTTTCCTGGTCCAATCATCTGTTTTTAGGTTTGATCTCACTCCCTTGTGGTGCAGTGGTGGTGCAGTTGAAGTTCCGCACTAGGATTTGTGATTCTTGACTCTTTTGGTAGGTGATTACATTTTTCATGCAATTTTTGTGACTTAACATGCTGTGTTCATGGTATTTTCATATTTATTTCATTTTAATTTTTCTGCAAAAATTGGTTTTAGTTGCATTTATAATGCAAATGAATTTTAAGTTCCAATTTTTGGTGAAATTGGGCGGTTTTCATAAAAATCTTTTATTGGTTCATTTGGGGATGACCAATAATTACTTAGTGAATTTTATTGAACTGTATTTGGACTTAAAATAATGTTTTTAATGTTTATTATTTTTGTTTTTTTCTGAGAAATTTTGTTTAAATGGTGTTTGGGAAGAAAATGGGCTTTAGGTTCCATGTTTGTGTGAAAATGAGGTTTTTTAAAAGATATAACTTCTTGGTTCACATGGGGCTACCCCAAAACAGAATTTTTGGTTTCATTAAAGGTTATTGAACTGAATCTTTTTTGGTGACTTAAAAGTGTGCACATAGTTTGCAAAGTGGATATTTCAAATAGATTTGGGTGCAAAACAATGGGATATTTTGAGAGGTTGTTTTATTAAAAATCAAAATGTCTTGTTGTGTGTTTTAAATGGTATAAAGTGTGTATAGCTAATGTATTGATTGGTTGTGACCAGTAGTGGTGTTTTATATGCAAAAGGATGTGTGTTGTTTGCTGAAATTATTTGAGCACAAAAAGTGGAATCCCGGGTACTTAGGTGGGCAAATATGCACTAGTATGACTAGTGAATCGGATGAGTTGTGTCCCTGTTTCACTGATCAAATGGATAATGAAAACTCTAAATAAACTATGTGGATGATATTTGGGGACCAATAGATTATGCGTATGTTCCCTACTAGTGGCTTGTGCACAGGAAATGATTGTGACTTGGATACTTTACACCGATGTACGAGGTATATAGGGCCCGAGACTATCTAGTTGGCTAGGGGTGTTCCCGATTTTGGTGCTCATTGGATTTATGGTATTTAAACCTGCATTGGGGTGTTTTTGGAAGTACTTTACAATAGCTCACATTTCTATTTAAATTTGTGAACATTCTGAAATTTTTATCTTGAAAACTGTTATCAATTGAAAGTTGCATTTCTTGGATTTTATCACTTCTTTTCTTTACGTATTAAAACTGCTTGCTTTTTCACATTGTATTGCATTTTATTTGAAATAATTGGGTGGTATCCTATTGGGATTAATCTCACACCCTACTTACACCCCTTGGGTGTAATTAGACTTGTTTATGTTTGACTCAGGTAAAGGAACGACCAAGGGTGATGGCGGTTCATGGTGTTAGTCCCCATCCTTGGGACGGAGTTGTGGAGACGGATTGGGGGTGATGAACCCTTGTCATGTGGAGTCCATGGGGTTGTTTTTTTGTTGTTTAATTGTGTCTTTGGACCTTTTGTATTTAATTTTAACTCATGTATTCAGTTCTGGATTTCTGTATAAACCTTGCTGGTATGAATTTTTCAGATTTATTTTATCAAATATTTTTGATGTTTTATGTTTACATATTCGGGTAAATCGTTCCCAAACCAAGATAAATGATACATGGGCACTTGTGACAGCCTGTGGGGATAGGGAACGCCCTTCGGGCCTTGCCATGGGCCAGGTTTGGTGCCATTAATGGTGGCGACCAGATTCAGTTCGTGACAATAATAATGATTTTTAGGAACCATATAAAAACTTATTTATTACCCACTATGTTTAGAAACATAAATTATTTCATTTACAAGATAAAACTTTTTTATTTGATGTCATCCCAACTTAAAAAGGATAAAACAATAATTTTACTTTAGTAACCATCATTTTAAAACAATTTTGACTTTTTTTACTGGTATCATAACCTGATTTTTACAATCAGGTTCAATATAAGTAATTTTAAAACCTTATAAAATATTATTTAATTATTAATTAAAATTGTAAATACAAGGATTCAAGTGAGTTACATTATTTAATATTTATATTAACGGAAATATATACATAACGGTAAAATAAAATTTATAAAAAATCTCATAATAAAAAAATGAAATGATGACAAATTTTATAAGAAACATCAGCTGTCATTTTAAAATAGTTCACTAACATAATAATAATCCTCATTCAAATCAGAATTATTCCTCTACTTCCCTTGAGATCATGTGACCATAGTTGGTTTCAAGTACAAATATTATTTTCCATTCATTTAATTTTTAAAAGTTATTATTTTTTATCATTAATTATAGAAAATAATATCTTTCAATTTGGAAACAAATAAATTTATAGAATATTTTATTAGTAGATTAATATCCTTTATATCAGTATATCTTCCTTCTATTAAATTAAGTGACCCCATTGTATTGATTTGATATGAGGTATTTTGTTATTGAACCACCTCCTAACCGTTTCTTTCAAGAAGATACTTCCAATAATTGGCCATTTCTTAATATTTTTTTTCCATATCCTTGCACCATGTTTCATATATGAATAATTAATACATACTCACTTTATCTATATTCTCTCTCATTAGTAAAAATTATCATAACAATGCGGTCTAAATTCATAGAACCATTCATTTAAACTAAGACCAAAATCCATAGTAATAAATCAATTGTTAAAAAAATAACACCCTCCAATATATTAGTAACCTATTACATAAGAAATTGACTCCAATGATATTTTATGATTTCAATAATAGTAAATTATAAAAATTAAATGGCCCACTTAAATCTATTGATTGAGTTGGGCCCTTTATGTATTCAAATACCTTCTCTTTCATGTTCCCCTCAAGCATAAGACCCTATTTACTTATTGTAATAAGTATTTCAATAAAACAATGTTCAATTTACTCCAGATGAGTATCAAAAGAAATTATTATTAGTTTCCATACTAATAAATATCATATTTAAATTTAGAATGTCTATTAAGGAAGTAATCAATCCCATCGGAAGCAGGAAATCCATTAAACTTTCATTATAACTTTTTTACTATTTATCCCTTCATACCTCCATGTTATTTTTCACAAGTGCATTATTATCTATTATCTCTAATAAAGAAATATGAATATTTCCTATCTGGAATAATTTATTCCTATTTTATAAATCCTTCCATATATCCCCACTTTTTAGTAAACTAAATAAAAATACATTAGTATCAAAATTAACCAATATGTTACCAATATTTATAAATATAACCAATAAATATTAAAACCACTCACATTTTTTTAATATTTACAACTAGTCATTAATATTTAAATGAATGAAATTATCATTCAACATATAATTGAGATCTTCTTAACTAGTATTTGGTCATAATTTCTACAACTGGAATCCCATGATACCTGATCCAAATAAATTTATATTTCTATTAATAAGGAAATATCATGAAGGATACACTGATTGCTTAAAATCCATTATAGTTCAGTCACACATATCCATATTTAAAATCACTGGTTAAAAATATAAAATGGATTGAAATACATATGTAACTCTATCACTCAAATAAAACCATGTTTGAGGGAAATCATGCCAAACAGAAAAGAATGATGATTGACATCATTTGATGGAAAAATAATTTGATAATATCCAATTCTGAATGAATTAACAAACTATTCAAAAAAAACCTAAATAGTAAAAACAATGATTCAATATCTTTACAGATCTTCGGATTAACTATAATGTAATATTCAGCCTTTTTGAATATTCAAGACTTTCAAGACAAGAATAATTCTTGAATTGCAACATGGTTTGTAGCCATATGAGAAGTTATAATATTTTTTAATAATTATACGTGGAATCAACTTTGATATAGAAAAAAATATCCATCTATGAAATATATCATAAATAGAGAAAAAATTAGATAAGTTTAAATCATTAATCATGGATTCCTTTAGTGAAATCTACAAAAAAATATAAGCTAGAGAGAACCAATTTTCTAATTAGGCAAAACACCAGATCTATTGATAATGAAATATTATACCAAAAACAGAACATTCAATTCTCATTATTTTTTTGAGAATTTAAAACAAAGATTCAATTACTGATCAGATTTTATATTCTCATAGAATAATTATTTTTTAAAAATATGTAAATATTTATTCTAATATATTGAATATATCTATCTCTTGAATGGGTGATTGAGTGAAATTTTAATAAATATGATTGTGTCCACAATTCATATTTTTTCAATTATTAGTAAATTTAATGTATTTGAGTGTCACAAAACCTATTTAATATTTGTGGAACAATATTTAATTTGATTAAAAGTTAAAATATAATGTATCAAAAATAGGTTACTATTTTATTAGTGTGGTATTCTCCCCATGAAAAGATGTTGGTGACCTGAAATGATAGATATTGATGATGATTCCTATTAGTGGATGGGTGGAGTATTTGTTTTATGATCATTGAATTCACATATTATATGAATAAAAAGGAATTTTGATTTAGTAGAGTATGTATTAAAAGGGGAAATCATTTGGGAAAATTAAAGGTGGGGGATCATTGAAAATAATAACAATGGATATAATTTCCCCAATATTGGGATTCTAACAGTGGTAAAGTATATACCAATACACATTATTTTCCCATTATTGGGAGAATTAGCTTGAGAATTTTGGTCATGTCTTTGACACAATAGAGGATCATATTTCATTTGATGATGATGAAAATTAAATTTAATAAGGATAAACACATATCAATGACATAATTATTATAGAACCATTAAATAACTAATAAACATTAACATATCCTTTTGTCATGCCTAATTTATTTTTATCTTATTAAATTAATACTCTCTCATAACTAGATCATCTTGATTACTATAGAGATAATATAATGGTCATTATTTTCCATTTTAATTATGTTATTGTATAAACTATTTGATGGTATTTTTTTATGGAACAATTTGATGAGTAGTCATGTAAATCAGAAATATTAAAATTTTGATTTAATGAATTTTATTTAGAGATATATTTTACAGATAAACCAGGGAAACGATTCCTCTTAAAAAAAATAAATTAAAAATGTTTTATCATCAATGATTATTATTAGTGAATGTATGGTTGTAATTTAATGATTATTCAATAGTGAAAAAGTTTTCAATGTATGTTATCATTATCTAAATTTAAATTCATATAATGTTATATTAATAATTGAATGTTTCTAATATATTATTTATTATATAAAATTTAATACCCAATATAATATTTTTTACAACCACATACAAAGATTTTTTGTAATGTTTTATTGAATATTAATTAAAAAATTAATATATTATATTTTTAAATTGGTTCGTGTACCCATTACATAAATAATTGATTTCACACAATTGATAGTTTATTTCAATATTCTAACCTCAAATGTTAAGTAAATAATTTATTTTATAATGGTATTGTCTTAGGGATTGATTTTTATGTTAATCAAATATTTTACTTTTTTTATTCCTTTGATTGTTTATCAATTCTTGTTTCTAATTTTGGTGGATATATTATTTTTTTCTTAAATTAATTCAGGTTTTATGTGATTAATATGTTTATACAATAAAAATGTGTTGGAATTTTCATTCCATCCTGCTTGAATGAAATCATGATATCCTGGGGGACTCAATATTTTTTGGTTTATTATTCTAATGTTGTGAACATTCTCATCTATCCATTTTCGTAAGGACCTAAAATTATTAAAAGACAACATTTTCTTTTATAACTTGTATGACACACAACATGAAGATTATAATAAAAAAAGATAACTAAAAAATATATTTATTTTAAAATAAATCTAATTTTCTTAATAGATTATGAGACATGAGACAGTGAGTTTCTTTGATTTCTTGTGTTACACACATTGTCATGTTTTACGAAACAAGAATATACTATTAATTTTTTTATTTATTATTAGATTTATCACATAACCATTAAAATGTTTTGTATTTAAATTATTAAATATCTTATTAATATATATATTAAATACACACACTTATTAGTAATCTATTGTTTATTAATAAAATTAGATTCATTTAAAATAAAAATAAAAATATCTTAAAAAAGGAATTTTCCTTGAAGAACTTATATTCATGCATTGCATACATTATTTAAAATTAATTATTAAAATTTTTAGAAATATTAATTTATAAAATTAATATTATTTTTAAAATAATGTTAATAAAATTATCTTATGATGATTTTTTTGGTTTTTTTTGAAATGTTTTTTTTGATAAATAGAAAAAAATAAAACATTTTAATTGAAAAATTACTTTTAATTCAATAATTTATTTTGGTAAATAATATTTTTATTGTGTTTCAATGTAAAATTAGATAAAAAATATATCAATTTATCTAATTTAGGTCATTGGAATCATTTTTCAATTGATTTTTGAAATAAAAACATTCTAAATTTTTGAACATTTTTTCTTTATGAGCCCACTTTATTAACACATCGTTGGGAATAAATTTAAATTTAAATTTTCAAATTATATATATAATTTGTAATAATATATCAAAAAATTTTATTCTTAATAATTTATATTTTATAATCTATTCAAAATTATTATCAACATAAATCACTTGTGAAAACATTAAAAAATTAATTATTATTGGTAATGCTAAAATGGATTTACCAGGGGTTAAATAATAAGGATAATGGTTGAAATGGACAATAAAATTTTCCAAAAAAAGTTTTAATTCTATTTACCCGCATTATATTTTCTATATTTTAAAATTTATAATTTTTGAAGCTTCTAGAATAATATAAACTTGGTAATGATTAAATCTTTTCAAACAATTACATGTGTGCTACCCACCTCACTTTTTAAAAGGCCACCCCTCTCCACTTTTATTTACATAATAAAACAACATTGGTTAAGACAATACCTATCCAAATAACATCTCAAATTTTATCACCTAATGCTAAATTACTTATTTGTTCAAAAAATAAAACCAATTAATTCCTTTGGTGCAAACATAAGGATGATTACTAATGAAGAGGTAATGTTATTCAATGAGAAACTTCAATTTATTTCATTATACACCTCCATAAATTTACATTAAACCATTTTGGAATAATAATTTAAGTATATTAATTATATTTTTATGTTTTAATACAATTTTCATTACCTAAAATAATCTACAATTCTCTCAAAATGTTAACAAATTCATCATTTTTGTGTACAATAGACTATTGCCACGCAAACTGATGTCATATTCAATTCCACTACCAACTTCCATGGTTGGATATGATGTTGTCTATAAAGTGTATATATAAAAATTATGTAATATTTATAACTATATAGTCATTATATCATATATATATTGTCACACTTGGGTTTTCAATTCCATGCATAGTTTTGAAATCCTGTTTTAATTCTTAACATTAATTTGGTTTTCATGTGTTCTGGGTTTTAAATTTTGGTGTTTACTATGTTTTTGATCTATGAACGTTGTCTTAGGGGTATTGGATGGTACATGGACTCCACTTTTGTTAATGGTATGGTTTGAGGTTGAGGTAGTTTTTAGTTGCATTTGTGACACTCCAAGTGACACCTCTTTTGGTTTTTGTTGTTGAGGTGGTTTTTACCCTTGAGTAGGGTGAGTTTTGTGGTGCAGAGAACACTTTGTTTTTGTAAAATTTCTCCTCTATCCTTGGACAATATTTACCCTTGGTTTAAAACTTTTAACCCCATAAAATTGGAGGAAAAATATCCTATTTTGGGTGGCCAGAACATGTTGCATGGTTTGGCCACACAATTTACTAAACCATGCCGCCAAACCATGCAAGGTATCTATCTCGTTAAATATCATTTTGAAATTCCAAATTTTCCATCCCAAAAATAAACCTAATTCACCCCATTCTTCCCCTATTCGACCCAAGAATACATTGGATTCCTCCAAGATCACTCAAGATCCCATAGAACCCATATTTTATGGGGTTATGGTGGGGAAACATCAATATTTCTTCATGTATATGTTTGTCTCTTCATTTCCGTCATACAAAATAGGTATTCCTCACTATTTAATGAAGTTATAAAATATCCATAAGTTAGGGTTCGTACCTATAGTTTGATTTGGTGTCTTTTTGGTCAAATCTTGTGGTCAAGGGATCAATTTATCCTCCCTATGGTGCGGCATGGGTGCAGTTAAAGATTCACCCCATGATTTTGAGTTTTTGGCACAAAAGGTTGGTTTTTCCTCGTGTAAGAATCATAATATGAGTTATATTTGGTTAATTTATATTTTTATCATGTTACTCTTACATTATGTTTGGTGTGGGAACCATTTTTTTACTATTTATTAAGCATCTAGTTTCAATGCTTCTTATTTATTTGAAAATGTGCGTTTATAATCTGTATCTTTTGTTGTATCATGTGTGGTAATTTTATAACATTTGAATGTTGTTTAAAAAATGTTTCTAGGGCTTCAAACTCTATTTTGGATTTTTATTTTTGTGATTTTTTCCTTGAAAGAGGGTTTTAAAATGGGTTTTCTGTGCAAAACATGGTTATACTCCTTCAGGATTGTTTTATGAAACTTGTAATTGATTTGATGAGTTAAAAAGTGGGAAAATGAGGTACATGTGATGCTATGGTAAGTAAATTCATATAAGATGTGTTTTTGAAAGGTAAATTAGTGATTTTATATGGAAACTGTTTTTATAATGTTTTATAAATTTCTGAAATGTTTTATCAAATTGTAAGAAAGGCCCGAAACCCGTTTGTGGTCTGTTCTGTGAGTATGATGGAAAAATGAATTTCTGTTTGTGAAATGAGTAATATGTGACAAGTGTGTGGGTTGTTTTTGTGTGAGTTTGATTTCAAAATGAATTTCAATGAAAAATGGGATTATGTGGCTTGTGTGATATATATGTGGGCTGTTTGGTGTGTGTGTTTGAGTGACTTGGATTTGGTATATTCGTGTGAAATTTTTATTTCATGGATTTTGGAACTTTTTTGAGCACAATAGGGAAAACTAGGGTATCTTGGTGGGTGGACGTATACTATTATGCTTGTGATCCCGTTGGGTTTGGACCCAGTTTCACATAGCATGTTTGATGATGAAAACATTAACTAAACAATAATGAGGATGATGATGTTGGGTGAAACTTGGATATGGATATTATCCATACTAGTGGCTCTTGGGCATGAAAATTGATATTTGTTTGGTTAATTTCACCGAGATATGAGGTACTTGGGACCCACAACGAACTAGTTCCTAGGGGTTATTTCTAGTTGTGTGTTCTCAATAGATACTCTATTATTACCGTCATAATACAATATATTTGGAAAGAAAATTAAGTATTTTTGATTATTTATTTTAATGGTGTTGATTATTTAAAGTAGCCCACTTTAAAATGTATTTATTTAAAGTTTCATCCCATTAAAATTCTTAATAGAATTTCAAGTTTTTTAAAATATGCAATATATTCATCTTTCAATGTATAACACATGGAATAGTTCAGTGGTGTAATCTAGTTGGTCTTTGGCTCACAACTTATTTACACATTTGGGTGTATATAGACTGGGTAATTTTTGTCATTGGTTTGAGTACAACATTTTGTGCCAATGGTTTAGGTTTTTTGTGGTCCTTCACGATGTGGTGTTGTGGAGATAGCTTGAGGGTGGTGCCTGTTTCCCTGAGGAGGTTCGTGGGATGTCTGTTCTGGGTTTTGTTTCTTTGTATTATTCATCAAACATTGTTTTCAATTGTGTAGTTTAATTCAGAAATTTTTTAAAAGATGGTTTTGTTTTAAAAATCAAGATATGGTTTATTGGATTTACTTGTTGTTTTATGTTTATAAACTCAGGTAAATATTTCCCAAATATCATTTTATGATAGCTAGGAACTTGTGCAATCCCATCAGGATCAGAAACGCCCTTCAAATCATTCCACGGGATGGGTTTGGAGTCAGTTTTGATGAAGACCAGATATGGTTGGTGACAAAATGGCATCATTGGAGGTTAGATTCACAGTTTGGGTCATGTTATTTGAGGAAGAGTCATGATAGTCTAGAGTTAGGATTTTCGGGGCTTGATATTATGATTATGAGTTGGGTGCCTTGTATGCACAACTCGTGATGTGATTTAGTTTTCCAGGGTATGTTGTGTTTTATCCGAGTCCTTTGGTTTTCTTGGTTTGATGAAGAATATGCGAAATGAAAAGAGAGTTGGGCTAATGGTCTCTATAAGATCACTGGGCTAGGGAAGCCAAGTGGATCTGAGGATATTTCCTAAGATTACTCTCCATGATGCTGAATTGATTGGCATATGGCTTCCAAATATATGTCAAATACACCCAACTAAACTAGAATACTCTTTCATTTTCTCATGTCTCTTCGTGTTGTAAAATTTGTATTTGGTTTTAAAAAAATGAATTTATTCATAAAATGTGAACTTTTATGAAACTATTTTATAGTAAAGTGGATGTGGATAGATTTATGGAATGGTAGAACTGAATATTCAATTTTTTTTGAAATTTAAAATGGTGTGTCTACACCTATTTTGAATATTGGAACTATATTAATGTTGGATTTGAAAAAGAATTTCCAATTGAGTTTTCTAAACTATTGAAAGGTGTTTTAATGTGATAAATTTTTTTGGAGGACTTATGTGGAGTTTGGAAATGGATTTTTATTTTATTTGATATCTAGAGATCATTTGAAAAATTTTAAGAAATTTTGGAATCTTGTTTTAAAATTATAATAGTTGAGTTCCCTATTTATTAGTGATTTTTCAAATGTAGATCGTCATGGAATTAGAAGTGTTTTTAAATGGTATGAAATGTTTTGAAATTAATGTAAATGAATTTATAGTGAGTTATTATTGAATGATTGGTGATATTTAGAAATTTTTTATGAATCATAAGAACCTTGTTTTAAATAATAATTAATGATTTTTTAATGAATAGGTGTTGATAAAATGGTGTTTTTCAAAAAACTGAATGTTTCTTTAAAGGGGTTGAAATGTTTTGATATTGATGTGAATATCTTGAAAGTGAGTTTTCATTCGAATGACTGTTTCATTTTTGAAATGTTTTTTATGCTGTAAAATGGGTTTGATTTTGTGGTTAGTGGTCTTGAGGAAAAATAAGTACTGGTTGACTATTTTGGTTTTGAAAAGTTTAATGAATTTTAGTTTTTTCCATTTCTATTTCCATTAGAGACTAAATTCATGGGGTTATATGGTATAATAGATGGTTAATGGAATGACTAGATGAGTGTCAGGATAGATATGAGGAGGGTTCTTGATGTGGCACAAAAACATGCATGTGTGAGGCCCACGAGGTACCATTGGTGCACATGTTAACTGCAAAATTGTTTATTTTCAAGGGTATTATTTTAACAAGAAAACATGATGTCTTGATGACTGGTTTAAGATGGTGTGTCATATGTGTTTTTGTAAATTCTATTGTTATGGGAGGTTTTTAGTCCAAGAACCCCTATTGTTTGGATGGTGTTTGTGGATGGTGTTTAGTCAGTAATTTGGGTTAAAGGGATGTTTAGTGGTCTCTTTTGAGAAAATATTGGGAAGCCTTAATTGTGGTTCCCCTCATATGTTCGGTTCTATGTTGGGGCATGTTTTTACTGATGGACTATCTTGGTTGGTTCCCTGGGTTCTCTTGTTGGATAAGGTATGCCCCTATTAAGAGTTAATGCATGATGGAAGTGAAACCTATACTACTTCATCGTCAGAAGATCCTCATGTTGATCAATTTAAGGAATATTTTTCTTCAGCTTTGGAGATTAAATTTACACCGTTTTTTTTTCTTGGTTTTGTAGATCCTTTTGTAGTGTTAGGTTCCTCAGGGAAGGTTAAAGGAGGCCTTAGTTTCTTATGAAATCTGATTCATCAATGGTGATAGTATTCTGGGGTTGTTAGTCTGAATGGTGTATAAGATGGCCTCTAGGTTCTTCATAGTCTCTTTGAAGTAGGGGTTCACGTTAAACCATCAGTGTGGGAAATCTAGTCATGAGAGGCTATTATGGCCACAATCTAAAGTTTTGTGATGTTTGGGGACATTGTATAAGGTCCTTCTCCATGTATTGTTTCTATCATTCACAATGGCCATGTTTAGTAATTCCTTGTGATGTAATGTTCTCTTTTGACTATAAAGCTGAAGTTATAAAATATTTTGTACAACTTTGTTTTGTCAGAAGTGTGTATCCTTTCTATAAAAAAATCTACATCCTTTGTTTGGAGGAAGGAGTTTCCATATATCCTTTCCTCTTTCAATTTCTCATCCAATGAATCAAGGGATGATGTGTGCACTTCTTAAAGCACTTGTTTTAGTGAAATGATGAGTTATGGTAAAGTGAGATTGGAATGTGTTATGTATTGGTGATTCCATATGAGATTGGGTTTTATTTTTCTTGCCACAAAAAGGATATGTTTTGTTTGGGGGTTTCCAATGCCTTACTGTGAGGCCAAAGAAGCTTTAATCATTTTGAGCTCTAGCCATAGGTCCTGGAAAGAAGATGGAGTGTAATAAATGGAAATCCCAGGGTTGTTCAAACTCTTGTAAAACGTCTTATCCTCAGTATGAGAGTTGGGAATATTTTAATCCTCTAGTGTCATCATCTTTATTTTAATATTCCCATTCAATAAAAAGAGGAGGGAGGAACTTGTGTCCATGTTATCGCCAAAATTCATTCCCTCCCGCTTTGGTGTTCATTTAGTTGTTTGAGTATGGTTTGAAATTTTGTTACACAGATTGATCGCACAATTTAGTTAGTAATAACCATTCCCCAGAAAACCATACAGGTAGAAGGATCCATCCCTCTAGTGCATGTTTTCCAAAACTATGCCATCTTGTGATGTATGGATAAGATGGATGGTTCTTATAATGGGGAGACCCACTATGAGTCTCATTTGTGATCATTTGGAAAGGTCTAATTGATGTCTGCCCCTTGTACCATGGATTCTATTCGGGCCTCCCCATGTTAGTGTCCCGATTCTATCTCGGGGAAAAGTATATCTAGTATCATATGGTGGGGAGACAATTTGTGTCTCCTAATACTAGTAACTCAGATTTTTCATTGGTCTGGGATTGGAAGATGGTATTCTCGTGTGGATATATCTAGATAACAACATCTTCCTTGGGTAATCATTGGGATTAGAGAGTTCCCAAATGTTTCGTTAAAGTAAGGTAAGTGTAACCTTATTCAATGTTGTTGTTTGTTTGGAAAATATCTTGAGTCTTGAGCGGACAATGTTTGAAGATTTTTTTTGAGATAAAGTCTGAATGTGCTTGATCATTTCAGGAAGGTGGTGTATGTTTTGGCCTATGAGAGTTTTCCATACTTAATTGATCAATGGAATTGTTTTGGCCTTTCGGGGGCAGACAAAACATGGGAAGGGAGTACATATATGTTTATTAATTGGGCTTAGTTTTTTCTTCTGGCCATGTTGTGGCTTTCCAAGGGAGGAAATATTTATGGTGGGGAGAATTTTCACTCCAAGATTTTCAATTCCATGGTTTGTTTCAAATCCTATTTTGGTTCTTAGTTTTCCCTCAGTTTTTTGGTGTTTTGGGTTTGAAATTTGGGTGTCTGTTGTGTTATTGATCTATTACCATGGCCTTGGGGTATTGTATGGTACATGGAATCCAATTTTTTCAAATGGATTGTATAAGGTTGAGGTATTATGGATTTGGATTTGTGACACTCCTAGTTACACCTCTTGTGAGGTATGTTGTTGAGGTGGTGTGAACAATTGAGTTGGGTGAGTATTGGGGTGAAGAGAATTCTTTTTTTGGGGAATATTTCTCCCTTATCCCAGGAACTTCTTTACCCATTGGTTTCCCCCTTGGACCCCCCTGAATTTGGTGGAAAAACTTCACATTTTGGGTGGATAGAATAGGCCACACATTTTACCCAAATCGTTTTCTAAATCGGGAAGCCACAACTTGCATGGTGTCTAACTCTTTAATAATATCATTGAAATTCTGATTTTTCCCTCCTTGAAAAAAACCTAATCCACCCCATTCTCCACCCATTCGACCCTATTAGTATTGGGAGGCCTCTGAGCTCCCTCAAGATCCCATAGAACCCATATTTAATGGTGTTTTGGTGGGGAATCATTAATATTTCTTTCACCAAGTGTTCCTCTCCTCCTTTCCTTCACTATCCACAGGGTTTCCTCTCTTTTTCCTGATGTTATAAAATGTCCATATGTTAGGGTTCATACCTAGGGTTTGATTAGTTATGTTTTTTTGTCAAATTCTATGGTCTAGGGCTCAATTTATCTTCTTTGTGGTGTGGTGGTGTTGTAGTTGACGATTCACCCAAATATTTGGAGTTCTTTGCACAAAAGGTTGGTAGTTACATGTCTAAGCCTCCTAAGATGAGTTATATTTTCTTAATTTATATTTTAGCATGTTCCTCTTACATTTGGTTTTGTTCGAGAACAATTTTTGGTCATATTAATTAAGCATTTATTTTCAATGTTTCTTATTTGTTTGAAAATGTGTGATTTCCATGTGTATCTTTTATTTTATCATTTTTGGTAATTTGATAACATTTTAGTGTTGTTTAAATTTTTTTTGGATGCCTACTCTATATTGGATTGGTCTTGGTTTCATTTTGACCTTGAAAGAGGGTTTTGAAATGTGTTTTTTGTGTGAAAAACATGTTTATACCCCTTGGGACTGTTTTATGAAAATTGTAAATGATTAATTGAGTAAAAAAAGAAGGAAAGGGAGGTATATGTGCTCTTTTAGTGACTTCATTCACTGAATATGGGATTTTTAAGGGTAAATTGGTGATTTAAGATGTAAAACATTTTGACAATGTTTTATAAATGGATGAAATGTTTTTTCAAAATTCCATGAAAGGCATGAAACCCGTTTGTGGGCTGTTTTGGGTGAGAATGATGCCAAAAATGAATTTTTGTTTGTGAAAGGATTATTATGTGACCTATTTATGGGATGTTATATGACTTTTACTATCGTGGAAAGGATTTATAAAACTGTTTCACGAATTTTTTGAAGTGTAAAGGAGATGTGAAAAGCGTGGTTGGTTGTTTTGATGTGAGTATAATTTTAAAATGAATTTGAATGAAAAAAGGGTTTATGTGACTTTTGTGATTTACATGGGGTCTGGTTGGTGTGTGTATGACTTTAAAGTGGTATTTTCTTATGCAAATTGTATTTCATGTCTTGTGTAACTTGATTGTGCATAAGAGGGTAAACCACAATATGTTGGTGGGTAGGTGCGTACTAGTATGCTAGTCATCCCATGGGGGTTTTTCCCAGTTTCACATTGCATGTTTGATAATTAGAACACTAAATAAACTATGATGATTATGATGGGGGACCACTAGGATATTGGTATGATCCATACTATTAGCTCATGTGCATGAGAACAAATATTTATTTGGTTACATTCACCGAGATACAAGATACCTGGGACCCACACCGAGCTAGTGCCCGTGGGTTATTTCCCATTGCATGTGCTCATTAGATACTCTATGATTACTATTGGAATACATTATATTTGGCTAGAAAATTCAGTAGATTTTACTTTTTATTCTAAAGGTGTTTATTCATTAAAGTATCCCATATGAAAACTATTTTTAATTAAAATTTTATCTCTTTAAAATACTTAATAGCATCTTATATTTATAAAAACCTGAAAGATTTTCATCTTTGAATGTTTTTCACATTGAATCCTTTAGTGGTGGGATCCTACTAGACTTTGGATCACCCCCTAATTACACCTTTGGGTGTAAGTAGACTTGGTTATTTTTTTCACATGTTTGGGTACAACTTTTGGTGCTAATGGATCAGGTTTTTAGTTATTCTTCATGATGTAGTTTTGTAGAGATATCTTGAGAGCGGTGCATCTTGACATGAGGATGTTCAAGGGAAGTATTTTATTAGTTTTTTTCATTTATAATAGTCTATAAACATTGTTTTAAATTGTGTAATTTATTTCTTAAATTTTGTAAGAGATGGTTTTGTTTGAAAAATACAGATTTGGTTGATTGGATTCTCTTATTGTTTTATGTTTATAAACTTGGGTAAATCATTCCAAAATTTAATTTTATGATACCCAGAAACTTGTTCCAGCCTATGGGGATTGGGAATGCCCTTCGGGTCTTACTATGTTCTGGGTTTCAGGTTGGTTTTGATGGCGACGAGATCTGGTTCATGATATATATCTTTTTAATTTCTATTATGTATGGGATAAGATAACATATCTCGTATGTAAGGAGGACTACCTCCTCACAAAGCGATGTGATTAATCTTTCATTAGGTCTTAAATAGAGGGTGATAATGATAAAGTTAATGATTATATATGATATAAACTACATAATTATTGTATAAATGAAATAATCCTCACTCTGAAAATATAGCTTTATTTCTCACCTTCTCACCCACTTAATAATGATGACATCATTCATGTTCCTCTAGACTGCCACCTTCATGAAATTATGTTATTATCTTTTCATCAACACAAAATATAGAAAATATATATAAATATATTTAATGAAATAATATTATATATATGGTCTAATTATTATTTTTATAATCTAAAATATCACATACCTCATTTCCATATTGATCATTAAAAATGGAAATGTTATTTGTCCATATAAATTTCTTATTATTTCCATGATTTTAATGATGTTACAAAATATAATTTTTTTGTTCTTTAATAATATTTTAATAAATTAGTAGGAAAAATCATAATAAAAAACCAAAAAAACATGACACAAAGAGAAATGTTTCTGAGCATATCACCACATGTTTCTGGAAGAAATTTAATAAACAAGTGTGTTGCATAAAAATTACTTTAACATACCTCTGTGGAAGAAAAAATTCATTATTTGGTATTAAGAATAATTTAATAACAAGAATAAATAAAAATATAGATTAACTCATTACGTATGTAGAGTTATCTGAGTTCATTTTTACTATCTTCCTGTCATGTACCCTCGGGGAGAGTGGATGGGAATTAGATATATTCGGGTCAGTGTTTTATAATGGACGTCAGAACTCATTTCCAGAAATCGATTATTGAGATGTAGGACCACCAACCTAATTTAATGGTGTTTGAAACATTTTCACCATATGACCCATCTAAGAGTAGTCAAACTGAGTGAAAAAATCCCCTTTTTTCTAGGTTTATTTTTTTCTTGTGATAATATGGGATTCCAATTCCTACCCAACATTCCCCACACCGATGATGAAAAAATAACATCCTTACTCCCTCCTCGTAATGAATAATAGGATACTCTAATTTCTAATATGTTTGTGACTCTTTACCAGTGAATCTTCCGAATAGGTTCTCATTTTCATTAGCATGAATAATAGTCACCTCCAAGGCTTGGTAGTTTGAACTTGTATTCATTGTTCCAAAAATAACAAAATTGTCCCTTTGGGATTAAGATTTCTTATCCTTAACAAATGAGGGTTTATCTAAAAAATAAATGGGAAGTATGACTTTATATTCTAAATATTGGATTTTTTTTTTCTGTAGTCTTTTTTTATTTAAAAATATCCATCAAATATGCGTGAGTCAAATCCAATCCTCCACCATTATAACATACAAGTGTTTTATTCACTGAGTCATCTAGAACATCAATGGGAGAAGTTGAAATTGGCCGAATTGATAAATATTTCTATTTATAAACATCTCAAGAATCATAAAAAATAGTCATTCGGATTATAGAATCATCTTTACATTTATAAAATCCATAATAAATTGTATCCACTAAAAGATCACCATAGGGCATGCAAGTTCGATACTTCATAATTACCAAAATGATATATTTACCACCATCCCAATTCCCTCTTAGATATTGGACCCCACATGATTCCAAATGAAATTTACGGACCCATGAAATATGGGTAATTCTGCAGTTAGATGCCAGATGACCATGAAAATGTAAAATTGAGAAATAAGAAGGGATATCAACATTGAAAACATACTGAAAGAATATTGGCCCATTCATATTACGAATACCTTTAGGTAGCTCTCTAGAAAAATAAACTTCTATACAGACGTGGGAAACATAGGGTCTAGTATGAGCCAAGGCATATTTGTAAATTTTTTATAATGAGAAAGGAATGTTCATTTTATCTTTAACTAAATGTATATATTATCCACTATTAGGACTATCATTTATATAAATAATCATTTTCATTTTTTAAATTATCTTTTATAAATATATATTTTTTCAAAAATATTTTTTAATTTTCTGTTTTTTGAATGACATATTCAATGAGATATATATTTAAAATGATTTATATTATTCAATGTGATTTTCAAAATGAGAAGAATATTTATCATCAAGAATATTATTAACAAATTTTTAGTTATTACTATTAATAAGTGAGACAACCCTTTATTCATACACTAGTTGTTATATATTGTATTAATACCATGATTATTCTTCCTCCTAATAGTTTATGATAATTTTGACAAAATAAAGTATTGACATTCACTTATTAAATTATTTTTTTAGTCATTATATTTAACATGAAATATTCACTTCCAAATGGAGAATAGATTTTCCATAAATATCAATATTATCTATCATAAAGATTTTTTATTTCCGAAGCCATATATGATTTCCACATATAGTGTTTTACTTTTGAAATTTTTTTGAATGGTTGGGAAAATATTTAAAAATCTATATCTTTAACTAAATATGGATATTGTTTTTTATAAGGCACATTGTTATGAATTAAACGACTAATTTTATATACAAGTAATGATTGTAACAAGAATATAAAGGTGGTAATATTTAATGAAATCCACATAATAAATTTATAGGTCTTAAGAGACAAATCAATTCACAAAACTATATGTGTTTTAACACATTTGTATTAAATTTTCTTGTGAATGGTTGTGATAGTAGAGATATAGTTGTCCAGCTTGGATTGGTTTGTACCCAATAATTTTAAACCATCAACTGAATGATCTTAAGGGTATAGGTATCATGATCATAAGGCATGAAGTCTCATAATTAATTATTTCATTTATTATGAATTTAGTTATTATTTTCTATTAGATTTTAACAAGGTTATTTTTTCTTGAATCATTTCATTCTATGTTTATAGATTAATTGGAATTTGTTTTTTGTAATTTACCTATCTATATTTATTATATATTATCTATTCATGATTTGATGTTTTTAATGGAATGTTTATTTTGTTATGTACCTTTTCATATTGATTATAGTTTATTGATTCATGATAGATTTCATTGTACTGAAACCATACGAATCATTTGATCCCACCATGATTTTTTTTCCTTTCCCAGTAATCCATGAAATGTATTATGAATGATATGAAAGGATATCCACAATAGAATAAGTACATTAAGAAAAACATAATGTTTAATTTTTGTATTCAAATTTAAAATGGGAATCATATATGTATCTTGATAACTGACACTAGTAAATTATTCATACCTTCGTGATTTGATTCCTTGAATCTTGATCTAATGTAAAAAATTAGACACCTGCTCTTAGTTTTTGTGGTTAGTGTTTCTATAATATTATCAATTGATATTTAGAAGAAAAATTTAGAAAATTATTTATAAAAACAAATATGTGGGATTATAACCCTCTAATTTACATTGAAGATAATTTTAGAAAAATATCCTATTGTTTTTGTATGAAAGAAACTATGTGGACTTTCTTAGAAATACATCCATGATTAGATACTAAAAGTGGACACAGTTCCTTAAAATATGCACTTAAAAGTAATAAATCTGAAAGGGGGGCATTGGGATTGATTATATTATCAATAAGTTCATGACTAGGGGCCTTACTATACAATATGTTTGACACTCCTAGTAGGTATTCTGAGGATAATACATATTCTCATTCAAAACCATTTTGAATGATTTTAATAGATGATGAAAATGAATGAATTAAGTTAAATCTATAGATGGTTCTATAGATTGAAATTAAAAAGTCTCAATGGAATGGGAAATTGTTTTATGTGTTGAGAATAATCTCTTAATCAAGTTAACTACCTAATAATGTTTAAGAGTACGATGGAATGATATAATTTTATCATAGGAATCCGTTTATAGTTTGCTATCTATAATGTGGAGAACTGTGTAATTATGTGAGAAAATTCCCTCACGAAATGGTTATATCTTTCAAAAAGAAAGAACCTATGTGGAAATATTTTTTTTTGATTCTATAATTATATTATAGATGTATTTTTAAGCATTTTATTTTGGTATAATAATAAATAAACATTTAAGGATTGTGTTAAATTTATGAAGAATAGTTTTCATTATTAATATAAGATTTATGGATACCATCATAATGTAAGAAGTTTAATACTGTTCAAATTTTCAAATTATTAAAAACCTATTTTAATTTTAAATTTGATGGTTGTATACAATGATTAAGTACATTTTGAGAGAAATTTATAAAAATCATATTTTTAAGTGGGTAATTTATTTAAAGAATAATTCCTTTATATTCAATAAACATTTTTTAACGGTATTTATAACCATTAGGGATAATATGATCATTAAATAGATTTTAATTATAATCAAATAAAATTATTAGAATTGTTTAAACATATAAAAAAATAAATTTTAATGAAAACCTTAGTAAAAGGTAATTTGATGATTAATTTTATTTCAAAAATTTCCATCATATTTAGGGGAATGTTATATGTATTATAATAATATAGTTTTGATTAAAAAATCATCCCTCGTACTAGTTTAAACCCATATCATAGGACAATGTCGCGGGGCATGAAAAAATTAATAGTGGACGTTAAGGGTTTATCCCTTACCATTGGCCCACATTATGACCTAGTTAATTTTTTTTGTTAAACCATTTTGAAAGTAATAATAATGATAACTAGTTGTGTTATTTTTTATTATTAGATGTTATTTTAACATATTAGATAATATGTGATAACCATGTTGTTTTTGGTGACTATTTATAGATATATGGGAGGTCTTTTCAAACATTTTTGGATCTTTAGATCCGTTAAAATTGAATTTTAGTTCTTCAAGAGCAACAAATTTATTTTTTGGGAATTTATTTCATAGAGTAAGGGATGAATTGGAAGTTTATAAATGAACACAAAATTGAGGAAACAATTCTTATGAAATATAAATTCATTAAGAAAGTATACTTCCTTATATTCTTTGACATTAAATGAATTTATCAACTTTAGGATATGGATCATGAAACCAAAATTGCATCATATTATATTCATATCAAATGAATCAAATTATATTTTAAATCATCACACATTTATTATTTTGATTAATGTAGCCTTATATTTATCATTCAATTTTATATTATTAATCTCCTATATCACTTTTTATAATTATTTTCACTTTTCATCTATGTCTATATCTTCAACTTCCACCAATATTCTCCTATGTATATTTCTAGTTATGTGTTAATACATATTAACTTTGTACTTCAAAATAAATTTTATTAAGAATAAATTTTATAATCCCTATTACAATGTGGTTTTCCTAATAATTTTATTTTTTAAATTTCAAACTGTTGATTTTCAAGAACATGTTTAAATTTCGAGGAAGGAAATTATTTAATGTAAGGAGAATGTAAAACCCAAAAATTTTAAAAGAAGAATATTTTATATGATCGTGTAAATGACATGAAACACATAAACTAGAAGAGAATATAACACTCTAATACAATAAAATATATTTATTTTATAATAAATTCAATTTCATCGAATACAATAAAATATCTTGAAATAGTGGGTATTAATATGATTAAAAAAATTAAGGGAAAATTTATTTACACATTTTTATTTTTAATATATTGATTATTAATACTATGAGAATCATATTATTAAAAGAGAAATATTTTCTAAAATATGTATTTTTCAAAAATACATTCTATTCGTGAATTGTGTACATAATTAAAAAATAATTATAAACACACTTCAAAAAATAATTATTAAATATAATTTTATTTTTTAAAATATTAATACCAAAATAATATTATGATGAATTTTTCGGTTTTTTTGAACATTTTAATTTTTTGAGGAATAGTGAAAAAAAGTGAATTTAATTTGAAAACTGTTTTTTTCGATTTAATAATATATAATTTTTTTGATTTTATTATTTGTTTTTAATGTAAAATTATCTCAATTATATGTATTATAATAATATTTAGATCATATGAATTGTTTTTATATGGAATTATTATATAAAAACATTATTTAATTTTAAACATTTTCTCATTAAATCCCCACTTACTTGACAAGTATATGGGACTGATTTTAATTTATAAATTTATACTATTGATTATTGAATTTGGGAAAATTTATTCCATATTTAAAATCATTATAATTGTTAATTTATAATCTGGTAAACTAAATTTTTGACCAAAATCATTATTGAAAACATTAAAAATTCATTACCATGGTTAATGTAAAAATATATTTAGTGGGGTTGAAACTAAGAAGATAATGGTTAAAATGACCCACCAAATATCCAATATGATTTATAAGTATATATATACATCTTATCTCTTCTATGTTCATTAATGGGCCATTTTGGATGCTTGTGGCGTGATAAAAATGTCTGTATGATTGAATCTTTTCTAAAAAATACAAGTGTGCCACCAACCTCACTTATAAAAGGCCACCCCCTATCCTCTGTTCATCACAAATTAAATCATATTTTCAATATAAATACCTTGAAAATAAACATGACAAATTCCATCCTCTCATCAAAGAACCCATATTTGGGGAAATATTGAACCTAGGTAGGATTTGGTGCAAACCCAAGGAGGATACATGATAAAGAGATAATTTTATTCAATGAGAATATTTATTTTATTTATTTCTCCACATACATAAATCATTATTAGAATGTGATTATATAATAAAAAAAATTATATAAACTTGGATTTTTTATAAGAAGTTAATTACCCATAATAATATCCACTTCATTAAAATGAGTGAAAAAATCATCATTTATGTTTATAGAGGACTACTACCTCACGAACCAATGAATTTTTTTCTTAAATTGAGAAATTTTATGGTAGGGTATGGTGATTGATCTAAAGTATATATATTATAAGGACCCGACCTTATAACATTACATAATATTGAATTAAATGAATAATTCACATTGAGGATCTTTTCAGGTTTAGAGTTTTAGAGAATTAGGCCATAACTATTACATAGCAACTTGAATATTACAAGTAGACACTACTACTCAGTTTCCATTTTTTTTTCATAAAATAAAAACCCTTAAAAAGAAACATGTCTAGTTCCATATTTTAGACAGCATGACTTTTCCGTGATCCCATCGTTGACCCTATTCATCTTTAAGTCCTATGGAAAATGTTTCAAAAACGTGGGATGAGTATAACAATCTTAGTAAGGGTTATAAAATAAGGAAGAAAAACATTAGCCCATCAATAAATACAAATCAATGAAACTATATTTTTCAATCATAACATACCTTATGAAATCATAAGATTTATGAATAACATACAAAAATCATAAATCATAAAGATTACTTATGTCATCCATATCGAACTTACATTGTAGTTATCACAACTACATAGGGAGTTACACTTAGAATACCCATCATAGTATATTCCCTAAATCTCTTAGGATAAACATCACGCTCACCTCCGTCACGTTACCCAATGCATTAGAGTGCTATCTCGGGCTCACCCGCCCTAGGTTTATCACGGAACCACCCATATACGTAAACAATGCCCAATAACCATAACATAATCATAACACATAACATAAGTATAAAGTAAAGATAACATTTCCACATTCCAATATATCAAATCAAGTTATTGAAATAATCAATGCTTTTTCAAAACCATTTAAAAAGATATTTTTGAACCAAAGTGTCCCATACCACTTTGAAGATTTTAAATGAATTATAATTTTAAAACATTAATGTCCATATAAATAAATCCTAAAACCCATTTTGAAAACATGGACATTAATGAGAAATATTTAGAAGAATAAATATTTAAAACATTTAAAATGATATTTTGGTTAAAGAGTTTTTTAACAAAAAGATAGATGCTATAATATAAATAAATGAGGAATAAAATTTAATCAAAACGTTATAATATCATGAGAATAAAGGGATTCATGATATAATATGTGAAAGGACAGTATATACACCATATAAGAGTGAATTGGTGCATAAAAACTATGAAGTCTCAATGGAAATGTAAATTGAGATAAAATCCCTTATAAAGATGGTATCCTTAAATTAAAGATAAATCAATCACATAATTATATGTGAAAAATATAAATACACCCAATCCTGAGTATCTTCCTTCTTTCACAAAGATCCAACTTTCCTAGAAAGTTCATGACCTCTTCCAGAGAGCGCCGCAACTCCTTCTATCCCTGGTGGAGCTCAATCGTACCTCAGATCTTTGCAATCTCACACTGGTGGATCGATTTCGACATCAGTGTCCTTCGGTTGATGAGTTTGACCGGTTTGTTTTCAACTCTTGGGATCTTCAGGAGCGTGCGGTAGTCAGCATAATTGACAGATGACATCTGATTATTCAGTTTGAGATGGAGGATGATCTGATTACGGCCTGGTCCAGAGCCCCTCGACATTGCAATGAAGACTCATTTTTCCTATTTCGATGGAGTCTCGATTTCCACAAGTGGCATGATCCTTCGACGATGGCGACGTGGGTGAGTCTTCCTGGCCTTCCTCTTTCAATCCAAAATCCAGCCATTCTGTGTGTGATTGGGAACATGATAGGTAGATACATGTGTTCTAATCATCGAACGAAGGTTATATGTCATCCCATCTGTCCACGGATTTGTGTTGAGATTGATATTGCATGACCTCCTGTGATGTGGGTTTAGATCACTGATGGGAAGGAATTTTGGTTGAAGAAAGAGGTAAGATTTGAATCCTGGATGCCTCATTGTTCTGTTTTCAGTCAGTTTGGACATGTGGACATGGTCTGTTGTAGTAGTAGATTGGCTGGGGTTTCACAAAGGGAAATGAGGAAGAGTAACAGTGGTAGTGATGCGCCTGCTTTGGCTGTGCCGTTGTTGAAGGTTCCACTGGAAACCCTGCCTTCAAGGCTTGATTCTGTTAAAGGCTCTCAAAAGCAGGGTTCTTTTGTGGAAGGGAAGTCTACGGAGTAGATTGTGGCTAGGATGTAACCTGTGGTGAAGGAAGTTGAGGTAGCGGGGCAGCCTGGTCTTTCAGTGATCAATGGTGGTGCTGTTCGGAAGGAGGAGCACCAAAGGCAGCAAAATCTGATGGTGAGGTAGGTTTTCAATACTTTACATCATGATCTTGGTATTGAAAAGGCTCTCTCAGTTGAAGGATTTGGCTCTTCTTTGTGAACAGAACCTGTTAAACAACCAGAATTGGACCTTGATACTTCTGGAGATAGCACAACTCTGAGAGTTTTAGATGCCTCTGTTGAGGAGTTGAAAGGGAAGGAAGATGGTGTTGGAGGTGTGGTTTTCAATGTTCCCACTGGTAATTTCTTTCAATAATTGGCACATGGGGAGGCCCGTAATGTTGAGGGAAGTAGTTATCTGAATGAAAGTGGCAGTAAGGATGCATGTTCTGGTGAAATTGAAATGGATAAGGGGACCCATGACACTTTGGAACATGCAGAACAACCACTTTGTTTGGCTATGATTGATGCTAACAATATTTCTCAGCAGGAGCGGGGAGTAAGTGAGGGATATCAAGAGGTGTGTGTTGCTGGAAAATGGGGAGACCACTCTGATAGTGACAAGGAGAATGTTGGAAGCTTGATCCGACCCTCCTACAGTGACATTGTGCAGGGTGGGAAGAATAAGATATCTGGGAGTGAGGGATCCAAGTCTATCCCAACATGAAGATGGTCGAGGAAATATTATTCATATCTGCCCAAGTCGGCGTCTACGAGGTCTACTGTTGGGAAGGAATGTGGGGAAACCTCAGGTGTGAAAAAGAATATGCAGTCTGCTAAGGAGTTCATTTATTTGGAGAAGTTGAATCTTAAAAGGAAATATGCCAAGATCCCAAGGCATTATGAAAGTTTGGAGTGGTAATCGGCTACTATGGAAGAATCATTCTATCCTGGATGTGGTGATAGGTATGAATTTTATGATTTTTAGTTTCTTCTCAGTCTTGCTTTGTTTGCTGTTGTACTTTTTCTTTATTTTAATAAATGGTCATCAGCTTAGCCTCTGACAGATATTTCTTGGTATCTCATCACTTGGACATAAATTTTAGATCAATAAGGATATATAATTACATATCCCAACATAATAATATCTAAATTAAAAGACATAACAAAAATAAGTCTTTGAAAAAGAGAAGGGTGAAAGGTTCTTTTACCGATTTGGTAACTTACAAAACATATGCCACATGAAAGAAGAATCATACAATGAAGATGTAAATAATCATAAATGAAAGTATATTGCACAAAGATTACAATCATGGGCAGTACATACACCACACAAAAGTAAATAGTGCAAATACAACATGAATCTCACGGGAATAAAAGGTGAGATGAAACCCTTTACCACATTGTAATCGACTGAGTCATATGAACAAAAGTTAATAACCACCAAATTTATCATAGAATACCATGAATATAATGATAATCATGATAATATATAACAAATGGAAGTAAACAATACACCACATGCAATGAATAAGTGGAAAACAATGGAAATCATACGGAATTAAAAGTGAGATAAGAAAATTCCTTACCTTGTGTCCGACTTGACCCGTTCATTCTTTAATCTTCTGAATAATAAACTAATGATAATTTATACTTTCTTAAGAACCTTTTTAAACTTTATTATTCCTTTTATATTACTTATTATCATGTTATAAACATTATGTAATCATTTAAGTTAATAACGGTCATTTTGTCGGTATTTGGTACTTCGGTAAAAAAAATGAACACCTTATATTTACAAGTAGTTCATTTGGTAAGATATACATTATCTTCAGAATGATATTAATGAATTAGATATCTTATATATCATATATATCCAGAATATACATGTATTTATAATAGTATATAATATTTAGAGGTAAGAAATGAAATGCACCATTCATAGAGACGGTAAGCCGTACGTACGCATGAACGCTACTTCCATTTCTATTTATTATTTTAATGGAATTAAAAACATAATGATATCTAGTTATATTATAATTATAGTATAATATCATATAAAATATTATTAACTCCATCCTTTATACGTCCCACATAAGGCATTAAAGAGTCATGTCATTTTGAGGGGGCGGTAGTCCGCACTTCCTTAAGTGAAATTATCACATTTCCCATAATAGAAACCATAAAGGTAGGATATAAATGTAAAATATATAAGCATAAATAAAATATAAACATAATATATATTATATAAATACAGCTTCATATTAATGGCCACCACGAGAGGCAGTAGGAGATAATCGAACAATCATCGTTTCGTGAGGCGTTAGTTTTCCATCCACAGAAACAGTATGTTCTTCACCCATTAGATGGATGTGTGTGTAAGTGTACTTAAAATACTTCTCATAAAAAAATCATAGTATATTGAGGGTATTGGTGTTTTTATAAAATAAAGTAATAAAAAGAGTTTAGGGGTTGGAGAAGTAAAATAAATGAAAAGAAGTTAAGAGGAACTGTTACCTTTAATTTGGGTAACTTCCTTTGGTTTGAACAAAAACGACTTCTTGAAGTGAATTATGCCTAAGTTAAGGCTTCTAGGAGGAGGAGAGGGATGTAGGGAGATTAATTTGGGAGATTTTGGACTAGCCAAAATGCTTGAGAGGTGTGATGAATTGGTTAGAAGTGGTGTCCTTTTAAAAGGTGGAGGATGGGCTCTTTAGGAAAGTGTGAAAATATTATTATATTATAAACTTATATTCAGTTTCAAAAGGTCCAAAAATCATTATAGTTGAAGATAAGATGACTCATGGTCGAAATAAAATCATCCAATAATAATTGGACAAGTTTTGGATGTTATTTTAATATTTATAATCATATTTATTTTAATGATTTACCAATGAGGTAAACACTGCATCATTATTATGTCATAAATAATTTAATTTATATGATATATAAATATTATAAAAAAATACCATTATGTAGGAAATATATTTATATTTACAATGATTTATTATAGTCAAATATTTAATTTATATAACACCATATAAAAATTAATTTACTAAAAGATTCTTGTGTATGTCATTTTTGCCTTTACATTAAATTAATTAATCTAAAGTGTCATTATATTTCATAAGTGGCTCCATGGGGTCCCAAAATTGACCCAAATATTCCCATGGTAGGAAATTACTCATAAAATAAGGTTATGACACATTTTAAGGTAATTTTGAATTATTAAAATATATTTTTTAGCTTAAATTACCCTATTTACCTTTAACCGTGGTAAATAAAAGTCAAAAGTTACTATTCACAAAAAATTATTTTCATCTTATTGAACCAAATTTTACATTATTATAACAACCATGTATGTTGGATTTTCAAAATTAAATTCACATAAGAGGTAAAATTTCATTTAAATGAAAAAGTCATTTTTTTTAACTACTACTAAGTGATATCACTATTCATCATAAATTGAAGTTTTTCAGAAAAATACCAAACATTCAGCCTAAGATTTATTTGATATTAAAAATTCAAATATGATGTCTATTTTGATAAATTAAAAACATATATGTGGCATTAATTAATTTAAAATTAATTCCCTTTGTTAAAACAAATAGCGTGTTTTTAAGAAATAATAACTATCAAAAGATTGACACTTGTTAATGTCCAATTTCAAAGTGAAATTAATTCCAATGACCAAAATTGGATTAAATTGTAAAAATATATTCTAATTACACTTTAAAAACAATTAAAAAGATAATATATCCATATAAATAAACTAGATTAAAACACCATTTTGAATTAAAATACAATATTTTTCATTATTCATTAGAAAATGAACATTATCAGAAAACTTCAAAAAATTTACACAATGTAAATTTTGATTTTCCCATTTTAAAGAAGGATTTTATTTGGTCTAAAAGAATTAATTAAAGTGACCAAAATTGTATTTAAATAGGGTTCTCCATTAAAAGGCGGTAAATCAGCCTTTTAATGTAAATTATGATTAAAAGTAGATTATTTACATTTTAAGCCCCTAACTTTTACTGGATAAATGTAAATACATTTAACAAACATTTATAATCATATTGTAGTTATTTGTTTTCATTCCTGCCAATACAATGGCCAGGAGTTAACTACCATTTCAAATAATAATGTTATATTATTAGTGTGCAACGTAAGATTTCAAAGAAACCCATTGTTGCGTATCGAGTACGACATCAAACATAGAAACCCCTATAAAGTAAAATTAATATTTAATTCACAAATATTAATAAATATGAATTATGTATTATTCTTTATTTACCTGGGATGTTACATCCTTCACACCTTTTGGTAATTTCATCCTCGCAATTTTAAAACTAGGCTTGGAAACTTCATTAAAAGTCCCCCATCGGAAAAGAGTCAGTAAAACTATCACTTTAAAAGAAATAAAGAAAAGTAAAATGGTCACCCAAAATAACCCATACTAGTATTCCATGTAGGAAAACATGGATATGGAAGAGAGAACAAATGGTCAAGTTCTGATGGAGAGTGATAGAAAACATGATTAGGAGAAAGTTAACCACCAGAAAATCACAAACCTATGATTTGTTAAACGGTCTTTGATTACCCAGTAGGAAACGTAAACCAATAAAATTTTTGTTTTACATTCCTTTTCATAATTTGGAGGAATTAATTTACTACATAGAATAAGAACATAAGGAAATATACTTACCATCAAGTAGAGTTTCATCCTTTAATAAGTTTCTACCAAAACTTATCTTTTCTCCAAACAAAGAGCATTCAAAAAGACTTGGTCACATAAAAATCACAAGAATCATCTTCTTTAGAATTACATAATCCAAAAAATAAGAACTATATATTTCCGTTGTCTTTAGACATAAAAAAAACCAAAATTGTTAGTGCGAGATCAGATAATACCCAAAAAGGATAATCTTTTACAAAAAGAAAAACTACTCTTAATCTCCAAATTTTTTCAAACAAAACCCAAAGTTCAACAAAGACCATTCAGAAAAACAACTTTCCATAAAATTATTCAAAATTGATCTAAACATATATTGAAACCCAAATCTCATAAGTATTTAATTACATAATCTTCCAAGATAACATTTATCTATCCAAATAACAATAGTTACTCATAAACTCTCATGTTGAAAAGTAATTTACCAAATCACATGTTCTCCATGATAGGTTAATCATTTTCATAAATGATCCAAATTGTCATATGTCCACAATAAAAACATATATTCTTCCAAAATAAAATTTTAACCATTATTTTACAATTGAAATCCATAGTATTCTATCTTCCTTAGGCATACAGTGTTTCATAAAAAGGGAGAACGTCTTCCACAACAACCTTTATCACTTAATCACTAAATCATTTTTCTATACTATGTATATCTATTTGATAAAAAATAAGTTCCAAAAATCAACTTATTCTTGTTCCATAAACACATTTTACTAAAATAATAAGTCATACTAACCTGGGACTTCAAGTAGGCTAGTGGTAGGTGATTCACCCTTGTCCCCCTTCGGTTGTGGGTTCGATTCCTATAGCCCTGCTGGATGCGACGGGTTGTCACCCATACTATAGGTTGTCCTTTTTATAAAACTCAAAAATAACCCTAACATGTTTTAACCTCAATGGTTTTCTTATACCTCTAATTTTCATCCAAATTAATTATGAACTAAACATATTAATACTTGAAGTCTTATTTCACCAACATATGATAAAATAAAATGATCCCCAAAATGAAGAACTCATACCTTGATCATGGTGTCCATTTGGTTTCATCTTCATCTTGTTCATGTAGGTAGAAGGTCCATGCATCGCAAAAGTGATTTAGAGATCCTTAAAAATCATTTGCTTCCTCCATGAAAATACACCTTGTACAACATGGGTCATATGGGTGTTCATAGAAAAATAGTTTTGGAAAATAATCATATATGACATATAATTTCAAAACATATGATAAAACATGATTTATATAAAATAGTCGGACTGAATTTGAGTTGAAACTTTCAATTAATAGTCTCTTTAAAATACATTATTTATGTGTTGAGAGACTATATTGTAAAAGCAAATATAAATAGGTTGCGCAAGGGTATCCTTCTTCAGCACCTTTTTTAAAATCATAATATGCTTCAAATTCTTGTGATGAGGTAAAATATTTAAAAATGACTAGATAATATTTACCTTTCTTGAAAATATGAGAATATTGTAAAAATTGGATTTGTCTAAACACAAACCATGATCCACGATTATAACGAGGTATAGTGGAGGTGTTTGATATCTCAAACAACTACTTGCAAGTGATTTATATGCTAGAAAAAGTTTCACAATCATCCGATCAGGACTTTGCAATAATTATTGCAAGCATGTCATCAAGAAGAGATAGGAATATCATTTGAGATCCTCATCCTTCCATTTGTAACTGACTTTAATCGATCTTAAAAAGTTGTAAAACAAAGATTTAACTGAAATAATAGACATAGGGACTAACCATGTGTCTAACCAAACTTCTAATCCCTAAAGTTTTCTAAACTGACCTCTGATACCAACTATAAGGACCCGACCTTATAAAATTACATAATATTGAATTAAAGGAATAATTCACATTGAGGATCTTTTTATGTTTAGAGTTTTAGGGAATTAGGCCATAAATATTACATAAAAACTTGAATATTAGAAGTAGACACTACTACTCGGTATACTTTTTTTCAGAAAATAAAAACTCTTAAAAAGAAACATGTCTAGTTCCATATCTTAGATAGCACGAATTTTCCATGATCCAATACTTGTCCCTATTCATCTTTATGTACTGTGGAAAAAGCTTCAAAAACTTGGGATGAGCATAAAAAGATCAGTAAGGGTTATAAAATAAGGAAGGGAAACATTATCCCATAAATAAATACAAATCAATGAAACTATATTTTTCAATCATAACATACCTTATGAAATCATAATATTTATTAATAACACACACAAATCATAAATCATAAAGGTTACTTATGGCATCCATATCGAACATAAATTGTAGCTATCACAGCTACATAGGGAGTTACACTTGGAATACCCATCACAATATATTCCCTAAATCTCTTAGGAGAAACATCATGTTTACCTCCATCATGTTACCCAATGCATTGGAGTGCTATCTCGGGCTCACCCACCCTAGGTTTATCATGGAAACACCCATATACGTAAAAAATGCCCAATAACCATAACATAATCATAACAAACCACACAAGTATAAAGGAAAGATAAAATTTACACATTCCAATATATCAAATCAAGTTATTGAAATAAACAATGCTTTATCAAATCATTTTCAAAACCATTTAAAAAGATATTTTTGAATCAAAGTGTCCCATACCACTTTGAAGCTTTTAAATGAATTATCATTTGAAAACATTAATGTACATATAAATAAATCCTAAAACCCATTTTGAAAACATATGAATTAATGAGAAATATTTAGAAGAATAAATCTTTAAAACATTTAAAATGATATTTTGGTTAAAGAGTTTTTTAACAAAAAGAGAGATGCTTGAATAAAAATAAATGAGGAATAATATTTAATCATAAATTTATAATATCATGAGATTAAAGGTATTCATGATATAATATGTGAAAGGATAGTATATACACCATATAAGAGTGAATTGGTGCATAACAAGAGTGAAGTCTCAGTGGAAATGTAAATTGAGATTAAATCTCTTATAAAGATGGTATCCTTAAATTAAGGATAAATCAATCACATAATTAAGTGTGAAAAATATATATACACCCAATATAAGCGAATATTAAGTGTAAAAAAATCATAGGTCACTCACACATATTCATAGGGTGACATATTATAGAAGTACAAGTTGAACTCAAAGAATTGATATTGGATTAAGAAGTTCCCTCGTAAAAATTTGACAGCCTAATGACGTCACTTTAAAATTAATAAAATGAGTTGATGAGATAAAAAGGGTATCTCATCACTTGGACATAAATTTTACATCAATAAGGATATATAAGAATATATCCCAACACAATAATATGTAAATTAAAATAAATAACAAAAAGAAGTCTTTTAAAAAGAGGAGGGTGAAAGGTTCACTTACAGATTTGGTAACTTACAAAACACACACAACATGAAAGAAGAATAATACAATGAAAATGTAAATACTCAAAAATTAAATTATATTAAAAAAAGAGTATAATCATGGGCAGTACATACACCACACAAAAGTAAATAGTGGCAAATATAGCATGAATCTCACAGGAATAAAAAGTTTGATGAAACCCTTTACAACGTTGTAATCAACTGAGTTGTATGACCAAAAGTTAATAACCACAAAATTTATCACAAAATACCATTAATATAATGAGGATAATGATAATATATACCAAATGGCAGTACACAATACACCACATGCCATGAATAAGTGGCGAACAATGGAAATATCACAGAATTAAAAGTGAGATAAGAAAATCCCTTACCTTGTGTCCGACATGGCCCGTTCGTTATTTAATATCTTGAATAATAAACTAATGTTAATTTATAATTTCTTAAGAACCTTTTTAAAGTTTATTATTCCTTTTATATTACTTATTACCATGTTATAAACATTATGTAATCATTTAAGTTAATAACGGTTGTTTTGTCGATATTTGATACTTG
This sequence comes from Viscum album, assembly GCA_963277665.1. NCBI lineage: Eukaryota > Viridiplantae > Streptophyta > Magnoliopsida > Santalales > Viscaceae > Viscum > Viscum album. The sequence continues at coordinate 150,816,701 of OY728143.1, forward strand.
AGTAAAAAAAATGAACAACTTATATTTACATGTTGTTCATGTGGTATGATATCCATTATCTTCAGAATGATATTAATGATTTAGATATCATATATATTATATATATCCTGTATATACATGTATTTATAATAGTACCTAATATTTAGAGGTAAGAAATGAAATGCACCGTTCATGGAGACGGTAAGCCATACATACGCATGAACGCTACTTCCATTTATATTTATTATTTTAATGGAATTAAAAACATAATGATACATAGTAATATTATAATTATAGTATAATATAATATACAATATTATTAACTCCATCCTTTATACATACCACATAAGGCATTGACGATTCATATCACTTTGAGGGGGCGATTGTCTGCACTTTCTTAAATGAAATTATCGCATTACCCATAATAGAAACCATAAAGGTAGGATATAAATGTAAAATAAAAAATCATAAAGAAAATATAAACATAATATCTATCATATATAAATAAATTTTCATATTAATGTCCACCATGAGAGGTGGTAGGAGATAATCGAACAATCATCGTTTCGTGAGGCATTAGTTTTCCATATATAGAAACAGTATGTTCTTCACCCATTAGATGGAGGTGTGTGTAATTTTAGTTAAGATAATTCTCATAAAAACATCCTAGTATATTGAGGATACTTATGTTGTTATAAAATAAAGGAATAAAAAGAATTTAGGGGTTGGAGAAGTAAAATAAAAGAAAAGAAGTTAAGAGGAACCGTTACCTTTAATTTGGGTAACTTCATTTGGTTTGAACCAAAAAGACTTCATGAAGTAAATTATGCCAAAGGTAAGGCTTCTAGGAGTAGTAGAGGGATTTAGGAAGCTTAATTTGATAGAGGTTGGATGAGCCAAAAGTTTTGAGAGATGTGAGGAATTGGTTAGAAGTGGTGTCCTTTTCTAAGGGGGAGGAGGTGCTCTTTAGGAAGGTGTGAAAATATTATTTTATTATAAACTTATATTCAGTTTAAAAAGGTCCCAAATATCATTATATTTGAAGATAATATGACTCATGATTGAAATAAAATCATAAAATAAGAATTGGACAAGTTTTGGATGTTATTTAAATATTTATAATCTTATTTATTTAAATGATTTATTAATGAGGTAAACACTGCATCATTATTGTGTCATAAATAATTTACTTTATGTGATGTATAGAATTATAAAAAAAATACCATGATGTAGGAAATATATTTATCTTTCCAATTAATATTTATAGTCGAAAATATAATTTATATAACACCATATAAAAATTAATTTTCTAAAAGCTTTTTGTTTATGTCATTTTTGCCTTTACATTATATTAATTAATCTAAAATGTCATTATATTTCATAAGTGGATCCATGGGGTGCCAAAATAGACCCAACGATGAACATGGGCAACTATTACTCATCCTATAAGGTTAGGACAGGTGTTAAAGTAATTTTTAATTATTAAAATATTCTTTTTACCTTAAATTACCCCATTTACCTTTAACCACAGTAAATAAAAGTCAAAAGTTATTATTCACCAAAAATTATTTTAATCTTATTGAACCAAAATTTACTTCTTGATAACAAACTTGTATGTCATATTTTTGAAAATAAATTCACAGAAGCGGTAAAATTTCATTTAAATGAAAAAGTCAGTTTTTTTAACTACTACTAAGGGATTTCACTATTCATCAAAAATTGAATTTTTTCAGAAAAATACAAAATATTCAGCCTAAGATTTATTTGATATTATGAATTCAAAAATTATGTTTATTTTTCTAAATTAAAAACATATAAGTGGAATTAATTAATTTAAAATTAATTCCTGTTGTCAAAACAAATAGCGTCTTTTTAAGAAACAATAATTATCAAAAGATTGAAACTTGTTTATATCCAATTTCAAAGTGAAATTAATTTCAATGACCAACATTGGATTAAATGTTAAAAATATAATCTACTTACACTTTAAAAGCAATTAAAAAGATAATATAACCGTATAAATTAATTAGATTAAAACACAGTTTTAAATTAAAATACAATATTTTTCACTATTCATTAGAAAATAAACATTATCAGAAAAATTCCAAAAATTTACAGAAAGCAAATTTTTATGTCCCCATTCTAAAGAAGGATTTTATTTGGTAAAAAAGAATGTATTAAAGTGACCAAAATTATATTTAAATAGGGTTATCCATTAAAAGGCGGTAAATCGGCCTTTTAATGAAAATTATGCTTAAAATTAGATTAATTCACATTTTAAGCCTCTAACTTTTATTAGATAAATGTAAATACATTTAACAAACATGTATAATTATATTGTAGTCCGTTTTTTTCATTCCTTCTAATACAACGACTAGGAGTTAACTTCCATTTAAAATAATAATATTATATTATTATTGTGCAACGTAAGATTTCAATGAAACCCGTTGTTGCGTATCGAGTACACTATCGAACATAGAAACCCCTTTAAAGTAGAAATAATATTTAATTCACAAATATTAATAAATATGAATTATGTCATATTCTTTATTTACCTGGGATGTTACATATATGATATTCCAATAATATTTAAATAATATTTATATATATATATTCATTATATTATATATATCCTTTTATATTCCATTCTTTATGGGATACATAAACATCCCTCGTGTGTACGGAAGACTCTCGTCTCTCAAAGCGGGGTGATTCGTCTGTCGCTAACGCTTTACATGTAATGTGATAAAGATACATTTAATGACGATATGTTTTTAAATGATAAATTACGATATTACATTGATATTTATGATTCTAAAAATATAATATTTTTCCTTACCTATTCACTCAGTTAATGTTGATAACATTGTTTGTGTCCTTGTGGAATACCTCCTTCATGAAGTAATGTGACTATCTATTCATCATCACACCATTTGGATGATATATATAATTATATTTAAATAAATAATATGATATATATTATATTATAAAAAAATTAATGACAAAATATTTTGTACCTCCCTTCCGAAATGATCATAAAAATGGAAGTTTTACCCATGCGTACATAATGCCAACCATCTCCATGATCGCAACATACTTCATTTTTTTGTAACCTTATTTCATTATTGGTTTTAAAAGTATAATTGATGTAATAATTTCATAATTATTCCATAATTATTCTTCTACACATTATATAACATTATAATATATTCATGAAACCGATATTTCATGACGAAATAGTTATATGAAAATAAGGGAAATTAACACTAAAAACAATGAAAAGAAGGAAAACTTATTAATGGGGTTTCTATAAGATGTTATAAATGGATAAAATATGATATTATAAATATTAATATGTTTTTTAATGTTATAATTACTAGTATAAAACTAATATGAAAATCATTAAAGAATGTTAAAATAGAAAGAAGCATGATGTAAGAGATTTCGTCTCAATATCATTTCATTGATTCATATTTTAATGTAACCCACATAGAAGATTTTATTTGGTGTCCATAATAAAAATTTGACATGTAATATCTTGAATACTTAACAATTAATTGTATTTTATGTTTATCGTTGATGTTTTTCATCGAAGTTCCTTTTTAATTAAATGTTACCAAGTGGTATAAAATGTTCTTACCTGATTTCTTTTCATTGGGTTAAAATATTTTTTTGTTAGTGATATTTAATGACAAATCAGTATAATGATTTTTGATTATATTATTTTTTTATTTTCAATTATTTTATTTAGATTTATTGTAAAGACCTGGAAATTTCAAGGAATTTTTTTTCTTAATTTCTTTGGAATTTTACAAGTATGCAGTTTTTGACGGCACCTGATTCCGAGGCCCGGTGTGCCCGGAATATTTTCCCGAAGTTTTGTTAAGCTTAAAATTAACGCGCGTAAGCAGTTTTACTAAAAAAGTGTAATAACTCTTAAGCGGTTACTCGGATCAGAAATATGAGGGCACCGTTGCGCTCAGGATGGCGGTTTTACCCTAGGCACGACTTAAGTTTAGTCGGCGCGGGCCTCCTATGAGAAATCCCAAAAATGACTTAACCGTAAATAAAATAATTTTATTTTTCAAATGCTTATAACTCACAAATGGTAGCTCAGATTAAAAATCCAAGACAACCGATGAACTCGTGAGGGCATGGTTTATTTAAGAAGATACTAACTTTGTCCGGCGCGGGCCACCAGAAAAAGTTAGTTTTTGGCCGCAAATAAAATAATTAAATGACAATTATTTTATTGTAAAAATTCTTATCTTTTAAACGGTAACTCGGATTGAAAATCCAGGAGTACCGTTGGATTCGTTGGGGCGTGTTTCACTTAGGCAGAGCCTCACCTTGACCGGCACGGGTCGAGGGTGACTGATAATAATTTTCCGAACTTTTTTTCGGGTACGTTCAGTAAACGTACGTGTGAGTTTTCCTATCTTTTGAACCGGTACATGGAATTGAAATCCGAGGGCACCGATGAACTCACAGCGCCGGTAATTTCTTATGGGAACCTTTACCGCAGTTGCATTTTAAGCGGGTTGAATTTTATTTTTTTGGGGATTTAGTTTAAAATAAATAAAATTGTTGAACAATTTTATTTTTAAATCTTGGAAGATAAACTTTTCAAAGTGTGGATAAATGAGAGGTGGGACCCACAAGAACCCCAACCTCTCAACTTCCTTAACTCTCTCTAACCCCATTTAACACCTCTCCAATTTAATGTGACAACTACCTTATTATGACAACACTTCACCTCCCTAATTAATTTTCCATCAAGGGTTTGAAAGCTAAAAGGGCATGATAGTTTTATATTTTGGGGAGGCTTCACACAATTATGGGTTGGAAAATATTTTGAAGAACCTTGTGGGAAACCTCTGGAGAAATTTAGAAGATCTCCCTCCTTCCAATGAAGAACGTTCTTGAAGAAGAACAACCCCTCTTCGACGAAGAGCGTCTCCGACGAAGAACGCGAAGTCACCGATGACGTGCCTTCTCCTCTTCATCCTCCATGTCAAGGGAGGACACACCACTGCGGGGAATGTCTCCATCGATGACGACACTTCCTCCGACATCAATGGAATCAGCACCATTCTTCCGCGATGCCCGACCACTACGGTGCTTTCCTCTTTCCGTGGTTCGACGACGTGCGACGTCTTTTCAAGGTAGGGGTTTTCATATATGATTGAATTTGTTTTATTGATTCTTCATATCTTAAATTCACGATGATGATGACCAAATGAACATGGACATCATCCCACACATAAACCATTCTCCTTTTTTTTATTCTTCACATGTTCTTCGTGCGTTCTTCAATGCCTAATATTTATTGACGCTGGAAACACGAAGTTTTGTGGAGCACAATATATGGATCCGAAGCCATCGACACAAGGATCACAAATATGCGATCCTTTAATTTATCGGGCTTGGAACGAAGCCGCAATGACTCATGGAAGGAGGCGTCCAAATATTTATTGACGCTGGAAACTCAATGTTTCCCTGAGAGCGACATACGGACGCGAAGATCTCATCCCGAGGATCAATGATATGCATTCGTATCTTTTTTCCGAGTTAAATTAAAGTCGGAATGGAGTGCAGAAGGATCTGGAGGCGCAGCTGGCGGGCAGCCAAAGGTGGTGGCAATGCGTAAAGAAGAGGAGGCACTAGTTTGGGTGGTGCCTGGATTTTGGGTGTGTTAAGTGAAGAATTAAATTAAATTAAAAATAATAATAATATAATAATGTTATTATTATTTTTGTTGGGAAAACCGCATTTTGACAGTATCTTCTTCGTGCGAACTCGGTTTCACGAACCATTAGTGGCAGTGCGACCCTGACTTCTAGATGGAATTTATGAGTCCAATATTGGATGTCCTTTTTGGGTTTTTGGATCGGGTACCCGAAACGCTCGAAAAATAATAGATTTAATAATATTATTAAATCTTTGACCCGCCATAACTCATGTGTGTGACATCCGATTGGCTTGCCATTAGCGGCGATGTAATCCTGACATCAATACGGTCAATTCAAGTCTAATTTTGAATACTAAATACTGGTTTATGGCTCAGGCCCAAGAAACATCGAATAATAATATTATTATTATTACGGGTTCTTGTATCGGACATATCTCTCTCATACGGTGTCAGAATGACGAACCGTCTGTGATGTTGTGACCCTGGAATTACGACGGATGTTTCAAGACTAATTTTGGATATTTAAGTCGAGGTTGAGGTGTGGGCCCCACGAGGCCCGGTTCGCGCATGATGCGATGAAATGCAAAATTTTCACCGGCTATCTGTTTTGGACCAATGGGTAGTCCATCTCGTGTGTTATTCCATATGGATCACAATGGTGTGGCCGGTTTGGTTAACCTGTGTCATTTGAAGTACGACCGAGTTGGTTCAAACCCGAAACCAATCGGGCCCTCAGAGCGGAAACGCTTATAACTTGAGCTCCAGACGTCCGATTGATGTGCCATCGACTTTGTTGGATTTCTCTTGATGAGACGGAACTTTCGGAATTTGTTTCCTGAATTTTGGAAGTAGTTGGAGTATGGGCGGGTTGGATTGTACCCGAAATCCAACTGGGCCCCTGGAATGGAAAATATGATAACTTTCAGACCGGACGTCCGTCTGATTAACCGTCACCGGCGTTGGTGATCACATTTGGAAACGGTCCCTATGAGTATACCCTATGAGATTTGGGGTACAGTTGAGATACGACCGGTTTGGTTCGCATATGAAACCAACCGGGCCCCTGGGATGAAAAGGCTAATAACTCACTGACCGGGCGTCTGATTGACGCGCCGTCTATTGTGTTGAGACCCCCTATGACGAGGCGGTACTTTGAGATACTTCTTCGTGGGACTTTGAGATACTTGTAGTATTGACCTATAGCTCGTAGAGCGGACCCTCCCAGAGATGAGCGTTCGGAGTACGGAGACCGTGTAGCCGGCTGAGACCTGACAACTGCTTGACCGACTCGACTTGGAGTGAGTCGACTAGCCCAGTGGATGAAACACTACTTTGTTGGGTGAAGACCCATGGCGGATGGGGCACTACCTTTGTGATAGTGCAGACCCGCGGTACTCGTCCGGAGAGTACCTCTACAGGCTATTAGGGGGTGTGCACTACTGTGTTTGGGTGGCATACCCCGGCGGGAAGCACTGCTGTGTTTGGGTGGCTGACCCACGGTACTCGACAGGAGGAGTACCTCAGTAGTCTTAGGTTAGTGATCAGTACCTCGAAGTCATGACATGACCACTGTACACTCCAGAGACGAGGCTCTTCAGTAGTTACGGTTTTGATAATGAAAATCCTGGTTTGAGCTGAGTCTATGACCTTTATGTTTACCTCATGATTGAGATAGGTCACTTGATAACTTAGGTATATGTATGGGCATATACCTGGGTAGTGGTTATCCGTTGATTTCATAATCTTTGTGTTTCCTCATGATTGAGATGGGTTACTTGATAACTTGGTTATATGTATGGGCATATACCTAGGTATAGGTTATCTATTGAGATCTTCTTTGTGGTTATACTTGTTGGATTTAGTGAGACCTTGAGGGTCTCGGGGTCCCTACTGAGTATCGTTATACTCACCCCTGCACAGAGGTGGACCTCACGATGAGACAATATCTGGTGGTGGACTTCACGACGAGACGACACTCGGAGGAGGTTGACGGGCGAGAGAATTGTGGAGGCTATCTGTACCTACCCTTCAGGTAGGATCTGTGGTGGACGATCCAAGAGCTGTGCTCTCTGTACCTACCCTTCAGGTAGGATCCTTGGTGGACGATCCAGGAGCTTCTTGTCACCTTTCGGCTCTTTTTTCTTTTTCCTTGTACTTTACAGTTGGGATTGTATTTCCGGACCCTTTACTTTCAGCACACCTTGTTTCAGTTTTACTTAGTGTTTTACTTCCACTTGTACTCTATGGTGTTTTGTTTACTTTTATAATGGCAATGCCTTCCCAGTTATCAGGATTTACGCCTTTGGTGCTAGTCGTCAGCCCCTGGCCTATGGAAGGCGGGCTTGCGGTAGTCACGGCATGAGCCCCGAGGACGAGTCGTGACATTTATATTTTATATAGATAATTGATTCATTTATTAATTCTCACTTCAACATCATGTTCATTATAAGGGTTTATTTAATAATCTCATTATAATCGATATTTTTTTAATTGAATTTGAGTTCAAATAATTTATTGATAATTTTATAAAAAAACATTTATGTAATTATCCTATGATAATTCCTGATATTTTAATGTAATAGTAGAACTTTTCATCTCTTTTATACTTATAATGTTTTCAAAATTGTTTTTATGACAATCCGATATCATTTATCTCTTCAGTCAAAAATAAATTTTCACCCAAAACCATTGTTTCTACAAATGTATTAAAAATGGTTTTTTTACATTTTAAAAATTATATACTCATGATATTTTAATAAATACATTCTATTTAAAAATTATTTCAATAGAATATTGTTTTTTTTTCTGAAAAAGGTATGTTTCTAACCATTTCACAGTTCAAAGAAATGTCTGTTTAATGTAGTACGAAAAGTATGGATTACCCACCATCATTTCCATCTTTTATTTGAGTAATACATTTCTTGTTCAGAAGTATCATTTTATTGAATTTTTTTATAATATTCTACATATATTTAGTTTAAAAAAAATTATTTTCAATGAAAAGTATTTTCAATTTTTTAAAATATATATTTTGAAATTGAGAAAGTTATTTTTTTCAATATTGTTTTTGTATATAATTGTATGGTATTTAAATTATTAAATTAAAAAAATATTATTTTCACACCAATGATTATATATTATACTAATACCATTATTATAAATCCTATCGATTGTTTATGATGATTTTGAAAAATGAATGTATAGACATTCACATTGTTGATTAATTTTTGTAGTCATTTACATTAAAATGAATTATTCACTTTCCTATAGACAATAAATTTACAAAAATGATTAATATTATTTATCATGGATATTATTATTACTTAATATAGATATCTTTATATATATATATTTTTCATTTATTTTTATATTATTCAATGATGAAATACTGATAAATACACATCTTTTACTCAATATGAATAGTTTTTTATAAAAAACATTGTTTGTGAATTAAATTGATTATTTGATATATATATATATATATGGTATGATTTGGACATGTGTTTATGGTGGGGAATGATTATTCAAAGCCCCTCGATGAATCGACATGTCTCACGAGACAAATATTTTGGCAAAAAACTATGAGTTTATACCATATAGTTTTAAACTCTTGTATGAAAGGTCTTCAAGGTAGATATATTTTTGGAAAAACTAAATCTATTAGTACAAATTATTTTAAAATTCTATGTGAATGGTTATGATGGTAGAGTAATCATATGTACGAGAGATTACATCTAATAATTATGCAATCTATTTATTTATAATGTTGTTTTAATTTTCCATGTGATTTTCACAGTGATATTATCATCGGTTTCATTTAAACTTTTGTTTGTTGATTAAATAGTATGTATTTTTAGTTATTTATGTTGAAATTTTTATTATTCATTATTTATTCATGTTTTAAAGACATTTAAATGGAAAGTTCATTCTATAATTTACATATCCATGTAGATTATTATTAATTGATCAATGATAAATTCATTTATACATATTTTTTATTTTATCATCATATATTATATGGGATAATTATATTCTGTAAAAAAAAATAATTTTTATTCAAATGTAATATGATAATCATATATTTATATATATACATAGATTATAAGGAAAACTAAACTATTTGGTCCTTTGTGATGTGATTCCATATTTATTATGACAATGTAATAAAGCATACAATGACTATAGAATGTGGGTTTCGGGGTTATGACAATTGGTATTAGTGTAATTTTAGTACAATACTTGGAAAATAGTTAAAAAAATATATATTAGGGATTATAACCCAATGACTGAAATTATTAAAATGTATATAAGAACATCCAAATGTTTTTCTAATGAATAGTTATTTTTTTCATAGGAATACATCTCTCTCTGGATTTTAAAAGTATACATGAAACTAGAACAGATGTGCCCAAGGGTAAAAACTACAAAAAAAGTAAATTGGTCTTCACCTAATCATCGTCTTGTGCACAAAAATATTCCTTACTATACATACGGTTTAACACTCTTGGGGATATTATTAGGAAACTTATAATTTTTTCATGACCGACCAAAATGGGGATCGATCCACAATAAGCCCTTTGCTACCTCCAAATTCAATGGGTGGAGACGGGCAACGAAATATATATATTAAATGTGAGGCCTTTTCAAAATGTATATATATTTATACCCTGATTCATATAAATGATAATTTCATATGGATACTAATCCAAAGTTGAAAACCTATAATTTTAATAAATCCTGAAATACCTCTAATGTGTAAAAGAGTTTTCCATTGTAAACTAGAAAAAATAAAAGGGAATATTACCCTCTCTACTAAAAATATATACCTACATAAAGAAAACGGAATGTAAAAGTGATGACAAAAAATAAGTTTTAATATCCAATATTTGACCACCACATGTGGTCCAATACACTAGGATTCATTATCCTCATCTTTAGTGTACTATTTTTTTGTCTATCATCTACATGTAATAATGCTTTTGTAGGAAAAGACCATGCATGGGTGAGTATATATACCCATAAGGACACCCCAAAAGTTGAAGGGGAAGTAGAAAAATACACTATATGACTAGATAGGAAGAATGATCCACTCAAAACAATAGAGAAAATAATATCCAACAACATGGATATGAATATATATGAATATATATATATATATATATATATCTGTGTTTGTGTGTGTTTTCCTATGTTCCCAAAATAAAGAAACCCAATTGAGAGAAGGGGATATCCATCACACTTCCCAACCGCAGAAAAGAGTTACATCTGTTCAAAATGTCCATAATTGATTCCCAATATCTCATATTTCTACCCCATAGAAATCTTATACATCATACCACACCTTTCCAAAATTCCACAATATTGAGGGAAAACAATTTATAGATCGAGTACCCATTCCCCAGTATAGTAGGAGGGTTCCAGTCTGTAGATAGCTAGAGGACCTGTGTCATATCCTCTTAGGAGTGTTCCACTATGATAGTCAAAGTCCCCTGTCTTGTATCTATTGAATGGTTCAACACAATAGTCAACAGAGTACCCATGCCAAACCCAATCGTAGAGTGAAACTTTAGTAGTCGGTATATGTCCCATGCACCTCCTAGCTAGAGGGTTACACTCTAATAGTTAATATAGGAACCATTCAGAGACCAGTTGGAGGGTTCCACTGTAGTAGTCGGTAAATGACATATGCCTAGCCTCATGCCCAGCCCACCTAAATGGTACAACTATAGTATTTGGTAGAGGACCCATGACTAGATTGGTTAGAGGGTGACACTCTAGTAAATGAAGAAACTTACCCTGATACAATAGGATGATGCCACCCATATAAGAGGTATATGTCCCATTCACTTCCCAGTATTAGGGTGCTGCATTATTAGTTGATTGAGAACCAATTCCCTAACCAACAACAGGGTGACAAATGATGAGTAGATAGAGGATTGATCTCTAACCTAGCTGATGGTTTTCACTCAATAGAATCCTATGGTGATCATTTGTAATCACTATTATCAACAATAATCTTCTAAATATGTGTAACACCCTAATCAAATCACATCATATCTCAATGTCCACAATGGAACCCCCGATCATGTTTTAAATGAAAAAACACTCATTATAGGCCAATCATGTGGAAAACTCAATGTCCAAACGAAGGAGATATGAGAGTTTGATGTTTTAATATAATTATATGAGTTCACACATGTGTGGGGGTACCCACCTGGTATGTGGTCCTTCTCCATCAACTTGTCATATCTGTGATGGTACAAGGCTCACTAAACTTGTATAATTATGACAAATAACAATTTTAGGCATAATTTTAATCAAATTTTAGTTGTTTTAAATGAATTTCAATTAATAATACCCATGTATTTCAATTTTTATCAATAATTTTGAAAATTTAATTGTGAATTAAAACTATTAAAATGGTTTAAAGGATGACAATTTTGTGTTTAGAAAGGAATTTGCAGTTTAGAAATTGATTCTTTAAAAAATTATTAAATGATTTGGAATTTTCTATGTGTTATTATTATACATTAAGGACCTTATCTATTCAAATTTTCCATGTAAGGAACATCCCTCAACAATGGACTCACACAACATATTCATCCCCTAGATCGATTGGTCATGAAACCCATGGGAAGGATAGGCGAAGATGGAAGGGGTTCACAAGTGTATGAGTCTTGTGTATAGGGGTCTATGGTGATGATATGTTCATGGAACATTAGTAGGCAAGCTAAATCTATATAGTGACGGCAGAGGGGGAATATCCTATTGGGGGAGGGTGGAAGGAATCACTAGGATGGGCTATCCATAATAGAAGGTTTGGGACCTTTGACCCCCAAACTACGTCATTATATAGGTATAGTGGTTCATTGTTATTTATGTTCTCAAAAGGTACATTCACATTTAGATGTGGGACAGAAATATAAGATTATTTTAATAAAAATGGAAGTGATTCTCTCCTCTACTGGCCATGATCAGTTATAATAGCTATGTTGCATCCTATTGACTCCACCATACTCTACTTCATTACTCTCACCCACCACTACTACAACTCACCAAAATATACCATATGATCCCTTTCTCATGCTCATGTCAATATAAATCTCTCATACATCACCCAAAAACAACCATAGATCACTTCTTAGGCCTCAAATAAACCCCATGAAGATCATTTGAGGGATCCTCTAGCCACTACAAAGATTCTAGGAAGGGGAGACCGCCACTACCATTGCAACATAACTAATGCCTTCTCCACACATTTTTATGTGTTCACTACTGATTCCACATCTGTCTAACTCCATTATTCCATGAAAAAATGCATTAACCATTGAAGGCTTCCCCATATGGATTTTAGTCCACTCTCAAAATAACTCAAACAAACAAAATTTTCTATTTTTCTGAAATTCATAGTAGATATCTTGGGGAATTAGACTCCTTAGAACAATCAAATATATGATGTTCCAGGTGTAATATTTATAGAGGAGTCCAAGTACTAATTTAATACCTATAAAAGGAGGGCCCACCCATACTGCATGGGGTGTTCTCACCCGCAAAAATGGGAGGGTTCATACAAATACAGCTTTCCTTCTTCTTCTCTATTTTGTTTTATTTTATTCTTTATTTCATTTTGATTTAGTTTTATTTCAATTTTACATTCAATTTATTTATCTTAATATATTCCTTCCACTTTAAAAATTTTTTATCTAACGAATTTCTTCTATCCTTCATCTATTCAACTAATTTTTTTTCTTATTCTAATTATTATTTTAACATTATTATATATATTTATTTCTTTTCTATCAATTTCATTTATTATTATACTTTTAGTATAAAGTTTTCTTATTTCATTTTAGTTATTCAACTTCCATTTATCTCTCTTATTTCTGAATCTCATCATTCTTATTTCTTTTAATTCTCATTCTTCATTTTATTTTATTATTTTTATTTTTTTCTCTTTTCTTATGCCTCATTAAACTATGTCATCTCTTACACTTGGTAAATGGAGGGTTTCTTAAGGAATGGACTAGGAGAGTTAATGATGGTGTTGAATTATTAATTAATTTTCATTTTAGGTTTTTGGTTGATGTGAGTGGCATATCTGGGTGTATAGAATGTAAGACATGACATACAACTCAATCTACTTAAATTCAATTGATTAGTAAAATTTACACCTCTCTATTTGATTAGCTTTCATATTAGGAAGTTGAGATAATAAATGGATGGAACTAAATTTTATTGACTGATACTTAGAAGATTTCCCATCCCCACAATGGCATGCCATCCCCCTAAACTACATAAGGAGTTGGAATTGATATTTCTTAATTATTTCTTTTTTTTAACAATTTCTAAAAAAAATTATAGTTAGTCATCATTATATTTCATGAATTGATTATCAAAATAAAATCAAAAAAATATATGAGAATAATTATTTGAACCAAAAAGAAACCTAAGACATTGTACAATATCTCTCTCTATCTCTCTATCTTTACTCATTCCATTAAAAAATTATTCTTTGTGTACGTTTAGAATTTTCATATTTCATATATTTTCATTGTTTTATAATGTCAACAAAAACCAAAACATTATCCATTTCCATTGTAAAATAATTAAAGAACAAAAAAATAATAACTTTAGGTGATTTAGATTATGTAGGTAAACAAACCAAACATCTCCTCAACTGAAATGACCCCAGTTGGGCACTATTTTGAAATAGGATCAACTTTAGAAAAAAAATCCCATTCACTATAGCAAACATGCATAAAAACTAGTGTCTTCACAACATAACCAATCTGTGAATGATTATCTTTTTTCTTCTTCATATTTTCTATTTTTAGATACTTTTAATTTCATTAATAAAAAAATAATGTTTCCTTATTGTAGTCAAGTGATTACAATTCTCTACAGAATGACTACTCATAGGTGCAAGAACTAGTAATTGAATCACCATTTTTGTTGAAGAAAGTCATTCTATAGAGGCTCGAAATATCAACGGATCCCAAGTAAAAATTATCATATAGGATGGATTCATGGTCTGCATACAGTATCTCAAAAATTCCCTTGATCAACTAGTGGTTGGTTTATTATAATGAGAAATAATTTAATTCTTAGAGTACATCATGGATTTTTTTCAAGAAGTTTCCAAGACACCAGTATAGTGATCATTATTTCCTCCGTAAATTTTTGAAGTAGTTACCCTAGAAAATATCTAGGAGAAGGTGTCTAAGAACAACCACACATATGATACTCAAAGTCCTTAATAGAAATAACACCACCTGTATGGAATAACATATTGGGTCATTATGCATTTCATTGAATCCTTTGAGGAACATGGACCTAATTCAGAATATTGGACACTAGTCTCACCTATATTTTCTAAGAACCTCAAATAAGATTTGACAGATATTTAATAGCATCCAAATCCCTACCAAATTAGGATATAGATCCCAGAGTAACAAGATGAGCTAGAGTGGGTCCAGGATGAGGAATACTTGACTACTAAGCTATATGTGGGAGGTTAATAAGATTTATATGAATTTTGGATTGAATTTGAGGAATTACCAAATCTTTCAATTCCTTGTAAGGATTAAGAGACAACATAGGTTAAGATAGACACCAATCAACTGGGGAAATTTGAATAATATATGGAATATTCTGACTATATGCCTCCATGATTTTATATCCAACATCAAGAGGCACAGACCATTGAGGTAGAAATTAGACCAGAAACAACTCATGATTTTATCTCTTCTAGAATTTCATTAGAAGAAGATAATGAAACTGGATTTACACCAATTTGGGAACACATAAAACTCTTAAATAATGATGAACATACATTTTAAGAGTCCAAGGAGGAAGCCAA
Organism: Viscum album; assembly: GCA_963277665.1. Lineage (NCBI taxonomy): Eukaryota > Viridiplantae > Streptophyta > Magnoliopsida > Santalales > Viscaceae > Viscum > Viscum album. The sequence continues at coordinate 150,832,231 of OY728143.1, forward strand.
TATTCTAATCTAGAGGAAATATAGACATAGGATTATCATATTGAAAGGGATAAATTACTTATTAAAAATTTATATTTACATTTTATTAAAGTAAAAAATATATCTTTACCCTCTCTTACATCATTCAATTTATGTATCCCATTTGGATATAGCACTAGAAGATATAGATAGGTTCTCACAATTAGAATCCAAGTAAGATGATGATTCATAAGTTATCCACCCCCATGATACAAGATTATTATAATTGTCTAGGTGTATCATCTTGTATTCTATATTAATGGATAATTCTTTAACAAGAAAGATGATGTGGAATTTGGTAAAATCCACATGTGGTGGTTAAAATACAAGAATCACCAACCACTGTATAACTATTGATAAAATATGTTCCTTACCTTGGGATAAAAATTTAGATTCCACTTGGGGTATCATACCAATCCATATCCATTAATTTTCTTTTTATGAATTTATATTCAATTTTATTTTTTAGGAATTAGTCCATCATGCGACACACTCACCTTATCATTTAGAGCATAAATGACATGATCATTTTTCAAAAATGATTAATTGTATTTTTTAGGATTATGATGGGAGAAGAAGTCTCAAACAATAAATTAAGAGATCTATGATTCATGGAAAATGGATTTCAATATTATAGTTAGTCTTTCAAATTCTCATCATTTTTCCAAAAATATGTTTTGTGATACAAACTCCAAATTTCATTCCCAATATTGAATTATTTATTTGCATGATATATCTATAAGACATGAGTCTCTTAGTAATACTTTCATCACATGTTTAATATTTAAATTATAATGGTATTTAATTAGTAAAATAGATAATTATATTATTATTGTTTTGAATAAAAATTAAAATGAGGACTAGTGATATAAGAAAATTGAGTGATTCTTATAAATTATATTTAACCAAAAAATCTATCTTTTTTATTTATGAAATTGCTAAGAATATATTTAATTTTATTATTCGTGACTTAATTGATTTTCAAATATAAAATGTCCCATTACTAAGATTAATTATATACCAAGTAAATCTAATATACCTTAAACATATTTCCTCAGATATCTTGGGACAGGTCACCATGTAGAACATTAATTTTAATTTTTAAATCTATTACTATGAAAAAAACATTAAAAATGATTGTAGAATATTTGGAAAAGTATGTGTCCTTAAAATAAAACCTTAAAATCAATCCTTATTTAAACTATATAAAACAAGAATAGACTTATTATGAATGATCCATCTTTCAATCCATATTATCCTTTCCTAACAACCTATTAATATTTTCATGTTATTTCATTGTTCAAGTGTGTGTGTGAAGGGAGTAACTATAAATGTGATTAACTACATTGTAAGGACGAAGTGTGGGGGGGGGGGGGATATACATGGGTATGAATAATTATTTATATTAATTATAATCTTTATTATCCCCCCTCAATAAATATTACATGAAAAAAATAAAAAAAAAAATTGAAAAATTGGGTGGTGATTGGGGAATAACAAAAATCACCACCACCACACCATAAATTTTATCATGTGTGGAGAGGTGGTTGAGGTGAGATTAATTCTAAAAATATCTTTTAAAAAATAAAAAAATGAAAAATTTCATTGAAAAAGGAAAATATATAAGTAAGAAAAATTCAAGAGTGTTCACAAATGATTCATTTTTAATGATTCGATCCTGAAATTTACATTTTTTTGGGGGTGAATTAGAGTTGTTTCATATTTAAGGGGATATAATCATTACATTTTTACTATTGATATCATAGATTATAGTTAAAATAATAAACCTCCTCTTAGGAAATAATTTTTAAAAAAATCAATTCCTATCATCATTATGTCTATAAATCATTCGAACCATTAATGAAATGCCTAATTATTTTATGTGACTTTTGTCTTTACAATATTTATAAATTTGTTCTTTTATAATCCCACATATAAAGAGCATGTTCTCATGATATGAGAATAACTCTACATGAGTTTTGTCATTTGTGATAAGATAAAATATTGAAAAGATAGGTGAATCAAGATTTGACTTCTATTAATAATAAAAAATTAAGGAATATAAAGGAATGATACATGAAGTACCATAATTTTAAAAAGGGATAATGTAAAACAATTTAGACTATTGTTTTATTGATAATTGAGAAATTAAATTTATATTTTATGTAAATATTAAGATATAGATTTAAATTTCATAATCATTTAATTTTATTTCAATGAAAATTGAATAATTATATCATTGGTTTCCTCTAAATTTCATGGTGAGCTATTTATTCTATAATAAAAGGATTGTTTACCTATGGGGGTATTTATAAGAAACAAATTTCATGAATAGTTTTAAACAAATTTTAATGGATTAAAAAAAATTAATTAACAATACCCATGTATATCAATGTTTTATTAAAAAAATTGATATGATAATTGTGTATGTAATATGATTTAAGTGCATTAAAATATGATGTTTTTAAAATTATAATTGAATTTTGACTTTATATTTTTTTTTATTAAAATCTTATTATGTTATTAGGAATTATAAAAGTGTTATTATTATTTTTTATAGGAATTTATCTAAAATTATTTTCTATGGAAGGGAAATCACACAACCATGGGCTCACTCTAGATATCCAACCCATCAGGACCACCATCTTTGAAACCCAATGGATGGACATGTTGAGATGGTAAGGGTTCATGGTGGAATCTAGCCAGTTCAAAGGGGCCCACATAGGTGAGAACCTTGATTCACATAGGATGGAAGGTCGTATCCATATAAAATTGCTGGAAGGGGAATAACCATGCAGTGGAGGGATGAAGGATTTGCTGAGATGGGGTAGTCCACAATAGAAGGAGGGGGTCCACCAACCCCTACATGACTTCATTGTGGCGAGAGATTGGAGAATTTATATTTTACCACACAAGCATTTCTTTCCTTTTTTAATGTGGGACTGAAATATAAAGAATATTTTAACAGAACTTTACTATTTATATCTTAATCCTATCACCTCACTAATTTATAATAGATCTTTCATGGCCTCTTGAATCTATCACCCTATTCATCATTAATCTCACTCATCACCACTAAAACTCACGGGAAGATTCCATTGATTCCCCTGCAGAATCTCATGATGAGACCATTCTCCCTAAAACCACCCATGAACTAACAGGGTTCACTTATTATGCCTCTAATGGATACCTTGGTGATAATTCCTCCCCAATTTAAAACTTTTTTACTTCTAAAAAACTTATGGGTGAAGGTGAGAAACCCAAAAACATTACAATTCATACAGTGTTCAATCCAAATAAAAACTCCCAAACTATTCTATGAAATAAATAAAAAATTTAATTGATAAACCAATATAAGCTCCATGTGATGTATTTTACCTTCATGTCTGGATTGACTATGATGAAGTCATAGAAATTGTAGGATAACCTATGATAGATATGAATATATACATCTAGATTTTTTACCTTTTTTGATTCCTTGAGCCAAAATCCAATAATTCGTTTTGATCAAGTTAACGTTCATGTCATTAATATCAAATCGATTTTTTTTCTCATACATTAAATCTGCACCCATCATTGAAATTTTAATATCCAAATCTTCATTTTCTATCTCTTCTTTAGATTTTAGGAGAAGAATCAATTCAGTATCACCATTCTTTCCTTCCTTATGGACACTATCATCATCCATATTGTGAAACAACTAGTTGAGATATTCATGAACTTCATATTTAGTCTCCTCATCCTTGTCACTCAAAACCTCTTCACCATGAGTTTTTACTGTAAGATCATTATATTTAATGGAAGACTGAACACACTACCTATCTTATATAACCTTTCTTGTTGATCGAGTAGTCATTTGTTTTGGAAGGTATGAATAATATTTTTGAGCCTTTTCCTTACACCAAAAATTCATCAGAGAGTCCCCATGATAAATGATCACTCACTTCCATTTTGAAAATCCATTTTGAGACAAAAATTTGGGTTAATCATCTTCCTCATACTTGGAAGGTGACTCGAGGGGTGTCATCTAACATTACATCATTTTATGAATATTGATTAATGTGGGATGGAAGCATCTGGTTGGCCTTCATTTATCTCACCATTTTCCATCCCACATGTTCTATTGTCTCATCCAATCCATTTTACAAATAGGAAAACATGTTTTTAGGGGGATCTGTTGGATATCTAGTGGACTTGGAAGCATATTCTATGACTTTGACCCGGAAGAGAGAATTCCATGTATTGTTGATTGAAACTGAGGGACTAAAATGGGGTGTTGGATACCTGAAGTAGTCCCTATAAGTCTCATATCCTCTTTAGTGGTTGAAACAAGGCTACCCCTCTATCGGCCTCATAATATCACATACAAACCCATGAGGGTAGATAATAAACAACCGAATAAGATCACATCTTCTCACTACCAAAAATATCAACATCACAAACAATATTTAGGGGGATATAGTTAGGCTTGTAGACCTATTGGAGGTGAGCTAGATGGCATCATGAAGATGAAAAATATATCCAAAAAACAAATCATATATCATATTTAAACTGGTATTCATGTTCGATATCAATCCATACAAGTCAATCAATGGATTAGAAATATCTATTTATACACAAATGAGATGAAAAATTGGACAAAAAAGGGATGTGGATCAATGATAAAGGCATTGAAATCTACCTTAAATGTTTCCATGCATCGATAGAATTGAAGTGTTTTGAAATGGTAATAGAAGCCTTGGAAAACTAACCCAAATTGGTGCTATCAGAGTGTCCCATCTTAAATGGATGTCACAAGACCACTGGAAAAGGAAGAAAAAAAATTCATTGAAGAATATTCTAACACTAGTCCAGGTAGATATTAATCCATCCTATGTTTATAATATAATGATAATATGCCAGGGATCCAGGATCCCTACAACTATGTGGTGAAGTGGATCCCAAAACTTAGTAATGAATCAGCCGAAGGCATCAACATGTGGTCAATTCTCAATAAAAAGAGACACCACAATATCCTTATAAAGGTTTGATGTTTCTATGAATTTCTGTATAGAAATCAGATTCTTTGGAAAACTCTAATCGAATGATGGAACATTGGGTTTGAGCATGGTGGGAAGGAAGAAGGGGAGATTAGACGGGACTATAAGAGTGGAAAAGGGAGTAGGGTGATCCAAGACCACACGTCCCCTCCCCCTCACTAGTGGGGGAGGGATGAAAATGGAATCCATGGTTGTTAGGGCATAGAATACCAATATAGAAGGATAAGAGTTTGGGATAACTGTGAAGATCATTCGAAGGCTCCTTCATCCACATTGTAGGCTAGATGAAGAGGAGGCTTCCCCTACCATTAAACCTAAGCCACATCCTTCTCCATGCCTCTACATGTATGAACTGATAGTGCCACATCCACCATGATCCACGCCATTACACCACCATTCATGTATCATTGAACATTTCCCCGCAGGTCATTCCATCCATTCCAAAATTATAATTAACACCTAAAATATTTAGCTACTTTAAAATTCGTAGTGGATATTTTTAGGAATTCTATTTTTTTCAAATGGTCAATGATATGATGATGCTCGATAAATATTTAAAGATGAGTTTGAGGATCTCCTTGTGCTCCTATAAAATAATGGGTCACCAATGCTTCTCATGGTGTTCTCACATATGAATATGAGAGGGGTTTATCCGATGATGCAAGCCTTCTACATCATTAATTTATTTTAATTTATTTCTCATTTCATTTTTTTGTTTTATTTTAATTGTTATTTCATAATATTTCTCTTAATAAAATCTATTCATTTTAACTAAACTGATTTCACCCAATTTCATTATCCCTTCTTCTTTTCAACTCATTATTATCTTAATATTTTTTTTAATTTCATCTTTATATTAATCATTTAACATTCTTATATATATATTTTATTTCTTTTCTATTTATTCTTATTATCTTCTAAAACTATATTCATGTTCTTTTTTAATTTTTTTTACTCTCTCGTTCTCTTCTTTCTCTCTCATAACCCATTCTTCTTATTATTTTATTCTTATTCTTCTTTATTTTTCATTATTTTTATTTTATTCTTATTCTCTTCTTCCTCATTCCACAATGTGGTTTCTTAATATTTACTATGGGAGGCTAATCGGAGGCTTTCCTAGGGGATTTCAAGGTTTTATTGAATTTTTACATAAGGTTTATATTATGTTTTTAGTATATATGAGTGGTATTTATGGGTGTTGCTACTATCCCCCATGAACTAAAACTCAATATATTTCAACAATTTCGTTTAATTTCATTTCCATCCCTCCATTTGATCATATCCCCAAATGATTTTATTGAGACATTTAATATATTAAATAACATTTGTTTGATCCAGGACCTTGAAGAAGGTACACCATCAACCAAGGTGTGTCTACAACAACAATTACAGTAGAAGGTGAAATTGAGAGTTTGTAATTAATTTGAGATTTCAAAATTTCTAAAAATAGGACATTATTTCACCATGATATTCAAAGGTTTTATTATCAAACTAAAACAAAAAAATAAAGAAGATTAATGATTGACCCCAAATTCAAACCTTGGACCATGTTATTTCTTTCCCTCTTAACTAATTCTATTTAGAATTTCATGATATTATATGCTTATAATTTTCATATTTCATGTCATTATATATCTTTAGGAAGTAAAAAAACTAAACATTGTCCAATACATTCATAAAAATAATAGGAAAAAAAGAATTAGTTTTTGTGATAAGGATTAGGTATTTAATAAAACTGAGAAGCTACTCAAATGAGATGGCCTAAGTCAACCACAATATTGCACTAAGAAAAACATTATAAATTTTAATTTTCTACACCTGTTGATATGTTTATGTTTCCATGCACTGCATGTAAGTAGACTACACAACATGCATCAACAAAACGATTTCTTCCAAATATTTGCGATCATGTCCCTAAACTTTTTCCCATGTCCATGTACATTCTCACATTGCATGTTCATTTTCATTATCATGAATGGGTACTCACTGAGTAAAATGTGAGTCTCTATAACATGAGTCACATTGAGTATGGGGTCCCACATAGTTTGTGATATGTATTTCATCGAAAAACCTAACTATCACAGATAGGTTTCTACACCGCATGTGTTAAATAAACTACTTAGTGTATAATCATTATTATTTTTATTAAGTTAGATTAGAACTCCATCATTCTAGACTTATATCCTCGACCATGGATATCACATCCATCAACACAAAAATGTATATTCTATCTCCAATAGTTTCATTTCGATTGGTCAATGGACATGAATCAATTCACATTCGAACTGTTTGAATCCAGAAAAATCATGCATCTCACCCATGTTATACCATCTCAATTTTGGAATTTGGATTAATTGAACCATCACCCCAAACATATAAAACATTTTATTTCATCCCTTCATCAATGTTCTATTTTTCACATATGATTCTTCCTTGAATATGATGCTCTAATTGTGCTTAGTGTCACCCAAAAATGTCAAGGCATGGCCCTATTTGATAATGGAAAAGAAAACGAAGATTAAAATGGTGAAGTAAACCAAAATAAAAGGTTTAACATTATTTTTCCAATCATTCATGTCCAATGGATACAATTGGGATATCCCAATGAGAAAAATTTCAATAAAATAAATTTGTATTTGGGTGCATGAGACATCTAGAAATTGGAACAGATAAAAGTAGGGGATGATATTACTCAATCAATATAATCAATAACGGAATCCATAAATTTATGAGTCCTAACTAGAAAATTGATCATTAATTATTGAATAAAATTATCTATAACAATTAAAAATGGGTCAATTCAGTCACTAATACTCGATCTTCTTCGAATCCGGAGGATTGAAATCATCAGATTCGATTCACCAATGAAGGAGGAGAAGAACATATCTCAGTCCTCCTATGGTTTATACAACTAATCATGCATGATTTTATGTAATGGGGAGTTTATATGAGATTAAATAATAGGTTAATTAATTAAAATAATAAAATATAAATATTTATTATAATTTTTGGCACACTACCATGCCCGCAATATCTGAATTCCCCAAGAAACCCTATTTTATGTCACACATTTGGTAAACATCTCAATTAAAACTCAAATGTTCTCTCATATTTCTAATCCAACATACCTCTAAAATTTAACCAATTTTCATTACGAATGTGGGTTCATGTTATATGAAATATATTTAATATATTTATAATATTAATTTTAGGTAAATTGGTCTATATAGTAACATGTCGTCTCATTTTGTTTATTCAAAAATTTATGGAGAAATACTTCAATATATTATAAGGAAAAAACTAGGTCTGTAGATTATTCTATATTTAAATATTCAAGTCCATTAAAATAAAAACAACATAAAAATCATAGCATTATGAGCTTATATATGGCTCTCCCTCTCCAAGGATCTCTCATGAATGCTCCCATGCTGTCAGAGCACATGAACCATGGGGATGCTCCAGACACATTGGATCCTCTATTGCTGGTACCCAATCTCCACTACGTGTTCCAAGAAAGTGGATCCCTCCTCAATTTCCTACTCACCCCATTCAATGACATGGGTAGCTACTAAACATATATCCTCAACTATGACACATGAAAGACACCATGAACTAGATCAAATTGTGGGGGGTAGGGCAAGGAGGTTTAAAACCTCTCCAACCTCTATAAGATCTTGAACGTCCTAATAATCTGTAGGGATAAAAATGCTCTTCATATAAATATACATAATCATATTCATGTGGATACTCTAAAAAAATGCTGTCTCCATAATATAACTCCAAGGGCCTATGATGACAAACTTTGAAATAATTCTGCATACTCTATGTTTTCCTCATCTACTTTTAGATATCTTGGAACATCACTTTTGTTTCTTATATTATCATTTGACCCACAATAGATTATTCTCTAGTATCAACCTAGTAAAATAGTGAGCTATAGGGTATCCCATATAGGGACTAAACAGGTGTCATGTTGATAGTATAGTGGTATCTATTTTTTGTATGAAAATGCTATCTAGGAAAATTAATTATTCGATATTATGCAAAAGTCTTACGTGAAATCCTTCAGTAGATACCCCAACTACTTGATTGTGATTTTGGTATGCCAAAATATCATTTGATGAAGGCATATACTCATCATCATCTGGGTCTGGAATACCTCATAGAATCCTATCCAAAATCATGGAATAAACCATGAATCATGTTCAATGAAAATCGTAAAGGGTATCCCAAAAATGTGAAAAACACTTCATATGTTCGTGTGATCAGAATTCACCACTAAACTATTCTCCCTAATATCAAGTATGTGTGAATAATTTATGATTCAGTGTACTATCACCTAGATGGAATCATGACCCTTCACATTCAACAAGATCCCTTCCACAATGTCTATATTTCGTTATAATATCACTATTGGAACTCAAGGGGTTGAAAAGAAAAGTTGGAACATGATGCTCAGCTTTCACCTCCTAAAAAGTGAGGCACCACTAGATGAACTCAACCAGTCATTTTATCATGAAGGACCACCAAAACTATTGCTGAATATATTTTTTACATATACATCAAAACTACGTTTACTAACAAGGGAGAAATATGGAACTCCCTCAATGCCTTCTCCCATGTTGTGACAGGGACGAACATCAATCCCTAGAAAAATATTACATGATTAACTCTTTATGAATATCCATATATTGAATATCATGTGTATATCAGGTCATGGAAGACCTCATATTAGATGTCTCTCAACTTGGACTCTCACACGTGTTGATGAAGCAAAGTATTCAACACCACTGACTGAAGAAAAGCTGTACCCTCCTTCTCAACCAAGGCAAGTTAGATAGAATCCAACTACTTCGAAACTGAATACACAATGTGATCCTAGGACATCTTAGTAATGGAATATGATACCTTATTTCCCTTTCCATATTATATAATCCCTTTAAGTCATTTTATAGAAATAACTCCATCATACACCATTGTCTTGGGTTCATGTTATCTACATGAAGACATAACTGAGACTATCATGGAATTAGCAAGCCTCAATTGTCTCCCCCAGAATATAATGTCTTGGTATCTTTAGGGTGGAGACCATCACTTATAGGTCCAGTTAATGATCCATGTTGTTCTGATCATGGGGTCTCAACAAACTCATCGCATATGAGGTAATAGTCTACCACAACATGAAAATTTAGTCAATCCTAGTTCTAGAGGCATCATTATACACTATACATTCCACACCCTCCTCTAGTAGTCTCATTATTGGAGAACCCATTATTATCATCCTCAGATCCTTAAATTCCCTATATGAATTCTCAATCTAGTTAAAAGTAATAACTTTCTACATTAGGGCACTGAAAGTGCGTAAATCTATGATAATTATTCCATAAACCTTTAGTATTACCCTTCCAATCCCAAAATAATATAAACCAATAAAAATATATTATATAGATCCCATGAAATTACTACATTGATCATCACCATTTCCATAGAAATATCATTCTCAGAAATGACATTATTAGGGATGTGAACCTCATGTATACATAACATGAACTTTGATATCTTACTATAAAACTGGTGCTCCCAAACAAAATATAAGACCATTATCAGTTTATCCTTATTATACTACTCTTTAAGAGAGTATATGAGTATGTATTAAATATAGGAAAACAAAACTAAGCCCATGTAATTCTGTAAAATCTAGTTAATTAAATACGTACACATAGGGGGGGAATTTCACAACAATTGGAATCACCAATGAACACATAGTGTTTGTAATGACATCAGAATAAAAATGTTGGAATATTACCCACATGAACTCTCAACTAGTGGTATATAAACTAATTATTAATCATTGAGAACAATATTTCACATCAAAAATGGTCAAAGTGGTCTTCAATCTATTGAAATTGGTAATTTATCGCTATCATGGTATATTTTAGGTGATGATAATCAACAAGAATGATCAATCTCCTATCAAAATTTTCAATAAAAACACAAATGATCCCTAAGGGGAAACACCTTCCCTCATGAGATCATTTTCTCAATGTTACTCCAACTACAATCGTAGCTCCCCCAAATCATGATAGGGGCTATTCGATGTTCCAAGGAAGATATCATAGTGTTCCCTGGATGCATGTAAATAAAAAAACCACCTCCCACAATAAAGTTAGTCATAGAACATCCTCAGGGAGGATATATATAAATTCCACCACAACTAAAGGAATCCAAATTAATTAAGATCCTTCTACAACAAGGTTTATACTCACCATCCAATTTGTGATATACTATATTATCTTTCCATATAACCTACTTGTCCCTCCATGAGATCTCTATATCTCTCTTAGTGAGGAATATCATCCCCTAATTATGAATGATTCTGAATCATCTTATTTGATAGTAAATCGAGACTAGGAACATGGTCAACTAATCTATACCCAAGATTATTTTCTAGGGTTCAATCATGAATAAAAAAATGTCCCACATGAACCACTCTATTAAAATAGATAGTTCATACTCTTGGAAGATAAAAGGTATTGAAGAAGTGTTCCTCATTGGATCATCATCATGATGTTAGGAGGCTAAAGCCTCAGCTAGGAGCTCCATCTCATGCATCATGAGTAAGAAGATGAATGAATGAACCAAACTTATTTATACTAATAATTAATAAAGAGTATAATAAACAAAAACTTTACATATGATTATATCATGTTTCATGGGGTCATAAAACTCCATATCTTGTAGCTATTTGTGTCCCTTACCAAAATATTGTTGATCCTGATGGGGTTTCCTAGTGGTTGTGGTGGAAAGAAATTATAGTTTGGTAAATCATCTATAGCTCCTCATTCTATGATATCCCTAATTGCATTACTTACTTTGTCATTTCATAATGTAGGTTTTCTTCCTGTGCACCTCAGAACATATGGTCATCAAGTCATGAACCAATTGACCTTTCCCATCACAAAAACAATACTACCCCTTTCCAGGATGACTTTTTCCACTCTGTTTTCCTAAACTATGAGCTCGATTCAAATAATTTGAAGACCACATATACAGGTATCCTATTAACTATGGTATACTATCTACTGAAGATGGCTCAACCATGTGACTTCCACTACTAGATCCATTAAACTGTATTCCTCTTGAATGGAATCTATCTATCACTGGTGCCCTCACAAACAACCCAGTATATGTAGGATATCACAATGGTACCATAAATGTAGAAATCTATCTGAGAGTCCAATATCAATCTTATATGATTAGATGTAAACAAATCATATTATATTAATAGAGTTATATGTAAGGTCTTTTATCCATGAATCATACTCATCTAATTTCACCCCTCAATAAATCAACTATAGAAGCTCAAGGATATGGACCTAGTGAAAATAGTTGGGATAATACTCCTTAATAAATAAATATTGGATGTCAGGTCATGAGAGCGTCGATTCATTGTGAATATATGTAACAAGACTCCACCATCACCCAAATACTCATTGGAAAAGTATAGTTTCTAGTGTAACCACAATATTCATCAGTGTCTAGATAATCCTCAACATATAGACCACAAACCCCATCCAATACTCAAATGCCAAGGGATCTGGAATTTTGTAGAATTATAGTGGACTTTTCCATTGGAACTCACTGGGTTTGTTATGAATTAATGTTTCCTTATACTTCCCTGCTGGTATGGTCTTCTACTCAAGAGGCGGGGGTTCTACATTCTATCCACCAGGACGAATGATCTTGTAGGATAGACCCTGAACTGATGACTCATCAATCATGGAATCATGTATATGATCTGAAACTAATAACATGGATGGAATTCTTCATGGAGGAATCATGAAAATTTAATCATGATGTACCATAATCAGATGAAAATATATATAAACAGTGGGTAGATGACTCAAGAAGGGTATTCAAACACTCATTCATATATGATGTACGTAGAAATCCTCAATGCAACCAATTTTCTAATATTCATAATTGACAAGCATTAATTCATGATATGGGTAAATAGATACATTGGTTTCATGTACCATCACTATTTTCCCTTCCTTGAAATCTACACTCAAGACACTTTGACACTATTACCCTAAATCACAAACAAATCCTCAAAAAGGGACTACTCAAAAAAAAATCCCAAAGAATGAACATCTATGATACAAATCTTTCATGAACCAACCCAAATGAGATTGATGTACAACTACCCCATTCCCACCTCCATAGGCTTGGGGTTGTGGAAAAGAGATGAATAAAATATCCCAAATCAGAGGCATTTTACTAATGTACCTATGTAGACACACCAAACCATATTAGTAAAGAAATGAATAGGAATAATTGTAAAAATATGAAACAACTAGAATATATAATAGAATGAAAAACCTATATGGTGCAGAATATTGGGATAGTGTATACAAGTAAAATAAATGGGAAAACTATATTTACAACTATAAATATGTCCCAAACTGAAAAAATGGAATGTTGAAGTGCTGAGATTGGCCATATCTTGAACTCTATATTGTGACAAACAATTATGGTCCAAGACACCAAGTATCATTAGGATCCTCTATAGTCACCACTGACCTGTACATTATCTTAATAAGACATGAATAATGTAGGAAAATCCCATGTTGCGGTGAGTATATACAAACCCAGTAAGACTCCCTACCATTTTAAGGGGTTGAAAAAAGATACATGATAGGAATATATAGGCATAAATCTATAACCAATGAAATAGATTAAATATAATCTTCTAACATGGATATATATATATATATTCTCAAACCAAAGATACCCAAAAGAGAGAAAAGGGGATCTTCATCACCCATCATAGGCCAATAAAATGGTGTCATCGGTTTCAAAGTTTCGTCATCATTTCCCAACATCATGCATGTTTTCTATGTAGGAAACATATACTTCAATACACACAATGCCACAATGATGCAATGTTAAGGGGAAAAAATTTCCATATAGATAACACATTACATGGTAGAATAGGTGGGTGACTCATAGAATATATTGAGAGGGACCATGACCAATCCGAAAAGGAATGTTCCATTTTTATGGTAGATGACCCATTCAAGAACTTTATGGGATGATTCCACTCAATAGTTGCTAGAGGATTCATTAATATCCTTCATAGAGGGTGATACTCTAGTATTCAGTAGAGGAACCATTCCTAACTATGATAGAGGGTCCCAAACTAGTATTCGATAATGGACTCCTGTGCAACCTAGATGGAAATTGAAACTCTAGTGGTTAGTAGAGGACCCATGCACATCCAAACTGAAGGTTTTCACTCTTGTAGTTGAGGACCCATTCCTTGATTCAATTGTATTTTTCCACTTGAATTTTAGGTAGAGGAGTCATGCCCTTCATAGAATGGGGTACCACTATAATATTTGATTGAGGAACAATTCCCTAACCATCCAGATGGTTGCACTCAAATCATAGATAGAGAAACCATGCCCAACTATGTTAGTGGGTTCCACCCAATATAATCTTCTGGTGATCCTATGTGATCACTTATAGTCATCATGCATCTCATAAATAATATTCATCCCTAAAAAATATTGTATTTAAACTAAAAATCCAATTCAAATTACACAATTTAATTCTACATGAAAAAACACTTAGGATAGGCAACTCAAGAGATATATTCCCATCCTAGAAAAAAATGTTTAAGAAGTTGGTGTTTCCTCAAAAGGAGACAAGGAGTAAATGGGGTGTGATAGGATCCACATGGAATGTAGTCCCACACAGTAAACTTTTCATGTCCTTGATGGTACACAATAACTAACCATATAGCCATAAATATAATGTAAGTGGACTACATGGAATACCTCGTCCATCTAGAGTCCTGTTTGTGCAACCTAGTCATGTTAGTGTAACTTCCCATGTATTTGTAATTTGAAACATGATATGTTCTTGGATATTAATGTTCTTATATACTCACTATGTACAGAACAATTCACAGGTACATGTTTCACAAAGCTTATGGGCATCCTAGGTGTTGTGTGATACTTATCTTTCCTAAAACCCTTATTGTTGAAGCCTAATCCCTACACATCATGCATTCTATAGACTACATGGTATATAGTCATGATTTTAACATATTGTTATATCTACACTCGAGTGGTCCAAATATGGATATCTCACCATATATATTTCTTAAAACCAACCTGAAATTGTGGATATATCTCTAACCATCAATTTTCGACCCTCCTGTGGCCCAAAATCAACTCTCCTTTGGCACGTTCAAAATTAGACAGACTGCTCATCTCACTAAATTGATGCCATATCCATTTTTGGATTCTGATCAACTGACCCATAACCCATAACCCAAAAAAAATTTGATTTCATCCCTTTTTATCTTTTCATTTCTTATAAATGATTTTTACGTGAATGTGGGGGTTTGATTAGGATCGGTAAAACCCATAAATTAAAAGACATTTACCTATAATTCAATGGATAAGAACACAAATAATGAAGGGATAAATGCACTAAAATTAAAGTTTTAACATTTTTGATGCATTTATTGAGCAAAAAAATACAATTGGGAGATTTTTGTGAGAAAAATGTTGAATATGAAACTAATTTTGTTCAAGGGTACATATAAATTCTAGAAATTTTCATAGATCAAAAAAAGGGTTTACTATGCTCAATCAATTTAATTAATAATGGAATAATCCATAAATTTATGAGTCCTACAATTATATTGTATTGTTGATCACCGAAAAATGTGTTCTCCATTGATTAAGGGGGATCATTATGTTCTTTTGTTCTCGATCTACATTGAATTGAATATTTTTATCATTGGATTTGATTATTAAATGAAAGAGAGTAAGAACATTTCTCAATCCTCCCAAGGATTTTGTACCTAAAATAGTAGGATTTACAATAATGGGGGTTTTATACCCAAAACTAGATTAGGTTAATTTATTAAAATAAATAAAATAAATAAAATAAATAAATAAAATAATTTATTTTTAATGAACTCACCTACTAATTCTTGCAATATCAGAACACCCAATCCATCCTATTTTAGATCATGCCTATGTAAAAATTGTGTATCACATTCAAACATGCACTCATATTTATCATATTATGTTCTATTTAGTAGTTATCCCATTAAATTTAAATTACTATGGGTGAGGATAATAAAATGTATTTAATATTTTTATAAAATTAGATCCGGGAACACTGAGAATTGGAATGGAACTTTGTCTCAGTTACAGGCTCTGAAAATATATGTAGAAATATTTTAAGGTCTTACGTGAAAAAATTGGGTCTATACAAATTTTCATTACAAACAGTTGTGAAATTTGTGAATTGATTTTGACCATGAATGAACTATTATTAAAGAAATGTGTTTTAGATTCAAAATTAGGTGACTCAATGGAATGAGATAATCTATTATGCTTGGAAAATAATTAAATAAATTAATTATTTATTGGGGGAAATGAAAATTATGAATAAATAGAATAAATTTCATCATTGGGATCTATTTATAAGTCATTCTCTTAAATGTGTAGAATTGGATAATTATCTATGAAATTTCTCTCTTCTAAATGTTAAATAAATAAGAAAGAGTAAATTATTTTGAAATAAAATGGTTGATGTTTTTATTGGGATTCCATAATTATATTATAAAAGTATTTTTTAAAATGATATTTTGGTATGACAATAATGAAAAAATTAAGGATTGTGTAAATTTTTAAAAGAATATATGATTTCAGAAACATAAGAGTTATGGATACCATTATGGGTTAGTAAATTTATGATTGACCAGAAGTTCATTATCTTAAAAACCTCGTTATGTTTTTTAACTGATCGAAGTAAATATGATTCTAGATCCCTTATTCAAAATTAATAACATGAATATTTTTAGAGGAAATGTTATTAGAGGAAAATTTTCTTTATATTTTATAAACATATGATTAATGGTTTTGATAAGATTTAGGTTAAATATGATCATTAATGACATTTTAATAATAGTCATATAATATTATTATACTATTTGAAAATAATATTTTGAATAGAAACCACTATTAAAAACATTATTTATTAAAAAATTTTATTTCAAGGATATCCATATTTTTTTATAGCATTATAGGAATTATATTAATATATTTTAGAAAAATGAAAACCCACATACTTGGTGAAAATCTTCCCATCTTGGAATTCCATGGGGTATGAACCCATGACAAATGGATGATAAGGGCTCAACATATTCCAATGGCCTAAACAACGTTCTAGTTAATATATAATTTTATAGTAAAATGATTTAAAAATGAAACTTTTATAATGAACCTATGTATTTTATTTTTAGGATTATATACTAATGTATTATATTGGATAACTTATAATAAACTTATTGGTTTTGGAGAGCTTTTATAGGCAGACAAATTTTTTTTTCAATCTTTTATGGATTTTATGATCTATTATAAATGAATTTTAATTTTCTAGTCATTATAATTCATTAACTGATATTACTTTTTTAGACTAATGGGTGAATTGAAAATTGATCAAATAACAATCATGTATAAAATTATTCTTTTGAAATATAAACATATCAAATAATTATATTTCCTTACATTCTTTGAGAGTAAAATATTTCCTCAACTTCCGAAATGGTTCTTGGAAAAAAACATTAACTAAATACTTTTTTTATGAAACAAAATATCCTTCAAATCAACATTGATTTATGGGTTTTAGGCCTGTAACATTCCATAAATCATTTAATAGCTTATGATCAATGACATTTATAACTCTTTATGTTTTTAATATTTTCCCCCCATATCCATAACTTCAAATTCCACCAGTGTTCTCTTTTTTAGAATCCTAGTTATGAATTATTCCATATTACCTTTATAAGTCCTTATAATTCTTATTAAGACATAATTTTATTAATGCTTTCATAATTTGGTCTATCCAATAAATGTATTTTTAAATTTCAAACCATTTATATTAGACATAATGTTAGAATTCTGAGGATGGAATTTATTTATGGTTGGGAGAATATAACACCCCAAGAATATAAAAGAAAAATGTTGTATTAGAAATATTTTATGAAAATAAAAACCAATGTTCAAAGAGAATATAAAACTCCAATACTATAATAAATATTTATTTTATAATAAATTTAATTTCATTGAATTATTAAGATACATGCAACAATATTTCTCTTTGACTTCTTGGGTTACATGCTAGGCTGAGTTTCATTGAACCAAAATATACTATTAATATTTTTAATTAATATGAAAGTTATCACGAATAATTTTTTATTCAGGTATGAATATGATAAAATAAAATATAATAATTTATAGTTTAAACACATTTAATAGTTATTTATTTATTAGTAATAAAATATAAATAATCTAAATGGAAAAAAATATTTGTTGAAAACTTCATTTTTAAAAAATATGGTACATTCGGGCATTGTGAAAATAATTTATTATTAATTTTTACCAATTATTTTAAATTTATATTATTTTTTTTAAAATAATAATACCTAAAATACCTTGGGTTTTATTTTTGGGTTTTTTTATGATTCATTATTTGATGAATAGTGAAAATACTGATTTTTAACTCAAAAAACATTTTTGTTTAAAATATCTATAAGATAAAAATATATTGTAAATTTATTTTAAGGTAAAATTAGATAAAATATATATCATTTAATATTATTTAGTTCATTGGAATCATTTTCATATTTTATTTTTACTTAAAAGCATTGTATACTTTGGAACATTTTTCTTTTAAAAACTAGATTTCTAGACTTGTATGTAGGATTAATTAAAAATTAATTTTTACAATTTATATTCATTGAATTTGTGAAAATTAATTCCATATTTAGAATAATAAAAATTTATAATTTATAATAAATAAGACATAATTTTTTACCAAAATTAATAGTGAAAAAAGTAAAAATTAATAATCCCAGTAAAGGTAAAAATTATTTTGTTACCGGTTAATCTAAGAAGATAACGGTTAAAAATGAACTACTACATTATCAAACGCCAATTGTAAGGAAATTTACCCACCTTATATCTTTATTTGTCTATAATTTCAAATTTTTATTCCTTTTTTCATGAAAAAAAGGTGGGTTTGATTGATTCTTTAAAAAAAATTAGAATTATGTCACCCACCTCACTTATACCAAATCATCCCTACACTCTATTTATAAAAAAATTAAACCTATTTATTTCAACCAAAAACTACCAAAATCACTTAAAAATTATATTCATCTATCCAATAATCATCATTTGGTGTAGAAATACAACCTAGGAAGTCTTGGGTTCAAACACCAAGAGGATAATAAAAGAACAACAAATGTTCTCAAACGAGCGTCTTGATTTTATTTCTTTCTCCACCTAATACAATTATGATTTAAAAATTATGATATAATATAATAATTATATTACATAGAAAATGATTTTTTAAAATATATTAATTACCTAAAACCAATTTCAATTCAATCAAATGAGGTTCTAAATCATCATCTATATGTACAGAAGACTACCCCCTTGTAAACCGATGTCATCCGTTCTTCTATTACTATTATGAACTGTTGGGTATTATGAAGTATATAATGTATATAAATGATAAATATATAATATTTATAAATATATAGTCATAATATAATATATATATTTTTAATTTATATTTAGTTAGGGATAATAAAACATATCTCTAGCATGCGACAGACTAACGCCTGACGAAGAGATGTGATTTGTATTTCCCAAATGATTAACATGGGAGGTTATAATGACAATGATAAAGAATATATATGATATATATAAAATATTTTTTATATTAATTACATATTTCTCATTATAAAATAATATAATTCTTTCTTACCCATTCACTCACTCATAGATGATAACATTGTTCGTGTATGTGTGGACAACTTAATTCAATAACTAATGTGACTCTTTTTTCATCACTGGGGCACATAAGTGATATATATAAGTATATTTAAATAAATAATTTTTTCATATTATATTTTGATAATTTTGGAAAAAATATATTTCATAACTCATTTTTGTAATTTTAAATCGAAATGTTACTCATGTGCACGTACGTCCTACTGTCTCCGTGTTCGAAACATACTCAAATATTTGTAACTATCATTCATGATTAAATTTAAAATTATAATTTATTTATAAATAATATAATTATTTAATTATTATTATTAATATTATAACTATGATATAAAAATATTATATTATAAAGAACCTAATATTTTGTGATGAAGAAGACATGAAAAAAGGAAATTAACTCCCAAAAATGAATATAATTAATTATTATTTACCGAATGTTGTTAATTTGTTAAAAAATTATAATATATGATATAATAAATACTAATATAATTATGAAATAAGTTAATAAAATTTATAAAACTAATTTATATGTTAATAATGTACATTCTACAATTACAATCCTTGAGGTAAGTTATTCATTTCAAATACATTTCATTTATGCATATTTTAATGTTATACACCTAGTTTTGTTTATATGAAATATATAGTTCCTATTGGATGTGTAATCACCTGAATAAATTATTATTCATTATATTTTACTTTTCAATTTGAAATATTTCCACAAAGGGTGTTTTTAAATAAATGATACCAATTATTTGTGAATTTTAGGGGAAAATTTCTTTTCTTTTGGTTATATTAATAATTAATTATCATTGATATTTTATGATTATGATAATAATCCTTTTTAATTATATTATGTGGTATTTAAACCTATTATATTTTGATTTATTTTTTGTACACATATTTTATTCATTCATTAATTCTCATTCCAATATTATAATAATTGTAAGGTCTTATTTCACAACATCTTTTGGATTAAGATTGTTATTTCTTGAATTTTAGTTATAAGATTTTTTTTTATTATATGACAATAATACATTTTCATTTTCTTATCCTCTATTTATTTATGATAGTTTCATGTAATTGTATTAATATTCTACAATTTAGTAATTAAAATTCTGTAAATATTTTTCTAATAAAATACTATTAGAAAAAACCCCGTTGGATATAATTGATAATTTTTATATTTGGTGGTTCTTACCAATTGTAAATATTGTGATTATATTATATATATATATTCCTCTTGTACATTGTGGTGAATTTTTGATATGTTAATATTACACATGGGGAATCAGTTTTATAGTTTCCATTCATGCTTCGATTTATATATATATTATTACCATTTATTTTGAAATTATTTTAGGGTTATATTCTATTATGTAATATTTAATATCTATCACATGTTTATATAATTTTGGATTCCAATGTATGATTATTCATTGTTGTTGTTAGTCTTCATCTCCATACATGTTAAAGTAGGGCCTTAGGTGGAACACTCGGCTCATCGCTAACCCAGGTGGGATCCCTGGGTATTGGGTCATGTACTAAAATATTGTAGGATTGATAGTGCTATAAATGCCTTATGAAGTTATTAGTCTTGGTAAAATTTGTTTGGGATATTATAAAATAGTGTTTTGGGTCACCTAGAACAACTAACATTGCAAAAAGTCTGTGTATTTTTAAAATAGACTGAATATCCGTTAATGAAGAATATGATAATATATAGGTAACTATTTGCCCAAATAAACAAGTTTAATGATTTATTAATGATTTCAAGTTGATTATATTATGTAACATCACACCCTAGAAGCGACACACCAGTTTCTCGAGCTGGTCCACTACGTTACCAGAAGTGCACATTAAACATGCTAGAGGATACCAATTAGAAGTGATGTTCTATTATCATTAATGGATAGACTATACCCTTTGTCATCAGGGTGATACACCGGTAGAATTAAATAAATAATATAAACTAAATAATAAAATGATATCATAGAGAATACAATACCATTGTAACATTATTGGAAAAAATAGAAATACAATATCAAAACTAAGTAGTAGATATTCCATGCGAGAACATGTTAGTTACATAATGTAAACTCAATGTAAATACACTAACGAATTCCATGTGGGTACCAAACAATGTCTAGTTCCTTCATCCATGCTCTATTCTGACTTTGCCACCTTACATAGGCCTTGTTCTCTTATCCTATCATTCAACCATGAAATCTTTTTGAGTACCGATCAGGTAGCCCGAGTAGGGTTTGAGCATAACTGAATATGCCACCACCAATGGTGTATTAAACAATATTAAATTAATAAAAATTTTATGTAGTTGTATAAAATAATAATTTTAATGTATTAATATGTATTATCACATTATCAATATATTCTTTATTTAACCTCATATATTCTTGGGGTTTCTATCAATAACTAAACCCAAATACCAAATTCGGTCCATGTTAGATTCTACACAATCCCCAAGGGATATCATTATCTATAATGAATCATTCATCATTCTATATATCATCTCAATATAATAATTCCATTTTTTCCAATCTATATCAATCTTTTCATATGAATTCCATTGTTACCATTCCTCATTTTATTATTTAATTTAACAATTATGTAATCATCACAATCTCATTAATTAACTCAAAAATTAATTAGTCTTTTCAATCTCACTAATTTTTTCAAGAAATAATTAATATAAAAAATCTCATTAATTAAATAAATAATAAATTAATATTCTCAATCTCATTAATTAACTTAATAGTTAATTATTCTTCTCAATATTATTAACTGACTCAAAAAATAATTTATCTTCTATGATTCATTACCAATGAAAAAAATAGTTCATCACATAAAATCCCTTAAATAATTTCCCAATTAATTATTAAAAATCTTCCATCCCAATAATCCCATAATAAATTAATTCATTAATCATCCAATACATTCTATCTCGTTAAACTATAATTAATTTTTCAATTATTTATTCGAATTCACAGTCTCAATATCTTATAATTAATTATTTAATTAATTATTAAAATTCAAAATATCAAAATTGCACAATTAATTCATTTATTATTTATCCTTATTTAATAATCCCAATAACTCATTATTTAATTTAACATTCAATTATCCTGATACCAAAATCACAATATACAATGAAATCCCCAATCCATCAATTAATTAATTGACCATATTAATAAATTCAATTTATGAATTTATAATTTTTAAATTAACACTATAAATTCTAAAATTTCATACATGGAATTGAAATCATGAAAATGGGATTTGAATAATATACCACATTACTCAATTCATTGATGAACGATTCACCAATATAAATCCTTAAAATATGAGTTTGCTAACGACATAGAATGAGATATTAATCTAAAACCCAATATGAAGATAGAAAAAAATAAAGATACTTCAATTATAGATCAATATTTAAAATCCTAGATATATATATATATAATCACAACAAGAACAATACCCATTTCAAGGATGGTAGAATAAAGAATGAGGGGAGAGAAACCAAGAAGATAGGATTCTCTTACCAAGTGTAGTGAAGTTCTTCGAATAAGGATTCCAATTGTGATTAAAGGAGGATGGTAAATATTGGAATCAATCCGGGAGGCACTAAAATCATGAATGAATTCCTTTGGTAAAATGGTGTTTTTTAGTGGTTTGGGTGAGTAAATTTTTTTTCGGTTTAATTAAATTCCCATGCATGGTTTTTTTGGTAGGGACACATGGTTTTCAATAACTATATACCTAAAACTTTAAAATCTTCTATAGGGATTCATGGTTACTTCTAAAAGGAAATATATTTTGAAAAAACCTTGTGCCAACTATGAAAATCCCTATTGTCCAGTGTTACATGGTTTTCTAGTTTTGGGGCTTAAATTTTTTCTTAATCATCCACAAACCATGTGCTTCGCACTTTCCTCAATTTTTCTAAAATTTTCACCCAAAAAAACCCCAATTTAAATCACAAAAATGAGTACTCATCACAAAGATAAATATTACATGAAATTAAACCCAAGACATCTTTAGAAAAGGTAAGGATCCTACAATCTCACAGCCATATAATAACTCGTCCTCAAGATATACTCCTAAGTATCTCTATGATTCTAAACCAAAAATACCCGACCATTGATCCCTGATAACTAATAATATCTACCATGTCTCCTCTTGAAAATGGAAATGATTCAATATTATGTGACCTTTCAGCATAGTCTTTACCCTCAACAAATTATCACAACAATCCAACACATATATCAGATTCTCCATAAAGTACGCATCTATCTCTAACTAAAAAACATCTATATTGATGAAATTATAAGAATAAATTAGATTACACCATATTTTTTACACATGTAAAATGTCATCCATATAACTTTATTTCTGTGGAAGTTCCAAATGGTTTTTCACCAACCTGATTCTCTCTAGAGCCTTAAACAACCCAATAAACCTGGCCAACAAATTTCCCTATATCTGTATCTTATAGTGACCCAACCATGGTAATTCATGAAAGAATACATGATATCCCTTTAAAAACTATAGTGTTAATATACATCTATCATCATACAACCTTTTTCTACTCAGATCTATATCCCCACATTGTTTAATAAGTTTTATCTCCTCGGATGTCTCCTGCATGAGACTCGGTGCCTACAATTTTGACACACCTACCTCCAAACATCATAGAGATCATATTCATGGACTATAATAAAAATATAGGAATTATTCCATGTATATATTATCTTGATAACAATTTTTATTCACAAACAACACCAAATATAGGTTCCTTTCCCAAGACCCATTGATGTCTAGGACACACACCCACAACATATCCTCATGCTTCTGTATAGTACACTTTGACATCCCATCTATATATGGGTGGAATGTTGTACATAATAAATCCTTCATATCAGGTGACATATATAAGATGTTACAAAATTTGGAATCATAATGTGAGTCATGGTATGAAACTATAGACTGTGGCACCCAGTGTAGTCGAACTGTCTCTCGAACATACAATTATCCAAACAACACTACTGAGATAGTCTCCTATATATTTAATAAATGTGATAACTTTATCAATCTATCCATAATAACTCAAATAGAATTATTCATCTGAGGAATCCTTAGGATACCCACCAAAATGACCATGGAAACATCATCCCATATCTACATCGGTGTAGTCAACAACTACAACAAACCTCTAGGTCATTGATGTTCTTCATTCACCTACTGACATGTTTAGAATCATGTAACAAACCCTGGTATCCACTTTTTCATTACAAACCACCAAAACTATATTCATATACCATGGTTCATTTTGGTCACACATGAAAGTACCACCCACATCAAGGCATGAAATTACTGCATCAACATCTCCTATATGGTCGAAGACATAGCAACCCACTTTTTGATATAGATGTTCTCACCCTCCTCTATAATTTGGTCTGAAGGTGTCTCCCCACCATATAGTATTTACCTAAAAGATAAACATTTTGGGCCTCATAATACATATCCATGATATGCAACAAATTTTTAGACTCCAATAAAATTGATTCTATATTTATCTACTCTTGATTATCTTAAACAAACACATGCATCTATGTTATTAGTGTTATCGTCTTACACTCATAAATAGCCTCCTAAATAGCCTGAGTCTAATTTTTTTCTAAATGAATCAGCAAAAATATTCCATTTCCAGGGTGTATATGATAGTTAAAAATCAAATGAAGGAATATAATTAATACATATCCACTATTGAAGATCCAAATATCCCTTTGATAAGATATACTTAGATCTCTATTGTGATTGTTAAACAACATAAAATTCTCACCTAACACATAATACCACAAACACATCAATGCATAATCTAACATATCCAATTCAAGGTCAGGTTTTAATTAATTTCGTTCATGTGGCCTCTACTATCATGATATATACTACACAACTTGATGTCATTGCATGAACAATGCTCAAATCCCTACCCCATATGCTACAAAAAACACCATGCACTCCTCACTTGAATCTGGAAGGATCAAAATTATCGTTGATGTCAATCTAACATTCAACACCAATACTATATTTTCAGAGTGTTATGGCCATTATAAATTTATCCCCTTATTTTTAAATAATGAAAAAGGTGATTATAATTGGTAAACGTCTACAACGAATCTTATATATTATCCAGCTAATGCCAAAAATCTACAAAAATCTAAAAAAATCATTGGTTTCTTCCAAGAAACCACTAACTACACCATCTTGGGTTCCAATAACTCACTTTCCTTCCAGATGGTGTTTCCCAAGTAGAGTGCCAAGTCAATCCAAATTTGTATCCTAGATGTGTTGGTTTATATCTTTTTTCATTCTCATTTTATAAGAGATGATGTCAAGATGTTGGGAATGGTCATCATGAGTCTTGGAATACAAAACTATATCATCCCCAAAGACTACCAATAATGGATCCACGTAAGTTTGGATGTTTCTTTTCATTATGGAATAAACACTATTAGTTTGATCATCAAGAAAAATAAAATTAAAATGAACTAATGTCAGTCATAACTACTTTTTATGGAATTACAAAGTATATCATAAAGTCAAACACTCACCTGATTGTATCCAAATATCATTTCAATCAATGAAAATATAGAAACCCCACTCAAAATCTCAAAAATATCATTTATTCATGGAAGGGGTTATCAGTTCATCATTGTTATCTAGATCAGCATATGGTAACTAACACACAAGTGCAATCTCCCATCATCATTCTTGGTAGAAAACACTGGTGATCCCCAAGGAGACATACATAGATGGATAAAACCCTTATTCATTAACTCGTCTAGCAGAGTTTTGAGATCTTGAATCTCTATCGGTGTAATTGCCTATGGTGGAATAAGAACCGATTCATCTCGTATCATGATCTCAATAGTAATTACATATCACTCTGGTGGTGGACCTAATATCTCTTCATGAAACACATCTTTAAACAATTGCACTATAGGTGGAATGAGATCATACATTACACATTCATCATCTAGTAATAGACTAGAAACCTGGTTTGTGAGATCTCCATGTTGTTAAGTAATTGTCTATTTTATTCATACATGGATACCCTACTATCCATGGTGAATATAGTTGTCATCCATAGGTTAAATAAAATCCAATCTCGTTGGTAACAATAAATATGACCTTAGTATGATACTAACCATCCATAAAAAGAATTAGTTCAAATCCAAATAGTTCTAGTATATATAGATTCTATGGAAATTAATACACACTAACTTCAAGAGAATATCCCTTGCACAAGAATAGTTCCCTAGTCTACATTCCCAACTATGTATCATTTCCTAAAACCCCACTCAATAACTACACTTCCTAGATCAAATAGTTCACAAGGTGTGTAGAAATAAAGGAATGGGAGGAAACATTCTCAAATAAGGCACACAAATCTGGAATATATAAGAATAATATCTATCATGATTGATGGTCCTACATATCTATCCACAAGTGCACATTTCACCACCTTGAAAAATCCTTCCACTAATCATTATGATTCAGTCTAACTCCCTCGTGCTAAAACACTATATTTATACAAGTTCTCTTGCCTAGAAAGACCACATATAATTCCTCTATCTCCATGTCTAGTTGAACTATGACTTCCATCCTAATTTAGTTTTCAACATCCTCTACTTACACTTTATTTCTATCTATATACCCTATCATTACCTTTATATCATTGATTACTTTAAAACTCTTGCATATTTCCTATATTTCTACAAGATCAGCACTGAAAATGTAGTTAGGGAAAATATCTAAAGTAGTGTAACAACCTATTGAACTAATGAAAAGTCACTAGAATAATTCCTTGTAAAACTAATTCCCCCTGGACACCTTGTCTTCCACTGCTCTGAATATAGTTCTCATAATGTTGCTTTCTTATTTTGAAAGGTGTATCAACTGATTTTCTAGAAAAAAACTATCTTTCTTATAATAGAATCCTCCTTCAGTATACCATAAGATATGAGATCCAAATTCACTTCACCTAACGACCTCATCAGTATGATGATGATAACCTGGGGCATAATTTCACACTTAATTCCTTCCTGAAATCATTTTTCTAAAGTAGCCTCATCAGCTACCAATTTTAGATAGAAATAATTAACTATTTAAATCAACCAAAATATTCTATCACAAACATACTCCCCAGATTCAACATCATGAACTCACGTACTCTCCCCAGCCTCAACCTCTCTGAATTAAAGTTCTCTACAAACCTCTCTAATAAGTCCTTCCATAACATACCATCATCTTATGTACATAGAGGCATGAACATCCCACCAGTGCTTCAAAAATTCTCATATCATATATGAATAATGATTTACCCCCATATCATAAGGAGTCTCCTTGTAGTCACATATAGTTTGGATATACTCAACCTAGAACATATCCCCCTTTGGTACTCCTTATTCAGTAAACGTTAGAGGGTGTTGAAACTAAAATTTCTTTGTAATGTAGGATATTCTCTTCTCAACCTTCGAGTGTCTCTTTCTATAAATGGAATGAATCAAGAAATTTTCTCCCAAAAATACTCTCCAACATCCTCACCTATCAATATCAGAGACTCTTATTCCACTACTATAGGATCAATCATATTCATCTCATCATATTTTCCAATCAACTAGTTCTGTTGTGGAGACATAACTCTATAAGAAAATAACACACCTTATGAAAATTTTCTCAACATTAACATAATTACGTGAAGTCTAAATAAGTCACAATAAATCTTTTTCCAAAAAACCCACCACATGGTTAAAACGAAGGTGATAACACTACCATTAACCACCCTATATATAGGTCAAAGTTCAAAATTTTAATAACATTCATTATTAAATTTCAGATTTAGACACAAAATTATTATCATCATATATCATTTTACCACATTCAATTTATTTTATCACCATTTTCAATTTAATTTCACAAGATAGGA
This sequence comes from Viscum album, assembly GCA_963277665.1. Classification (NCBI taxonomy): domain Eukaryota; kingdom Viridiplantae; phylum Streptophyta; class Magnoliopsida; order Santalales; family Viscaceae; genus Viscum; species Viscum album. Next base: position 150,861,186 of record OY728143.1, read on the forward strand.
AAAAAATTTTCATGTTCATGAACATATCAAAAACCCTTTTTTGAAGCATTCCTAAAATGATTATTGCTATAAAATATTCCTCAATGTCTCTTTGGATGCATGAAAACTCAACTCTCATTCCATACAGGGATATGAGTCAATTATCATAAAATCAAAGAAAAATAGTCACATCACACCACATGTTCTTCTCCCAATATGAAATAATATTTAACTGTAATAGAAACCCGAAATAACAACAACCCTACCATGGGAACATGGGTTCTTCCTTATACATGGGTTAACAACTCACATGCATATGCTCATAACCAACAAATGTCACTTCCAAATATCCTGACTACCCTTCCCAAATAGTAAGGAAAAATAAAAAGAAAATAAAACCTTAAATGATAAAATTTTTAACAAATTGGCCCTGGTTGCATGAAATAGTTCCCTTAACCCATCCATTATGTGAACTCAAGAATGCATGCATGCACACCAAAGTCTAACGACTAGTAGAGAGGGACTATTATTAGTCATGGTGGAATATACCCTATTATCATCAAATTAATACACCAGTGGAAATAAATAAATAATAAAAACTGATTAACATCCTAACCAAAATAATACCTGTATGACAATATATCCAAACTGAAATCACAATATAAAAACTACAAAAAATATATGCTATTATAGACATTTTTTCAATGCCAAAATGAAAATTCAATGTAATGAAACTAAAAAATCTCAAATGGGTCCCAAACAATGTCGGGTTCCATCATCCATACTCTATCCCAAATAAGCTACCTAACATAGGGTCTTTGGCCTTATCCTACCCCACATCCATGAGAACTATTTTGGTACTGATCAGGCTGCCTGAGTAGGGTGTGAGTACCACCTAGAAGACCACAAAAAATGGTTTATAAAAAAATTTCCACTCAATAACAAGTGTACTCATTTATATTATGAAGTTAGTTCAATTTATAAATAAATAGTTATCACATTATCCTTTTTTTTATTTTAGGACATAAATTCCATAGGAGTCTGAGGTTACCCAAACCTCAATACAAGCTTCAGTCGACGACGATGTCTACAATATCACAAAAGGATATCATGTTCTATAATGACACTATTTCCATTCAATATCTCATATCAATCTCAAAAATACCATTTTCACCATTATAGTTCTCAGATTTCAAAAGAATTCCATTTTTACCATTCAAAATTTCATTAATTAAATCAACAATTATTTTATCATCATGAAATTATTAATTAACTTAATAGTTAATTAATATTGTCAATTTCAATAATTAACATAATGATCAATTAATATTCTCAATATCAAAAATTGATTAATTAATTCATTAATCTTATCATTGTCATTAATAAACTCAAAAAATAATTAATTTTATCAATCTTATTAATTATCTAAAAAACATAATTTATGTTCTCTACTTCATTACTAATTCAATAATTAGTTCATCACATAAAATACCATAATTAGTTTTCCAATCAATTAATATAAATTTACCCACCCAATAATCCCACAATTAATTCATCAATTAATCATTAAAATTTTCCATCACACAATCCTCTAATTAATTCATAACTTAATTAATAAAATACACAATATCAATGTCCTATAATTAATTCATAAATTAATTAATCAACTTTACAATCTCAATATTATATAATTAATTTATCAATTAATTATACAGATTTTGCAATCCCAATAAATGAATACCTAATTTAAAAATTAATTTGTCTTATTCAAAAATCACATTATTCAAAAAAATCCCCAAACCCTAAATTAATTAATCAAATAATTTAATTAATTAAATTTATGAGTTTAAAATTGACCAATGATCCCTAAAAATTAAATAGTTCAATTAAAATAATTGAAATCATGACTATGGGATTCTAATAATAAACCTCTTATCTAAATTCATTCAAGAACTATCTCCCATTGGAAATCCCTGACATTTGAGCACCACAACGACATAGAATGAGATCTAGATATAATACGAAAAAAATTAGAATTGAACAAATAACTATCCTTAAATTGTAGTTCTAGATATATAAGGCTAGATTTAAAACTAATCAAAATAGAAAGAAAAACATTTTCTAGTATGTGAGAAGAAATAAATAGAAGAATGGAACTATTAGGTATTTGAATATCATACTAGGATAGGTGGAAATCATTGATTTGAGCTTAGATTCATGAAGAATAGAGTTTTTGATGTTTTAGAATCTAACCCAGAGGACTTAAAATCTTGAAAGAACAACTAGTGTCAAAAGGGGTCGAATGGGGCATGTTTCAGGGGTTTGGGATATTTAAACTCTAATTTTTAGGTGAATTAAAATCCCATTCATAGTTTTCTTGGTGGGGGTGGGTGATTCTCCCTAACCCTATTCCTAATCCCTATTCCTATTCAATATGGGTGCATGGTTATTCATAAAAGGATGCACAATTTTGGAAACCATGTGCCATCCATAGAAGTCCCAAATATACAGGGTTGTAAAAATTGTTGGGTTGGGGTGTACTGTTTCCCCTAACCATGCAAAAACATTGAATTTACCACTTTCCTCCATTTTTCTAAAATTTTATCCCAAACATAGACCAAGTTAATTTAAAAATAATGAGTATGAAAAAAACATTAACTAAATTGATCTATATATCTCTCTATAAATTTTCATGATTTTACATGTTATTATAAATCAAGGTTTTCATTTCCATCATGGGTTAGATTACCCAGGTTTTCATTATTCAATATTCCTTCATACAATGGAATATATAATTTCACTTTCACATTGAAAACTATTTTGTAGTGGCATGATAGTTATGACCTATTACATTTCATGGGATTCTCACTACTGAAAAGTTGAGCGATGATGTATTGAAGTAGACTCCATTGAGATGTATCCTTCACCACATATATAAACTATTTTCCTTTCATCCATAGTATAGATAGTGAGTTTTGAGAGGTCATACAAATGAATTATAAATTATCATATTTTCATTAGAGGATGTTTCCTAAATATTAATAATTCATCATTCCTCTACAAGAATAGGGAATATATATTCAATGATTCACATTTTGTGTTATCCAAACACCCATTGTCTATGTAGACAATAATTTACGTCATATATCATAGTAAAATGAGACAATGATAACACAATTTTCATGAAATGATTATGGGAAAAAATTACTATGGTTGGAGATAATCTTTCTTCTAAAATATAGTTCAATAATGAGATATTATTAGTGTAACACCCCACCATGACCTCATTGTATTGAGAATGCGGTGAGGGTTACTTGGCCTTAAGTGACGTTCCCAAGGTGCCAAAGGCTGGAAATAAATGCCGAGGGCTTTGAGAAAAAGTTTGGGAATGATAGGCCCTTAAAAAAAGCAACCAAACAATCCATTAATAGCCACTATATGATTCATGTCAATAAAATATTCCCGCATTTATTTCCGAAAGACAACCAAGTTGTTCCACAATACATCCCAAAACCAATACAACTAGACATGTCTACACAACATCAATGTACAAAGCAGAAACTAAACAACAAAACCCAATGAGCCATGACACCACCACAACTCCACACCAAGCTCCAAGCTCCAAGATCCACCAATAAATCACAATGCGACCCTAGAGGAGGATGATGCCTTACGTTTTCCCATCTCACGGTACACAACATCTCCAAAGACACCAAAGTGCCAAAGTAGGGAGTGAGTACTAAAACTCAGTAGGCTTTCCCCAAATGACTTCCCTACACACGCCACTAGGATAAAACCATCAACACATTTATATAAAATATTTTATATAAAGTAAAACACAAGTGCATCCATTTCCATAATCCAAACACGCTCTTACCAAGCCATCACACCAAAACCAAGCAACCAAGGGAAAGTAGAACAAACATGCCATAAGACATTTCATCATTCACACACTAGCACAAAAATTTCCAAATTTCAAACCAATGCACAACAAACAACCAAAACAACCCAATGGTGGAGGTTTCGTCCAACCCGTTCACCCATTCACACCTACTGGCACTTCCTGTACACTTATCCTTTGATGGTGACCCTTCTATCCACTATCCATCACCTTTTTATAGTGGTAATTCTCGCCACTTCCACACAATATTCCAATCAATCACAACCAAGAATATAACCCACCAATGTCACAAAAACATGCAATCATCCAATTCCATCGCATAACAATCCACTTCAATAAATTGTCCACTTATTGAAAACCATTTTCCATGCCAAACCACATTTCAATAAAAACAATATCTTTATTGAAAAAAAATTTCACCAACCATTTTCCCAACTCAATCTAAACAACCCATTTTAAAATCTGAATTTTAAAATCCACAATAAGATCCTATCACCATAAAACCCCTTTTCCCCAAAAATCCCCAAAACATCGCCCAAGGGATTTCCAACCAATTTCGCACAACAAATCACAATTAAATTTTTATCAAAAAAAATTAATTATAACAAAGAACGACTAGTTCTAACCAAGTACAGTTGAGAGAGAATCCACCTACCTTTAGGGTTCTGAAAAAATTGATCCACAAGCAACCACTCTTCAAATCCGCTGAATCCACCACTGAAACCTCTCCAGATCCCCTTCCCTAACATCCACAAGCCTTAAAATAAACATCCATGGAAACCACAACTATAGATCTACACACAATAAGTGTAGATCTAGAAAACCAAGAAAGAGGGAAGAGTAGATCTAGAGGAAAACACAAAGAACCCAAGAGGAGAGATTTACCCAGGAGAAACAACATTCAAACCACCACGAAAACCCTTCGATTTGCTTCCAAAATGAGAGGGAGAGAACCTCCAACCCTTGAAAACCTGAAATCCCATGTGAGGCTCGAGTGGGAGAAATTTTGAAGAGGAATGAGGCAATCTCGAGGGATCCCAGATTTAAAAACCCTACTATTATGTGGCCGCACGGTTAAACCGCATGGTCTGACAAACCATGCGCTAACCATGCGCACACTATTTTCTTAAGAGGAGGGTTCCACACGGTGGCCTTGTATAATTTGGCAAACCACACACATCCATGCGAAGCCTACTATCTCCCCCAGCATGGTTTCTTAGAGAATCCACACCGTTTCCACTAATCATGCTCAACCCGTGTGTAACGTCCTGGATCCGGGTGCCACTCAACAGGTGCCCCGAACCCGGTTGGTTACATGACCTCAAGAGTATTTCCCCAAATTCCAGAGGCTTCTGACTAGAAGCAAGGTCCCATGTCTGATAGTGGGGAAACTATACCCTCATTTTGTCAAAGTGTAGCGCAACAGAATATAAAATAAAACACACAAAAATAGAAGAAATAAACCATACATAATTAAAATGAACAAATATAGTAAAAGATAACCAAAAATTATATAGATAATGATGCAACATGTCTCAAGTTATAAGAAAAGAGTTAGAGCATGTTACACAATAGTACAATACAATACAATAGAAAGTAAAGGTACAATAGGAAAAAACAAAACAGCTGGCAGCATCGCGAGCCTAAGCTCGGTCCCATGCTCCCCTACTCTTCAACAAAAATCATGTACCTGTAAAGGGACCCTTTCCCTTATCCACACCTGCAGAAATGTAATCTGTTTGGGCTGAAGACATGACCCAAACAGGGTGTGAGAAATAAATCCCAGTAGACACCCACCAAAGCCTCGTGTCCAACTGTGTGAAAATATGCAACAACAGTGTGCAGTAGTAAAATTAAATAAACTAAACAGTACTCAAAGGTAACTAACTTTAACCATTATATTTCCATTTTAATATTCATTTAATCATTCAGAATAAGGAAATCACCATAATGAATTTTCTATGTAAACAGTTAGTGTCCTCATACACGCAAACCCTTACCCTCAGGTAATTGGAATCGTAACCCGCAGGTAATTTCCCACATGCATAACAGATATTTCCCTCAGGCATACAAAGTGTCACCCTTAGGTATAGAGTCTATTGCCCACAGGCATAATGAATATTACCCTCAAGCTAAAAGAAGCACTGCCCTCAGGCTAAGTAAAACACTGCCCTCAGGCTAAACAAGTAACCGGGCTATGACCAACATGTAAACAAGAAACACACATGCAATTACTCTCAAGGAAATTCTATAATAAATATTAGAAAGGCATTCCCTTGGGTATCCTAGCCAAATGGCTAAATAGAGGAACGCACCCCCTGGGTGGTCCTGGATCCAAGTAGCGATCCCAAACAACAGTTTATTATCACATTTAATTACCTCTACAATTCTAGGTATTCAAAACAGCCAAGGCCTCATCCCACGATACCCCAACATGGGTTTGTGGCACAACTGTACACAAAACACACAATAGTTGGAAATTAAACACCAAGACACCTAACTTAAATACCCCTGATTGGTATATGTGAACGGCGCTTCTCAAATCTTCCAAGAACGACGATGATCTGGAAAAAACAACAACACGTTCAAACCTAAATAACTTCCCCTCAGGAAAGAATTGGTATGAACGAATTATGGAGAAGGAGAGGATTACCCGTACGATTCCAACGAGATTGAAAGATGCGGAAACAGATTCCCGGTGTGCGATCTAGAGCCCCTCGAAGGTTCAGACCTCTCTCTCGACCCCTCCTCTGGTTTTAAGCCTTCCCTGTGAATAGGGGAGGCTAATTCCCATTTTAAGCAAAAAAATGGACTACACGGCATGTACTATTGGGTACACGGTGTGTAGTTTTCATTTTTTAACTATTCCTTCGGCAGCTTCTCGCCAGCATGGCACTGTTCATCTGTCGACATGACTACACAACGTGTATTCCCTAGCACACGACATGTACTGTCGCTCAGCTGGACATCGCCTTACTGTTTGCCTGCCAACTGACTACAAGGAGTGTAAATACCCACTACATGGCATGTAGTCAGTTTTTACACCCATTCTCATCCACATGGATACACACCCTGTGTACTCATCCCACATGGCCAAAGTACATGGCGTGTGGAAAAGTACACGACATGTAGTCACAAATTTTAGGATTTTTTCCCATTTTATTTATTTTCTCAAAAACACTTAAGGAAAAGAGAAAAGAAGAAACCCGTACCTCAAGAATAATAACTGGGTTCTTACAAACTCCCCCCCTTAAAGTAATTCATCCCTGAATTTCCCTTCCAAGGGTAGTGAAGTTAAAGATCAGAACATCTCTTTCCACTGAGCATGTACGTCGGTCTCCCGCTCCCAGGTTTTGTCCTGCACTCGGCCATGCTTCCATAGCACCTGTACGAGAGGAACTGACCGGCCTCGGAGAACCTTCGTGCTCCTATCCACGATGCGAATTGGATGCTTCTAAAAGGACTCATCAACGTGAAGCTCAAACTCCTTAGGATAAAAGATATGAGACATGTATGAATGATAAAAGTGCATCTAAGATACATGGAAGGCATCGTACATGGACCGATACCTCTGTGGTAACTGAAACCGATAGGCAACCAGCCCAACTCTCTCCAGAATCTCAAATGGCCCCACATACCTCGGTGAAAGTTTACCCTGTCTCCTGATCTGTCTATGTCCCAACCTTGCTGAAACACGCAGGAAAACCTGATCCCCGACCATGAACTCCAATGTTCGTCTGTGGTGATCATCATAAAAATTCTGATGAGATTATGCGGTGGCCATCCACTTCTAAATCAAATAGACCTACTCAGAAGTCTCCTGCACAAGACGTGGTCCCAGTAAAGCCACCTCACCTACATCTAACAAGCATAAGGGTGATCGGAATGGCCTACCATATAAAGACTCGTAGGGTTCCATCTCAATAGTCACCTGAAAACTGTTATTATAGGAAAACTTGACTAGGGGTATGTGCTTCTCCCAAGATCCCCCAAAGTCTAGGGTACATGCACGCAACATTTCCTCAAGCACCTGTATCGTACGCTCTAACAGACCATCAATCTAAGGGTGGTAAGCTGTGCTCAGAATCACCTGTGTACCCAGTGCCCTCTGAAAACTCTGCCAAAAACGAGATGTAAAACAAGCATCCTTATTCGAAACGATAGAATGAGGAACCCCATGAAGATGTATGACCTCTCGAATATACAACTTTCCGAGCTCGTCAACACAGAAGGTCTCCTTGATTGGAAAAAAGTGAGCTACCTTTGTGAGTCTGTCCAAAACAACCCAAACAACATCATTGCCTCGAGGTGACCTCAGAAACCCAGTCACGAAGTCCATTGTGACATCATCCCATTTCCACTCTGGGATGGGTAACTCCAGTTATAGTCCGGCTGGCCTCTGATGCTCCGCCTTCACCTACTGACAGGTGGAACACCTCGTAACAAAACAAGCTACTTCTCTATTCATAACCGGCCACCAGTACTGATGTCTCAAGTCTCGGTACATCTTGGTAACCCCGAGATGAACTGACCAAGCTGAAGCATGAAACTCCCGCATCAACTCCTCATGTATATCCCATGGAACCTACACTCATCCATGGAAACACATAATTTCATCATCGCCTATCGTCCATCCAAGAGGAGGGTCCTCACATTCCACTGACTCCCGTAGAACTAGGACTTCTGAATTAGATAGCTATCTCATCCTCACTCTATCTAGGAGGGTAGAGGTCACAGCTAAAGAAGAAAGATAGGTCTGCCCCTGACTGTCGTGCACCTCCAAATGCATCTCAAAGAACAAATCCATGAGCTGTAACTCACCACAAGCCTCCTGCACCACCTGTATCTGAGTCCTTCTACTTAGTGTATCAGCTACTGCATTACCTTTTCCAGGTATATAGGCAAGCTCAAAGTCGAAGTACTAAAGGTATTCGACCCACCTTAATTGTCTCAGGTTCAAGTCACGTGGAGTAAAGATATACTTGAGACTTTTGTGCTCAGTGAAAACCAAAAAATTCTCTCCCAAGAGATAATGTCTCCAACCGAGTTACGCATGAACAACTGAAGGCAACTCGAGATCATGTGTCGGGTATTTCCTCTCATGTGGCCTCAACTGCCGATAACCGTACGCAACAACTCGATCGCCCTGCATCAACACTACTCCCAGCCCAATACCTGATGTATCATAGTAAACTGTATTGCTCTTCCCTTGCTCTGGAAGTATCAGGACTTGTGCTGATGTCAACCTTCCCTTCAGGTCCTGGAAGGCTATCTCACAAACTTCTGACCAAACAAACATCACACCCTTCTTAGTCAAACCCGTCAATGGCACTGCTATGTGGGAGAAGTCCTGGTTGAAGCATCTGTAGTAACCATCCTACCCTAAGAAACTCCGTATCTCAAACACGTTCTTAGGCTGCTCCCAGGAAACAACTACTCTCAATTTCTCTGGGTCCACCACAATGCCTTCCTCTGAGATGATATGACCCAGGAAGTGAATCTGGTCCATCCAAAAGTGTCACTTTGAGAGCTTAGCATATAGCTTATTCTCTCTCAGTGTACTCAATATGATCTCAATATGGGTGGCATGGTCACGTCGAGTGTGAGAGTACACCAAGATATCATCCCCGAATACTACCACAAAATAATACAAGTAAGGATGGAACACACAATTCATCAGAGCCATGAAAACTGATGACGTGTTCACGAGTCCAAACAACATATCCAAGTACTCGTACAGACCATATCTGCTCCAAAAAGCTGTAAGTGGTATGTCCGATGGTCTCAAACGTAGATGATGATATACGGATCTCAAGTCAATCTTTGAGAACACTCGTTCTCCATGAAGTTGATCAAAAATATCATCAATCCTCGGTAAGGGATATCGGTTATTAACCATCAACTGGTTAAACTTCTAATAATCCACATGGAGTCTGAGGGTATCGTCTACCTTATTCGCAAAAAATACAGGAGAACCCCAAAGGAGAAGTACTGGGTCAGATGAAACCCTTTGCCTGTAACTCCTCTAACTGCCTCTTGAGCTCCTGCAACTCTGGTGTAGCCATCATATAAAGAGGAATGGACACCGGTGCTACCCCTGGCACAAGATCAATAGAGAAATCCACCTCTCGCTCCAGAGGTAGACCTAAAAATTCTTCCGGGAAGACATACCTGAAATGATCAACCATTGGATGGAAATCTATCTGAAAAGTCCCCTGATCATCCAGATATAAACTCACAATCTGGGGTGTAACTCCACCTCACCCGTGATGCCCTAGTCCAACTCGACTCGCCTGAACATCCCATTCATCCTTGTATAGAAACTCTCTGTCCTCTGGTGACATGAAACTCACCATATGGAGATAGAAATCTACAAAGGCTCATAAGGGAACCAACTGGTCCATCCTGAGAATGACATAGTGGTTCATCATCTCTAAGACAAAGAGGTCCCATAGAAAGTGACACCCACCAACCTCAAGGGGGAAATCCTTGCACTGACACACACATTTCATTATCGTTCCCAATGGAGTGTCTAGCATCATAACAGCAGAAGAAGAAGAAACACAGAGCTCAAGGATCTCCACAATAGGCACAGATACAAATCTATGTGTAGCACCCACATCGAAAAATATTGAAGATAAGACAGAAGATACTAGAGTAGTACCTATGATAGTAGAAGGTCCGAGATCCTTCTCCTATTGGGTCTGTTGCACTGCATATGTCTGCCCAGTGCTGCGACCCTGAGACACAGCCTGGCTACCCTGAGCTATCCCGCCCTGTTGCCTCTGAGATCCTGGTGTCTGGCTACCATGACCATGAACACCATCTCGGCCAGCATGCCATGACATATTCCAATTTCCCGACTGGTAAGAAGCCACTAGTCCTGCTCCCGCACGCGGAGTCTGCACAGAACCTATCTCACTAGACACTGATGGAAATGACCTACAAAAGCACTGCAGATGACCCATATTTCTGCAAGTTTGGAACTCCACTAGGTCATGTGGACACTGTGGTCTCCTATTCCCCTATTTACCACACTGGTATCACCTAACCTGACCACATGAAACATCCTTCTGGATGGTACTTCCACCATGAGAGAAATCTATCTGTCGCTTCCACTTACCGACAGAAATAGTACCAGAAACTGGTGCCAAACTGCCCTGGCCTACACCAGTATCCTCCCGATGGTTCCTCTCTATAATCAGTGCCTGATTCACAATAACATGTACTGAAGGAAACCTGAAAACATTCATCAGCACTTGGATGTCATAATGAAGACCATCCTCAAAACCTTTAGCCCTCAACGTCTCATCACCCACTAGAACGGGTGCAAAACGCTGAAGCTCGGTGAAGTGAGCAGAATAATCCATCACCGACATAGTGCCCTACTACAGATTTATGAACTCTCGAGTTCTATCTTCCCTCAAAATCTCTAGGAAGAAGAATTCATAGAAGGAGGTATCAAAATAATCACACGCCATGTCTCTATGATGCTTTGTCTATGTGGTAACATCCCACCACCTGTTTGCAGAATCACACAGCATATAAGTCGTGAGCTTGACCCTCTTCCCTGAAGGCGTCTCAAGATGCTCGAAAATAGTTTTCATAGACCCCAACCAAGACTCCACAGCCTGTGGTCATCCATCCTCTGAAAACGTAGGCGGATGCTGCTACTGGAAGATACGAGTCAGCTTATCCAAAGATGTAGCAGCCGGTGGTGCTCCCCAAAAGGTCTGCATGAACCGTATAAATCCTTCACGGAACTGCGCATCCGCGCCTGTGTTCGGTATAACGGCTGGCGCCGCATATGGCTCTGCTGGAGGATCCACTAGTAGCTCATGGCCCACTATCTCTGGAGTATAATCATTTTCGCTCTCCTGGAGAACAACGCATGGTCGTCTCAGTGGAATGACTATACAAGGTCAAACACACACCTTAGATCAAGATTATCTAAAACTGAAAACGAAGTGACCAAAAATAGAATAGGAGGAAGAAGGCATTCAATAATTACAAAACAAGACTACACGACGTGTATACTGACTACACGACATGTACTTGAATTTTCTTCCCCTATCGGGGTCCTTCTACACGGCTTAGCCACATGGATCCCGTTGAACAAAACTACACGGTGTGTATATAATCTACACGATGTGTATTGTGTAATTTTCCAACTGTCTGTGTCGTTTGTGACACGGTCGACTACTCGGCTTGATACTACACAATGTGTTACACCCGCACACGGCGTGTACACCACCCATTTTCCTAGCTACACGGCTAGGTCCACACAGTCTGACACTGGTTAAGACTACACGACATGTCCCACAGGTACACGGCGTGTACTGGATGATCTTTGCCGAACCATGTTGTTAGTTACACGGTCGGATACACAGCTCAAACTACACGACATGATCCATATACAAACGGCGTGTACATGAAAGGATTACATCGACCCGTGTTGTTAGTTACACAGCGATACCAGGCTAGACTACACGACGTGTTCCATAGTGGATACGATGTGTATGTCTTAAGGTATCCTCTTTCCATGTTTGTTAGTTACACGGCGGACTCCGGGTCAACACTACACAACATGTAAATCAGGTACACGACATTTTTTTACCCAAGACTTTACCAACCTCGTGTCCCCACCCACACGTTCCATGACACGGGAAGAGACTACATGACATGTATTGAGGGTACATAGCATGTACTTAAAAAGTTTTTTATTCTTCCCAAACATAAGATTACACGACGTGTGTCCGAGGAACTACACGGCCTGTATCCTGGGTTTTCTGGATAGTAAGCCTCTGAAACTACTCCGGAATCCCAAAAAATACTGAAAACAACACCTAAGTGCCAAATTCCGATCCGTGAGGGCCCATACTCCCTGCGAATCAATGTTTGGCATCTTATTTGTGTTATAAAAAGATAAACAGTCAATGATCCATCAAATTCTGGTCAATGAGGGCCCATAATCCCCAAAAACCAAAGTTTGGAGTCCATTCTATCAATAGCCTCACACAAAAATACCCTATCACATAGCAAGATTTTATCAAAGAAGCTATCACAACATCATGCTTTTTATAGCCCAAAAACTATCACAACAACATGCAATTTCTAATGCGCCTACATGGCATGGAACTATGCATGGAATGTGATTTATAGCATGTGCCTAAATGATGCATGAGATGACATACCCTCATCTCATCAGGTTGCAACTAAATAGAACCCATGGATAAAATATAAATAAAACAATCACAAGTGCATCACCCAACAGTGAAATGAAATCAACTGTAAAATTTGCAAAATCAGAAGAATTACAAAAATACAAGGTAGAATGGCTTTCTCCTATACACGGGTTAGCTATGCACGTGAAAAAATTATTACCAACTACTGTTTTCGTCCTATCCCTAACTAAGGATCCAAACAGTAAGTCAAAGAAAAGAACCTCCTCTAATACCACTTTGTAACGTCCCAGATCCGGGTGCCACTCAACGGGTGCCCCGAACCCAGTTGGTCACATGACCTCAAGCACATTTCCTCAAGCACCAGAGGCTACTGACTAGAAGCGAGGGACTAGGTCTGATAGTGCGGAAACTATGACCTCATTTTGTCAAAGTGTAGCGCAGCGGAATATAAAATAAAACATACAACAACAGAAGTAATAAACCATAGACAATTACAATGAATAACTACAATAAATGATAACCAACAGTTATATAGATAATGATGCAACATGTCTCAAGTTCTAAGAAAATATCCAGAACATGTTACACAACAATACAATACGATACAATAGAAAGTAAAGGTACAATAGGACAAAACAAAACAGCCAGAAGCATCACGATCCTAAGCTCGGTCCCACGCTACCCTACTCCTTAGTAACAATCATGTACCTATATAGGGACCCTTTCCCTTATCCACACCTGTAGAAACTTAATCTATTTGGGCCGAAGACATGACCCAAATAGGGTGTGAGAAATAAATCCTAGTAGGCACCCACTAAAGGCCCATGCCCAACTATGTGAAAATATGCAACAATAGTGTGCAATAGTAAAACTAAATAAACTAAGCCGTACTCAAAAGTAACTAAATTTACCCATTATATTTCCATTTTAATATTCATTTAATCATTCAGAATAAGGAAATCACCACAATGAATTTTTTATGTAAATAGTCAGTGTCCTCAGACACGCAAACCCTTACCCTCAGGTAATCAGAATCATAACCCGTAGGTAAATTCCCATAGGCATAAAAGATATTTCCCTCAGGTGTACAAAGTGTCTCCCTCAAGCACATAGTCTATCGCCCACAGGCATAACGAATATTGCACTTTGGATAAAAGAAGAACTGCCCTCAGGCTAAGTATAACACTACCCTCGATCTAAACAAGTAACCGGGCCATGCCCAACATATAGACATAAAATACACATGCAATTCCTCTCAAAGCCATTATATAATCATTATTACAAGGGCATACCCTCAGGTATCCTGGAAAAATGGCTAAATAGAGGAACGCACCCCCAGGGTGGTCCTGGATCCAAGCAACGATCCCAAACAACAGTTTACTATCACATTTAATTATATCTACAATTCTAGGTATTCAAAACAGCCAAGGCCTCAGCCACACGACACCCCAACATGGGTTGACAGCACAACGGTACACAAAACACACAATAATTGGAAATTAAACACCAAGCCACCTACCTTAAATGCCCCTGATCGGTATACATGAATGACGCTTCTCGAATCATCCAAGAATGAATAAGATCTTGGAAAAAAAACAACACATTCAAACCTAAATAACTTCCCCTTGGGAAATAATTGGTAAGAACGTCTTAAAGAGACGGATAGGATTAACCGTATCGTTCCAACGAGATCGACATAGGAGGAAACAAATTCCCAGTGTGCGATCTAGAGCTCCTCAAAAGTTCAGCCCTCTCTCCCAACTCCTCCTCTGGTTCTAATCCTTCCTTGTGAATAGGGGAGGCTACTGCCCATTTTAAGTGAAAAAAAAGACTACACAACGTGTACTATTGGGTACACATCGTGTAGTTTTCATTTTTTAACTGTTTCTTTAGTGGCTTCTCGCCAGCGTGGCACTGTTCATCTGTCGACATGACTACACAGCGTGTATTCCCTAGCACGTGACGTGTACTATCACTCAGCTGGCCACCACCTTACTGTTTTCCTACCGAATGACTACACGGTGTGTAAATACCCACTACACGACATGTAGTTGGTTTTTACACCCCTTATCATAGACATGGCTACACACCCTGTGTACTCATCCCACACGGCCAAAGTACATGGCGTGTGGAAAAGTACACGACATGTAGTCACAAATTTTAGGATTTTTCCCCATTTTCGTTATTTTCTCATAAACAATTGAGGAAAAGAGAAAAGAAGAAACCTGTACCTCAAGAATAAGAACCGGGTTCTTAAATCATACTCCCAAAGAAAAGCCTCTAAACTCATTTAGAACCATTCCAAACTCTCATAACCTCTTACTAACTCATCCCATGCACTTTAAACACATAAAAATGTATAATAAAAGGCCACATACCTCAAATTGGGGGTACTACATTCTCCCCACCCTTGGTCTTTCCGTCCTTGGAAAGTAGTGAACCCATCCTCTGCCGAAAGAGCTCGGGCCATTGCTCAACCATCTATTTCTCCCACTCCCAACTCTCCTCTTGAATTTGACCATGTTACCAAAAAACACAAACTAAACTAATGCATTTACCACACAAGACTTTCTATTGCCTATCCACAACCTGCACTAGCACATGAACTAACGAAGTATCCAGTTCTAGATCAATATGATCCCATTGAATCACATGGTCATGATCCAGCTGATACTTTTTCAATTGTGACACATGAAACACATTGTGCACCGCACTGAACCTAGGTGGAAAAGACAAATGATAATACACCTCACCAACCCACTCAAGAATCTCAAAAGGTCCAATATACCTCATAGATAACTTTCCCTTCTTCCCAAACTGATGATGACCCAACCTAGGAGAGATCCCCAAGAAAACATGATCACTCACCTCGAACAACAACGGCCATCGATGATGATCCGCATATGTTTTCTAATTACTTTGAGCCATCTCCATTCTCTTCCTGATCAACTTTATCTTCTCCCTAGTCTCCTAGACAAGGCTCGGTCCAACCATCGAGGACTCACCCGTTTCCACCAAACATAGTGGAGAACGACACGACTGCCAATACAATGCTTCAAACGGAGCCATATGTATGGATGCCTGATAAATGTTATTGTACAAGAACTCAACCAATGACAAGTTCTCCTCCCACGAGCCACCAAAATCCATAACACAAGCCTGCGAAATATCCTCCAATGTTTGTATCATCTTCTCGGATTGACCATCCGTCAGAGGGTGATACACCGTTCTCATAGTCAACTGTGTCCCAAGTGCTTGCTACAAGGATTTCCAAAAATGAGATGTAAACCTTGGATATCTATCTGATACAATCAAAACTGGAACGCCATGCCTCTTTAACACCACCCGAATATAGATTTTGGACAGATTATCCACCGTATGAGATTCACGAATCAGGATGGAATGAGCCGACTTCATTAGCCAATCCACTATCAAACAAATGGAATCATTCTTTTTGACTGTTTTTGGGAGACCTATGACAAAATCCATCTCTATCTACTCCCACTTCCAAACAGGGATTGGTAAAGATTGCAACATTCCCGCTGGCCTCTGATGCTCTGCCTTGACTTGCTGACAAGTCAATCACCTTGAAATAAACTAAGCCACACCTCTTTTCTTAACAGCCCACCAGAACTGCACTTTCAATGCTTTATACATTTTCAGAATTCCAGAATGAACAGACCACATAGAATGATGATTCTCCCTGAGAAAATCCTCCTAACATGCAACTAGTAACACCATCCGATTCTGAAAACACAAAACTGAATCTCTATTCAGTTGGAAACCCTCAATGGTATCCCAACCATTGAGTCTCGACCCCATGGTCACACACTCAGAATCAGATATCTGTGCCTCTCTAACCAAGAA
This sequence comes from Viscum album, assembly GCA_963277665.1. Classification (NCBI taxonomy): domain Eukaryota; kingdom Viridiplantae; phylum Streptophyta; class Magnoliopsida; order Santalales; family Viscaceae; genus Viscum; species Viscum album. The sequence goes on from OY728143.1 coordinate 150,878,118, forward strand.
AACCAAGTCAAGAATCATCAAAACCGGATTGAAGGCCACTCTATTGCCCTATTCCTCACATTCTAATAACAAGTCAGCTGTAACAGACATCAACTACCACTGGTCCGATGCCAATTCCACCACCTGAGCATATTATTTTCTACTTAATTCATCCGCCACCAAATTTACCTTACTTGGTGTGTACATCAAGTCGAAATCAAACATCTTAAGATATTCCCTCCATCTTCTTTTCCTCAAGTTCAAATCTCTTTGTGAGAAAATACACTACAAGCTCTTATGATCTTTATATACTGAGAATTTCTCACTGAATAGATAATGACACCACACTCCCAAATCATGGACCACTCCTGCCAATTCAAAATCATGAGTTGGGTCGTTCTTCTCATGCACCCTCAACTATCTTGAGTGATAGACAACCACATGTTTCCCTGGACTGAGAACGCACCCCAACCCTGATCACAATGCATCAGAATACACCATATACCATTTTCCTAGTTCCGGAAATACCAAGATTGGTGCTGATGTAAGGCGACCCTTTAGCTCTTCGAAACACTGCTGACACTGTTCATTCAACAGGAATGGAACATTATTTTTTGTCAAAGATGTCATCGGTGAAGCCAAACGTGAAAAATCACGAATAAAACACCAATAATACCCACCTATAACGAGGAAACTCCATACCTCAAATACATTCTCTGATGGTTTTCATGAGATAACAACCTTTATCCATCCCGAATCCACTGAAGCACCTCTTTCAGAAATCACATGGCCAAGAAAATGAACTTCCTATATCCAAAAGTCACACTTTGACAATTTGGCATACAACTGCTGATCCCTCAAGACCCCCAGCACTATCGCCAAGTGCTGCTCATGCTTCACCCTTGTCTTTAAATACACCAGAATATCATCTACAAACACCACCACAAATGAATCCAGATATCTCTAAAATATCTGATTCATCAATGCCATGAACACTGCTGGTGCATTAATTAGACCAAAGGGAATAACCACATATCCATAATGGTCATATCTACTTCAGAAAGATATTTTAGGAATATTGTCCTTCCTCTCCTCCAATTGATGATATACCAACCTCAGGTCGATCTTGGAGAACCACTGGGATCCCCTCAACTGGTCGAAGAAATCATCAATTCATGGAAGGGGATATCCGTTATTTACTGTAACTTGGTTAAGTCGATGATAATAAACACAAAGCCTCAAAGTTCCATCCACCTTTTTCACAAACAAAACTGGTGCTGCCCAAAAAGACGTGCTAGGCCAGAAAAAACCTTTTTTTTAACTCTTCCAACTGGACTTTCAATTATTGAAATTCAGTAGGGGACATCTGATAAGACGAAAGTGATATTGGACTGGTCCCTAGAAGGATATCAATTGTAAAATCCACTTCTCTTATGGTAGGTAACTCAGATAATTCTTCAGGAAAAACATCCATGAACTGATCCAACACTACCGAAAGAACACTCTGATCAACACCCATTACCAATTATAATGACAATACCACCAACTGATACGATAACGTGCCCACTTTTGGTGCCAACAAACTCATTTCACCATGCCTTTCATGCCTCTCTCCTCTAAAGAGATGTCTAATGCCATCGTGTGTCATAAAACCCACTATTCACACATCACAGTCAATGTGATCCTTAAATGAATCCAACCAATCCATTCCCAAGATTACATCATACCCATCCATCTCAAGCACTGGGAAATTCCACATTAGCTCCACCTATCCCACACCAATACAACATGATCTACACAAGAAGGCTCGACACTCTCTTTGACCTAGAAGAGTTTTAAGTTTCAAAACTGAAGGCATCATTTCTACCCATAAACACAACAACTCAACCATACGTGCAATAATAAAAGAGTGTGAGGCACCCATATGAAACAACACATGCATCAAGGTAGAATTTAAAATAATAGAACCTTACACCATGGATAGTCCTGAATGATCATACACCACAACATGCTTAGTTCTGAACAACACTTTAGTTACCACAATATGCTCTTTATTGATTTTCTAAGGTGTTTTGGTATTTCGAGAATCACCATGACCCACTTAACCCTACTGACGAGGGCTATGCTGCTGTCCCCATCCCGTCGAAGCATACAACGTCTGTGATCCTTGAGGAGTATCACGCACACCTGACCTCAGAGAATTTCAACAATAACACTACAGATTCCCCATCTTCTTACAATTATGACATACTCAAGGTTGTTCCATACAATCTCTCTTGATGTGGCTTGTTGAACCACACTAAAAGCATCCTGGTTTTCTTTGAGGATTCAGAGGAAGATTCACCGATCCTACTGTCGGATTATGGTCCATACTCCCACTCTGGAAATAAATGTCCCTCCTCTTCTTGAACCAAGTGTTTGAGTTCCCAGAATTCCACATGGGTACTACCATGCTTCCTCCTCCTGAAATGCCCAACAGATCCCGCTCAACCACCGAGGCTCTACTCACCATCTTTGTATAATCATCTATACACAGTACTACTATCCTTGAACAGATTTATTACCTTAACCCCGCTTCAATGATCCTTGCCTTCAATGACATGCTACCCGCCACCTCAAGTGAAAACCACACTATGTTCATAAACTTAGCAGTGTACTCCATCACATACATAAGCTCTTGCTTCAAACTGAAGAAACTAGTCGTACGCTGAATTCTGAACGTATGTGGGTAGAATTTTTTATTAAACAATTTCTCAAAGCCTTCCCATGTCACACCCTAGTCCGTTCTAGCTTTAACCACCAACTCCCACCACTATAGGGAAATATCTTCCAACATATATGTGGCCAACTTCACTTTCAACTCTATCAGTGTTCCCAATAACTCAAAGATCTCGTTCATTTTATTCATCCATGACTTTGGCCTCTCTGGCTCTAAATCACCCCTGAAGATGAGTGGATTTTGATTTTAATATTGAACTACATGATCCACTTGCCTTGGTTCATCTTATTTGTTTCCACTTTCCACAGCATGAGAAGCTTTCACTATACTATGCACTAACTACTGGTTCACCTGAGGCTCAGGTGAAACCATGTTCTCATCGGCCACTTCTGGTTGTTCTCTACGACACCTACCTGGTGCCATTTCTATAAACAGAAAACAAACAACCATGAGTCTCACTTCTGTAGACATAAATAATTCCCATTTCAATTTTAATTACACAACACTATAAAACAAGTCTTTCCACCTTTTACACATTTACATGTTTCACCATTTTTTGTAAATCAAACCATTTTGAAAATACCACCAGTTTCCATGTTTCAAATCCTTCCATTTTGGAACCCAATTAATATTTTTAAAAATCCACACATTCATATCACAACATAAATCATTATACCCCAATGAAATATGCATCTTAGAGGGAATTCATTTCTACCATGCATGCCATGCTCATCTCATTGGCTACACCCACGACAATGAGATATCCAATTCCTATAGTTGTCTCCAACCACTTATGTACCAAACTCCCTGGTAACTTGAAGTTCAGCATAAAAGGGTTAGGTAGTCCTTTTATGCTATGCATTCCAAGTTCCAACATTACTATGCCGTGCTACCATCCCGACTCAAGGAATATACCGCAATGAATATCAACTCTGAATCCTAGAATGAACTCCAAAGGACCAAACAAGCTGATACCACTTTTAACCCTCACTGCCTTCTCAAGACAATGAGGTTGGGGTGGGGTGTTACAATTAGATTTTAAATTTAATAGATATTTGACCCTTCATTGGAAATAAAAATCATATTTGGTATATACTATGAACTTTTGACCTCATTTGGTATTTGAAAGACCTAATTCATAGAAAATAGATTATGGTAATACATTTCAAAAAAATCCCTATATAGTAGATATAATCTACTATCATTCTCAAATTAATCCCTATCTATTATTTATTCATTCAATGTCACCATAAAATAATAATTTTTTCCAAATGATACTCCTTGATACATCCCATGTGGGGACATGTAATACCCTTTCCATTAAAATCATTAATGAGACTAGATACCCTCATTTGAATTTATATAAATTAAATAAGATATGAAATATTTATTGAGGAACATGTGGTAAAGATGATTCTAGTAGTTGATAACAATTTTTCCTACTATTAAATATAAGTTCATCAGAAATTATTATCTAATATGATGTTTGGATAGTAAAATCTACAATTAAACCCATAAAAACCATGGCTATAATCATAGGGTATCCTACGTGGTATGAGGAATTATTCATGAATACCTAAAATATACCCCTATTTTTATAAAATTAGATGAATTTAACTTATTTAATAAAATTTATGGAGGAAATTTTTTTTAGTGAAATTCCTTGATAGACCCATCATTGATAGAGAATCTCTATTGAGTGAAATCACTTATATCTCACACCTACCAATATTGTGATATTGACATTTATTGGGATGATTTAATTCATTGGATTCCATTTTTTTGGTGGTGAGACCTAGTGGTATCATTTTAATAATGTATTTTAACCCATTTTCTAGAATTTCAAGGTGATTTATAGTTGATCATATAATATACTCGAAACCCCACATACACAATTTCTACTAGAGTTACCTAAAATAGAGTATAAATTTTGTGTTTAGGCATGAAATTAAATCATTATATAATGTAACAAAATGTTCTCTATAAATATTGGATGCAAGCAATCCACTTCCCCATTTGAGTAATTTTTCTTAAATTATTAATTGGGGTAGTATTAGATAGGGTTTGAGTAAGTATATTCTTTAGTACTGTATTGTCCTTGTTGAAGTAAATTTAATAGTGTCATAGGTTATAGAAAAATTTTAGTGATTTAGGCTATATTATAGAGTATGTATCTATAATGTAAGTGAACTTAGTTACATGATTATTTAACTATTTTATTGGGTTTGGTGCTAATAATAAAGGATTATATTAACATTCAATGTCATCAGTTTGGGAATATGTAATAAAGTTTCATTAATGAGAAGTGTATTGTTTTGAAAAAGGATAACAATCTTGGATTTGTTTCACAATTTTCTTTTCAGTATATTTCAGCTTAGAGTGACACAAAAAAATACATTTTAGTGGATAATGTGATCATATTTTGAGTCCAATGTGCATAGTTAAAATCACTATTCTTTTCTGAGGTAGGGATTGAATTATAAAGTATGATTTGACCATATCACTCATGCTTTTATCAATGATTCATGTGTTAAAAATTAATATAATGAAACAGTTGATAAAAATCATAGACAACATACTAACTAGATTTTTTTCGATTATTGTTATAGAAGATTAAATTTTTTGATGGTCGAATTTTACATAGATAATCTAATCCCACAAGATTAACAGCCTGGAAATTACTAAAGGTAGGTAGTGTAATACATGTACATGTGGTATTGAATGTGAAAACCATATATTTTTATTTTTATTGGGTTGTGGATTTGTTGCATTCGATATAGTTATAAGACCCATTCCTGAGTAAAAGATAGATCTGATTTTGGATTGATTGGACTTCCATAAAGATATCTTATGGTTATTTTATGTTTATTCAATAATTAAATCATAGATCTGAAACCCCCAAAGGCTAGGTATGTTCATGTTAGAGTGGGATATTTCCCATGTGAGTTTGAATAATAATCATCTCAATTAAATGCATTATTTTTTTCCATTAAAGGATAAAAATTATAATAATGGGGAAGACATAGTGACATGAATCATTGGATGATTGATAAAATTAACTTTTTAATGTTTTGGGTCTCTAGGAATGGGGAAATATAAATTTAACCATAGCAAATGATGGTGGGTGATTTTAATTTATGTTTTTTCTCTTATTCTATGAATATGGTGCGTTTCCATCAGGTATTTTTATTGTAATTTTATATGATTCTTGTATTTTATGAAATAAATATTTCTTAACCAAAAAATAGTTTTTTTCTAGAATTAAAAATATTAATATAGCCTATATATGATCATTAAAGAGTATTTCAAAACCATTGTTCTTCAAAAAATGATGTGTCTTTTTAGTGATATGTATATGTTATGTCCACAAATGTCAACCCATATGAAAAAAACTATGTGTTCTTATTCATAAAAATGACTCCTTCTCATACTTATCTATTGATATTAAGTTAATTTCATATGGTGTTGTATTATTGGGATGACCATGTGGTAGTGAAAAGATGAGATAAATGGTGATGATTTAGAATATGTGAGGATGCATCAAGTATATGTATTTTGAGTGTATTATTATGATATTTCAAGAGTTAAATATTTGTTTTGAATGAATTTATTCTATATTATCATGGGAAAAAATTAGTATAATTAACAGGGAGAGTGATAGGATATAACCAATTAATAAATAGTTACTCATCCAAAATTATTATCACCATTATAAATTTTAGATATATCCCCTTTAATTTCAACTTTTTATTGGACAAATTGTTAAAGAATTTTAATAAAATCCTTGAAAAAATAGAAGGAAAACATTCCCATGGAAATGGTGACAATCGATCTATATAAATATTATCATGTATAAAAGATTGAATATTTTAGTATTTATGGAGTAGATATCTTTTGAGAGTTTTATTATGATATCATAAAAGTTAAATAGTAGTTTTGAATGAATTTATTCTAAATTATCATGGAAAAAATTTAGTAAAATTAATAAGGAGAGTGATTGGAAATAATCAAATAAGAAATAGTTCCTCATCCAAAATTATTATCACCATTATAAATTTTAGAACTATCCCCTTTAATTTTTACTTTTTATTGGTGAAAGTGATAAAGAATGTTAATAAAATCCATGAATAAATAGAAGGAAAACATTACCATGGAAACAGTTACTACATAACTATAAATAGTCAAAAATGAATAAAAGATTCATTTTTAATGCATTGATGAATAACCAATAAAGTTTGACACTTCTCCTTTTTATGCCTCTATTCTATATTTTTGATCCATCCCACTTTCATTCATGATTGGTATATTATTATTTCATTTGAGATAAAATAGTTAATAATTTAGAATATTTGAGGAAGATATTATTTTTTAGAATATGGTGTTAATCATAATGAAGAATTATTTTGATTAAGATTAACTAAAATTAGAAAATTTAGAAATACATATGATGAATATTGTTTGATATTGTGTTGAATTATTTTTTTTATTATTTTAAAAATCCTTTTCCCTAAAACAATATTCCTAATAAGAAACATGATTAATGTATAAATAATGGTATTTAAATTATTATTTAAGAGGAAAAAATATATTCAAAATAAATAGTTACACCTTATATATGATTTCACCTCACTATATAAAAATATATATTTTCTATAACACTACTCAAAAAACTCAATTTCATATATTTGGTCAAATAATGTGAGTATAAAATCAAAAGATTATTTTTTAACATGGATTTAATATTTATTTAATGAATCAAATATTCAATAGAATTATTACATTGGTTTATTTTTACATCAGTTGAAGAATTGATTTCAAAAAATAGTTATTTTATTTTGACCAAGAAATATTGAATATTTTGTTATTAATTGGATATTATTTGTAATACCATGGGAATACATAAAAATTATTTATTCGGTAAATTTTTAATGGCATTTATTTAGTTTATTTATATTAAAATTTTCTTTTATGTTGTTGAATATAAATACATATATTACAATTTATTTCTTAACTAAAGGTATAATTAGTTTTACATCAATGAGAATATTATTATTTACTCTACCCTCTCACTCGTGGTCATTTTATAAAGAATTACATGAGCCCATTTTTTGTTGTTGGTTAATCCACCAAATTGAAAATTCTTAATGGTCCCTTATAATCAACCATATTTTATTTTATCTTAAGAGTCATATAAAATTATTATGAATTTTCAAAGAAACTCTTTATTATTGCGTAAAAGTAATTATGCCAATGGTATCTTATAATGGAAATTATAGTGAAATGATGTAAGGGGACTAACCGATGGAAATAGAGCACATTTCATGTTTGCTATAAAATTTAGGGGATATTAAGACCCACTCAATTGTGTTGTGCTATGTGATATAGGTATACAATGATTTATGAGAATAATAAATGATAAACATGGGAATAATCTTGTTGGATAATTTTTCTTATGAGGATGATACTGGTTTTTTTTAAATTTCTGATTACACAATATATAATCCAATTTTACACATGCCTTGTAGTAGATCTGATATAGTAATAGGATTCATACATATTCATATTTTTCACACACCATGAAACTCTATTTCACACACAATGTAATTTTTATAGGAATAATTCATTTGTCATTATGTGAATATAATATTAAACTCTTTTATATGGTGTCACACAATGTTTACATATGGTGTATTCAATATACCATAATGAATGAAATGGTCCATATCAAAAGTAATAAAAAATATTCCTAAAAATATGCACATGTTATGTATAAATCTAGATAAAATTTGTAATCTATATTCATATTTGATACGTAATTGACCTATATGATTGATATAATAGATTGATCATACATATTCTGAACCCTTCTATGTTATGCTATATATTAATTTGATTAAAACTATTTTCATATTTTTCATATGTTGTTGTCATATTCATATGTTTATTAATCTTTTCTAAACATTTTCTTGTATAAAAATGATGTCACACACACACATATATATATATTCATCGTGAGAGGTTTATATTAATCAATTTAGATTTATAAAAAATTCATTGTTTTATATAGTAGTTTTTATTTCTAGGTGGTTTGTTAGATCTTTTACAAGGTCAATAAGTAAATTGAAAAATATACGACTACAGGGTGTGGGTCCTCCATGTATATGGTGGAATATATAAACCTCTTGATAGTTGTGTCTTCCATAGGGTAAAGGGTCCTCCAAACATAGATATGGTTATAATATCTGTTATTTCATTCTATAAATATCGATGTTCAGGTTCTCTATTGGTGTTGGTAAGCCTCTAGTATATGGTTTCTTCTAGTGGAGTGAGGTTCTCCAATTACTACATCTGTTATGGGATTTTATGGATAATGACTTTGGTATAATTTTTTAGTTAACAAAGTTCTAAATCATTATTTTTATTCTTCATTACTTTTTAATCATCTAAATCTATAGTGTTATGATGAGGTGGAAAATATACATTTATCTAAATTGTCTTATACCTACACATTAGTTAAAGAGAAAAAATGTACAGACTTTTTAATTTTTTTATAAATTGATTTATATAAGGTTTTTAGGTTCCTTAATGTCATGAAATATTTGGTTGTAATATTTAGAGGTTTGGGATTCTCCTAATTACCCTTTATTATCATCAAGTTTTGACTTGTTATTTTCTTACAAATTTCTAACACATCCTATGTTCCCCTAACATGTGTGTCCCTAGATACATATAAAATATAATTCACCAATGGGATGAGACATATTGATAGTGAGCATCTCAATTTTCATTTCATATATCATATAATGTGTAATTGGGTTTTCCCTTTCATGTATCCTTATTAGGTTACACTCTTGTAATGGGTGTTTGAAGCTAACTAGTTTTTTCATGTTTGGTTCATTATTTTTTAAGCCACTAGATATATTTTTACTCATCTCTATATGGGACATATTCCAATACCCATAATGTCACTGAAATTGATGCATAGTTTGGATATGGACTTGGTGGTTCTGAATATAATTTTATTCAGGATGTGACAATTCTTGAAGAATCATGGGTGTACTCAAGGATTGTTCCTTGGGCCTACGGGTCATGTACGAGTTCCCATTCAACCCTTAAAAGGGGGATTATCCATAATAAAATAAAAAATAAGGCCTTCGGGCCATTCAGGCAGATCCATTAATACTTTAAAAATATTTGATATTAAAAATTTTAAAATTTTAATCTCTGAGAAACTATGGAATACTATCTTACACCAGGTCATGGTTTGTGTGGTGCATCATTATGATGAAATCAATAATGAATCTCAACACTCTATAAAATCCCTAAGTCATTTCACATGTATTCCCTCACAAATTTTCTTGAATTCTTGGTTTTCATCCCCTTGTTGATGACTTATACAATCTTTGATCATTTAATAAACATATTAATAATTAATTTTCATAGAATAAAAATGTACTTAATTATTTTCAAGTTATTATTTCCTTAATAAATACGGGGGTTCTATATATAGTTGGATTTTCCATCAATATATCTCATTAAAAAACAATGAATAACATTATATTTGTCTTACATATGAATGAAAATATATTTTATCAAATAATGAGAATACTTAATTCTTGATAGATTAATTATCTATTATAATACCCCCACTAAAATATTCTAAACAAACTGACTATTACTAATAAAATATGATGTAGATTATGAATGTAACTCATTGTTTATTAACAATGGGATACACTGAGTAGTTATTTTAATATATTCTTAATATATGACCTTTTTTTTATTACATCCTCAAATGAAATTTTTTCACTACTAGAAGATGTCGTGGTTGGTGTGAACCATGATCTTTTCGTCATGTATGTTACATTTTTTCACATAAATATGTTATATTACATCACTCATTTTTCTTACCTGAATATAATAGTGTAGGAAATGCTTTCCCACAACATGGATTCATCTTGATATTTTTCCCCTGAATTTTTATCAATTTAATTCCTTGATAAATTATTAATTACTATCCTATATTTAAAATATATCCTAATTTTTATTACGATTCCTTTAGATCAACTCACATTCAACATTATATTCTATCCTTTTACTTCATCTCATGATATGATACATTTAATGCTTCGGATAATGATCTTTCATGTCACAGTATGATATATTAAAAACATAACCTCTAATATATTAATATAAGTCCCTGGTGAGAATAATCAAATAATAAATAAATACAAACTATAAGGAATTGACCTATCAATATAGATTTCAACAAAGTTGTAGGATCATTAGATATATAGAATATTGTTTAATTTGTTTAATAATGTCTCATTAGCTAATGAATGAACATATGTTTACAAGATAGTAAATATTTTTTCATTTATGAATCTATGATGGAATAGTTTACTATATTTAATGATATTATTTATATAATAGATTAAATTATAATTATATTCTATTGTGAGTAAATAGATTATGTTTAATAATATCGTCAAATACCAGATATGAATTGAAGATGTGTTATTAAGGTGAAAATAGACCAATGTAAATAGTTACATAGATTGTAAATAAACTAATTTTAGGTAATTTATAATCTTATATATAAAATAAATATGTTCAATTAGGTCTTTATAGTTATTGTTTCAATAAAAATAATTAAATTATATCAAAAAATTACATTTTTTAGACTCAATTTTTTGGATTAATTTTTTTTTTAAATTATGATTGTTCTCAATATTGGATAAAAAATAAGCTCACAATTAAATAAAAAATCCTTTTGATATATATTATCAGAAGGGATTTTAGTGTTATAGTCGATGTAATTATTTCTTAATTGACAAAATGTTGAGGCAATAAGATCATTACCTAGAAAACTGTCACAACAATGGATTGTGAGTTGTTTAAAATCATTATAGATTAAAAATAAGTAATATTTTTCTTATTATATATGATTATTAGAATGTCATAAAACCAATTAATTTGATGAAATTAATATTGAAAATAATATGTATTATGATTCTAATATAAATTGGTATTATTATAATATAATATATTTGACTATCTGTATATTACTACCGATATGTTAAATGATACAAGACCACTAACCGAAACATTTTTAATTATGATTAACTAAACATAATCGTAGAAATATATTTATTTTGATTACATGTTATGACAAACCTATAAAGTGTCTCATAATGAGATACTAATTTTACTCATTAGACATATGACTTATTTCAGAGTATATTTATCCTCATTCTTTATAACAGACTAAATAATATATATATATATTCTTTTGTACACTATCTGTGCATAATTGATAATAATTTTTAGTATTTGAGTGCATGAATTTACCCCTCTTCTCAATTCTCAATTCATTTACACCATTCATTATGGTGATTCAATGATTGAGTAAATCAAGGTTTTGGTGCCTATGTTGGGGATCTAGTAGGGATTTTTTATTAATCAGTTTCATATTTTACCACATCAAAAATGTCAATGATGTTTTGTGTCTCAGTTTAGTTATTTTAAGGAAATGAATGCACATTGAAAGATGAGTCACATGTATAATATAATTCATGTTAGTTGAATAACATGTGATGTATTCATTCTTTTATGTTTTCATAGGATAATTTACAAACGATAATTTTTTATTTATAAAATATGTATATTATTTATTTATTACTTCACTTAAATGTCTTGGACAATGGGATTATAAATGTAGAAATATTATGTATAATGAAGAATATTGACAATATACACGTCTATAAATATTTATGTATTTGATGAAGAGAATCCCAAATACCCTTATTTATTGTGAATTGGAGAGGCCAATATGAATTTCATTAATTTATTATAGTTATGAATTATGAAATAATAATAATTGTAAGAACAAAAAATTCCCATAGGGTCATACATTAGGCTATGTGAATGGTTATTTATTTAAATAAAATGTGAGTGTAAACATTCGAGATCATGTATGATAACAAGATCCAATGGATGTTGGTCTAGTTATAGATGTTTTTTAGATAATCAAATTGTCTATGATATAATAGAGTATTTCTGACATTGAATATTATTTTACAACATTCATAATCATAATGATTTATTATATATAAAATTCATACTACGTGTCCTTTGTTTGTATTTTTGATATGTGGGATTGTATTTCCCTTAAGGTATTTATATAATCCATTTATATTTTTATGCTATTTGGCTTCTACATAACTAGATGATGTGAAATAATATATTCAATGTTTTTTACATAATATTAGACATGTTTTGTATTTTGAGAACACATTAATTATTCAATATATTAGATTAAAATATATAATATTGTAAATATTAAATTGATTAATATTTTCCATGTATTTATAAAATGCATGTACTATAATTGTATTCTTTTTTAAGGAGTTACTCATATACAAGAAGGGATTAAAATTATTAAAATAAAACATTGGGTGTATAACTATATATTTTAATCTCTTTCTCATTCCTACTCTCTACATAAAAATTAGATCCCTAATAAGTCCTATAGTATTATATTATGATTTAATATCCAATAAATCATATGATAAAAAACAATCTAATAGTTCTTTCTATGGTTTCTTAATGATTCTTATTATTTATTTTTTCATTAATAAAATTATAAGTAATATATATATATATTCCAATTTACTCTATACATATCTTAAAAATATATTTGATGATTTTAGGAAAAAAATTTTGTTTTTCATTTTATCCCATATAAATTATTTTAATGAAAAAAATTTAAAAATGGTCTATAATATAGTATTAAAATAGATTATAAGGGATTTTAAAGTAGATTTCATAGTGGATATTATTAATCCCATGTCAACAAAGTAGCTTCTAAGTGATTCTATAATAGTAGAATGAAATAAATCTTTTATACGATTACTAATGGAAAATTTCCTGTTATAAAAAAATGAAATGTTACAAGGGAAAAACATGACTTGTTCAATTTAATGAGTTAATAAAATAAACTATTTTTTTTCTTATAATAATTACTAAACAATTTTTGGAAACAAACTCTGAGGATTAAAAATGTTGAAATCAATAATACACTCTTCATTCACCTATATCACATTTATAATAAAAGACAATAAATAGAAAATATCAGCCTAACGACCTTAGATAAATCCTATGATGAAATTGTGATTCAATATATTCCCCCTATCCTATCACATTCTAGAATATTACATATTTATATGATAATATGAAACAATATTACATATAACTAAAACATGATATATTTAATTATAGTTTTTAGGGAAATAAAATTTGTATAGATGTTTGAAATATTTCATGGAAATGTAATAATATAATATTTAATATTTTTAAACATTAAATTCAAAATAAATTTATAATATATACATCATTATAATGTTATTTTTCTAGATATTTTACCAAAAAGATAAGTATTTATTAATTTAAAATCCATTGAAAAACATTACATCATAATATTAGAATTTTCTTATATAGATGACATAAAAATGAAATGTTTAGACTAAAAATATTTTTTATGGTAACACATCAAGACCTAGCCTTTTTCAAACATCAACACCAGAATCATCATGCTACACACTCTACGAGAGGTCTCAATTAACCTAGGATGAAAAATAATAATATATTCTAAAAGCATAACCGGTGAGTAAGATTTTACCCAAGATGTAAATAATTACCAAAATCAAATATAATTATTTATTAAGATAAATAACATATAATATTCAATAATAATAAACATAGTAATAGAAAAATAAATAAACCCTCATGGATGAACAAGATATTGTCTATTAAGGTAGTTCAATAAACATCCCATGATAAAAAATCCCAATCCAAACTCCTAGAAATAAGAACCGTGTGACACTTTATTACTATAAAATAACCATAAAATCCAAAAAAACAAAAATTATTTCATGATTAATACCAAATTCAACACATTAGTAATGAAACCATTAAATCTATATACTCTTGATGGTTTATATAGTGTACAATAAAAACAAATCCATATAGGATCTCACAAAAGAGTGTATAGAATTTTTATAAAATTATTAATTCATTTATTATTTTTTACATATTATATAAACATGTATTACTTTATGACAATTATTTTACAAAGGAAATGTTAAAAACTTTAAAATTTAAAAACATTGATTCTATTTTCATTAAAATGAATAAAATAAAATTTTAATCATTTCTTAAACCAATTTGAAAGATACCAACAAATTTTTGATATGATTGAAGCTCATTTTTGGTAATTTTTTTACCATTTTTGTAATATCTTCTTGGGTGGTTACTATTTTTTATCTTTTGGCTGAATTTGGAGATTTTTGAGTTGTTTTTTGGACGTAAGTGATTGGAGAAATGTGTTCCCAAACTATTAGACATGCTTCAAAAAATAGGGAAACACTAGATAAAGGGGGATTTTATATTTGGATCATGATTTGGAAAATATTTTACCCATATATTAGTAACCACTTGATCCATATGATTTGGTGCATGGCTAGGTCCACATTTAGAAAAAACTATACACCCCAGCCTCAGAAACAGTGATTATAAAAGTTAATCCCTAAAAAATTCTCAAACAATCTTGTTTTATCCACCAATTAAACCTCACTAGAAACTAAGGTTTTTAATTTAATTATGGATCATTATGAATGAATTAAAATGCCATGTTATAACCGTTGTTGATGAATCAAATATCGGATTGATGAATCTATACCTCCCCCGATAAGTGATTTCTTCACGTCTAGATTTTTCTCTATATCAAATCTCTATTACCCAATGAAGAGGGAATAGATTTCCAATATTAGTGTCATTTTGGATCTATATTTTTATATATCAAATTCTATTTTATAAAAGATCAAGGTTTTGGATCTAGATTTGAATTTTCATTGAATAACTGAACGTTTTTCTTCAATTTGGGGATTTTTGTTGGTGATTATCAATCAATGATCTTGAGGTATACGTTCTAAATTGATAATCCCAAAATATTTATTTAATTATGTTTATTAAATTATGAAATTTCAATTTCCCAGATTCGGAAATTTCATCAGATGTTGAATTGATTAAATTGAATGTAATAACGAATAATGTTAAACATTGGGAAATTAATTTTTTTAATTGAAATCACCAAATTGATGTGTTAATGGGATTGTGTAATTGGTTAATTTATGGAATGTTTAATTTTCGGATAATTTTAATTGGGGGATTATTTTCTTAAAAATGAATTGGTAATCAGTTTTGACTTAATGTAAAGAATTATGATTCATTTGATTATTGAAATGGTATACCATGATGATAAATATTGATTGGAGGTTTAACTTTGATTAAAAATATTGAATTTTATATATGTGATAAATGTGAATGATTGAAAAAGGTTGTGTGGGACACATAATAATGATCCGAATACCCATGTGGTAATATCCATGACATTTTAGACCCAAATAAACGTTTGTGTTTGTTATTTTATTTTACAATGAATGATGCCCCAAATACCCTTAGTGTGTGGAAAAAAATGATGTTCCAATTTATAAAGGGTTCTATACACATCATGATACACCATTGATATTGACATTGGACTATGTTTTGAAATAGTCATGATATTAAATGAATGAAATGATAAACTTTAACCATGATATTCTGACACGTGATATACCTTGGGGATTGTTTAGACTCCAATACATGCCCTAGTAGGAATTGATGGTTTGGGAATCATTGTGAACCTAGGGATTAATGATGTTAATTATAGAATAATGATATCTAAAATAAGTTTAGTTTATGAATTTTACATTAGGTATTATAAAAATACATTCACTAATAATGACTAGATATTATTTAAGACATTTTTTGTGGTATCCTATTTAGTTTCACTCACACAATATATGGGCTTTTTGATCATTACCTGAGATGACTTCATGGTTATAGAGAAGATAATTTAAAGATCCCTATGTTATATGGGTGAGTAGTGATATGAAATAGATGAGGGAACCATACATAATGTTAGGTATATCATGGGGATTTTTGTATCTGTATTTATTTTGGTGTTTTATTTAGACACTTCACTCAGGTATGGAATGAACAATATACTATTCTTGATTGGATATTGTATTCTGGTTTTGGTCATTATGTGTTACAGGTATTATTCTTGATATGGTAATTTTCATTTGGTTATTCTTATTTATTTATAATGTTTGACTACTTTTATAATGATGGTATAGTATATCCATGTTATATATTTGACCCTTTCTATTAGTTAAAATTATCTTGAATATGGGGGGTGTGTTTGAGTTCATGTAACCAACCATCTTGGTGCACTTCTGTGTGGAAACCAGGTCGAGATGTTACAAGGTGGTTTCAAAGGTGAATTTATATTCTTTTATTTTGAATTATTACTGGTTAATATTAGTTTGAAGAGATGGAAGAGTGGAGCCTTATACATGATCTCGTGCATGGGAGTAGCTAATCCATGTATGGGGGAATCCCCATGTACTAAGGGTGGGATTGTTTTTTTTATTTTTACAGTAATGGTTGGGTATTATTTCCCCTTGGGAGATGCAAATTTCGTGTGATTTGATTATAATTTTTCAATTTTTATTATATTTAACTTGTGTATTGATATGGAACAAGAGTTAAATGTGCATGCATCATTTTATTCCCATTAGATTAATTGTGACATGCATCATTTTGAGGTGAACATGGAAAAGAATGTTTTGGATAAGTTTATGATATTGAAATGGGTTTCCTTAAATGGACGATTGAACTAAAAATGGATCCTAATATGGAATTGAAAATTTTAAAATGAAAAAAATATGAAAAATATTTTATAATGAGAAACTTGAGTTTTGAAGGTTTATTTAACCTTTTTATCCATGACCTATATGTATGATGGTTATGGGTGGTGATAATTCCATGTTTTAGTCTTTGTGGTGGGTTATTTGGTTTTTATTGATATGGATTTATGTAAATCCCTCTTGTTAAATGTTTTAATGTTTTGTAATGTTCCATACTACATGTATTTGGAATTATATAGTTATATTTCCATGATAACAGTGGTTGACAAGATGGAAAGATAACGATATTAGAAATGATACTCTAGTAGTAGAACCTGAGGGTATAATATTGCTGGGTGAAGAAGTGAGAGAGTAGTATTGTGAGAAAATTTCTCTATTTATTCAATTTTTTGAAAGAGACCCAGGGAAGGATGAGAATATTATATCATGTATGAAATAATAGTTTCAGTTACATCACCCTCAAATGTTTACAAGAGAGAGTGTACCTAAGTTATGTGAGTTCTTGATTGATTCTATTCAGAATATTCATGACCAATCAAAAACTCCTAGTGAGTATATATTCAAATAATATTGCCACATGTTATGTGGTAAATAAACGTGTTGGTGGTACAACAACAATTAGAATGAAAATCTATATAATTTGTTGTTTAAAGACATTGAAGAGA
The DNA here is from genome assembly GCA_963277665.1 of Viscum album. Lineage (NCBI taxonomy): Eukaryota > Viridiplantae > Streptophyta > Magnoliopsida > Santalales > Viscaceae > Viscum > Viscum album. The sequence continues at coordinate 150,896,291 of OY728143.1, forward strand.
ATATTGGGGAGTATATTTACCTTGAAAATATCTTGAAGGATAGAATAACTATATTTATGAGGCTTCCTCAAGGAAGTATTTCTGTTACCGGCTATGGAGATCACTTTATAGATCTAAAACAATTCTCCCTAGAATTAGAGGTATATGAGGCTATGGTGGTTAAATTGTTTTAGGATGAGATTAACTATCATATTATGTCCAAGAATAATATATTTCAATTGAAGTTTTCTTATGTGTTGAATCAAGAAATCATATATAAGAGAAAACTAAAATATTCTTATAGTGAAGGTCATGTTCTTTTTAATAGATCATAAGGTGGTAAGAATTGTAGTGTTAAGAATTATCACAGTTATAATTTCTGAAATTGTGATAGGAAAATGTGTGGCCAAGGGAATGTGTTAGTTACTACTGACCTTACTCAAGTTATTTTCCAGTAGTGTGGTTGGATGGATCGCTTATGGATGTATTTTCATTGAACATTTGTAGATTTCCATGACTAAAACAGGATGGTACATCTATATCAGTTCTGCTGGATCCCATGATGGATTGTTAGTGATAGATAAGCTAGGAAAAACTAGAGTGTGGTAAGGAGATCTTCTGCACCATATCAGTTTCGAATCTGTAGTTCTACTGAACGTGCTGATAGTGGTAGTGTAAATTGAACCTCTAGGTAAGAGGAAACATGTTAATATAATATTATATATTAGGGGACTCAGACTAAATCAAATGAAGAGTAGTAGGATAGTTTCATGATTTTCAAAATTTAATGATGGATATAGAGGATTTAACATCAATAGATAGACATGTTATTCTTGTATCTTCTCCATATTCTAGTGAAAAATTTGTAACTGGATCATCTCATTATTTTATATCTATTTTTTTAATGGATTGAAACTAATAATGAAAAATTTGAGAGGGGTGACTATAATCAAAACATTGTTGGGAGTATGGTGGAGTGACATTTGTTTTTGCAAGGGGTTTTCTCTTGAGGATTGGGAATATCATTTTATATGGGGTTATTATATACATGAAATGTCTAGAATTACCTATTTATGATTATAGAAATGTTAGTGGAATACCTATCACACATATATTGTTACTATAGGAGAGTGAATTTTATGTCTCATGAGGGATACAACTATGTTAATCATGGAGACTGGGATATCTAGATATGTAGTGAAAAGAAAATTCATTATAAACTAGAGAAATCTCACATCTTAGGTTGATAGTCTATCGATTGATGATGGGGGTGAAAAGAATATTGTCATTCCAACTGTAGTTGAAAGGTTCTAGGACATATTTCTAGAGGACTTTTTAGGGATTCTTCCAAAGAGATATGTGGAATTTACAATTGATCTCATGATAGATAATTTCATGGTTTCTATTCAACCATAAATAATGGAACTGAAAGAGTTTAAGGATATTAAGAATCCAGTGGAGGAATTGATGGATAAGGGGTTTATCTATTCGAGTAAGTCTCCTTGGGGGTCTCTAGTCCTATTTTATATGAAGGCTAATGGAATATTGTGCTTGATTGTTTAATACTAGATGTAGAACTGAATTATATTAAGGAATCAGTATACTCTTCCACACATAGATGATCTCTTTGAGTAGTTTGTATAAGCTTCTGTGTTGCAGAAGATTGATTGTATGACCGTCACACATACCATGAACTATTTTTAGATGATGTTATGAACATTATGAGCTCGTTCTATTTTTTTGCTGACAAACACTCATGTAGGAGTTGTGGCCTTGATGAATAGATTCTTCCACAAGTACATAGATCAGTTTTTTAGTGTTTATTGATCACATATTAGTTTACTCTAAGACTCAGAAAGATCATTCCCAACATCAATACATCGTATTATGAACAGTGAATGAGAATTGGATATAATATAAGATATATAAATTCCAATTATTTATTGATAAGGTACATTTCTTGTGCCACATAATCTCATAGGAAGGTGTGTTAGTGGATCCAAAAAACGTGTATATAGTTGTTTCATGGGAGTAGACAAATAATTTTTTCAGGATATTTAGATTTATTGGGATATAAGAATATTATTGAAGGTTCATACAGGTATTTTCACTCATGGTAAAACCTATTTTAGTCCTGAGTGATATTGAAATAATTTTTGAATGGTCTATATCCTATGAGAATTATTTATAGGAGTTGATAAATCATTTTTCAATTGTTTCAATATTGATCATTTCAGAGTCAGGGGAGGAGTGCATACTATTTTTTTATTAATCTGGGATCATACATGGGGAAATTTTAATCCATGGAGATCGAGTTGTGATATATGGATCACAAAAATTAAGTCCACATGAACTGAATTATTGTACACATTACCTCAAGTTATTTTATGTGGTTTATACTTTTTTTGTGATTGAGGCATTTCTTGTTGGTGAAAATTTTACAGTTTATACTAATAACATGATAAAAATATATATAATTTCCAATAAGCCTTAAAACTTTAAAACCTAATATTGGTTTGGTATATGTTGTATTTTGGGATTGAGCTAGCATATATGAAAAAAAGGGAAACCATGATGATGATTCCATAAGATGTAACACATAGACTTAGGAAGTTAAGGAGTCTACCTCTTAGTGTAATATGTGGAATGTTCAAGATGGAATGCATGTTGTGGTTCAAGAAGGTCAGAAATGGTAACTATCATATCTATATCTGTGGATTATATACTCTTTTTAAAAAATCAAGGAGATAATTTGCGAGGATTTAGATTTATTATCCTATTGGGAAGTACACAATGATGGGGATTCACCATCTGATTGGACCATTAATGGGGATGTGATCATCTATGTCAGAAATCAGATTGTTGTGCATAATTTTATGTGACATGAGATGTTGCAAGAGTTTCATGCTTCCAAGGGGGTAGTGGATCCAGGATTGACCAAAATGTACCATGTACAATGCCAAAATATTGTGGTTGGGAAAGAAAAAAAATATTTCATTTTTTGTGATATTATTCTACACCTGTCAACTGGTGATGGTTGAGCATCCACAACCTGGTGGTTTTCTACAATAATTTACCATTATGGAATGAAAGTGAGATGATGACCCCATAGACTTTGTAGTGGGAATACCAAGAACACCTTGTAGAAATGGGTCTATTTGAAAGGTTTTAGACCATATTATTAAAGTAATACATCTTTTGACTATACGAGACATTGTCTTAGAAGACCAGTTGGTAGACATATATGTTTAGAAGATATTATATTTTCAGTTCATTCCTTGGCAGATAGTTTCATACCATGAATTAAATTTCACTTTTCACTTTTGGATAGTCTGGACGATGGAACCTCATACACACATATTACAGAATATAGATTTCAACCCACAAACATATGGGAATTTGGAGAGTGTAATTTAGGTATTTGAGGATATGATTTTTCCATGCCTTATTGAAATTGATGGTTCATTGGAGAATCCCTTAGCACTTATAGAGTATCTTATAACAATAGTTATCAAAAAACCTTTTTGATGGTACCATATAAGGATATTTGTGGACGCTTAAGATATCACCACTATCTTGGATATAGGTATGTGAGTCTGAAATGTAGTGATCGAGTCTCAAATAGGAGACGTTTGAGAAGGATCAGTTGATTCAAAAATCTATTTCTATGAAATAAATTATAAATAATTCACATGCTAATATATTTTATGGATCCATTTAGTTTAATGTGGGTGATATTTTAATCCTTTGGGAGTCTCTAATATTGGGTTCTTGTAGGATATGGAGGCAAGATATATTGGCACACATGCTTGATAGACCATTTGAGGTTGTATTGTGAATCGGGTAGGTGGTGTACTAATTGGATCATCCATAGAGTAATAGTTCTCTGCATGACATTTTGTGTGTGTCACAACATCATCGGTATCACCATGAACTTTCTCATGTGATAAATGTGAATGACATTGACATTGAGATTGATGCGTCCTTTATGTAGCATCAGATAAGTGTGTCAGATCATAGTTATATAGTGATATAGGAAAAGGCCATGCTGACTGTTCATGTATTGAGGAAACATTAATGCATTAATAAGAAAACATTATAGATATATGTGGATATGAGAGATCAGTGTCTGGATCAATTTTCCTTATAATCTCAGAGATTCCTTGTATTATCCCTCAAGGAAGAGATGTTAAATGGTTTGAAGATTGAAGAATCCTGGTCTTTTAATAATGATTTATCAACCCCATTTTCATTTACTCTTTTACATTATTTTTGGTATATGGTGTTTTAATTTTAAATTAGGGATACTTTAGATTAATTTGAAGATTTTTAGGGGTGTTTGATAGTGCATGGTTGTCACACAGTTTTCCCAAATATTCTGCTCTACTCTAGAAAACCAAGTAATACCAGACATAGGGGGATTCTACGGCTGGTGAATGTTTTGTAAAATTTTGAACCATGTTATTAGTAACCATGAATATACTAAGAGGATTAGGATGTTTACATGCATTTTTTCTGAAAATAGTGCTCCCTAGCCAAAAAGACCATGAATATGGAAGTTAATACTGTAAAATATTTTTTTAAAATTCCTAGAACAGTTAATTTTAATCCCAATTAAACTCCAGTTGACCCTAATGCTTTTCCATGTATTTTGAATCATACCATAATGATTCTATGGACATTTAAACACCATTCAAAATGAATCAATTACTGTATTAATGATTCTCAACTTTTCCTGGTAAGTGGTTTCATTCCAATTAGATTTATATCTCTTTTTTATCTCTTTCCTCGTGAAGTGGGAATAGTTTTCCACCATTTGTGTGGATTTGGATCAATGTTTTGATATATCTAGATCTATTATATAATGGATCTAGTTTACTAATTTAGATCTTGTTATTTGATATGAAATTGAACATTTTTCTTTGATTTGGGGTTTTCCATTGGCGAGTGTTCATTAAAGTTCTTGAGGTAGGTGGTCAAAATTGAAAATCCCATAGTATCGATTTAATTATCTATATTTAATTTTAAAATATTAATTTTTAGTATTAGGTAATTCCATATGATATATAATTGATTAAAATGAACTTCCTTATGCAACTAAGATTAATTAAACTTGGGGAAATTGAAATTTGTGGAATTATGACCCTAAAATTAATGGGTTAATGGGATTTTGTAATTGGAAAGTTGATGGACTATTTAATTGGTTGGTAATGGGAATTAAGGGACTTTTTCTAAAAACCCATAAGAGTTAATGGGTTTAGATGAAATTTTTATTGGTGGTTTAATTATTAACTATTCATATTTTTTAGTGCGATTAAGGTAAATATTTGTTATTTATTTGATATTTAAATAGTATAACATTATGTGAAATGTGGATGGGAGGGTCCACATTGATTAATCTAGATGAATGTGATATATTTGATAAATGTGAAATATTAAGAAATCAGGTGTGAGACACAGATTGATTCTCCAAATACCCTTGTTGAGATATCTATTACATTATAGAACCAAATGAATGTAAGTGGTTATTATTTTATGGGACATGGACTAATGTGCCAAATACCCATGGAATGTGGGACATGGGTGAATGCTCTAAATAAAAATGTGGGGCTAGACATAACATTCTACACCACTAATATTTTCATTGTAAAATGGTTCCAAATTACCATAATATGAATTGGAATGAAATGATAGATGATAACCATGGTATTGTGATATGTGATATACCATGGGGATAGTTTAGAAACATTCATGATCTAATGAATGTTTTCATAGTATAGGTGTCATCTTGAACCCAATGACTTTTGTGGTTACATTTGAATAATTAATTGTGATAAATATTTACTTTATTCATTGTAAATTATTAATTACACATCTTCATAAAATATTATTGACTGAATATTGTTTTATACATCATTGATGGTGGCCTACTAAGCTGTAATCACACCTTACATCGGCTTTTGGGCTGTTACTCGAAAAGAATTCATTACTGTGGGACATCATAAGGGAAGGAGCGCAATATTAGATATACGATTTACGTTGGAGTATGGATGAGGGACACTGGCATGATGTTGGAGACCTCTACCAGAGATTTCATTTTTTCATTATTTTGGGCCTTTATTTATACAATTAACCCATGTATTGTATGAATTGTCTATTTTTTTAGTTTGAATATTTTATTTTTGTTTTGGTCATCATGTGATACTAGTATTGTTCTACATATTTTTTTTCACATTTCGTTATTTCCAAAATGGTATAGCTTTGATAAAGATAGAGTAGTATCCCAATGATATAATTTGACCCTCTCTTCTAGTCAACAACCTCTGTTATATATGGAGGCATGATTGAGTTCATGTAACCGACCGATTTTGGGAAACTATGTGTGTTACCAAGGTCTTGATGTTTAATAATCAAATTATGATTATATGAAATATTCATTTAAATTCACATTAGAAGACACTTTATGAAACCAAACTTTTAGCAGTCATCAAAAAAATTTTAATGAAAAAATACAAGAATAATATAATAATACTCTCTAAAATCGTGTCCAAATAGTAAAAATTAATAAAAAGTTATATATGGTATCATGTGTTCAAATCAAGAAATGGAAATAAAAAGAAAAGATATTAACTAGATTGACTCATTATATGATTATGGGAAATTCATTAACATTCCCTGAGTATACCCTAGACATATAGTGATTGGAACTATCTACTTTTCAATCAGAGTGTTCCTAGTTCTATATCCAACCATAATCCCTAAACTGACCGCACTTGTGAGAACTCCCCTAGATAAAATCAACAACATAGTTGATCTTTTCTGACTAATAGGGAAAATGGTGTAAAAAACTAGCATAATTCTTTATAACACATATAATCACAAGGATAATCAAATAATTATAGGTGTAAAATAATATTAATCATTAAAATATATGCATTAAATCACATCTCACCTCTAACAAACTTGCAAGAACTAAATCCATTTCACATTTAAATATGAATAATATAAAATACATGATATATCCATTATTCTATAATCACATCAAATTAAATGTGTTATAATATTCACATCATACATATTATCCATTAATCACAATAGAAAATGTTCCTTAATATAGTCACACAGATAAATACAATATCAAAACCATGTATAGTGAAAAAGTACATTAATAAAAAAGAATCTATGTAATAATTAATTTCATTATGTTTGAATTTATATTTTTAAAAAGTTTTAAAATAAATCAATTTTCACAACATCATTAAAAATAAATTAAATGATTCAATTAATAAACCTTGGGAACGAATCCACTTTTTATTGAATTGTCATAATGTATTAAATCATCACTGTTATATCTATTCCATGACCCAAGTATGTTAATAATTATATAAAACTAAAATTATATTTAAAAAATAATTGATACCATTATAATAAAAATCTTTCAATAAATATCACATTATAAATAAAATTCTATTTTGAAAACATTTTATTACAATTGAAATTCCAAAACAAATGAAAAATAATTTTTTTCATCATATATATACATATTTAAAGTAAAAAATAACACTTAAATATTATAATACTCAAATGAAAATATGAATATATATATTATACTAAAAACTAACCTTTTTTCAAAGATAATAGAGCTAAAATTCATCGTATTTGATGAAAGATTCTCAAATAATAAAAGGAAGACTTCAAGAAAGAACTAACTGTAAAACCCCATTTATTATTATCCCTTTTGAAACATAATATTTTTCCCATATAATGATTAGGGTCAATGGGAGAAATAAATAAAGTTTAATAGAGAATTAGAGAAGATTCATGATATAAAATGCATAAAATTAATGGAGTTAACAAATTGGAAAAAACATAAACTTTAAACATCATTTCATGGTTAACATAGTGAATGATCATTGGGAAGGTCCATTCAATGGGTGAATAGTCCCCCTCCCCTAAGAATTTAATTTCATGAATGGTATCCCTACTATAAAATTTAATGATGTGAACCATTTTTTTATCCAAGTGAGCTACTACAGTTTTATACATATTTCATACTAGGACCAGCCAGAAAGCCCCAAGACACCATGAAGCCTAAAGAAAACTATAATTTTTCAAAAATAAAAATATCATCTTAAAAATAACACTTTGGTGTTAATATTATAAACATAATGGTACTTTGATATGATATAAATTATTCTTTAATGTTGGAATAATTTTATTAAAAGACACAACTAACACTCTGTCTAAAGAGGTGGGTTTGGTGGGAAAGAAACCATGAGAGGATTCATAGGGAGAAACCACCAAAACAACAAAAAACTCTCCAAAAGTATCATATTTATCAAAAAACATTGTTAAAATTATCCAACCCTAATGAAACTATGATCATGATAAAAAAACAATATGGAATAAGTACAGGTCATTTGTCTCCACTCCATATAGAGTTTATCTAAAATAGTGAGTAATGATGAAGGAAATGAAACCTAATCATACCATAAATAACTATAATGCATATTCAATGAATAACAAGTCCCATTAATTAAAAACAATCACAAGAAAACCTACTCAAAATATCCTATAAAAAATAAACCAAATAAAAACTCTACCCCATCATTAAAACACCCTCATTTCATATAATGACACTTCTCATCAAAGAAATAACTATAATAAAATACAATCAAAAAATGAAAAACAAATATCACATGAAAGACTCATAAAGAAAGATCAGAGGCCCTAGAAATATAATAAAATGATTATTTTTGTAAAATATGACTTTATAACTAAAATTAAACTTCACTAAGAACTCATTGAAAAAAACACCCTCATGTGAAAAAAATAATGATGGAATCTCTATTCCAATTTACTAAATCATTGAACAGAAAGTATGGAATTCTTAACCCCTCATAACCCATAATATAGTTTACTTCAAAATAGAACTATAAGAAAACATTCAAACCATATCTAAGGGAAATCATATTAGTCAGGGAATGCACATATAAAATCCAAAACTATCCATTAAATGGAAAAGAAAATAATAATAATCAATAAACACTAAAATTATGTTTCCGAAATCAATAATCCACGTATGAAAACCACGTGAATATTTTATAAAAATACCAATAATTATTCATTACAAATTCCCCATTTCAAATCAACCACACCAATAAGAAATGAAAATACTTTTCAATAAACTATTGATTAATTTTGTCATAGATCACTACTATAAATTAATGGATGTTAACAAAAACCACCAAGATCATGATCAATTATAGGTCTACCACACCTCATAGTATTTTGGAAGAGGAATGAGCAAATAGGATAATTCCTAGGAAAGGGGAGAACGTCTATTCATGCATTAAGACGTTCCTAGTAAGAATATAACACTATCACAAAACAATAACATGATATATCCAAATTAACAAAATGAAATCACATAATATTATAATACACGAAAAATAACACATTTTGAAATAATTATCATATAATTCCTTAAAAATATAGGTATTATAAAAAATATTATAGAAATAAATACATTAAAAAAATCACACTTATATAGAAATTAATTTTATAAAAAACAATAACCCTATTTTTAATTTCGGAGGCATGCCTATCCAAAAAAACATTCGAATAATTTTACGATAAAAAATATCCTTTTGAACAATTTTCCCAAATTATAATTAACATTCCAAAACATATTTTAAAAAATAAAAACCATTATATTTATATTTTAGCACATTTTGAAAATTTCGTTTTCAAATTAACTAAAGTTAATGACACTCTAAATATTGAATTTAAAAAGCATCTAAAATTTAAAAATATGATCATTCAATGATAATAATTTTATACTAAAATATATTTTCTGGGTCAAAAATATCAGTAACCATATTATTAATCAAAATACATGTCAAGATAAAAATAAATTTGAAAAACAAAAAACCATTAATTCAAGTAAAAAATTTAAAACAATATCAAATAACAAAAATAACATTAAAAATACATTAAAAATTATTCCCCTAATTTAAAAACCATTGGTATTATTTTAAAATAAAATGTATAAAAAAATATTTAGGATCAAAGATTAATTCTATATAGTTTATCTCCTTGATCTAGTAAACGATGTGTTAAAAATTTAGCAAGCTTTATAAAATTTGTGTAATGATTATATATTCCCAATTACTGGATTACCAAAATGGGTGGGCTAGTGATTAATTCATAATTAATTCAATAATTTATCATCTAAAATACCAAACTTAAAAATACTATATTTCATACTCAAAGACTAATATACCTTAAAAAATATAAAAATACATCCATGATATCCAATATATAAGTCAAAATTTATTCTCAAATCCTCACAACTAATAAAATCATGATATTTAAAATCCTAATGTGACCACAAGACCCTTACCTCCACCTCCATAATGAGATTTTATGATAATACTATTCACCACACTACCTATAGAGAACGTAAATAACAAGATTGAATGCACTGAAACTATTTTTAAACAATAAAACTTATGAAATCCATCCATTAGACACTTAAACAGGATCATAACATAACTAAGGAAAAATCATCTTTTCATTTTTAAGGTTCTGAGTTCCATTTTATCAAATCATAATTGTTGGGAATTATTTAATCAAAGATATAAAAAACCATACAAATATAATTAGAGTATGAAGAATTCTAAATGATACATATGTATATCATAAATTACAATTAACAACTAGCATAACACATGCATACCACTATTTATAGTCATCATGATAAAAGAATAAATAAATAACCGACGTTAAAAATTATGCTTTCCATTAGTGCACATACATATTCTTTCCAAAAATCCAAAATAATACTTCTTACAATTATATCCATGTGAGAGATGATCACTATCTATATTTTATAGAATGTAATAAGAACAAGCTGAATGTAAAGAAGAATAGTGAAGCTAACATAGTAGCAAATAAAAAATGAATGTAACATACACTTGGATGTGTATGAAGTGTGTGAGAGAAACTATGACTGGAATGATATCATTAAAAAGATCATGTAATTTATATATGATTTCAATATAATTATGAATGTGTAAAATATAATATAAAATTGGTTTTTATTTTTCAAACATTGGTAGTTAACAAAAAATATCCAATTTCTTGACATTAATAATATACTTTCCCATTTCATTTTAACTGAACACAATCATGTAGAAAAAAAGTCCATGGACTGAACTCTATTATATTACTCTATTATCGACTAAAAACAACTTTTATTTTCTATTTATTAAACACACCAATTTTAAGAACAATGAAACCTTATTTTATGAATAAAAAATGAAATAATAATAAAATAAAATACCAAGGAACCATGTTAAAAAAGAAATGAAAATAAGAAAAGTAAATAATGAGTGATATATTTTCCAGTCTCCCAAGGGAAGAGAACAAATTTATGTCCCTTAAAGAGAATAGTCAAGTGAAAATGATCAATTTATAAATTCACCATTTTTATTCCCTAAATTTATTTGGTTTAGAACCATTTAACAATCTATCACGAATTTCCAAGTATATAACTAACCAACTACCCTCCACTGGCTTCATAAGTAAAAACCCAATGTGGTTATTCCTTGACATAGTTGATCTAGTACATCTATTCTGGCCTAGATAGTAATTTTCTCCCAAACCTAAATAGGATGCACATGATCCCCATGTTAAATTAATAATAGGAGGTGAGTAATCACATACACCAATAAAATGAAAGATGTAAAATTTATCCCACCATTGATATCATCACAAGAAAACCTGTTTTTATTTTTCATTCATATCATTTGGAAGTATATTTTATCCCCCTTGGTCTACACTCCATATAAAATGAAATAAGGTATAATATTACCATAATCCCATACTCTAAATCAATCAAAAAACAAAAGGATATTAAAGAGGGTATCACTCAAACACAAACCACTATAAAACCATTCCACTTTTCATATGACCTTAACTCAAAATTAATCAATGTTCCAGTCATTTTTATTTATTTAAAATTGTATTTAAAAAATTTTTTAACATAAAATATTTTATAAAATTATAATGAAAAAATACTTTCAAAAACCATTTCAAAAACAAACCATGAAAAGAAGTCTGGTTTTATTGATACAACATAATGGTTTAAAAGTAACTAATTTTAATATTTATGAACCAAATAATCATAAAATATTTAAACACCCATTCTATTTATTAAAAAAACTATAACCAATTTTACTAACCACCGGTTTTGTAAAATGATTTTTTACCTCAAATTCCATTTTCAAGAAAAATTATGTCAGGTGAATTTTCATCCCACACCTTAAAGGTATCCACTTTCATGAACCTAAGTGAAAATAAACTATTAGATGAATAGTGTATAATTATCAATAATCAAATGAAAACCAATTTTAAAAATATAAATAAAACACTTACCTCAGTCCAAATAAAATCATTCCATAAGCCATAACCATTGACATATCACACTCAAAACATATAAGTGAGATCCTCAAGAGAACTAAAAAATTACTATGATTTAACCATATAAAAAACTATTAAATTATTATAAAAAATATATATGTTTTATAAAAGAATAAAAAATTTAGTGGAGGGTTTGGATAAAATATATAAGAGATAAAATAGGGATGATGACCTTTTAATCAACATAAAATTGGATAACAATAGTCTAGTAAAAGAAAGATATATGGGGAGAAACCAATATTGCAATTCACATAAATGAAAACATGATTTAATGGAATATAAATTTGTGGAAACCCATAAAAAATCATAGGAAGACAACAATAAAAAAATAAACATGGAAGTATGGTTGACAAGGAATCCATATTTTAGGGGGCGAACGATTACTAAGTCATCCCATTCAGGGGGTTAACCATATTTCATGGGGTGAATGGTCTTCCCCTAGAAATTTTATTGGGTGAAATATATATCATTGGGTAAATAAATTTTAGTGATCCCTATAGCTTCATGGTCCCACCCAATTTCTTCTAGAACATCATGAAATCCATAATAACACTTATATAACTCAAAAATCAAATAAAACACCTCAACAGTAAAATGTTGGTGAGACATATCATATAATTATCATGGTGTTTTGAGTAATATTACACCACAATAAATTGATTAACACATTAATTAATCTAGAAAAATGTGATATAATATCAATAAATTTAAAAAATTGGAAATTAATTATACTAATATTTTACAAAGACCAATTCATGTAAAAACATAAAACCACCAAATTCATGGATAATTTCCCTATAATTGTAAATAATGGCTAAATTTTACACCTATTTCTATTTAAATTTTATTATGTATATGAATTATTAAATAATGAATTGGTGTGATATATAATTAAACCCAAATTAATATAACATGTATAATTCTCAATAAAACCATTTAAATTTGATAAATAAAATATTCAAAATATAAAAATATATCAATATGAGAAAATAATTAAATGTGACTGAAAAGAAAGAGTGAAGAATTTTTTATTATTAAATTCCTTAATAAATAAATTATATAAAAGTATAGAATAGTACTAATAACTCTTCTTGATAATAAAGTATCCTTAATAATAGTTAAAAAATTAATGTAAAGCTAATTGATCATTAAATTTAAAAACAAATAATAAAATTATATTATAAAGTATAAAATAAAATATAAAAATATATTTATGATAATGTGAAAATGTACCTTAGTAATTAATCCATTAAAATTGGTAATTTGGTAACCCATGTGAAAATTAATTTTTCACAGTGACCCTTTATTTTATTAAATTTATATTGCATAACATTTGAAAAATACATAAAAAATTATGCAAAAATACACCCAATGACTATATCAGTCTAGTTCCATTGTAATTAGGGATATATAAACACTAATACATAATAGAGTTACATCATATCCCACAATTTTCTTATTGAATATCACCCTTTTAGACATATCAAACATAATAAATATCTTCATAACCTTTGTAAAGTGAAAATAAGAAAGGGGTGACCTTCAATTCTCAGTAAGGGAAAACATAAGAGAGATATAAGCATAAACATGAGAATAGGTGTTTGAGAACATGATCAAGAAAATATAAGTTCATACCTTGAATAAAAAAGATCATAAACTCGAATCATGACATAAATATTTTGAATTCATAAGACATGAATCATTAATAAATAAAGAGCATAAGACATGAAATAATAACATGGGAATACAACAATGAAATGTGGAAACCACATAATCATATATAATCTGATTTCCAAAGTTTCCAAGGCATCGCTTCCAACACAATATTAGTATTATTGGTTCACCCCATTCCATATTAGTAGACAATGTTCACTCCCATGGCCGTGTTAGTAGCATGAGTTCACTTCTAATTCCATATTTTTAGTTGTGGTTCACTCACATGTCCATATTTGTTACCATGGTTCATTCTAAAAACTATTATAGTCTATCTCATTAGGTACGAGTCATTACCCAGTGCATTGTAGAGAGATATATGTCCCACCAATCAAATGGTGAAATAATTCATAAATGTGACACAAAATCATTATAATTCATATCATAACCCAAGAAATTAAATAGGTTCTATAAACATATAAACACATCATAACCTATGGGAAATGATATAGGTTTCATAATCATTTCATCAAATGCATAACCCGTAAAAGGGAAATAGATTTCTTAAAAATAAATCCTATACAAGTGAAATGGGTTTCATATAGACAATGACATTTATATTAACCCATTAATATAATGAATATTAATGGAACCTTTAGATCATTTCTTATATGGTCACCAGTAACATCATCAGATGTCATCTAATATAGAAAATAATTTTTGAAATATATACCAAAATAGTTTCTGGAGGAAAATATCACTTCTCCTTTGATTGTTTTTTAAAATAAAACTATTTGAAAACCATTTACTTTGAAAATAATTTGACAACATATAAATAAATATTTAAAACATGTTGAAATCATTTTTCCTTCAAAACATATAAAGTAATCTTGGAAAAATTTTGAATCTCATTTTCCTTGAAATCTTATAAAATAATCTTCAATTAATTTTGGAAATTATTTTCCTTGAATACATATAAAAGGATATTTAAATATTTTTAAAAAAAATTTCTTTGATAATAGTCTAAAAACATATAAATGGGGAATGAAATCATTTCAAAACCTGTTTTTCTTGAGAACATATAAAAGAAGCATGAAAACATTTTGAAAACAATTTTTCGTCAAGAAATTTAAAAGAAACATGAAAACAATTTGAAAAATATTTATTTGAAAATATTTTTTAAAAAATATTTCTTAATAAATAACCTTTAGACATATAAATAAATATTTAAAGATTGATAGTGGATAAATCTATACATTTCATAAGAGGTAAAAGAACACTGTTTTAGCATAGTAAAAAGGGTAGAAAAATGCATCATTTGTAAAGAGACAAAAGATGCATTTTAAAAAAATAGGAAAAAGGATAAAATGGTAAACATTACATTAATTGATAAATTAAAAATAATAAAGTATTCTTGTAAACTATTTTTGTGAAAAAATTATTTTAAAGTAATGCATATTTTTGTCCGAATAGAGGGTAATTTTAGGATTTTATAAAAACACTTTATTAACTATCTTATGTACCAAAATTTTAAAGAAACGGTACCAATATATGATTAAATAATTAATACACATAGGATATTAAAATTCAAAAAAAAAAATTGACAGAAGGGTCGCAAGATTTAATCAAAGGAAGAACAAATATAAGTAATCTTTAAAAGTGATAATATTATCTCAATAAACACAAATATTTGAAAACATGGGACCATGCTCTACATGTAAGAAATATAAATTAAATTAAGCTTAAAATAATATTAAAATAAGTAAATTCATTATATAACTTTTAAAATTGACTTATATACTCCTTGAAATATAATTTTGGTGCTTTAAAAATGTGAGTCCCAAAGAAGAAAAATTGAGAAAAAACTACTTGACCGATTTGGAAAATTTAAAAATATACACCATTTGAACGAAATATCATAAAATGGATATCGAAATTCCCCTGACATTTTTTATAATATAAACATAATACAATCATGGGAAATAAATACACCACAAAAAAGGAAATAGTGGTGAACATAGCATGTATATCACTAAAATTAAAATTTAGATGAAATCCACTTACCCTGTGTCTTGACTGCCGCCATACTCATTAAAACAAAGTTATAATAAATATAAAATTAGATTAAATATTATATAGATCTTTATTATTATATATAATACCATATATGGTTTTATTTTTACCATTTATTACCAACTTGTTAACCAGCCAATGCGAACATTTCATTTTGGATAATATTTGATTTGTACTTCACATGTGTCTTAATTTGTTATATCGTTGGTACTTATACTGATATCATGATTCCATAATGTAAAATTTATTTGTGGGGACCTCTATGGTCTATTCCATTATGAAAATCTGGTGTCTGAGGTGTTTTGGGAGGTTAAGGTGACTTATCCCCCAAACATTTCCAATATTCCAATCCTGAAAATAGTTCCATCAGTTATACTGATGTGAACTGTTCAATCAGATTGGTGAGTCATTCCATGAAAAGTGTTTCATGGATCGGTGAGTCTAGGATTGGTGAGTCATTCCGTGAAAAGTGTTTCCTCAATCAGTGAGTCATTCTGTGAATATTGTTTCTAGGATTGGTGAGTCCCGAATTAGTGAGTCATTTTCTGAATAGTGTTTTCAGGATCAGGGAGTCATTTTGTGAATAGTGCTTCTAGGATCTATGTTTTTAGGATCAATGAGTCATTATGTGAACATTGTTTCCAAGATTGGCAAGTCATTCTTTGAATAGTGTTTCCAGGATCGGTGAGTCTCGGATCAGTGAGTTATTTTTTGAACAGTGTTTCTAAGATCGTTGAGTCCAGGATCAATGAGTAATTCCATTAATAGTGTTTCTTAGATCATTGAGACCAGGATTAGTGGGTCTTGGATCGATGAGTCATTTTGTGAATAGTGTTTCTAGGATCGATGAGTCTAGGATCAGTGAGTGTATAGTGTTTCCAGAATCATGTATTATGTTTCTAGGATCGGTAGGTTTACAATGTTTCCAAGATCGGGAATAGTGTTTCCTGATTCCTACAGTTTCAACCCTTTGATGTTTTCTTTGACGTAAAATTCATTCAAATCCTTTTTTAAGGGATTCAAGGCCAATTAAAAACTCAAAACTCCTATATTAATTTTTCTATGTCCCAATATGCGTTCACTTGGTCAAACTGTATAGTATAATGTGATCCAATTTTAATGGAAAATTCAGCGTACCTTAAACTGTTGCTCCGTTAAATCATTAAAAGGGATGATATATCTTCCTCCCTTATTCTACCTTCATTTCCCCTTATGCGAGATGCTCAATCCATTCCTTCTTCCTATAGGAGCGGTTTGATCAATCCTTAATCCTCAGATTGTTCCCCCTTGATGTTTCTTACTACTACATGCACCCCCTATTTTGGGGAAAGTAGCAAGTGTTGACCCTTCATCAATATAATGTATGTTTTATCATCATTAGTTTGGGTTAATCTCCTTCTATTTCTCCTTTCCCTGTTATGGTATGTGATCTCTATACTTCTAATGGAGTTTCTGGGGTTTCGGTTGGTGGAGTTGTACTGCAGAATCCTTAGGTTGATACAGTTGTCACAGGAGGAGGAAATCATGAACCTTTTTGTGGATCGTTCTCGTATAAAGAATGATAAGAACCATTTGAGGTAGGGGATTTGTTGCTTTTATTTTATTTTAAGTGCAACTGTAAAGTTAGCATGTTTTATCCCACTGGATCACTATAGAATTTATATAATAAATATTTGAACCGAATAAATAAATTGATTTAAATCATATGTTATGGCCTCTGGTTTTTTTAGATAGTGTGATATTTGTACATTCATTTTTTAACCTTTAATTATTGTGGGAAGTTTGAAAAGAACATAAATATAGAATTAATTTATAATTGTTTGGCTAAAGATAAAGATGCTTGTAAATGAATCTAGTTATTCTTGTTGTAATTTGATGTTAATCAAATTGGTGCAATAAGCATGTTTAATAATTTGTGATAGCTTACCAGTTAGGTTTTCTAAATTTGGAACCTACGAATAATAAATCAGTTAATCCATGATGGATTAAAGAACTAGTTTTTTGATAAAAGATAATTCCTTGTTGGGTTCTAAGTTACCCTCTTGATTGTTTAAGGGCCAATATACCAGTTGATATGATGTTTGTTTTCCTACTGCTTGTGTTGTGATGTGGTCCTGGATGACTATTGTGATAAGTGGGGGAATGGAGGCCAACTGGTTGTGGCAACAGTTGACGCCTAGAGTGGAAGGATGCATCAGTTAATGCATGTGGGTGTTGGGGATGACACTAGGGAAGATGAAATGAGTTCGATGTGAATGTTTGGATTCTTACTTATTATTATTGGGTTTTTATCTTCTTTAATTTCCCCACTAATCAAG
Source organism: Viscum album (assembly GCA_963277665.1). Lineage (NCBI taxonomy): Eukaryota > Viridiplantae > Streptophyta > Magnoliopsida > Santalales > Viscaceae > Viscum > Viscum album. Next base: position 150,914,800 of record OY728143.1, read on the forward strand.
GTAGCTGGTCTTGCTTAACCTTCTTGTGAAAGGGGAAAAGATGTGCTGGGAATGCCATGTGCTATCTGTGTTTAGATTCGCAAAAGAAGGATGGGTCTACGCTCTTGTTATAAGCAGAAATGACTCAAAGGGTTGTTTATCTACACACCGTGTTGACCCCCCTTGTGTTTTGTAACTTAGAATATTTTTCTATAATTCCTAGGAAATGGGAAAGTAATAATGATTTTAATAAATGATTTAATAAATGATGTTAACCCATGGGGTTGGATCTTGCTGGGACACAATGCTGAGGTTACAATTTTAATGGGAAAGTGGACTTTGGGTGTGATGCTTTTGAAATTTAATGTGGAATTGATAATGGATAATCAGTGTTTAAATAATTAATTAACGTAAAGTGAAACTAATAAAAAGGAAATAAAGTAATGTAATAAATCCCTTTAAATGGTTTTTTTCTTATAGGATACCCGGTCTTAGAAGTGGCAGCTGGGAGTCTGAGAGACGTTAGCTGCAGTAGGTTCTAAGACTAGGTTATGGTCATAGAGTGGTTGTGAGCTATATAATATTTTGTACTTTTTGTGTTTCTAAATGCTACTCCACCCCATCAGTAATTTGAAACTGACACCCTGGGGATTCTGAGCCATGGAGGGTGTTTTCCCCAACATTAGGGAAAAGCGGCAAACCAGTGGGAAAGTATTAGTGGGGTACCCTTGATTTTCTTTATTATATAATATAATCTTGTTTTCATTACATGGTGAGAGTAGCTATTGTGAGGCTCAGAACATAGTATACCTATTTAGGTGACGAGTTAGTTTCACTTGTTGTTAACTGTGCTTTATCATGCTTTCTTTACATTTTCACGGGAGGATTCCGGGAGGATCCTACCAAGAATATTTTTATACTCACCCTATGTATATATAAACTGTTTTTCAGGTAACATAGAGCCGGTTGGAGATAAAGCTGGTTTCTACTAGCATGGGGTTTCAGGAGCTATTCGGGGTTGTGGTTGCTGCTATTTTTACTTTCTTTTGGGTACTTCTAGTTTTCCCATTTCAGTTATAGTAGTTTTCATGACATTAAATATTCGTACATGGGATTTATTTTATATTTTAGTTTGAGTAGGAGTTGTATTGTGTCTATCTTATCTCTCTCTTCTTCATGTGTTCTTTTAGAGGGTAATGCCTCCCAGTTGTGTGTTTACTATACCTTTAGTGTAAGTCACTGACCTCGAGCCTACTAGAGGTAGGAATGGGGGGGGGGGGTCATTATCTCCCTTCTCACATTACCAGCCTAGTAGGGGTACACTTTGTGGGGAGAGGGTCATGTCAGAGTTGTATCAGAGGTATGGTTGAGGTATAGGATGGATGTTTTAGTTTGACATAGGTGAGGTTGCATGGGTTAGTTGGGATACAATGTCAATAATGTTTAGAAAGTGATGTAAACACTAGAGACCGGCTGATACATAGGTGTTTAGGGCCCCCTATGATCTGATTTATGAACCTTTAATTTTATAATGGATACTAAACAAGGTGATACTAGTTGCACGATAGATACCTAAGAAATGATCATGCATCATTCTTCTCTGTTCCCGTGTTTTAATGGGTAGACCATAAGATATGTTAACCTAAAATGAATAAAAGAAAACAATTAATTAATTAATTAATGTTGAGTATTACATATTCTAGGTTGAGGAGCTCAAATTGTTTGATATTTTTAAGGTATAGATCTAGGCCGACATCCTCATAAGGATCACATAAAATATGTCTAGCTGGCTTTTCTAGCAGATCACTACCAGGTAGAGGTTTACGACGACAACACTTTTCAAAGGACAGCCCGGGAGATTTAACACCAGAGTATACAGAAGTATGAGGGCTCCATTTCAGATGTTGTCATAGAAGATATGTTAGAGAAGGTCATGATAGGCTTCAGTTCGATCCATTCTTGGAAAGAGCACTGGGAGTCCTTGGTTGTGATGATGCTGCAATTAGCATAAAGTATGTGGTGGTTCTTGTTTCTCAAGGATCATGAGGAGTCAATGATATCATGGGAGGAGTTTTGAGACAATTTTAGAGTCATGTTTCATTCTTCAACTGAAAAGGCATCCAGTCACTAGGAGCTTCTTACCCTTTGACAAGGGAGCTCTAGTGTGCGAGAATCTGGAATCTGTTTTATAAACCTTTTATGACATGCTTTGGACATGTTTCAAGATGAGGATGTCAGGGCGAGGCAATTCTAGGAGGCCTTGAATCCAGAGATCCAGCACCAGGCCACCCCATTTATGCTGAAGACATACCATGAGGTTCTAGAAAGAGAATAGGTTATCAAGAGGACTTTTTATATATCTAGATCATTATGAGAGGGGAGTCTTCATGATTGCTCACAAATAAGAGATGTGGTCTGAGGATTCTTTTATTCACGATAGAATAGTTTCCGTTTGGTCGAGGGTAGGTACCAGACCTCAGCATCTCGTTTATCTAAGGGAAGCAGATATCAGGCCTATGCCAAGGGATCAAGAGGTTTTTTTTCTTTTGGTGTTCGAGTTCATTAGCAGTGCAAGTGCCCGGCCATTCAGATCAGTCATCATGCACTAGGTTTTCAACTCCAGGTTCCTCCGTTGAGGCAGTTCCAGCCAAGGCAGTAGCAACAGGTTGCACCAAATTTAGATTTGCAAAGGTTATATGGGGCAGGAAGATGACAACCCCATGATGCTCCCCATCCTTAGAGAGTAGAGCACGTCTGTGGTGGTGGTCATCATCAAGGTCATAGAGGCCCTGAAGGAGGTCGTGGACAACTTCATGCTTTAGCGTTGCCAGCTCCAAGTGAGCCAGACATCGTTCAAGGTACCCTTTTCTTGTTTTCTACTGTGGTGTATGATTTGTTTGATTCAGGAGCGACACACTCCTTCATATCACCTACCCTTGTCCATGCTTTGGGGAATGAGGTAGAGAGGCTTCCAGTTCCCTTAGTGTTGCCTATGCTAGTTGGAGATCGAGATGACTTGTTTCAAGTTTGTATAAACTATGAGCTACTATGGGGGAAACAACACTCTTGGGAATACTTCTTATGTTTATGAATACCACCATATGATGCCATATTCGGCATGGATTGGTTGTATTTGGACGAGTCTATCATGGATTTCTCTAAAAGTCAGTTAGTGTTTTTTGTTGTAGATGGATAGCCAATGGTGTTTGTTGGTGAGCAATACCCTCAGATGGGTCAGAGGCGTGTTCCATCCTTGTCATCCCTGATGGGTGACCTGATGCTTATTTCATCAGATGTTTAGCAGTTAGCGTTTCATATATTTGTAGAAGTGTACCCTGATGTCTTTCTAAAAGTGGTTGTAGAATTACCCCTTCGATGAGAGATCGAGTTTGGAATCAATCTACAACCAGGAGCATCTCCTATCTCCATGTCTTCATATAGGATATCCCCTTATGAGTTATGAGAGCTACTTATACCACTTGATGGTCTATTAAAGTGAGGTTTTGTTCAGCCTAGTGTGTCACCATGGGGTGCACTAGTTTTGTATGTGATGAAGGATTACTATAGTTTTCCATTGTGTGTATATTATCATCGATTAAAAAAGTGAAAATAAATAATCACTATCCTAATCCAAAGATTGGTGATTTATTTGATCAATTGAAGGGTTCAAGTTAGTTCTCAAAGATAGACTTGTAGTCAATATATCATTAGATGCGTGGGAAGGATGAGGATATCCCATAGACTGATTTCTATTGTCGTTATGGGCATTATGAGTTAATTATAATGTCTTTCAACATGAAAAATGCTCTAGATATGTTCATATGATTGATGATTGTTGTGTTTTGTGAGTTCCTAGACATGTTTGTGGTGGTTCTCATCAATGAAATCCTTTTTTACTCCACCTCTAAGAAGGAGCATGCAGAGCATCTACACGCAGTTTTGGGAGTCTATCATTAACATCAGCTATTTGGGAAGTTGTAGATGTGTGGGTTTTGGGCTCTAGAAGTCTGTTCCTTGGTGAATGTTGTGTCCTATAAGGGAGTTTTTGTGGATCCATTGAATATAAAAGAAGTTGTGTCTTGGGAATCCCCCAAGACGGTGTCAGAGGTGCATAGTTTCCTTGGTCTTGTAGGCTACTTTAGGTGGTTTGTGGCCAATTTCTCTCAAGTTGCGACTCCTCTAACAGCTTTGAATAGGATGGACCAGGCATTCAAATGGACTGATCAGTGTCAGGCAGCTATCGAGTATCTAAAGGAGAAGTTTGTAAGTGCTCCAGTTCTTTGTTTTCCAGTAGAGGGAGTTTAGTTTGATGTTTTCTATGATGATTCTCATCTGGGATTAGAGTGTGTTCTGATGTAGTAGAGATCAGTTGTTTCTTATGGGTCTTGGTAGTTGCGTCCCTAGTAACGTAACTATGCCACCCATGATCTTGAGTTAGCAGCATTGTAGTTTTCTCTAAAGTGGTGGAGACATTACCTTATTGGTCTGTGATTTGTGGTTCTCACCAATCAAAAGAGCCTGAGGAATACTTTCTCCCAGCATGGATTGAGCTTACGAAAATGTCAGTGGATGGAGTTCTTATAGGAATACGACTTTGAAATATTGTATACACCAATAAAGGGTAATGTTGTAGAATATGTGCTGAGTCAGAAGTCATGTATTGATACAATGCTTGAATATGGTGACTCTTGGATAGTAAAGAAAGAACATTCAACATTTCATCTTGATATGGGAGAAGTTGGGGGAATTGGTTTTCTTTTTCAGAAGACGGTGCAGTTATCTCTGGTGCAGTAGGTGGAAGAGTCCCAGTTGGGGGATATAGAGGTGGAGGTCTGGAGAGACCAAGTTGTTTGTGGAGACACCCCTAATGGTTGGTATGAGGATAGACAACACAAAGTGTTGTATCATGGAAGGATATTGGTTCCATTGATGATGTGTGAGGCTATTATCATAGAGTTCCATAATAATACTTTAGCGGTGCATCCTGGAATGACATAGATTTACCGAGCCTTGAGGAGATAGTTTTGGTGGCTTGGGCTGAAGTATGCGATTTTGGATTTTGTGTCTCGATGTTTGGTCTGCCAAAAGGTGAAAGCTGAACAATATGTTTCTGGTGGTCCGTTATAGCCGTTAGATGTTCTTTAGTGGAAGTGGGAGGAATTATCAATGGACTTTGTTACTAGTTTATGTCGATCTTAGCGAGGACATGATGCTATTTAGGTGGTAGTAGATCATTTAACAAAATCAGCATAATTCATAAAAATTAAGGAGTCAATCTCAGTCGATGTTTTTTCAAGGTAGTATCTGGAAGAGGTGGGGAGACATCATAGAGTCCTAAGGACAATCATTTCTGATTGAGATCCTCGTTTTACCTCTAGGGAGTGGAGAGGTATCCAACATGATTTTTGTTCTCAGCTATGCATTATCACTACTTTTAATCCTTAGATGGATGGTAAGACAGAGCAGACCATCAAAACTCTTGAGAACATGTTTAGCTCTTATGCCCTTGATTTTGGAGTTTAGTGGATGAGAAAATTACCCTTGGTGGAGTTCACTTACAATAATAATTTTCACCCCCATCTGTATGGTGCCATTTGAAGCCTTGTATGGCTGGCCTTTCCATTCTCTGTTGTACTGGACTGGGGTCGAAGAGTCAGCAATTCTTGGATCATAACTATTATAGAATACAATAGAGATAGTTTAGGTGATTCATGAGAGGATGTTGACAGTGAATGATCATCAAAAATTATATTCCGAAAAAATAATGACACCCTTTGAGTTTTATTTTTGGAATTATGTGTTTCTGAAGGTGATTCCCCATCATGGACGATGAAGGTTTGGTCATGGGAGTAAGATTTATCCTTGGTTTTTAGGGTCTTTCATTGTGTTTGCTCATGTTGGAGTCGTGGCATATCGAGTACCACTTCTCCCGTATATGAGACAGATACACAATATTATTCATGTATCATAGCTCTGTCATTATCATCATGATGATTCTAACCTCATATATTAGGGAGAGATTGATGTTGATGATGAGGCAACCTTTGAGGAGCGACCTGTAGAGATCCAAGACCACAATGAGAAGGTGTTGCGTAGGCGTTCTATCCCCATGGTTCGAGTATTTTTGCGATATAGTGGCATGGAATAGAGTACATGGGAATGTGAGTTACAGATACATGGTCAGTACCTAGAGTGGTTTCATGATTAACTGTTTTCATGTAATGACTTTCAATTTGTGGTTAAAGACCTTTCGTGTTTATGAGATTGGTTTCTTTGGTTGCTTCTTATGTCAAGCTTTATTTTGAGAGGTATCTTGATGGGTGGTTGTTCAGGCCTCTTTTCTGTTCCCATTTAGGTTGGTTTTGAATTATCGAGGATGAGAATGTTTTGAGAGGTACTTGATGTAATGGTCGGGACCTCTCTGATCCATTCCTTTACAAATATCTGGTGTCTGAGTTGTTCTTGGATGTCTAGTTGACTTATCCCCCACACTTTTCTAATTTTCCAATTCTGCAAATAGTTCCCTCAATGAGACCGATGTGAATAGTTCCATCAGTGAGATTGATGTGAATAGTTCCATCGACGAGACTGATGTGAACATTTCCATCATTGAGACAGATGTGAACAGTTCCATCGGTGAGACCGATGTGAACCTTTCCATCAATGAGACTAATGTGAACAGTTCTATCGGATTGGTGAGTCATTCTGTGAATATTGTTTCTAGGGTAGGTGAGTCCAGGATCAGTGAGACATTTTGTGAATAGTATTCCCAGGATCGGTGAGTCTAGGATCGGTGATCCCAAGATCACTGAGTCATTTTGTGAATAGTGTTTCTAGGATCAGTGATTTCATAATCGTGGAGTCATTCCGTGAATACTGTTTCCAGGACTAGTGAGTAATTCCATGAATAGTTTTTCCAGGATTGGTGAGTCCAAGATTGGTGAGTCAATTTTTAATTAGTGTTTCCAGGATCGGTGAGTCATTATGTAAATAGTGTATCTAGGATAGGTGAGTCTAGGATCGTTTAGTCATTCCGTGAACATTGTTTCTAGGATCAGTGAGTTTAGGATCGGTGAGTAATTTTGTGAACAATGTTTCCTAGATTGGTGAGTCCATGATCAGTGAGTCATTCCATTAATAGTTTTTCTAGGATCAGTGAGTCCAAGATCAGTGAGTATACAGTTTTTCTATAATCATGTATAATGTTTCTAGGATTAGTAGGTGTACCGTGTTTCTATGATTCTGAATAGTGTTTCCATTTTCCTACAGTTTTCCCCTTTGATGTTTTATTTGACGTAAAACACATTCAAGTCCAAGTTTTAAGGTATTTATGGCCAAATAAAATCTCATAACATCAATATTTATATTCCTATGTCCCAAGATGCCTTGACGTGGTCAAACTATGTGGTTTAATGTGATCTAATTTTAATGGAAAATCAAGTGCATCTTAAACAGTTTCCCCTTTAAATCATCTAAACGAATTAGATATATTCCTCCCTTGTTCTACTATATTGTTCCCTGGTGCGAGATGCTCGAGCCTTTCCTTTTTCCCATAGGTGTGGTGTGATTGAAACTTAATCCTCAGATAGTTTCCCCTTGACGTTTCTTACTACTACACGTGCACACCCTGTTTTGGTGCAAGAAGCATGTGTCGATCCTTCATTGATATAAGGTATGTTTTATCACTCTTCTTTTGGGTTCATCACCTTATGTTTCCCCTTATACTATTGTGGTATGTGATCTCCATAATTCTAATGGAGTTTTCATGGGTTTCGGTTGGTTCGGTCATACCGTGACATCCTCAGGTAGATAAAGTTGTCATCGGAGGAGATGATCATGATCCTTTATGTGGATTATTCACATATAAAGAATTAAAATAACTATTTGAAGTAGGGGATTCGTTGATTATCTTTTATTTAATATGCAACTGCATATTTATCATGTTTTATCCCACTGGATCACAATGGAATTGACATAATAAATATTTGAACTGCATATGTAAACTGATATCAATCATATGTTATTGTATCTAGTTTTTCTAGATAGTGTGATATCTATGCTTTCTTTGTTTAGTCATTTTTTTTGTGATGGAAATTAGTAAAGAACATAATTCCAGAATTAATTGAGAATTTTTAGACTAATGATAGAGGCATGTAAATAAATATGGTTCTTATTATTGTAGTTTGATTTTTTTTCAAATTAGAGCAGTAAGCATGTTTAATTATTTGTGATAGATTACTGGTAATGTTTTACAAATTTGGAACCCTTGAATAATAAATTGGTTAATCCAAGATGGATTAAAGAACTGATTTTTTGATAAAAGATAATTCCTTATAGGTTTATGAGTTACACTCATGATTGTTTAAGGGACAAGAGCCCTATTAATATGATGTCTGTTTTCCTACTGCTTGTGTTGTGATGTGAGACTGGATGGATATTGTGATGTGTGGGGGCATGAAGGCCTACTGGTTAGGACAACATTTAACGGCTAGAGTGTCGAGATTCATTGGTTCATGCATGAGGGTTTCAGGGAGGACATCAGGGATGATGAAATGAGTTGGATGTGAATGTTTTGATTATTACAAAATCTTTTTGGTTTTTTATCTTCTTTAATTTTACCACTGCTCAAGGAAGCTGGTCTTACTTACCCTTATCCCGAAAGGGGTGAAGACGCGTGGGGTATGACACATGATTTCTATGTTTATCTTCTCGAAGGGAGGATGGGTCTACGCTATTGCTGTTGGAGGAAAAGACTCGATGAGTAGTTTATCTACTCACCGTGTTGAGCCCCATTCTGTTTAGTAGCTTAGAATGTTTTTCTAGAATCTTGGGGGATATGAGAAAGTAAGAATGATGTTAATATATGATTTAATAAATAATATTTACCCATGGGGTTGGAGTTTGCTGGGATACATTGATGAGGTCACAATTTTAAAGGGACATTGGACTTTGGGTGTGATACTAATGAAATTTAATGTGGAATTGATAATTTTTAATCAGTTCTTAAAGAATTAATTAATGTAAAGTGAAACGGATAAAAATGGAATAAAGTAATGTAATAAACCTATTTAAATGGTTTTTTCTTATAGGAAACCTAATCTTAGAAGTGGAAGCTGGGAGTCCGAGAGACATTAGCTGTAGTTGATTCTAAGACTAGGTTATGCCCATAGTGTCGCTGTGAGCTATAGTATATTCTATACTTTTTGTGTTTCTATATGCTAATCCACCCAGTCGGTAAGGGAAAATGACACCCCAAAGATTCTTACTCATGGGGTTGTTTTCCCTAACATTCCGGTGGGAGGATGGATGATTAACTACCCCCTTTGGCCCCGCTCTCTTCTCTTGGTAGTTACTAGTGCTAGTAGGCACACTTTTTAGTTTTCTCCATATATGTGTGTAGAGGGCTGTAATGTCTTATTGTTATTAACTCACATATATTTTAGATATAGTTTCCTATGGAAAACTATAGGTGTAACATGTATAATCTATGATTTCTTGAGGATATTTACTCAGTGTATGGGCTGTAATGGCTTGAGGTATAATACCTGACGTATGATACATGTTAGGCATGCTATGGTGGCCACTAGAAAATACCTGGTTACTTTATGTGGACGTGGTGGTTTTGTTGCATTAGGAACATGTTGTGGAGCTTTTCCCAGGTGTCTGCAGGAAATCCTTTTTGGAGAGCGATTCTTAGGACGCGCGATGTTGGGGAAAATGACAAACTAGAGGGGAAGTAGTAGCGGGATACCATGGATATTATTTATTATATTATATACTCTTGTATTCATTACATGGTTAGAGTAGCCATGGTGAGGCTAGGAACATAGTATACTTATTTAGTTGATGAGTTAGTTTCACTTGTTGTTCACTATGCTTCAGAATGCTTTCTTTACATTTGCACGAGAGGATTCAGGGAGGATCTTTCTGAATATACTGTTTTACACACTCTATGTATATATAAACTATTTTTTGGGTCACATGGAGTAGGTTTGAGATCCAGCTAGTTTCTACTAGCTTGGGTTGTAGGAGTTGTTTGGGCTTGTGGTTGCTGATATTTTTACTTTCTTTTGGGTACTTGATGTTTTCCCATTTCAGTTATAGTAGTTTCAATGACATTACGTATGCTTACATGGGATTTCATATATATTTCCGTCTAAGTTGGAGTTAGTTAGTGTCTATCCTATATCTCTATCTTGCTTGTTTTATCTTAGAGGGTATTTCCTCCCATTGGTGTGTTTACTATACCATCAGTGCTAGTCGCCAACTCGGGGCCTACTGGGGGCGGAACTCTAGGGTTATTATCTCCCTACTCACATTACCATCCTAGGAGGTGTACACATTGAAATAAATGTAATTTATATATAGTAAATATGTATTTTAATAATCTATTGAATTTATAATAATGAAATGGAATACACCATTCCGAGAGACAGTAAGTCGTACATACACATGATCGATATTTCTCTTTTTATTGTCGTATTGGAAGAAACAAAAAAATGAAATATATTTATTTATGTATATAATTATAAAATTTACATTATGATATCATATATATCATATATATTCACTAAACCAATTCATAATACATTCCTAGTAGTGTATGAATGAAACATATCGCTTTAAGGGGGTCGTAGTCCACAGTTCCTCAAACGAAATTCACGTTTTGACACAAAATTTAATGTAAAATGATATGTGTTTGAGAATAAATACATAATATATATAATATATAAATACATTTTATATCAATATTTATACTATGATTGGAGGTAAGGAATATTGAACAATCATAATTTTGTGAGTTAGATGTTCTCATTACACATAAATAGTATGTTCGTTACCCAATAGATGGAGGTGTGTGTATTTATATGTCAAAAAATAACATTAAAAAAATCATTTTATATTTAAGATATAGGTTTTATTAACCAAAAATGGAATAATTCCATTAGTTGTGGTGGAGAAATAAAATAAAAAAAATGAGCCAAAGAGATTATGTTACCTCTTAATCAGGTAACTTTTTTTGGAATGTGCCAAAAGGCTTCATTGGATTTCCTTCTTCCCAATTTAAGGATTCTAAGAGGAAATTAGGAATATTTTATGTTTATTGGAAAGGTATTTTCTGATTCTAGATTTTTTAAGGTATGAAGATGTGGGATAGGTGGTGCCTTTTAATAGGGAAGGGTAGGTTCACACTTGGATGTTTTGAAAACCAGTTAGATGTACACATGTTTTTAACTAAAAAAAGTCATAAAAACCACAAAAACTCAATAATTTAAGTTTAATTGGAAAATAATTAGAATATAATGAGTTTTGGACAAGTTTCAATCCATTTTGTGTTTTAAATTTAATTTATAGTCCTTAGATATGCTAAATTTTACATTAATTGATGTACTTAATTTTAATTAGATTCACAAATAGTTTTGGTAAAAAAATAGTTTACTATATTATAAATAATAAATAATGATTATTCAAAACATTGAATCCATTTTTTCAAATTCTAACCATAAAAGTGGCAGAGATTAATTTTATATTAATCTCGCTATCGGGTCGACAATGTGTGTTTGTAAAGAAAAAAGCTTTCAAAAGTTTGATATGATTTTATTCCCATTTTTGAAGTGAAATTTATCTAAATGACCTAAATTATAAAAATTGATAAATGTTTTATATAATAAAAATTTTAAATCAATTGAAACTATAATTTATCATCATAAGTAAATTAGATGAAAATGTAGTTTTAATTTTTTTTGTATTTTTAACTATTTATTCAAAAATGGAACCTTTCAAATAAATAGATAAAATTTCCCTTACCTTATTTTTATGTTTAAATATCAAATTTTATGTTTAATTTGACATATTTATTGTATAATAGTTCCAAAATTGGTCATTAAAATGGTTTCTCTATTAAAATTTAGTAAAACAACATTTATAAAAATATATGATTTATACATAAAATTGGGCTTGTTCCTACTTATGTCTATCAAATCAATTGAATGAATATTAAACAATTGTTGAATATAAAGCATATATATTACATTAATATGATTCACTAAATGTATTTAATTTAATTTATTCGGTTAAAATAACTTTGTGACTATAAAATAATATTTACTTCTACATTCAATCAGATTTTATATTCACTTTTAATTAATTGGTAACCTATGAATTAATATTATATTGTCTAACCCATATACATACAAAAAATTGTAAATACTATTCAAAACCTCTAGTTTAATGTCCATGTTAAATATTATTATAATAAATAATAATATTTTAGTAATATATTATTTTTCAGCAGACATTTGTCTTGCATGTTATACGATCTATAAAGTAAAGTCATTATAGTGTGTAACGTAAGCTAACCTCAATGTTCTATGTAGATAATAGTAAAGTGTTTATTTCATGTTATTCATGATTAACTTGGTGTTGAATATAACACAATCCCAACACATTGATTTAATATAAAATATTATATATTTTATTGTTTCTTAAAATTAAAAATACAAAATGGATAAATTAATTCGAAACAATAAATTCACAAAATCTAGGGTTATTATGTTTTACCCCCTAAAAGTTAATTTCATCCTCAAAATTTGAATGGGTTATAAAATGTTTAATACTTTGAATTTTTATTCATATAAACCACCATCTTTGAAATTAATACTAAAAATTACCTTAAAAGTGGAATGTTGGAACCATAACGGTCACTGAAAGTAACATATAACAGGTTTTCCACATGGGATAACATAGGTGGAAAGTGAAAACATAGAAATTGAAGAGAAATATGACCATCATGTTCTGGTGGATTGAGATAGAGATCAAGGTCATGTGAAATTTTACAATCTGAAATCAGTAAATCTATGATGAACTAAGGGACAATATGATTCAATATAAAAGGAGTTACTAGGATAATTTTTTTCAAAATCCTTTTACCAAAATATAAATAATTTTCATTTAAAGATATATTTTCTTGATTTTAGTACAACCTCATTTTTTGTTATTCATTTCTCCACTTCACCACTTTCTCTAAAAAGAAGCATGAATTTTTCATTCACAAAGCACTAACAGATCATGAGATCAATGATATATCATCCCACATATAATTAGTTATCATCAACACCATGTTTTTATAATAGGTTATCCAATATACATAAATCATCATGTGGTAATATAATTATTTATTGTTTCAAACCATATCCAATGTTAAAATTCATTTTTACATAAATGGATAACCTTTTAACCCTTCTGATACACCAAAATCCAAAAGTTTTTAATGAAAATATGGAAATTAGCTTAACATTGATTCCCCAATATATCAAAATGTATCTCTTTGTTGTCACCTTCCAAACATGTGAATACCCACATCAAATATTCTCTTAAAACATTATAATAACCTGTATTACCATAAATAATTATAGTAAATATGGATTATTCCTCATTTCATAGATTACGTGATATATTTCATATATCCAAGATATTGTAAACATAATCTATGAAAGAATAAACTACTTGAAAACATGTCTTAATTGGTTCAAGGCATTCATTAACTTCCAACACATTAATTTGTTTCCCATATTTCATTATCCATGAAAACTAGATTATAAAAAATGGAATATATTAAGGGTTATAGTTCTATTAATTATTTTCATTCTTAAAACTACACCTCGCCATTATATCACTTTTCTATTCCATTAGAACCATTCAACGTGTTCTTGTAAATCCATTTCGAAAAACATAAATGGATCAATACAGATATATTTCAACTTTTATATAACATTCATCTTGAATCCAAATACATAAAATATTTTATTATCCAACATCATCCTTACAAAAATTTCAAGGCTAGAGCATCCTATTACATATTACCTTTTTCCTTTCACATTTCCTCTGTAGTGTCATCATCATCATCATCATTATAACCATTAGTCATACCTTTTTATTGATCCTATTCAATATATTTCATATTTGAACATTGATTTGAGAAATTAATATTTATTCCTCACTTAAAACACTTAATATTTGATGATCTCTAAGGGGGTCCAAAATTTCATCCATTTTGTTAACCAAACACTTCATTTTTTTCATGAATAAAATTGATCGTGTCCTTATTTTACCAAGTCAAAACATATTATTTTTATTCTTAGACATTCACATCATTGATTAGTTTCACATCCATGACACAAAGAAAACATAATATTATTTCCTCCATGCTCTACATTAACCTAAATCTTAGTGAAATCCTTAATTTTCTTCATTGGTTAGTTAGAGAGTTGCTTAAGGTATACATTCTTAATAATGTTCCACTAAAACTGAGTAGACATGATCACAACTTATCTCAATCCAATTATCATCCCTATTTACTGCTCATCATAAAATGATTTGTTCTACCCAATGTTAATCCAATTCCTTCTGGTTTCTACCATTTACAAAAACTAGAAGTTTATTGTGACCAATATGTTTTATAATAGAAAAAACATAATCATGAAAATAATTATATATATTATGTATAAATCGTGACACTTTACTTAATATATCAAAACCTAGGTTCATACTTTTTAATTCATAGAAACCATAAATTTAAATAGATTTTTTTGGTTTGACAATAGTTTATGAATTCTCAATGTGTATTCCCAGGGAGTGTCAAACCCGGTGTGAGAAAAAGAACGTTTTCACATACCAGATTACCCTATGTATGGACTAAACATATTGTATAAGTTTTTACAACTAGGTACATCTGTTCCAGATCCACATTCACGTTTAGTATCTAGACCATGACGTATTTAGATAAAACCACTCACTCTATATTTTACCAAAATTACAGGACATTTTCCTAAATGTCAACTCATCCTTATACTTATCCATAGATACATCACTATACATATTCTTATAAATATAACTTTGGTACATCACTAATGTTTTCTTATCCTCATTTACAATGTTTAATTAATCCTTTAATTGGATACCAAATATAGTGACCCTAACTTTACATTCATAGAAATCACAGAACTTATGTGAAATACATAGAAAATTATACAAATAGACGCCCAATGACCATATTAGTATAGTTCCTTCAGATTCATTGAAACATAAATAGTAGTACATAATTGAGAACCATCATTTCCCACTATGTTTATTTTTACTAAAACCCTTCTTTGACACATCAAACATAATACATATCTTTAAAACATTGGTAAAGGAAATATAAAAAGGGAAGTGATTAGATTCTCAGTAAGGATAAATAAGGGAGACGTGTAAGCATAAATATAAGAATAGGGGCACAAGAAAGTGATCAATAAAATGGACGATCATACCCTACATATCAAAGATCATAAAAAGGAATCATGACATCAATATTGGTAGTTCATGAGACCTGAATAATAAGGAAATAATGAACATAATCCATGAAATCATAAAATTTAAATAAATAATGGAATTGTGTAAGACACATAAGTATATATAATATGTTTCCCAAAGTATCCAAGGCATTGCTTCCAATACCATTATGGTAATATAACTTCACCCCCATTCCGTATTGGTAGACATGGTTCTCCCCAATGTCTATCTGTGTAGAATTAGTTCACTCCTCACACCATCTTGGTAGTCATGGTTCCCTCCCATTTCTATCTGAGTAGTCAAGGTCCATTCCTAGTACCATCATAGACTATCTCATGCCATATAAATCATTATCCAATGCTTTGGAGGGAGATATCGGTCCCGCCCATCTCATAGTGAAATAATAAATACATGTTCAAATAAATACATAAAAATCATTTCAAAACCCATGAAATGAAATGGGTATCATAAACATATAAACTTATCATAACCTGTGAAAAAAGAAACAGGTTTCATAATCATTTCATCAAAATCAAAACCCTTGAAAGAGAATTAGATTTCAAACACATATAACCAATGAATGAGATTTTTTTTTCATAAAGACGATGACATAATGCATAACCCATTCATATAATAAATATGAATTAAACCATTAGATCATTCTCTATAATGGAATGAGTAATGTCAATGGATAAAATATTGGATGGAAAATAATTTTGAAATTTCTTTCAAAAATGTATCTTAAAAAATATATTTATTCTTTGAAAAAAATTATTTAAAACACACATCCTTTTGAAACCCATTTCGATTAAAAATAATTATAAAACATAGAAATATTGCTTGAAAATATTTTGAATTCCTTTTTGCTTAAAAACATATAAAATAATCTTGAAAAAATTATGGGAAACATTTTCCTTCAAAACATATATAATATTATTGAAAAAATATTGAAAATATTTTTCCTTGATAATATATAAAAGGAGCATGATTTTTTTTGAAAACAATTTCATTGAAATAAAATTTCAAAATTATTAATTAGGCAAGAAATAATTTTTAAAACTCTATATCATGAAACCATATAAAAAAAGATTGAAAAAATTATGATAACCTTTTTCCTTGGAAACATATAAAAGAATCTTGAATATATTTTGAAAAAAAATTAATTAAAAAAATTTTCATTAAAAAAATCCCAAAATTTCCATTAAAATTATCCTTTAACCATGAAAATAATCCTTTAATGTATTTAATACAGATAAATATGTACATTTCATATGTGTTTAAAAGAACATTTCATTTTCATGGTAGAAAGTTATAAAAATGCTTCATTTGGAAATTATAAAGAATATTCTTCTAAAAACACTAGAAGAAGACACAATGGCTAAAAATTTCATTAACTGATTATTATAGACTAGAATAATTTTCTTGGAAACAATTTTTGGAAAATATTATTTTAATGGAATATTGATTTCTAATCAAAGAGATGGTAATGTCGGGGTTTATTAATAACACTTTTTTAACTATATAATTTACCAAAGAGTGGTTTAACTGGAATAAATTTATTATTAAATAATTAATAAATATAGTGAAATAATATTCATTAATTTTATAGAGATATGGCTCATAAAATTTCATCAAAGTAAACATATAGATAAAACAATCTTGAAAAGTGAAAAAATTGTCTCAATAAACTCTTTTAACTTGGTGACATGAGATCAAATTCCCCATGTAAGAACATAAATTTACGTGAAGAATAAAATATCATAAAAATAACATAATTATATATATATAATTTTAAATGTATTTATATACATCTTGAATGGGAATTTGGGTGAATAAAAAACACCTGCCTCAACGAAGGCTAATTGACACCAAACTATTTCACTGATTTGGTAACTTTTGAAACATATACACTATGAAAGAAAGATCATAAAATATCTTTTTGAATTAAAATAAATTTGATTATAATATTCATATAATACAATCACGGTTAGTATAAACCACACAACATTAAATAGTTCTAAACATATCATGTTTCTAACAGAAAAAATAGTATGAAATACCCTTACCATGTGCCATGACACTCATTGTACTAATTCAAACCAAAAATATAATAAATATTATTTTATTATAAATATTTTCAAGAAACATATTATTATATTTAATAAAATATATGGTTTTATTACAACCTTATATTACCATCTTGTTAACCCTGTTATGTTATCATTTCTTTTTGGATAATATTTACATTTTTGTTCCCATGTGTCTTAATTTGTTAAAGCATTGGTCAATTTACATATTTCATAGTTATATAATTTAAACCATGATGTAATGAGAATTTATATCCAGTATATTTTTATTATAATAATCTATATAATTTAGTATTCAGAAATTGAATACATTATTCATGGAGAAGATAAGTTTTACGTACACATGAACGTTGTTTCCATTTTTATTGTCATATTGAAAGAATTCAAATAGAATGAAATATATGTATATATATATATCATTATTAATGTATATTTATGATAAAAAATATCATATATATTCAATAAATCCATCCTTATTACAATCCTTGTAGTCTACGAACGAATCGTATAGCTTTGAGGGGGTGGTAGTCCACACTTCCTCAATCAAAATTATCATAATAACACAATGTTAAAAGTAAAAAATATTTTTCTTAAAAGAATAAATAATATAAAATAAATAATAAATATAATTTATTATATATATAAATAGATTATACATCTCAATGTCAACCATTAGTGGTTGTATGTAAAATTGAACAATCAGTGTTTTGCGATGCAGTAGTTCACCATACACAAAGCCAGTATGTTAATTACCCATTAGATAGAGGTGTGTGTACGGGTAGGTAGAACCCTCAACATAAGAACATAATTGTATTATGACTATACTATTTTTGTTATATAATCATAGAATAAATATAGTGGAGGGTGTGTAGAAATAAAATAAAAGAAATGACCTTAGGAGAAAATGTTACCTCTTAATCTGCTAACTCATTTTGGTTTGTGCCAAAAGGATACCATGGATTACCTTAATCACATTGAAATTACCCTATAAGTAATATAAGTATATTTGGAAGTGTATTTGAAAGATATTTTATGAAACTAATATGTTTGATGAAAATCCAGTGGTGGTTGGATTTTATAGGGAAGGGAAAGGAAACTCGTTGTATTTTATAAATCATGTTTTGTATAACCTTGTTTTTACCTAAAACAATTAATAGAAAGAAAAAGAAATATAAATAATGGAATGTTCATGAACGAATCATGGAAAGATAATGGGATTTAGATTGGTCTGTAAATGGTTTTGAAATTAAAATTAAAGTTTATCCCTTAGTTAACCTTAATTTTTCCTTAATCGATGTAATTAATGTTAATTACATTCACTAATATTTTTTTTGTGAAATGATTTGTTTAATTTATTAAAAATTATAAATTAGGATGATTAAAAATATGTAATCCATTTTCAAAAATTCTAATAACATAATTGGAAGAAATAAATTTAAAATTAATCCCTCAGTTGGGTCGATAATGTGGGATTTTAAAGTAAAATCATTTAAAAGTGTTTCATGTTTTTATAACAAACTTAAAATAGAAATTGATCTAAATTATCTAAATAATATTATTTATAATATTAGTATCTAATTATTATTTTAAAAAAATTTAAAATATAATATTACCATATAAATAAATTAGATGAAAAGAAGTTTTGAACTAAAATTCCTTATTTTTAATAATGAATTAATAAACTCAAAATTAAAAACAAATACCAAAAAGTAACCTTTTTTTTATTTTTTTGTTTATATTTAAAATAAGAAGTTTATTTTGATATATTAATTCCCTAAATGTTTCTAAATTTGGATATAAAATTGGTTCTTCTATTAAAAGGTTGTAAAAATGTATTCACAAAAATATATGTTTTTAAGAATAAAATTTAGGTTATTCATATATTATGTCAATCAAATCTATTTAATAAAGATAAAAAATATTTGAATGAATATAAAACATATATATTTCAATAATATCACTCACTGGTTGTATTTAATTTAATTTATTAGGGTAAAAATACATTATGACCATAAAATAAAATTTTCTTTTACGTTCAATAGATTTTTGTATTCATTTTTAAATCAGTGGTAACCTATGAGTTTATGTTATTTTGTATAAACCATATATTTTCATAAATTAATTAATACAATTCATAACCATTTATTTAATTTCTAGTATAAATCTTATTATATTTAAAATCATATGTTAATAATATATTATTGTTCAGTAAATCTCAAACTTTCATGTTACGTAAGACATCGAGGAAAATCATTGGTGTGCGTAACACAAGCTAACGTAGGTGTTCCATGTAGTGATAAATAATGTTTATATTGAATATTTTTCAACATTAAAATGTTTTCCATATAATTAAATCCAAATATAGTTCTTTAATTTAAAATAAAATACCATTTGTGTTGCGTAAAATTGAAACTATCAAAAAGGTGAAATAAATTTGAAAAAAAATCACAAAATCTTAGGGTATAATTTTTTTTCATAAAGTGAAATAGATCATTATTTCCTCGGTAATTTTTTATGATTATAATGAACTTTATACATCATTATATGTGATATTAATTAATCATATTTTTTATTAGGGGAATATAAATTTTATGGTGTGTACTATAACAGATAATATAATTATCTTATCTACTATAAAACAAAAGATTTATGTTTTAGATAGATTTATGGGCATGATTTGATGATAATAATAACATGAGATAATAATAGTTTGATTCCCTAAAATTATTTTGTAAATTTTAGGTAATCCTTTCATTATTTTGATGCTGTATTCTTCTCCTAAACAATAGATGTGTATAGATAAATGTAATGATATTTGATAGAGTTCATGAAATATTTATATCTATTATCCATAATGGGTCAACCCCATTGGGATATATAGTGAGTTTCTCATATATCTTCCATGGTTATATCTAATTATATACTGTTAATTAATATATGGTAGTAGTTTTGATTATATTTTATTTTCTGTGGGTAATTTTTTTCTTGAGGTTGATCTTCTCTATGATATTGAGGATTTCCAAACATGTTTTTCCTTCACCATAAAATCCCTCCACCCTGTTCATGAGAACTAAATTTTTGGAATTTTATTAAAGGTAGGTTATTTATGTCTTAAAAAATTAATTTTGTGAAAAATTTAAAATATCATGCTTCTATTTATATTAGGGTTATTATATTAATTAATATAAGAATGTGGATATCCACAATATTTAAATTTAATGGTGAAATACATAGAAAAATTGATCGTTGTGAAAATTATTTATATTAGTATATTATGATATTTCTTGATTGATTGTGCATAAATATATACATTAAATAAATCTAATGGAAAAGTTAAATTACTTTTCATAAATGGTTAAACTCTTTAACATTTTTATTTGAAATATTAAATGATGGTGTTTTTATTTACACATGTTGTGTTTTCTTAATATAAATGCATGTCTAAAAAAGGAATATATATCATTTTATTTCAAATGTAACATCACATGATTTTATGGTACATATCTTTTAAAATTCAATATCTTCGATAGATTATGTTTCATGAAACATCAAGCTTAACGAAACATGATATATTGTTAGTATTATTATATAAAATGAGAATTATCTCTTAGACATTAAATTTTCAGTTATGAATAATATTAACTAAATTATTAAAATATATTATTTAATTAATTTGATACCAATTAATTATAAATTAATATCAAAACCTAATTAATATACGTGGAATGATTTTATAAAAACTATATATATGCACCAAATGTGTTTTATTATAATAAATTTCATTAATTACTGTTACTGAATGATATTAATGAAATATATATAATATATATTCAATAAATTATTTTTTAGATTCCTCCAACAAATTTGATAGTAATAACATATGAACAAACACAATATTACCCATAAAAACCTATATTTTAATAAAGATATTTTACCTTCTTTCAATGAAGAATCAATTTTAAATCTATTTATTTAAAAAATTAAATTATAATTGAAAAAAATAAAATTCTTCTTTCAATGAGTAATATAAAAATTTACATTGGTTTAATTTTTTGTATTTTTATGAGGAGTTTCATGTTTTGATGAATACTAAAAAATATAGTTTTTTAATTAAAAATAAATTTTTGTCAAAATAATTTTTATGATTTAATTATATTTTCAATTTGATTTAAAGTATAATGAGAAAAAATATACATTTTAATCGAGTTTAATAATTTATAAAAAATTTCAAATTGAATTTGGATATAAAAACATTTCAATCTTTGGAACATTAGTACTCTAAATACCCCATTTCTTGTTCCATCAGCATGATTAATTTCAAATTAAATACAACATCTTCTATGTTTGAAATTTTTAAAAATGTATTATAAATTTAGAATAAGTGATTCATAATTATTTAAATATTTCCCTTTTTTATGTTTATATTATGAATAGTAATTTTCGAAAATTTTTAACATGGTTAAAGATAAATCTAGTAAATAAGAGCAAAAATAAAATTATAAATTTTTAACAATTATTCTAACACATCTTATAATATTATTATATGAGTTATTGGAAACCAAAATAATACTAGGGTAGATTTTAGGGCCTCTTGGATCCTCTAATATGAGTTTAATCTTTTACTAGTATTTTATTCTAAGGAATGTCCTATATGTCATTCTATTTTTTTAAAAAAGTATCACATTTTTATACATGGTTTTAGAGATCATTTATTAAGAAATAAATAGTTATCTGAGATATACAATATCAACCTTTAAAATTTTATTTTTTGTAAATTTTTAGGGAATAAATAATTAAATTAAAGGCTTCCACAATAAATTTGGTGTAATTATTTAATTACTGGACACATCAAATAACTGTTTTTAAAAAAATCACAATAAAAATACATATATATAATTAATATCATCCCAAAATATTCTATATTACCAAGAAATATTTAGGATATATTAGTTGTTTTTTCGATATTGTCTTGTGTATTTATATTTTTTAAAAAGACACATAATGAATAATATCAAAATTGGCATTAATAATTTTTGGAAATTAAATAATATTTCATTTAATTATATTAAATTCTTAAAAATATAAAATATGGAAACATTATTGGGATAAAGGTTAAAATATCATAAATTACTTATTTATTATTTGTTTTTCATTTAATAGTTACTACATTAACCCTTAAAGAGTAAAAACCCAATTTGTCATGGTAAGAGTTAAAATGATTATCTAAGGGTTAATGGAAAAACATATGGGTAATAATATGACCTAAACTTGTAAAAAATTATTTTTTGAGATTATTTATACACATACATATCTTAAATTCAAAATAAATCACTTTTTATCTATTTTAAATTGAATATTAATTTTAAATTTATTTAATATTTTTTGGGATTCCAAAAGTCCCTTCACCTCAATTTTAAAAGGGAACCACATAACATACATAATAAAAAAACATACATCCTTCTAGATCAACCAAACCCTTTACATTTATTTTCCAAATATACCTCCCCTAATCATAGAACCTTAATTTTTTAAGAAATCCATTAAATGAAGTCCTATTATGAAATTAAAAAAGTAATACCCAAAGAAGTGATAACATTAATAAAAAATGTTTTTTACTTATTATTTTATAAAAACTAAATTCATATTATATCATGTTCATATAATAATATAAATATACCAAACATTATAATTCATGAATATATTAATCTTTCAACCTACAATCAACCAAACTTCAATCAACTGGGATACACAACCATTGTTTGTGTGTATGATGGAGTAAGGGCTCATTAAATGTTGTTGTCCATTCTTCCATTTCCACCATTCATGGTTTGGAATAAAGATGTACATTCTATTTCTATATTATATATATATATATAATTTATTTTTTCTTCTAGAATATTTATATGACAAATACCATCATGCTTTCCATTTTTTTGGAAATACAATAACTTTTTTTCGGACTTGTGGAATACCACCTCCTCAAAACAAAGTGATTCATGAAAGAATTACATGGAATGTTCTATGGATGGGTTTACTGAACATATATTAAATATATTAAATAATAAATCTACTTATGTTATATTAATTACTTTTATTCATTCTATACAATATGAAAATGGAAACAACATTAATGCGTAAGTAAGCCCTTTCGTCTCCAGGAATGTCGTATTTAAATTTCTGTTTATATATTTTATAAATTATTATAAATACATATATTAATAATATATATTATATTTATTTCATTTTTATCATTATAAAGATGATAAATTATTTTATACATAATAGGATAAAAAAATATAGTAAATAGAAACACATGCGAAGAACAAAGTGGTTATTACCAAAAACGTATAATTAATATGGTATTTTTAATAAAGGGGAAATATAAATTCATAATTAAATCATATATGGTATTATAAAATTTAATATAGTTATGTGATAGATTTATTATAAAAATATATTTATTATACATGTTTTTTAGAAAGTATGATGAGATTCAAGATAAATGTAAGGTATTTTTTTCTCATTTTTGTTACTCTATGACACATGCCTTATACGTTACTTATGGGTTTGGTGTTGTGTATATATTGAACCTAGATATCTTCTCTGATAATTGTTATGAATGTTATGGAATTATAATATCCATATAATTTTCTTTCTTGTGGAATAAGATTATACTAATTATTAAGTGGTAATGTTTATTTCACAATCTTATTATTAATTGGGATGGTTTATTTTTAATTCTCTACTAGGGAACAATTTTCTACAATGTTCATGTTTTTAAAAAATGTTTTTACTTTTATTATATTATTGAAAAAATTGTTCATGTATTTTTACCTGTGTCCTAATTTTCAAAAAATGGATTGAATGAAATATTATTTCCATTTTACAAATGAGGTACTTTATGACTTTTTTAATGAAAATAATGTATATTATCTTATATGGAATTACTAGATTTTTTTGCCATCATGTTGTATTATTGTCTTGAATCTTAATTTTTAACTTTACAATGTTCTTTTCAATAAAATATGTTTCTTTTAAAATTATGTGACCTTTAAATACATGATTACCATTTAAAAAGTGGAATTTATCTCAACAATATTCAACGATTTTGTGGGGGTATTTTCCTTTATTTGATGAATTTTTCACTTCACTATGGTTGATTTTTTATGATATCATTTTACATATTTTATTAAAAGTTTTATGACCAGTTTGATTGTGGATGTTCTAAATTGATACCATTAACCATATAACTCAGAATAGTTTGTGATTATGTTTAATGATAAGGGAATGTTATTAAAATTTTATATTTATATGTTGTTTATGTCTATCCCCATTAATAGAAGTATTAAACTGGACTTAGTAATTGATGGGTGGGACCCAATATAGCCCCTCAATTCATCGTTAGGTATCATGAAATAAATAATATATGATCTTTTATGAGGCCTTACCCATTTATTTACATATATGTATTATGTTGGGGACTTTCCCATTTACATTTAGATGTCTTCGCCAAGGCATTGAAGGTAAGTTTCAGATGTCCCGCACTATCCATCCCTTCATTACAATATTAGTTTGGGAAATTCCATGTAATTATTCAACTAGTATAATACCAATGATTATGATTACTATATCATGTTCTTATGTAAATGGAATGAATTTCATTTATTAAACCTTCCATAATATTTATTATTTATTAACTCATAGCTTCTATTGTACACTTACCCTTATAGAGAATTTGATATCACCCCATTCATATGTTTCAAATTTTTATAATAATTCTAAAATGTATATTATGACTGATATGAAGGGTTACCAAATGGGGGAAAATGAAAAACTCAACGAAACAATTTTTTTCATTTTATGTGTTAAATTGTATTGTGTATTTCAGGTATGTATATAGATATCCAAGAGTACTAAACTATTTGGTCCATAAAGATGTGATTCCTTGATCTTATTCTAGTAAAATAATTTAAAGAACCAAATCTGGGCTTATAGTGTTAGGGAATTACCGTAAGAATCAAATTATTTTTAGAAGAATCTGTTGGAACTAGAATTAGAAAAAATTATAGTATATAGTGAAACCCTATAGAAAAATTTATAAATATATCAAATAAATATAGATTATTATATAGAGATTATTTATATATAAATTTTTAATTTAGGTTATATAATTCACAAGTTGCAATAATATACATTATGTATCATAAAGTTATGATCTAATCTAGTATACAATTTTTTTTAAAATGACCCACATTTGAATGTATTGAAACTGTGTAAACACACATAATCTATGTATGTATTTCCCTCTTATTAAAGATAATTATGGTTGATATGGAACTGAAATTGGTGATAAATAAATAATATCTATACTGGTTTATCAAACTCATGTTATGATAAATAACCTTAACCATAAAGAGTAATAGAATCGACAATGAGGAAGAACACTGATAGACCACTTCAGGAGACAAGAATCTCCATGATTCAATGGGACTAAAAATCAATATGCAGATGAAAAATTGATACTTTATTTAGAAAATGTATATCTCATATTAGTAAGTAATGAGGAAAATAATTTCATTAAATAATTTTATCATCTATCTGGAGAAGTAGATCAATGGTGGTTAATGATTTAAAATATGACGGAGGACAATGAAATGGATAAAAGAGAATGAATGGATTATAAAGATCTTTCATGGAAAAAATATTTTCCCCATGAACATTGAGAAGATATAGAGATAAAAATCTAGATTCTAAGGAAAATGGAAGAACATAATGTTGCTAAGTATGAATCCAACCTTACAAGATTTTCAAGACATGGTATAGACTACAAACGTAACCCTAGAATTGAGATTGATTGTTTATTTGATGGGTTAAACCCATACCTGATGGGAACTGGTCACACAGACATTCTCATCATATCAAGATATTATCTCATGTTCTGTCAAGATAGAGAATTAATTATGAAACAATTATGAAATCAAAGGGATGAAATAAAAGAATACAATGATGGATAAATATTTAGATAAATAGATGATGGGAAATTATTGTTTTCTAACATGTGATAGTTGTGGAATGAAACACATTGGTACATGATTAAAAGGAAAAATAGTTTTATTCTAGTGTGGGGACTAATACTATCATTCTCATGATTTAAAGGGAATGAAATAATTTAACAATATTCACTGATATAATTGTAAAGAGATATGACATTATGAAAATGTAAGTTATAAGAATCAATGAAATATATCTCAGAAGATGTAAAGTGGTCATGACCAAGAATATTATATTACTACAGTTGAAGTGGAATAATTAATGTATTTTATTTTCTATATATATGAATAATAAGATATATAAGGATTTCATTTCTGTATTTATTTGATCAGGATTGGAATAATTCATGTTTTCCTTATAGTTTTATAGGGATCAAGGTGTTTATATATGTGGTGTATGAAAATAGGAGCTACATTATGTTGTTGTGGAATCTCATGTGATGTTTATATTGGGAATTTATTCACCATTATTTTAAATATATGTAAATTGAACTTGGATATATTTATTTTGGATGAGTATTATGGAAACTATTTATGGAATTTTTAAGTTAAACTTTAGATTTTATTGTTTTAGGTAAATGAATGATTTATAATATTGGGTTACATGTTCTATCTATTTTGGATTCAATAAATCTTTGAACACCAAATGAACGAATTTTTGATATTAGAAAAGTGCTTCAGGTGTGAAAATATCATTTTGAACATGCATTTCCTTGTGTACGAGATGGAGTGAAAACCGACTAAAGAACAACCAAATGATGAGATTTTGCTGTTGACATGGAAATAAATCATTTACATTATTATATTTATTATAAAACAATACCTAAAGTCTTATAAGGTTATTTTTTTATGAAAAAATTTATCTGTTTAGTTTTCTCTCTGAGAAATCAATGGTCTTTTAACCGAACAAAATTTTATTGTTTTGTGATTATAAACTTTCCCAAGAAAATTTTCTCTACCACTCGCCGTAAGAAATTTATAGTTAGTTTAAACATACATATCTATGTTTTATTACATGGAAACCCAATATGTGTTATCTTGGGTGACATCTGAACTTCCCTTTCTTTATTTTAAAGTGGATATTTTATCATCCCTTATTCTGAGGTGGGATTTCAATAAAGGTAATTTGAATACTAAATTCATAGTTACTGGACCCAAATTAAAAAATTGTTATGTTGGAATTAATTTAATGAGGGTATAATGTATCTCCCCTTGATTTAGTGGCATGTATCATTTTATATTGAACCACTTTGATAACATAAGTTACAAGGAACATCGAGCATAAATGAAATATTATATACTATTAATATTATTATCTAAAATGTAAATTATAACATACCCATAAAATTGGTGGTTATTTATTGGATTATCTAAATTATGATAATATATGATTGAATTCATTTATTATGAATTAATAAGAAATAAATATTGATATGATATGGAAATAAATTTAATTTTTTTATAAAAAAACTATTTTTATGCTTCAAAAAAATTTTATTTAAAAAATTAATTTAATGAATATTATTGAACAATATTAATGAAATATATATATATATATAAATAATATTAAATATTGTGGAAAATTTTAAAATATATTTTGTAGGAATATGGTAATATCATACCCAATATTACATATAAAAAACTATATTTTAATATTAGTAGTTTTGCCAACTTTTAATAGAAAACCATTCTCAAATATGAATTTTGACACTATTATAAATTAAATTTTGAAAAATAATATTATTATTTTAAATAATAATATAAAAATTTACTATAGATTAATTTTTGGCATTTTTCTAATAATATTCAAGTCTTGATGAATAGTTGACATAATGTATTTTAATTTTAAAAAACTTTTTGTCGAAATAATATATATTGTTAAAATATATTTTTTAATTTTTTAAATGTTTAATTAGAAATTTTTTTTATCTTTGAATAAAATATATTGCATTATAATAAATTTTAAATTTAATGTCCATATAGAAAAATTTCGATCATTAGAATATTTTCACTTTAAAAACCCATTTTTATGTTCTATTAATTGGATTGATTTAAAATTATTTACATAAAATTATTTGGTTTAAATTGTGTAAAAGGGATTCCATATTTTTAATTATTGGATCCAAATTAGGTAAATTTCTCCATTTTATTTTTGGACATTTTGAATGGTAATTTTAGAAATTGTTTTTATATGGTTAAAGGTAAATCCATTTATTATGGTTAAAAATAATATTATAAATATTATAAAATTACCCTAAAACTTGTTATAATTTTATTAAATTATTTATTTTAGACCAAAATCATCCCTGGGAATATTTAATAGACTCTTGGATCAATATTTATATCTTTAATCCTTTATTAGTATTCTCTTTTATAGAATGTTCAATATGTCCTACTCATGTTTTTAATAAGTATTATATTTTTTATATTTGATCATTTAGATGATATATTAGACTATAAATATTCATTGAAATTAAATTTTTTTACCTTCATCATGATAATTTTTTTTGTGAATAAATAATTAAATTAATGGCTTGCATTCTGATGATGGAGTAATTGCTTAATTAATGGACATATAAAATAAAGGTTCTTGAAAATATTAAATTAAATATAATTTGATAAAATTATTTCCATAAAAAAAAATAATTGCTGATGTATACATATTTAGTATTTATTAAAGTATTTTTTTGGAGTTATATGTTGTATTTATATATTTTTTAAATCATGAAAAGAATAGTATCAAAATATATATTAATGATATTTTAAAATTAATAATATTTTATTAAGTGATATAAAATTAATAAATAAATATACATAGTCCAAAATATTATTATACAATTTAAAATTTCATCAATGACACATTTATGGTTAGTTTTTAATTTTAGTGTATTTATATTATAACTTAAAAATTAAAAATAGAAGCTGTCAATGTAATAGTTAAAGGGGTTAGATAAGGTATAAATAAAAAAGACATGGGTAATAATGTGACATTAACATTTATAAAATATAATGGTTGAAAGGATTTATACCCACAATTGACTTATATGTTAAAAATATCACTTTATATCCATTTTTAATTGGAATTTAATTTATATTATTTTAAAATATTTTGGGTTTTCAAAAGTGTATCTCACCAAAATTATAAAAGGCCACCTCCTCCATCACCTCCTCACACCACATTGGTCTTCTAGATCGACCAACCAACACCCATTTATCTTCAAAAATTCTATCCTATAATCCTAGATTCCTTACATTGGGATGAAATTTGTCCAAATAATCCCTTTTGTGGAAATAAAAAACATATACTTAAATTAAAGGAAATGTTCATCAACAAACATTTTTTTTTACTTTTTTAAACCCATTGTATTATTATATTATATTTTTTATATAATAACCTAATTATCAAAAATATAATTATATGTTTTTATACTAATGTTTCAACCTACACAGACACACATACTTCCATCAAATGGGATACACAATCATTGTTCGTGAGTACGTGGGACATCAGCATCGCGAACCTATGTCGTTCGTTATTCCATTTCCACCTTTAGTGGTTTGGAATAATGATATGATTTATTTTTTAATATTATATATAAGATATTTATTATTTATTTATGATTATTATATTATTATATAACACATACTAATATGCTTTAATTTTTTTAAAATATGATAACTTTGTTTGCTGACATATGGACTACCAACACCTCAAAATGACGATATTCATTCACACATTAAATGGAATGCATTAAAGATAAATTTAATGAAAATAAATGCTATATATGATATAATAATACCTTTTTAATAATATTAATTATTAATTTTCATTCAATACAACATGTAAATGAAGAAAACATTCATGTATACGCACGACCTACCGTCTCCCTTAAGGATGTATTAAATTTTCAATTTCTATATTTTATACATTATTAAAAATTCATATATATCGAATATATGTGATATTTATGTCATGGTTATCATTATGGAGATGATGAAATCATGATATAAAGAATATGATAAATAATATAACATATTAAAACACATGAGAAAAACCAAGTGATTATTACCCACGTCATACCATTAACATATAATTTTTAACAAAAATTTATTATAAAGTCATTATTAATAATATGTTGTATTATATAAAAGTATTTGGTTATGTGATAGTGTTATAGTAACCCAATATATCTTATATAAGATTATTGAGTGATTATGAAAAGAGTGGAGACATAAGTTATGGGATTTTGTATCCCCTTTATTTATGTGAGACAAATTCCTTAAACACTAATTTTATATTTTTTGTTTAGAATATACCGCACATTAATTTATTTATTAAACTTTTTTCATAAGATTATGGTATTTTTAATAGATAAAATTTTCTTTATTTCATGGGGAATATAATTCTACTAAATATATTGTGTTATTTGTTATTTCAAAATATCATTATTATTCAGGATTGTTTAAGTTTGAGTCTTTATTGGGGATCATGTTTTTTCTATGTCCATGTTTTCTAAAAATGTTTAATTTTTTTACTATTATGGTATAATTTTTTAAATTATTTTTACATGTTTTTCATTTTTTATAAATTTTTTTGAATGGAATCATTTTATTATTTTCTAATGAGGTGATTTATTATCTTTTTTATAAAATGAATGTTTTTTAAAATTATGCGGTATGAGACACTATTTCCTCCATCATGATACCACAGTTCCTTGAAGCTTCCTTTTCAATTTTAAAATATTTTTTTAAATAAATTTATTTTATTTTAAAATCTTTAAAATATTTAGAAAAATTATTTTAGTGTAAAAATAGATATTTATCTCAATAATTTTGAAATATATTATTGGAGTACTTTCATCTCTATCAAAATTCTTTGTCAAATTTTATTATTCATTGAGATAGATCTATTTGGATATCATTTTCCATTTTATTAACTCGTTTACGATCAGTATGTTAGTAGACATTCTATTTTGATACCATTTACCATATTAATCATAATGGTTGGTGATTATGATTTATAATTGGGGAATGCTATTTATATTTCATATA
The DNA here is from genome assembly GCA_963277665.1 of Viscum album. Lineage (NCBI taxonomy): Eukaryota > Viridiplantae > Streptophyta > Magnoliopsida > Santalales > Viscaceae > Viscum > Viscum album. Next base: position 150,946,298 of record OY728143.1, read on the forward strand.
TATATGTTCTTTATGTTTCACCCCATTCATATTAAGAATGTATCAGACACAATATGTGATGGGTGAGTATCACTAGAGAACCATGATGCATCGATACATCTAATGAGAAAAATAATATATCGATTTGGCTATGGCATTGACCATTTTTTTAAGATATGGATTTGGTCATGGCCTTACCCATTAATTTTATGATTTTCAGTATGAAGATTTTATTGTATGTTTCATATGTCCATCATTATGCATCCCATTGTTAAGAGATTTTATTTTGATATTCCATGTTATTATCTAACTTTTATAACAACCATGGTTAATTTTCATAGCACTTGTGATTATTTAAATGGAATGTATTTCAATTATTTACATTTACATGTCTTTATGGCATATTTACTTACACCTTCAACTATATTTAAACTTAAACTGGGTATTTGAGCTCACCCATTTCATATGTTTAATTTTTTTTCATAGGATTCAATGAAGTATATTAGAATTGTTATGGAAGGTTACATAAAGGGGGAATAATGGTAGACATAATGAAACTATTTTTTTGTTTTATCTATTTAAATATAATGTAAATTTATTGTATGTATCTAGTTTACAAATATTACTAAACTATACAATCATGAAATATGTTATCCCTTGTATCTTATGAAAATGTAATGATGTATGTTGATCACTGCTAGATTTTGGGGTATGTGTGTTTCATCAAATTTATTATTTTTTGTTTCATGTATTATTTCTATATATTGATTCAATTTGTACGATCCATTTATTATAAATGGTATCCATGGTTTGGGTCTTATTTGGTTGGTCATTTGATGTTGGAAAGTTTAGAAAGTGTGTTTAAAGACAATTTTTTGTTATGGTTGGCATGAGAGATATGGTGAATGATGTGCATCTAAGTGACAGATAATGTTGGATGTGTTATATCCACATGAAAGTATAGCATATTTTTTTAAATAATTAATATATAAAGGAATATGGGCTATATATTATGACATTTTCGGTTTGAATATTAAAATAACAGGCTCTAAATCGTTAAATTATAATTATAATTATTTTTATAATATGAAATAAATTTGGGTGATAACTAATGAATGTTTTGAAATTATATAAAGAAATTATTAAAATGAAGAATTAAATGAATTTGGTGGAATGGAAAATCTATAAATTTGAAATGATATGATTAAAAGTGAGATTATGAATGATGTTGTGATTATTTTTTATGAAAGGATTGGGTATGTTTGTGCTGTAGACATGGTTATAAATTTTATTTAATATTAATGATAATGAATTGATACTATGGTGTAATAATATATATATTTAGGAATTAAACATAATATAGATATTATGTGTGGAAAATTTTATATATGTTACATTATGTTTTAATTTAATATTCTCCTCCACTCAATTCATATTACCTAACATACCCAGAATTTTTAATATTCAAGATTTTATCCTCACTAACTTGGTTGCCAATGGAATTTATGAAATAATAATCCATATTCCTACTCTACCTTATAGGTGTATTATGTTTTATGAATTATCAAAGTATATTACTGTGTTCTATTTTTATATTTTGTGATATATTGGCTAGGTCAATTAGGTTTTTATGGTGATAATACTTGGTGTGGTCCATTTTGGTATGAAGGAATGTGGATTATGTCATTTATTATCATGATACAATAATATAATGATGATGTGGGATGTGGAAGTCATGTAGTGATCATTTTTTTGGACATTGATATGTTATTATTCAAATTTCATTGTATTACATGTGGTTATGATATGAGAAAATATGTATGGTTTCATAGTTTCAAAAAAGATAAAAAATGTCATTTTCCATTTTGGTAGGAGAGTAAAATTTTAGATATGGTAGTGGTTCATCAATAAAATATTTTTATATTATTACACTATTAAGTTATTATATTATATGTGACTTTTTTGAGTTATAATTAGTGTGGTTCAGTGATAATTTTCCTATATAAGGTAAATAATTGTTCTTAAGATTATTCATGGAGGTAGTCAAACGATTATTGTATATTTTTTTATATAGGTAATATACTTTATCTTAATTAGTATACAAGTATTCTATACCATATAAAAAAATATAATATTTATGTTTCTAGGAGTTATTTACTTAAGATACTATATAAAAAAATATTTTATATTTGAGTTGTATATGGAATTTTAGTATTACAAGTTTCCTTTTTCTAAATTCATTCTTAGAAACTTTTGTGAATAAACATATATGAATTATTAGATATCATTTTATATTTTATATTTTATATTTTATTAGTAGTTTTTATGTATTTCTTTATTTATAATGGTTATTATTCTAATTTATATGATTTATAATCTCGGTGCTTGTTGGAAACTCATGGACTATTGGATGATGAATTGGGGTTCACTATTGAATTAAATTTACACCTTGGAGGGGATCCTAGTGTATTATTTTAATGATGTATTAGTATCAGTGTCATGAATTAGTCTAATTATAGTGATATTATTCATCCATTACTGAAGATGTCATGGAGTTTTTTTTTGGAAAATGGAAAGATGATCATAAATATCGATGTAACAAAGGATTTCTTCCAATAAATAGGACATTTGGGAATCCATTAATTATTTACAATAACATGAAGCTTATATGTCCTAATCAAGGAAATATGAGACAAAAAAATCTCAACCACCCATGTTTAATAGACAAACTTCTGGGATGTTTGATATGGTGTGTGATAATATAGAAATAATATATTCAATGATTTTTTTTCAAATGGTAAAATTTATTAATCAGATAAGTGGTCATTTTAATAATAGTCTATGGTGTACATGGATGGGAAACATTGTACTTTCAGAAATATTTGGGTTCATATAATATTGTCCATATCTCAAAGAGTTCGGGTAATAAAAAATGGTATCATAACTAATTAAAAGAATTAATCGTAGTGGATATACCTATGTTTGAGGAGTGGGAAAATAATTTGAAAACATTATACTTTAATGTTGTGGGAGTCTAACACCAATAATTATTTGATACATGAAAGCCTAATTAGTACAACCCATATCAACTGGGTAAACAATTATTTTCATGAGCCTCTCTTATAGGAAAAATATAGTAAATAATTTATTTCGTTGATTAGTGTTAGTTTAGGGGAACTATTTTTTTTTTATTTCAGAGGGTTTGTGGAAGTAATTTCTACATACATTGACATAATAGAAGATATCATGTGGATATATCCACTACTACGCTAAGTGGCCATGATGGGTAATAGTCAGTGGTGTACTGATCAGGTATCCCAGGAATTATAATAGTCCTATGGTATTACCATTTTAACTTGACAAGGAGGTCATGTAATGAACATATTTAATGCCTCATTCAAGATATTGTGGATTATGGGGTAGATACCATTGAGTGGTGAAAATATTATAATTTTTTATAGTTCAATTTTAATAAGGTTACTTTTGGGTAAAGTAAAATGAATCATAATAAATGAATATTAAAAAATGACATCTTATAGGATTTTTTTGTTGAATATTTTATATAAAGGTAGCCATCCGAGTTATTATATATGTGTGGTTCAATATATTGAGTTTTGGGAGGTTGATTCAATTATTCATAAAAGGGTTGAAAATTTTTGGGACTACGAGTCTCAGATGAAGACACTATATGAGCTCAAACATCCCATCAATGGGATATATTATGGGATTGTCTTTTATTTGGGTATAATATCTATAGTATATGTAGCTAGAGAGAAATTTCATTTTGATAAATTATATAAATATTTATTGATTCCCACTGGATTTTAGTTAGAGAAGAGGGACTATGTGCCAATTTTGGATCTTATTACTTTGAAAAATATGATTTGGTGGATTCATATGATGATTCTATAATGAATTTTTTATATAGATCCATTCATTTATTATAAAGTATGTGAATCGTTGAGATATAGTATCCCTTTAGAATTTGGTTTGGATGATTATGAAAAATCCCAAAATTATGTTCAATGTTTTTTCTCTTTTTTCCACATTCAATTTTATTATGGAGTATAATAGATCATTTTATATTAAGGAGGGGTTCCATAAAAATAATATATATATATTTTTTCAAATTTCATTTTCAGAAAATCTAGAGGTATTTGAGAAGGATTAGTTATTCAAGGGGATGTACATATAATCATTATCACTATGATAGAGTATGTTTTATAGATTTTAAAGAAGTATATTTATAGATAGATAGTCTCATATGTTATATTAGTCAATGTTTTATATAATAATGACATAATATCAATAGCCTCACTCATATTTTTTGGATATAGGTTCATTCCATATACCCACCTATAGGGTTGTTCCTATGTTGTTTATTTTTGTAGGTCTGTTACATTGCATATTCATATTCCCATCCATTCATGAGGATTATTATTGTATGGGAAAAATGACTTCTTTTCTGTCGCAACTATAATTATCAAAGTGGGCATATAAAAAATGGTTAATATTATTTTATAATATTAGGTGGAAGTAAAGAATTTATTGGATATCACTATGATTATTCTCATCATAAGGTATAAAAGTTGGATTATGACCATTGAGGTGGTAATTAATAGGGATCGCAAGGTGGAGGTGCATAGTGTAATCAGTTTCATACCATGGGTATTCTAGTACAATGTTATAAGGAGTTCATATGTGTTATCAAATGAATATATCATACCCATTACAATTATTATTATGAATCTATACATTTTCAGTAATTTTTTCTATAAACATTTGTTTATGATATTATAATCTATTTGGAAGGGCATCACATTCCATTTATGCTGAATATATCAGTTAGAGGCCAGTCGTGTTTTCATGATATGTACTAGATATGTGAGATGGTGGTACTGTATACGAAATCACTAATCGATTTCATATAGATAGAGATAAAATTATATGAATTCATCATTGTCGTTGATTATATGTAGTTTTTGTGTAATGAAATAGATTTATTCTAGGAGAGGGTTCCATTATATGATATTAATTGATAACATATGGTGTTCAAAGGTGAGAATGATCATTAGAGGGATCATAAGAGAGGGTTTCATATCTAGTTCGTGATAGAAATTATTCTTGATGAAAAAACATATTTCAATTGATATATATCATATATAACCTTTTAATTATGATAGGCTTTGATTTAGATGAAAACTTTTATACAGAATGGTTACATTTTTCCTAGTGTGTCATAATGTGGTTTTTTGGTGTCATTTTAGGAGGATGATAGTGTTTTATTGTTTTGTATATAGTAATAAATGGTTTAATAAATTAATGATCAAGAATTATTGTCTAATTAAAGTGAGATATGTTTTTTTACTATTTTAATAGTGACAACTCCTTTTGAAATATCTTCATTTAGATTGGGTATCCTAATATGATGTTGGTGTGTGATGATATCCTAAATAATATGTTCAATTGTTGTTTTGGAAACATCATGTCCATTTTTTATGTTGATTAGTATCTCCAATTCCTTAGTTCTTTCTATATGAGAAATGAATTATGTGTTCATTTATTTCTCATTTCATTTCATAGTATTTTTTATTGATTAAACCCTTGTGTACTCTAAGTAAAAATCTTATTGTGTCTCAAAAGGGAGTAATAGTTGATCCTTTATAGAACTATGTACTTATATCAGGACAATCATACAATAATGTTCCAGATTTACATATTATTGTTTCTCTCCAAGGTTATAATATTATTTTTGAATTTTATTTCTCTCATTTAATAGTCTAATTAAAAACCTTGGCCAAGAAGGATTTGGAATTATTATATTCTTATCAATGTATTGTAGAATCTATCTTCCTAATGGGGAAGTTGATATGTTCTCCTATTATTTGTATTCCATTGGAGTGAGTTATGTTTATGGTAATAATTAACTCTATTTTTCAGAGATTAAAAATTATATTGATATTTCATAAGTAAATATCTCATAGTGTTTTTTCTGTTACCTCCCCATAAGCTTAATTATTCCACCCAATATCTCCAGTTTTCCACTGTGAATATTAATGATATATTCACATTACCTCAATGGTGATTAAATTATGGAAATAAAATACACAAGAAACTAATTTATATCATCTCCAAATGGGATATGAAATAAAATCAACCAAGGTAGATGTCAATATCATAAATTATATCTTAATATATATTACTCACTGAGGAATGGGATTGTATTGGTAAATGTGATGGGTAGAAATACATCAGTAGATATTTTTAAGGTGTTATTGGATACTATGAGATTTAATGTGGATCATAGAGAAATAAAAATTGAAGTGGTAGAGGTTAGTGGTAGAGATTAATTATATTATATGAATTTGAAATAATTTTTTTTCATTAGGTGGAGGATTAAAAACATGATATTTTGGTAGTAATATAGATTTAGGATCACATCGGTCATAGTGTCACTCCTAATGTATGGTAAGAGGATGATCCATAATATATAATATTTAAAGGTTTTTTTTAACTTATTGTTGATGTGTGAGGATGATCTTTATGAGTTTTATTTATCACCCTTGGTGATACATCTAAATATCTCCAAGATGACTCATACCATGAGGATTCAGTTCTGGTGTTCAGGGATAATGTTTTTAGTGAAATCAATTTAATAATGATAGTTGTATGTTGGAATGTAATAGAAATTCATTATGTCTAAAATGATTTGTCACAACCATTAGTTTTACCAATGTTGAAGTAGAAAGATATTTGGATGGATTTCTCTAATTATTATTCTTTATATTATGGGAAAATCAATGTTATTGGTTTATTAAGGATATGTTTATGAACTCAAAACATTTATTATCGATTTGGGAATTCATTATGGCGTAGGTATTCGGGAAGAAGTATTTTTATGTGATAGTTAAGCCTTAGAAAATTATAAGGGCCATCATCTATGATCAAGATAATTAGTATACTACATGAGTCTTTAGAGTAATTCAACATATTTATGCCACTTATTTATGACATATTAATACATGTCATCGTTATATGAATGGTAATATGAGGTGAACCATTTAGAAACTAAAATATATAGTATAGACATATGTTATATATAATGGGAGATTATAGCTAAACAAACTACCAATGATTGGGTTTTATTATAACAATTGATATCATTATTCCAGTGTCCTTGATCCATCTATGTAGTTGTATGAGTGAGCTTGTATATCTTCATTATTTGGGATCATGGTTGGTGAGTCAAGGGTCCACAAACCATATGTGGTGTACAACATGACCATCATGAAATAGGTTAATCTAGAGTAAATAAAGGAAACTCAAGACCATAAATATTTTTATTGATTATTGAAGCATCCCTTTAGGTCATTTTTTAGAGATCACTCAATTTTTTTAGTTTCCCAACAAATGGAAACTATTGGTTTGGAAGTTATTGAATGATTTCACCTCCATTCATCCATAATTTTATGGTTTTATCATATTTTAGTTAGGAGAGGTATAGAATATCATTGCACTTGATGAATATTAGGATCCATGACCATTTATATATTTTATATATTTTTTATATCTCAATAAAAAACCCATGACATTTATTGGGGGAAGTAGGATGTAGAATTTGAAAAATTATTTAGGAAGTATCTAGTTGACATTTTTGATCAAAAAATACAAGGTGTTATGTGAAATCAAAATTACATTATTTATTATTTGGTGGGGGAATTATATCATATTAGAATGTAAATGGGAGCATGAGTAACATATGAGTAACCAATACCATTAGATATTTTGAATTCATTTTTTGGTGATAACATGAATCTTCAATTAATACTGATTTATTTAATTTTTATATTTTATATATTGTATTATTCATTATGAATAATGCAGTTTTTGATTGAGATGTATCTATAGTGGAATGTTTTGGTGTCTTAGTGTTTTCTATTTCATAATTACTTTTTATTCTCAATTAAAGGAATCATTTGAATGGAATAAGATATAAGAAAATGTTTTTTCTATAACCATAATTTGTTTTTTCCTACTAATTAATGGTTTTTAGAGATTCTTTATAGTAAATATGATGTTAGTGGAAACTTGTTTCAATATTGAGAAGAGATTTTATTCATTTTTAAATTTTGTACTTTGTTTATTTTATGTATATGTTTGGGCCTACCCTTATGTATCTTTAATGGGACCACTATATGATTCATTATATGTTAAATGACCCTTATTTATCAAACACCTCACCTGTAAATGGCTCTTAATTAATTGAAAGAGTTTCAAATAATCAATATGGAAGATTCTTCTGTATATATGTTACATTCATTTATTTAATATATGAATGTAATTCATTTCATCATTATTTGATAAATTATTTTAATTCTATCATATTAAAGACTATTATTTCAATATTATAGATTTTTATTTTTTAAATATTTAAAAATTAATATTTTAGACTCATTTTTTGAGGGATAATATGAAACTGTTTTGGAATTTTTGATACATGATTTTCTTTTGTTTTGAAATATAAAAGTAAATTATTCCCTGTGTAAAATTCTATTCTATTTTTTTAAATAACTAATTTTCTAGATTTTCTTTTTTCATGTTTTTTATTTATAATCTCAATTTTAATTATAAAACTGAAAAAACTAGATTTTTAAAACATAAGTTCAATTTTATTTCCCACAGAATAAAATTATACATATTTGAATTAGTCATATATTATGATTGATAGACAACTTATAAATCAAAAACCATTATATCTATTATCAATATATTTTAAATTATATGTGGGATTATGAATCATATGCTCTGCACCAAGATTCATTGTATAATTCCAATTTACTCACCGATCCTTATCCAAGATTTTTTGGGAATATGACTGTTACTATTTAATTATTATCATCCTGCAAAGTTAAATATGACATGATAATGTTTATTCAAATTTAAAAATTTGCAAATTCTTAGGATATTTTTGATAAGAATCCCAACATTTGAATTAATAAATATGGGGTTACCCTTAAATGAATCGACCAATGATGGTATTTTTAAACTCTAGATTTGCATAGATACATGTATGGATGGATATTAGTTTAGTTCAACAGGTTTAATCACACATCATATAAGCATAAACCCCTTGGTGATTCTATGTTTTTTTGTCCTTATAATACACATTATTCTACTTGAAACATTTCATCATGAAATAATTATGGCATAATAGTATGTCTATTTTTTCATCATACTAGTATAATAATATTAAATAAAATTGAAAATTAGGAAATATTTTATTAAATAAAATATAAAATTGGTATGATAAAATTAATTAGAAATAATATATTTAATAATTAACAATTCATATAAAGATTAATAAAAATAAAATTACACACATATGTCTCCAAATAACATTATGATGTTTTGTAAAATTTACGAATCCAAATACATTATTTTTTAAATGAATTAGTGGTTTTAGTCAATAATTAAATTTTAGGTATATAGAAATTTTATTAAGAAAAGTAAATTAAATTTAAAATTTAAATGTCAAGATTCACTAATAGTCAAATTTAAAATATTACTAGTATAATTGATTTTTTTTGATAAAAAAGTAAAATGTGATGTAAATATGCAGTATGTATTATGGAATCCTAATTACATAAAATTGTTTAATAATCAACATAAAGACTTCTATGATCACAAATGGGTTTATTCATTAAAATAAATCATTCTTAAGTAATGAAGTAAATTTACCACACCAATAAAAAATATTTTAAAACCTAAATAATATATTTTTATTTTAAAAATAATTATTCATTAATATGAATATTTTACAAATACTTTAGAAAAAAATTTATTAATGTATTTATATTCATAAACATTGATACCCAATAAACCAATACTTTCATGTGAAATACCATTTGATAAAACCCTTATGACATAATCGTATTCTATAAGACTTTAAAATATTATTTGATGAATATCCATGACGTCCCAAAAAAATTCACTTCCCATAACCTAATATTTTATTATAATTAGAGATTAGATACAAATTTTTATTTTCAAAATCATAATTTTTTATTCCCCTCATATATTATTTAATCATGGATATATTATAAATATTTCATACTTAACCCCATTCTTCATAACAAGGTGAAATGAAAAATTAATAAGTGTTTACCTCAGAAGATCCTTATGTGAAAATTTGAGAGATAATAATTGAAGATCATATATGATAATAAGAAGAGAATAATGACATAAAAGCATAACCATGTTACATGATCTTAATTGATAAATTCATATCAAACAATTCCTAGATTTTGAATCTTGATTTATGGAGTACAAATTTGGAGAAACACAAGGAAATTTTTATAAGACTATCAAAACCTGAGTCATAAGTTAATAATCATGATCTATAAGAGAATAAAATTTTTATATGAATGTGGAATAAAAATTTTTCTCACACAAAATCTAGGAATGTTATTTCAATTTCAATGTAATACTTCTAAGACCATATTGACATAGTGCACATAGGCACCCAATGGATTTTCATCACAAACCAGCCCATTTATAACATGAATAATATAGTGACCTGAAGATATTTTATTCAAAACATTATTCATTAAAATCTATATAAGGATATTTGATGATTTATAAAATATTATGGATAGAAATATAATTCAATTCTTAAAAAAATTAATTAAACAATAACTATGTGTTCCACAATAAGAACAACAATATTCTTATATGTATACTACATTAATAAACCAGTGGTAGAGAAACATGTCTATTGAAAACATATAAAAAACTTATTTTCAGACCAAACCAGGTTATGAAAGGTGATTGTTTCCTTACATAATGTACCCACTGGAGAATAAATAATATTAATGAATATTTAAATAGATATAAATTAGTTTAGTTGAAGAATTAAGTATACAATTTGAATAGAATGACAAAATATTCTTTCCTTAGAAACCATTACAAATAAAAAAGTCAAAAAAATTTCAAATATTATTTTCCATGAAAAATTATGTTAACATTAAAATAGATCTTAAAAATAAATAATAGTCATCGAGGTATGAAAATGGGGCTATGTGGAAATTATAAAAAAATTATATTTTGATCCCCTTTTAAATAATGTATAAAATGACCCATACATAAATTTTTGGAAAATTGTATTTTAAATATGTTAAATAATGATAAATATATTTTAAAATAAAACCAAATAGGAAATTATATAACAAAAACTAAATTCTTCAATCAATATAATTAAAACCCATATTAAAGATAAATATTTGGGTAAAAGGCATCAAAATATTTACAGATTTTTTTTAAATATTTCCCTTATAAATTTCCAATTCAAGAAAACCATGAATGAACATACTAGAGATGGTACTTAAATACTATGTGTTGAAACAAGTAATTGATAAAAAATATTCAATATTCATTATATACACTATATAAAGGGAAATAGGTGAATAAAATAAATCATATCTAAATAAAGAAAAATTAAGATAAAAACCATTACCTCATATTTCCTAATGGCCAAGAAACTTATTGAATTAAATATTTTAAACATAGATTTAATTAAAAAATAGACATATTTTTTTATTATATACCATTCTCTTATAGTTTTTATTTACCATCTGTTAATATTTAATTTTTAAAATACATACTTCTTGGTAAACTATTTGTCTTTCCACTCATGTATCAATTCAGTGGATCAAATAAGTGCACTATAGTAAAACATTATTCAAGTGCAATTTTTTTAGGATTGTGTGGAGTATTTTGTTAACTTTTCTGGGAAAAAAATTAATTTCATGGAATATATGGTCACTATTTATTTTGAAATCATTAAATGATGTTTTTTTAAATTATTATTATTTTAAAAAATTGATTTTTTAGAGAATATAAATATCCATATAAAAATTAATTAATCCTTAATATATATATATATATATATGAAAATTATATAACACTAACTCACAATTCCTGATATAGTCATTATAACAACATTATGGTATGTGATAAAATCATCTAAAATAAGAGTATATTGTAACGATTGAATGAGTATGATAATGTTCTTTCCAAATGAAAAGATCAATTTTATATAATATAAATGATTTAAAAAGAATTTTATAATAGTATAATTAATTTTTATTAAGTTTTATATGAATAATGCATCGAATAAAAATTAAAAACAATATATATCTTATGTTGTGAGCTTTTACCTACTAATGAATGATGCCCTATAAATGAGAGAGTTTAAAATTAAAAATTTTACAAGAGGTGTCCAAAAGTGGTAGATAAATATTAAAGAAATATTTTTTCATGATTTATGCTAACCTATATGGAATGGTGTTGTTTGAGTTAGGAGAGGATGGGTCTTTTAAATGTAAGAGAATTAGCACATTTGTCAATATTGTAATCATTAAATATTTTCTTGAAATTATTAATGGAGAGATTAACCAAATTCAAAATATTTTTTATAAAACATAGTTTATATTATAATATGCTCTGAAAATAAATTTAATAAATGTTTCTATGATATGTTTGGACTTATTCCAATGATTAAACCCTTGTTAACCATATCAATGTTTACTTTAGTGACTAACTTTTTCCACAATAACCTTATTTCATGAAGAAAAATGGGCTATAACATATATCCCTATTTATATATATTAATTTTAAAATTTTAATATAAAAATTTATGATCCATTTAATTGTGGTGGTTTGAATTAATTTTAACAAAATTACAGGAAAAAATAATTGTTTTTAAGAAATAATTCTTTGAGAGAAAATGGAATTTCTATAAAATTTAGGTATATTATTGAGTAACCTGACACATAGTATTATATGAATAGATAATTATAACATTAAAGTCATTCAAATATTTCAATATTATAATTCACCATATTAATTAATAATTAATTAAAAAACCAAAATAGTTATTTATTAGAATAAAACAAACATAGGTTTCAAAAATGTGACGAATGTGTTTCCAAATTAAATATAATATTTTTAAATAATTAATTATTCTCGTAAAAATATATTTTATAAAAAAATGGTTTTATTAATTTTTAATTAATTAATATATCATGATGTTTCTATAAATGTTCTTGTTTTTAAAAAAATTCTAGTTTCATTTTTCACCTAAAATTCAAAAAATTATGAAAAATGATATATAATGAAAATAAGATAATATTGTAATGATGAGTCCCAAAATGAGTTTAGTTTTATAAAATTAGAATTCAATAATATTGAAATTTATATTTTAGGTTTGACATAAGTGATATGTAATAAAATACTTTTCAATTAAAACATAATTTTCTTACATTGATTGTGGAGTCAACAATATCTCTTTAAATTTTACATTCTTATTATTTTGTTAATAAAAAAAATTCTTAAATATATAATATCTAATAATTTTATAACCAAATTCATCCTAGAATTCTTTCAAAATAATTTATGAATGTTTTAATGTATTCAAAAATTTACATCACAATTATCGTAATGAGAATTAAACAGATCATGATCAGATTCACCCTTTAAAATTCCTTTAAAGACTTTATTATTTTTATTTTTATTAACAAAATTCATAATTGGATTTAATATTAGAATAGATACCATTATATTAACACACATTAAGAAAATTTTCATATCATGTAAATACCTTAGAATAACAAATCTATCGAATTGATATTTGTTTTACTTAAAATTTTGGAAAAATATTTTATTTAAATAGAATACATTTAAATATGTATGAAATAAAATGACATCGTGATTTTAGTTACAATATGACTGTGAATGTGCCAGGTGTCTCTGTCGCACATGAAATTTAAAGAGAAAATCTAACCATTGTGATCAAAAAGACTATTAGGGTGATGGAATATAAATACTAGGTCATTTGATAGAGCTTAGAGATGATAAATTCGGGATTTTGAGACACTATGTGAGAGCTCTGCTAAATTTACTAAGCATAAAACTCAGATGTTTAAAATTCAGGAATTACTTATTCCATACACTTGTAACTCTCAATATTTTTTTTCTATCTAATGATGGTCATTGTGATTACCATTTAGGGATTCTATAGATTGGTATACAAATATTCCAATCACTATCCCGATCAAGGGATTTCAGGGAAAGGAAGATAATTGATCTAATCACCTTCTTGATCGAGGTCTATTAGGGATATGTAGACATACCCAAGACTATCATCATATTGAGGGTTTAACTTGGTGTGGGTAAGATATATATTCCTAATAGTTTAAATCATGTTACCTTTATCCAAGGTTATTAGACACCCTTATATTGAGGTTGGAAGAATTAATTTTAATTTTTTTACGTATTACATACAAGTCTTAAATTTCACTATATTTTTTAATAAAAGGTGAATTCATTTTTATATTCGTTATTCTATTACTTTTATCATAAAAAATATAATAATGATACCTTTTGTATTGCGCTTTGACTATGATTTTATATATTACTATTATCACTTACTATAATTACAATTCAATACTCTATAATGAGGAATCATATATTTGGTAACCTGCGTTATTATAACAATATCAGAATCAACCAGATTATGATATCCTTATAATCAGAGATATGGGATAATCTAATTAATATTTTTAAATATAAGATGTTTTCAGAAATGAATTAGTTTAAAATATTTTAAACAAAATCATTTTAATGATTAAAACGAAATATATATTTCGAAAAATTTTATTATGATTTTGGAAACAATATTTGGATGAATTTTAAAATCACTAACTTTGGAACTTCCAAAGTTGTTGAGACTTGATGATCTATTCTAAGAGAATATTACCCATATTTTTAATTTTATTATGTATAACCTGTTGTTGAGGTTGAACAAAGGTTCATGAATATTGATAATACTTTATAGTCCATTGGTGAAAAGGATTAGATGATGCAATTATTACTGAAATGATAATTGATATTATTCCATGTGAATGGGAATTAAATAGACCAATAGTTGTGGAATCTAGGAATATTACAAATGTTACTAATTATGATTTATTTGGAACAATCTTACAATATAAAGGTAGATTGAAACAAGGAACTGATAAAGTTAAAAAGAAGAACAGTGGAGTTAAATTTACTTATATTTCATATTCAATTAATATTATGCCTCTTTAAAAGGTTTCTAAATCCACAAAGGCAATGATGGTAATTGTTCAATCAAAATCAAGTTATTTTGAAAATTCAGAGAATGAGTAATTTAATTTTGCTCGATGGATGAAAAATGTTGTTGGTAAAATAATTTCAGTATCGTTATACGTAATGTAACAAGGAAAGGAATTATTAGGATGATTATGTAGTTATTCATTATGAATGTAAAAGAGTATAACACATAATCCCCAATTATTCCAACCTTAATATAAATGATAGAAAGGAAGGTCAACCTAATTGAAATAAAAAAATATATTAAAATATAATAGTAAATTAATTTAGAAAATCTAATTATTCATGGAGTGCTAGTGATGGAAAATATTCTAATGAATCCTATGAAAATGAGAATTCCATACATGATAATTTTGGTCTCAATATCAAAATACCGTATGAAATTAAATTTCATAGGGATATGTTACTCACTTATAAATCATGAAATAATATGTCTATAAATAAAAATTATATGGATGAAATAAATTCAATATATTTTTATGTACAATACTCCTCATCTAGTGATAATAATACTGTAACCTTATATAATGATGTCTATGGATTTTCTAAATTACTTGAAAATGAAAATTTTAAAGTGATTTTGAAATTTGAGCTAGAAAATTATAGAATAAATTTTTTGAAAAAATATGTATGGGATCATTAAAAAAAAATTGAAAAGAATATTTTTTAAAATTTTTTTATTTATAAAAACCTTTAAGAAGCTAATTCTATAAAGGATAATATTTCTACTGATTTAGAAAAAAAAATTATCTAATAAAAATGTTTTGGAAACAAAAATCACTTATGAAACAAATAAAAATGTGGATAAGAATTTAGTTACAAAAATAATGTCAAAAATTTTATTTATATAATAATTTGAAAAACATTAACATATTTAATTAAGTATTTGATAAAATATAAAAACAACTCTATATAGAATTTAATAGTTCAGGAATGGGATATTATCATTCTAGATCAATTTTTTTTACAAAAATTATTCCTAAAAAATCACCATATATAAAAAAATTCAAATGTGAAGGTCATTAGAATAAATAATTTCCTTGAATAAATTTCAATATTTGGGATTCCACAATGCCTATTTTTGAAAACAAAATTGGATTCTCAAAATTTTGTTTTTTTTTCATTTTTAAACCCAAGAATGTTTGGGTTCCTAATGTCTAATTTTTTTTCACGAAAATAATGGAAGTGCCAACAACATGAATATATGGTAAACATATATTGTATATTCCCAATATATCACAAGTAACATAGATATAATATAAAATATTATTTAAACTAAATGTGGAAGAGTTACCTCCAGATAAAATTATCATTAAAATATTGGATGTATATGTAACATTTTTCCCCTTGGAATATATTTGATTTCAATTATTTTTTTTGTAAAACTTGTTAAGCACAAACTTATAAGAATGAGTCAATTAGATGATGATGGTTACTATATGAATTTTATAAATGATAAATGTGTTATTTAAAATTCAAATGACAAATTCATTCATTCTACCCATCGGTATGAGAATGTTTATACATTACCATATAAGACCTTATGATTAAATACTTACCATGCCTTAGTAAAATAGAAGGCCAATCACTGCAATAGAATAGAAGGTTATGGGACTATAACCTTAGTAATTTATGAAAATTGACTTTGAAAAGACACTTTAAGGATTTATCAGAACATAGATTTGATTCTTCAATGGTCTGCGACACATTTTTATATGTAAAGAATCATATGTCAAGTATTAAATCACTTTGTGAAGTCTCAAAAAATGATGATTTACTATTAGTGAAAATAGACCTATTTAGTTCTTTATAAATTGGGAGTATTGGAGGCATGTAATATGTATTTTTTAGTTGATTATTAGAAAATATTCACATAGATCTATTTTATAGAAAGAAAATCTAATGCCTATTGTTTTTTTAAAACCTGTTATAGTTGATGTTAAATATGATAAAATACTTCCATTGATAAATATTCATAGATATAAAGGAGGATAATATTTATATTCTTATTTTTAATCATTTTTAATCTATAAGGGAATTACTCATTACATTCAAGATCCAATATCTTCCCACTAAATGGTGTTCTTGAAAGAAAAAATAAAATTCTTTAAAAAATAAAAAAAATCATGTTCAGTGAATATTAAATTTATAATAATTTTTGGTATTAAGATTTAAGTATTTATTATTAAACTATAAATCGAGTTTCAGTGAGACCATTTATTAATAAAACATCTTATGAATTATGGTCAAGAAAAAAATTAAATGTTTAATACTTCAGTGTATTTGGATACTAAGTATTAATTTTCAACACAAAGGTTATTTTAAAAAAATTTTCACCCAAATCTCATTAAGGTATATTCATAGGCTATTTCACAACATTTAAGGCACGTAGAGTTTTCAATAGGAATTATTGTACTATTGTGTAAACAATAAATGACAAAATTAATGAAACCGAGCATTCTGTTTTTAAAATATATCATCCTACATTTTCTGATGTGTTTTTCAAAACCCATTATCAACTTTTGATAGAAGAATATTATAATAATGAGAATACTAAAGTTATTATTTATGAATTATTCCCTCCGGCATATATTTAACCATATACTCATTAACATGTTTTATGAAACCTAAGTAATTAATGTCATTATAATCACCCCAAGGATATTATCATTGGTGATGTTAATCAACCGGAAAGGATTAGATGATCTTTAAAAAATTAAGCAGAACATCTAGCATTTAATTCTCAATCGGAACCTAAAAACATGGTGAGTCTTGAATTGATGAATATTAGATTGAATCAATGTAATATGAACTTAATGATTTCTAAGGAGACAATGTATGGACCCTAGTTGAATGACCTAAGGAAACCTCTGTAATTAGTGTAAAATTGTTTTTTAGGAAAAAATATGATTAAAATAAAATAATCATTATCAATAAAGAAATAATAGTTAAAAAATGTATAATCAACAAGAAGTAATAGATTATGAAGAAACATATTCTCATCTACCTAGACTTTAATCTATTCGTATTCAATTAAACATTGAAATATTATTTTATTTAATTTTTTTTAAATGGATATAAAATATTGTTTCCTTAATGTATATGTTTAAGAGGATGTTTTTGATAAATTTCATCCATGTTTTAGAGATAAAAAACTTTTGGAATATGTTTTTAAACTAACCAAATAATTATAGGAACATATACCATCTGCTATATCCTTCTTTGAAATATTAATAAACTTTTTGTTACAAAAAAACTATGTTAATGAAACTGTTGATCCAATACTTTCCATAATGAAATAAAAAATATTTTTTATCTTAAATTTATGTTAATGGAAATATATTCATATTAGCTCTGTAATTTTTAACATATTTATTTGTGAGTACTATAAACTATGAGTTAGAACTGAGTATGATGTGTGAGTTAACAATATTTATTTATTTTACAAATTTTTCAAAAACTAGAATGAACTTACCTATTTCAACACAAGTATATTAATTATATTCTTAAAAATTATGGATATGACAACATAAAAAGTTTTAGTACTCCAATTGGTACCTCCAAAACACTTGATCTAGAAAAAGTTGGAAAGATGGTTAATCAAATTAATTTTATAGGTATGATATGAAGATTACTTTACTTAACATCTATTCATCTATACATAATTTTTTTGGTAGGTATATGTTCATGATATCTATAAAATCAAATGGAATTCCATTTAAAATATATAAAAATAATTTTTTTTATTTACTATGAACCATATATTTAGTACTATTCTATTCTTCTTGAAATGATAGTGTTTTGAAAATATTTTCAGATGTTGAATTTGGTGGTTTGAGAATGGATAGAAAATATACATAAAAAACTTTTAATTTATGAGGTGATTCATTAGACTCTTGGTCTTGTAAGAAAAAACATTTCATAACACATTCCACTTCTCAAACTAGATATGTGTGAGTAAGAATTTGTTATGCTCAAGTGTTTTGGGTGAAACACAAGCTCACTGATTATTGAATTATTTTTGAAAAGAGAATTGACATTATTCCATATGAACAGTAATTAAATAGACAAACAATTGTGGAATCTAGGAAGATTACAAATGTTACTCATGATTATTTATTTGGAACACTCTTACAGTATAAAGGTGGCTTGAAACGAGGTACTGAGAAAGTTAAAAAGAAGAATGGTGGAGTTAAATTTACTTATATTTCATATTCGATGAAAATTATGCCTCTTAAAAACGTTTTTAAATCCAAAAAGGTAATGCTGGTTATTTTTCAATAAAAGTCAAGTTATTTTGAAAATTCAGAGAATGAGTAATGTAATCTTGCTTGATGGATGAAAAATATTGTTGGTAAAAAGGTTTTTAATTTCAGTATATGTTTTGTAACAAGAAAAGGAATGAAAAGGAATATTATGAAGTTATCTATTATGTATGTTAAATAGTATGACACATAATCCCCAATTTTTCCAACCTCAAAATAAAAGATAGAAAGGAAGTAAACCTAATTGAAATCAGAAAAGTTATTAAAATAGAATAGTAAATTAATTCAGGAAATATAATTATTCATAGAGTGCTAGTGGTGGAAAATATTATAATGAATCCTATGAAAATGAGAATTCCATTCAAGATAATTTTGGTCTCTATATCAAAACACTGTATGAAATTACATTTCATAGGGATATGTTACTCACTTATAAATCATGAAATAATATGTCTTTAAATACAAATTATATAGATGAAATAAATTCAATATATTTAGATGAAAAATACTCTTAATATAGTGATAATAATACACTATCTTCATATGATGATGTCTATGGATTTTCTAAATTACCTGAAAGTGAAAATTTTAAAGTCATTATGAAACTTGACCTATAAAATTTTCGAATAAATGTTTTGAGAAAATAAGTATTAGATCATTAAAAATATATTGAAATGATTTTGTTTTGAAATTTTTCAATTTCTAAAAACCATTAAGAAGATAATTCTATAAAGGATAATATTTATACTGATTTAGAAAAAATAATATCTGATAAAAATATTTGGGAAACAAAAATCACATATGAAAAAAATATCAATGTGGATAAGAATTTAGTTACAAAACTAAGGTCTAAAATTTTATTTATTGAAGCATTTTAAAACCATTAACATATGTAAATAAGTATTTGATAAAATATAAAAACAAATCTATACACAATATAATAGTTAAGGTATGGGATATAATCATTCAATACCAATTTTTTGTTACAAAATTTTCCTAAAAAATCCCTATTTATCAAAAATTTCCAAAGTGAGGGTCATTGGAATAAACAAATTCCGTGAATAAATTTCAATCTTCAGGATTATACAATGCCTATTTTTCAAAACATATTTGGATTCTGAAAATTTTGTTTTTTTTTCATTTTTGAACCCAAGAAGGTTTGGGTTCCTAATCTCTAATTGTTTTTTTCATGAAAACAATGGATGTACCAACATCGTGAATATATGGTACATGTATATTGGATGTTTCAGATATATGACTAGTAACATAGATATCATATAAAGTATTATATAAATGAAATGTGGAAGAGTTACCTCCAGATAAAATGATCATTTACAGATTGGTGGTATAGGTAACATTTTTCTTCTTGGAATAGATTTGATTTTAATTATTTTTTTTAAAGTTCTTAAGCACAACCTTATATGAATAATTCAATTAGGTGATGATGGTTACTGTATGAATTTTTAAATGTAAAATGTTTTTTTTTAAAATTCAAATGTGAATTCATTCATTTTACCCATCATCTTGAGAATGTTTATAAATTACCATACGAGACCTTATGATTCAATACTTACAATGCCATAATGAAATAGAAGGCCAATAATTTCTATGGAATAGAAGGTTAAGATACGGTAACCTTAGTAATTTATGAGTTTGACTATAAAAAGACTTGTTAAGGATTTATCAGAACATATATTTGATTCTTTAATTTTCAGTGACACTTTTTAATATGTAAAGAATCATATATCAAGCATTAAATCAATAAGTGAAGTCTAAAAAAAATGTTGATTTAATATATGTGAACATAGAACAATTTGTTTCTTTATAAACAGGGAGTATTGAAGGCATGTACTATGTATTTTATAGTTGATTATTAGACAAGATTCATATGGATCTATTTTATAGCAAGAAAATCTAATACCTATTGTTATTTTAAATCCTTTTATAGTTGATGTTAAATATCATAAAATACTACCATAGGTAAATATTCATAGAGATCAAGGATGATAATATTTATATTAATATTTTTAATCATTTTTAAGCTATAAGGGCATTACTCATAACATTCAAGATCCAATATCTTCTCACCAAAATGCTGTTCTTGAAAGAAGAATTAAATTTTTTTAGGAAATAACAAAATAATGTTTAGTGAATATTAAATTTATAATCATTTTTGGGATCAATATTTATGTATTGATTATTATACTATAAATTGAGTTTCAATTAGACCATTTATTAATAAAACATCTTTTGACTTATGGACAAGAAAAAAATTAATGTTTAGTACTTTAGAGTATTTTGATACAGAGTATTAATTTTTAATACAAGGGTTATTTTACAAAAATTCTCACCAAAATATAATGAAGGTATATTCTTAAGATATTCCACTACATTTAAGGCATGTGGAGTTTTCAATAAAAATTCTTGAACTATTTTGTAAACAATACATGCCAAATTTGATGAAACCGACCATTCTATTTTTAAAAACTCTCAACCTACATTTTCTGATGTGTTTTTCAAAACCCATTATTAACTTTTGATTGACAAATCTTATGATAATGAGAATAATCATGTTATTATTTCTGAATTATTCCCTCAAAAATATATTTAACCATATATTCATTAACATGTTTTACGAAACAAAAGTAATTAATTTTATTATAATCATCCAAGGGATATTATAATTGGTGATTTTAATCAACCGGTAAGGATTAGATGTTCTTTAAAAAATTAAGTAGAACATATAGTATTTTATTCTCAATTGGAACCTAAAAACATGGTGAGTATTTAACTGATTATGATTGGATTGAATTAATTCAAGATAAACTAAATGATTTCCAAGGAGACAATGTCTGGACCCTCATTGAATGACCTAAAGAAACCTCTATAATTAGAGTAAAATGGTTTTTTAGGAAAAAATATGAATAAAATGGAATAATCATTATAAATAAAGAAATAATAGTTAAAAAGGTTTATAATCAACAAGAAGTAATAAATTATGAAGAAACATATGCTCATGCAGCTAGACTTGAATCTATTCTTATTCTATTAAACATTGAAATATTGTTTAATTTTAAATTTTTATAATAGGATATAAAATGTTTTTTCCTTAATGGATATGTTTAAGATGATTTTTTAGTTAAATTTCTTCCTAATTTTAGAGATAAAAAACATCGAAATATGTTTTTAAACTAAAAAAATAATTCTAGGAATGTAAACCATCCCCTATATCTTGCTTTGAAAGATTAATAATATTTTTGTAACAAAAAAACTATGTTAATGGAACTCCTGATCCCACACATTTAATAATGAAATAAAAAAGATTTTTTATGTTCAAATTTATGTTGATGGAAATATATTCAGATTATTTCAGTAATTTTTACCATTTTTATTTGTGATTCTTATAAAATATGAGTTAGAAATGTGTATGATGTGTGAGTTAACATTATTTTTTGGTTTAAAAATTTCTCAAAATATAGAAGGAACTTACCCATCTACACACAAGTATATTAAATATATTCTTAAAAATTATGGATATGACAATATAAAAAGTTTTAGTACACTAATTGGTACCTCCAAAGCACTTGATCTAGATGAAGCTGGGAATCCGGTTAATCAAATTAATTTTATAGGTTTGATATTAAGATTACTATACTTATCATCTATTCATCTAGACATAATGTTTTCAATAGGCTTATGTTCATGATATCAATAAAATCAAATGTAATTCCATTTAAAATATGTAAATATAATTTTTCGTTATTTCATGTGAACCATGTGTTTAGAACTATTCTATTCTTCTAGAAATGATATTGTTTTGAAAATATTTTAAGATGATGAATTTGGTGGTTTGAGAATGGATAGAATATGTACGTAAAAAAATTTCATTTCTGAGTTGATTCATAAGATTATTGGTCTTGTAAGAAACAACACTCCATAGAACTTTCCACTTCTCAAACTAGATATGTGGCAGTTTTAATTTGTTGTGCTTAAGTGTTTTGGGTGCAACACACGCTCACTGATTATGGGATTAGTGTTACTAAAACTCAAATATAATGAGATAACAGTAGTGCCATAAAATTAAGAATAAATCCTACACATATCCATCATAAAAAACACATAGATACTAGGCGTTAATTTCATAGGATCACACAAATAAAGGATATATCATTTAACAATTCATCAAAATTCTAGAACAAACTGCTGATATTTTTACATAACCATTACCCTTTGATAAATTTTAATACATTAAACAGAAGCTAATAATTATTACTATGAAAAAATAATTAATATATTCTTCTTATTTTATCAATATACTTACATTAAGATACTTTTTTTATATTGGGAGTACTTATGATTAAATAAATAGTTAATTAAATAAATTTATTACTTAAATTTGTCTTAGATACCCTTTTTAATAAAATTACGATTTAAACCCATAAATCAGATTTAGAACAACAATGACATTCTTATTTGAAATCAGATACATAAATCTAACCATATTTTAAAATTCAATTGGTTTTATAAATTCAATTCCAAAATTCAATCGAATTTAGAATTTCAATTATTTTTATAAAATCAATTGAGAAATTCTATTGGATTTATAATTTAAATCGATTTCTAAAAAGCAATCATTTTTTGAAATACAATGTGAATATAATATACAATAAGATTTTTATTTATAATCAGAATCATGAAAACGATCAGATTCTAATTACCATATGATATTAAAAATATATTTCAACCTTAATTATTTTTTTCAATTAATTTTAATATATTTCCAAAAAATATCATTTTCATTTTTTATTAAACAAAGAGTAACTAGTTATTGTATCAATATCGTCACCCTGAAAGTGAGTTATACATTCCTAACACTATTCATTTAAACTAATTTTTATTTTTTTTCTTGATATACATAATCATTGGTTTCATAAATTTTCTTACTATTTCAAATCATATTCACCTCTGTAAGATAAAAGATATTATTTAAAACACCTCAAGAGTTTATATTTTAAGAAAAATATTCTTTATCTTTATTTTCAACCATCCAATCATAAAGAGTGTTTTAAACCCATCATATTAACCTTGGATGGAAAAACATCACTGATTTTTTGTTTTTATTAAGGGACCCCCAATCCCAAATCGGCTATCCTGAAGATGTTATTTATGAAGTACTGCAAAATTTAGGCCTCAGACTCTAATTCTTCATATCTTCTTCCTTTATTTCAACCCCAAACATGATGACTCAAACATAGGAATATAGAAAGTGGGTTTTCATTTGAAAAAGGGTTGTATATCAATAGTTTTACAACATTTAAAATTCATAGTTAAAAATAATGATTCAGTTTCAAGGATTGAATTCACATTATCATGAATATTCAGATCTGAACTATGATTTGTTTTATCTAGATATTATACATCATTTTTAGGGAACTGTTAATTTATATAGTAAATATAGAAAAAAATTATTTCATTATAGATATATGGTATGTCTAATTATATGAATCTGGAAGCTGCTACTAGTTTTCATGGTTTGTAAGACCAGGGAGATGTACTCTACCCTTCATATAAGTTACTGGATTCAAAGGGTTCCTTTGTGAAAGAAGAGCCAGAAAATTCATGGTTCAAAACAAATAAGGAACCAAAGAAACTTAAAAATCTTATTCATGATCATATACTTCTATAAACATCGATAAATGTGTTTGTTATCCAAAGGAGAGGGGATTAAAATAATCATAAAATCTCAGATGTTTTTGTTATAGTTTATCTTATTAATTTGGGAGAGAAAAATATTTTGAGTTAAATTCTAGTAATTGTCAAGGATATCAATAAGATTTCATTTTCATCTCAAATCATCATGTTTCCTGTTATTATTAGAAATATTATTAAAAATAGTCTTAGGTTTTTCATCATCTCTATAAAATCCAATCAAATCAAAGAAAAGATTAGTTTTATTATAGAGTATAACATCAGAAGGATTAAACTTGTTTGTGATTCAAATTTATAATTATTAGTAAGTAATACTCAGGTATCTACATTTTAGTCATAATCTTGTTCAACCAATAAATATGAGAAAGGTGAGAATAAGAAGATATAATCAGACTCCCTTCCAACTAATAAATAAAATAATCAAAAGATGAATCCAAATGAAATCATGGATGAGTGGAGGAAAAAAAATAAAATAAAAAAGAGGGAGACCATCATATTAGTCTTGACCCTATAAAATACATTGTGGCAAGACATTATGGTTAACAAGTCATGAAAACATATTCATAAGATAATAAGAAAAAAATCTTTCAAAATCCCAAATATGTGAATAAATGATGAAGGGTATTGAATTGGATTCAACCAAAGTTGTTTTTCCTAAATCGTATACTGATGTAATATTGAAAGAAAGATTTTTTTTTCATACTTATGTTCCCCCAAGCAATTATTAGGATGGAAAATTTTTGTTTGTCAAGAATTTGTTCTAGTGGGAAAGGCTGATATGAGCTCAGATCTAAAAATTCCTGAAATTTTGGAGAACACACATCAAGGAAATAAAGAAAAAGATTTTTTTTTCAAATAGATATAATAATATAAAGAATAAGAAGGATAAGTAGAAGATGGAGAATATTAATGAGAATAAGAATAAAAATATGATTTATAAGGATAATAATAAGAAAAAGAGGAATAAAAAGATGTATTATTTTTTTGTAAATAAAAACCCAACACTAATGAAAATAAAGGGACAATAATTCTAAAAATAATTCTATGTGAACTTATATAGCCTCATTAAATAGAGTGTCTACATCAGAAAATCATATTTAGAAGACAAAAAGTTAGGATAAATATACATTTCCTTAGGATAAAGAGATTTTTTCTTCATTTAAGATGGAATATGAGAATCGAAAGGTCAAATGTAGTAAGAATAATGATGTTGAAGTAATCCAAATATCTTTGTTAAAATAATATAGATAATAATGTATATAAATTAGATCAAAAGAAATTAAAATAATGATAGTGTAATATGAAACTAGAAAGGGAAAAAGAAGATTACATTTAGAACCATATTACCAGAATACAATCACTAAAAAACGAGTTTATTTTATTTTTAATACTTTAACTAGGATGAAGACGTTTTTTCCTTTAAATCCTAGATATAAAAAAAGTTTACTTGGTTGTGTAAAACTAGTATAATGAATTTAATTTAGTAGAAGATTTCACAGATAGGATGATAATAGTGGAATTAGATTGCATAGTATTAAAAGAAAAATTTGAATCCCATAAAAGGAGTGGAAATAGAATTCTCAAATGGACTAGAGGATTTGATAAAGACATTAAGATAATGATGATAATTTTTATAAAATCATGGAATCCATGGATGAGACACTGAATTCCATCAATAGTTTGAAAATGGATATGTCCAAAAGATAAAGTTTCATGAAACCATGAAAAGAAAATGTATGAAATAGAATATAGATAATAAAACAATTCAAACCATATTTGACTATTAATCAAAGAGATAAGAAGACACTATATCTAAAAATATAGTATCTCTTCCTTGTTTAATTTCTATAAAATTTACTTAGAAATAATTAAATCACCATAGTCTCATATTAATGTATGGGAAGAGAAAACATTTATTTTTGAAGAAGAAAATTAAAAAAATGAAATATTTCAGATTTAGGAGGAATGGATTCTGAAGAGGGAAAAAATAATTTTTTTGAAGGGTATGTTTTAAAAAACATGAAATAAAATAGAAAGGTGTTCATGAAATTTATATCAATCTTAAAACTCTATTCAAATGAAAAAGGCTTTCATTTTTAAAAGCATTTGATCGATATCCAGTAATTTTGAAAATTTCAACGAAAAACATTTTCATACATATTTATTTCTAATTGAATTAATTCTAATTTTTCATCGTTTAAGGTTCTATTAATTACTTTTGTATTATTATGTTAATTAAATGGGTTCAAATAGAATGCTTATCTAACCCTTTTATGGTTCCTTAATGATTTTTCCCATTCCTTTTTGAAAATAAAATAGGGAGAGAATGTTTTGGATAAAATGTAGAGAATGACATAAATGGAAAATTTAATAGAATATGTGATATTTTCTAAACCCATAATATGTAGTATAATCACTTACAAAATAATATAATACAATCCTTAGAGAATAGACTTTTATAAACATAATTTATTCATATAAAATTTACATTTAGAAGAGTTATAAACAATATTGAGAAATGTAAATGTTTAATTATAAATTAGTAAATTATGGAAATATTTTGGGAATTAAATTCTACCAAAGAAAATTTCATTTATGATTTGTGGTTTTTTCATTCCAAAAAGTGAGAGACTGATGAGTCCAAATTACCTCTTTAACTTTTACATTCCTTTAATTTTATAAATCACAAACTCATTCATAAATATATAATATCTTATGACCAAATTATTCCAACAATGTTTTCAGAATACTTTAAAATTGTTTTAAAAAATTAAAAAAATATATAATATGATTATAGTAATGAGAATTAATCCGGCCATAATTGTATTCACACTTTCAAATAATTTTGAAGACATTATGTTTTGTATTCATACTAAAAAAAGTATTAATTATATTTAACCTAAGAATTGATAAAATCATATTAACACTCATTAATAAAAATATATTTACATGAAAATTAATCAAATTAACTATTCCATATTATTGACCACTGTCTTACTTTTGAATAAGGAAATTTTTTTTAATTAAAATGAAATACATTAACGAATTTATGAAATAAGATAATGTCATGCATTTAGTTACAAGATGACCATTGAATGCATGGTTTCTATGTCCCTCTGAAATGTAAGCATATAATATTACCATTGGAGATCAATAATACCATTATGATGAATTCATATAAATAATATATCATTTGATAGATCCCATAGATGATAAATTCATGATATCAAGACATTGTTCGAGAGATCTAAAAAGATTTTCTATGATTAAAAACACAAAAGTTTATCGATCTTTAACTAATTTTTCCATACAAATGTAACTCTCAAGAGTCTTTTTCATTATGCAGGGATTATAATTGTTATTATGATTAACGGAATCTAAGGACAGAAAGATAGTGAATCTGATATCTATCTTAATTGAGAACATTTGGTGATTGGAAGATAGATGATTTTATCACCTTCTTAATTGAGGTCTATTGTGGATAGGTTAAAATACCAAAATTGATCTTCATATCAAGGGGTTCCATTGGTGTGGGTAAGACAGACTTGCTTGAATGTAAAAATTGTGATACCTTTATCTATATTTTTGGGATGCCCTTATCTTTTGGTTAAAAGGAATAATTTCAATTTAATTACTTGTTACTTAAATTCTTATTTGCTACCGAAAATTGTAATAAAAGGTAAATTGTTTTTTATATTCATTTTTCTGTTGGGTTTATCTTAATTACACTAATTATGATACCTTCTATATTAATATGTGAATACGATTTCAGTGATTACGATGGTCACTTACATGGATTGAAATGATATACAATATAATGTATCATAATATATTTGGTAATGTGTGACTTTATAATATTATGGGAATCAACCTAATTATGATATCTTTATAATCAGAACCAAGGGACAGTCTGATTACTATTTAAAAAAATAGGTTTTGTGAAATAAATTATTTAAAACACTATTTAACTAAATTATTTAATGTTAAAATCAATTTTTTTAAACACACAATTATTCCCCCTCTTGTATTTGTTTCATCTAACTATACAATTATTTCCAACAATGATTAATTAAATTAGTTCTTTATTATAATATCTAAATTATTTTTTAATGTAATTTTTTTTCAATATATTCAATTTGTGTTAGGAATATAGTTTGTAGATATAAATTGATAAAAATACTAAATTTTATAAAACTATTAATTTTAAAAAACATTTCATTAAATATAATAATATTTTCTAAGTAAATTAACATACTTTATGTCAAAAAGAATCATTTATTTTGATATCTATTTATTTATTAATATCTTTTAATGAGTTTTATTTTATATTTTCTAAAAAAGTATTTTCATTAGTTGAGTATTTCATATATCAAATGATGGTGTACATGATGAATTAATTTTAATGGAAAATACAAATAAAAATCACGAACTATTACAAATAATCCATAAAATAATATAATCCTTAAGATTAAATTACATTTAAAAAATAAGAATACTAATGCATCATTTTATATTTATATTCCAACAATTTTTCAAATAACATTAACTTTCTCTATGGATCTTTAAAAATGAGAGTAATCTTTTTTTGTACATTATCACAATAATCAAATATTTCTACTAATTAAAGATCATATGAAAGGTCATGATCTATATAATGATCATATTTTTTAATACATTTAATGTGTCTCATACTCACACCCTTATAATTTATTCAGGGAACACATATCGTACATGGGAGAGGATCCTTTGATGTTTAGGACCCTAACTCATCCCCAACACATAATTGAGGATTTAAAAATGAGAAATTGACCATGGTCTCATTATTCCCATATTCCCAAATAAAATGTCTTTATTCTAAGGAAATATTTTATTAAATATATTTTTCTAGTTTTTGAAGACCCAATTTAATCATTTATTGCCAATATATCATTTATATATTCCATTAAATTCTTTAAATTGTATCTAAAATCTCAAGATAATGATATTTTCCTAGTATCTAGAATCATAAAAAAAATATTGATGTTATAAAAGTTTTTCCATATAGATACTTATATAGTTTTATATGAATTCTAGATAGAAAAATATTTTTATATTATGACACTTCTAATGGAAGTTACTGATAAAAACCAATGTTGAAATATTTTGACCCAAACACATGTATATATTCTAGGTATTCAAAGGTCCTGTAAAACTAACCCTCTATCTCTAGATCATATTTAAAAATGAATGTCAACATCTTACTCAATAATTTCTACAATAATTTCTAGGGAATTGTGGTGAACCACTAATACCGATCATACACAATTGAATGTTTAACTCAATACATTCACACTAAAGCATTAATATATATTCTCAAACATTTTTCAAGAATTAAATGTTATATAATAACCATGAAATGAACATAAATTATTTAGATATTAACTATAACCCAAATTATATTTTGAGCATTAATGTCTTGTGGAGTCCTATGATGAAATTAGTGATTATTTTTACCATTACCACAAGATTTTGTGTTATAGATAAATCATCCCCATAATATTTTTAAATTTAGCAATATCCTATTTGAATTCTGATCATTGATTTTTGGAGGTAAAAATATGAATTTTAATGTTGTACCATCAGAAATTATTTTTGATATATCTATATATCTTTATGACTCTAATATAGATAGAGAATCAAAAAAACACATGTCATCTAACATCTCCTTCCTTGATTCTAGAATCGATGGAATAAATATTTATATCCCAAAAATTATTATTCTATCATGGTAGAGATTAAATCCATATAATTTCTTACCCTATTTTAAATATCCTTATCTTCCATATCTTCATTTTGATCTTTATAATGATGTTTGGTTAAGAATTCTTTTTGGAAAGATATGTTTTTCCCTTGAAAAATAATTTCTTGGTCCATCCTATATTGATTTTTTTGTAGCGGATCTTTTTCAATCCTATTTTTAGAAAATATTACAATATATTTTATTCATAGAACCTCAACCACCATGTTTCCCATACTATGATGGTAATATATTAATTAGTAATAAACATTAATATACTATAACCTTCTTTATTGGGTATATTTAATCAATATTATATGATTATATACATTGTTTTATTATTACTAATATATATCACACCATTCACCAAATAGAAAATTACACCATTATTTTAGGGAAAACTATATATACATTCTTAGAATCATGATTCTAGTAATTTTTTGTAGGGATATAAGCTTTATGTGTTTCATAACTAATTAAAATATCATTATATATGAGGTCACATCCTTGTCCATTATTCCATGAATGACTATGTATAATAAACAAATAATCAATATTTAGTAATATATATACATGTCTAGTGACTAACCTATTCATATGATCCTTGAGATACTCTCTACATTTTTACTATCTAAAGAAACCTCACTCCCTTTAATGTCATCAGGTAGACTATATTTTATTTTCATAAGAAATCTCCCAAAAAATGTTGATAGTATCTTACCAATAAATAAAATCTAAAAACCGTAGCTATAGTGGTCAGTATTAAATATTTTTCAATTATATTATATTTTAAAGTATTCACTTAAAAAAACACCAATTTGAGGTATTTATCTTTTAAAATCATATTTAAAGAGAATAAATACAGGGATTTAGTCTCCAAATTTTTCTGTATTGTTTAGAAATTCTTTTTGAAGGTGAACAGTTACCCCATGGTTAGTAGAAAACCTAATCAATTCTCCTGATATACATATACTTTTATGGGTGGTCATTGGGCCAGAAAATAGTTTGTTCATGGTCTAGAAAACCTATGAGTCTAATAGTTTAACATGGGTTGTTTTACAAAAGATATAATTTTCACTATTTGAACATAAATTTTAAGACCATATAACCTAAATGTGTAAAGTGAATTTATTTTCAATGAATTATTTTAACTCCGAACAAATTATAATAATGAATTATTATTCATCCACTATCCTAGACTATCAATATATATGGTTTCCCTATGTGAAAGTCAGTGTTGTTCATAGTTTAGACTCAAATTCTAATGATTCTATGAAATTTTGATCGTGGGTATCAAGGATTAGACTCTGTTCACTCTTTCCATCTCAAGTAATCTTCTTTATCCATGAAACATATATTTGATCAGACTTTTAATACCAATATATACGAGATCATATGAGTTTTGATTATTTTATCTTGTGATTTTATAAAGAAATGAAGGAAGGGGACAAAAAGTCCATATTATATATAATATCATTTGGCCAAATGGATCTGAAGTAGGTGATTATTTCATATATCTAATTGTTTAATGTGATGGATATTATTCTCAATGATTCCTATACATAAGAATAAAAATTAAATTTCCAAAACAGAGATGTAACTATGACTATTTTTCTCATTATTTATATTTTTTATGTGGGTTTCCCCACATGGGATATGATAAAAATTATTTCCAAAAAATTGAAACAGATGGTAAATCAATAGGGATTGGATGGGTGTTGAGGGATATGGTGAGGCTATCTATGATATTTTTGATTATAAATTGGATCATGAATTAGGGATGTTATTATCAAAAAATAGTTATGTGTGGTATAGGTAAAACAAATGTGTTTATATTTTTTGATGCAAGAGATTTGTATTTGGAGAAGTTTTAGATAATGTATTTGAGAATGATATCATGAATGGAAGTCAATATAATTACTTGAGCTCTAATAGAGGTGTGGCGGTTACACTGGTGTATGAATAATATCATGGAATTGATGATTTAGTTATCAATTTTGATTAATTTTGAAAGAAATGTTTTTTTAAATATAAATGGATACCAGATCTCGGTTTTATAACCCATTATGTTATATTTTATTATCTATTTATATATGTATAAAATGAATTAAATATATTTGAATTCTCATCCTTCTATTTTATAAAAAATTTACCTAACATTATTATGGTCTTTGTGGAATGTGGGAAAATCTTGTTGGGGTTTCATATAGGGATTTTATACTCACACCTACATATACACCTAGGTTCCTAGGTAGATTTTTCATTATTAGTAATGAAATTTTTATGTTTCATACATCACTAGTGAATCACCATACCAGTGTATGTCTTCAATTTTTAGATATTAATCATGGATCCGAAATCTTGTCTTGGCCTAGTAACTATGATACAAAAACCTAGGATTATCATACATGGATATTATATCACTTTTTATGAATATCAAACACATTACAAAAGTATATTATCACAATCCATAATATATTGGTGTCTTTGGAATCATAAGGACACATATAGTGGTTAAAATATGAGCTACATCATCTCAAAATACATTCTTCATAATTATCACACTTTATAAAAATATAGAAAATAATACATATCTTTATGACCTAGGGAATGCGAATTTAAGAATTGGTGCTCTTAGATTCTCAGTAATGTTAAATTAAGAAGAAACTTAAAAAAAATATGAACACATGCATATGGTAACAAGATGATATAATTTGATAAGTGTAACCTACATATCAAATATCATAATCACAAGTTTAGGAATAATTATTGGCATTATATAAGACATGAATCCCAATGTTATAAAAGAGAATGCTTCATGAGAGAATAAAAATGGCAATGAAAATATAATTTTTCAATCACATAAACATAGAAAATTGTTTCTATATTAGTCATGGAATACTTCCAAGACCATCATAGTAGAAAAATTCATTTCTAAAATGGGTTCACTACTCATTTTATCCATGTATTTCTAATCCATACTATCTTATCATCCCTTAAATATACTACTGATCTGAGTTTACTCCCTATTCCAATCTTTTTTATCTAATATTTTATGAATCATTACCTAATGAATTGGAGGGATATATAGGTCCCAACCTCGACTAATTAAAACCATATTTATGAGTTCAATAAAATCATTGATATTTATTATAATTCCCTATCTATAAACATTGAATAATATTGGTTTATGTCAAGAAATCACTCTGAGGATCTTTTCTGGTTTTGAGTTTTAGATAAATAGGTCATAGATATTACATAGAATGTGGATTAAACTAAAAACATATCCATTTCATCCATAATATATGAAAATTAAATTAAACATTTTTTATTTTTCATGATAAAAATCTTCTTGACTTATTCCTTTCTCTTACCCATCTTAATAACCTGTGAAAACATTTTAAAAACATTGTATTAGCTAAAAAATTCTCAGTAAGGGATATAAAAAAAGAAAAGAAAGTATTATTTCTTGAATATTTATAATCCTTATAAATCATAAGAATACTGAAAAAACTTCATAAAAATGATAATTAATAAAGGTAACTTGTGGTATCCATATCATACATACATTGTATCTTTCACAACTACATAGGGAGTAGCCTTCATGGATACATTTGGAATACCCATCCTAGTATATTCCTTAAATATAATACGAGAAAGATTATTTTATTTGTAATGGCCCGGACCTCTCCAGTCCATTACTTTGTGAAATTTTGGTGTTGGAGGTGTTTCGGGAGGTCAAGGGGACTTATCCCCAACACTTTTCCAATTTTCCAGTTCTGTGAATAATGTTTCCAGTTTTATGAACAGTAACAGATCGGTCTCACCGATTGGTCTGACAGATCGGTCTGATAGATCAGTCTCACAGATCGGTCTGACAGATCAGTCTCACAGATCGGTCTCACAAATCGGTCTGACAGATCAGTCTCATAGATCGGTCTGAGAGATCAGTTTCACAGATCGGTGTCACAGATCGGTCTCACAGATCGGTCTGACAGATCGGTCTCACAGATCGGTCTGACAGATCGGTTTCACAGATCGGTTTGACAGATCAGTTTCACAGATCGGTTTCACAGATCGGTTTCACAGATCGGTTTCACAGATCGGTTTCACAGATCGGTTTCACAGATCGGTTTCACAGATCGGTTTCACAGATCGGTTTCACAGATCGGTTTCACAGATCGGTTTCACAGATCGGTTTCACAGATCGGTTTCACAGATCGGTTTCACAGATCGGTTTCATGTACAGTAACGGTGGGTGAACAGTGTTTCCAGAATCCTATAGTTTTGCCCCTTTTGATGTTCCTTTGACGTAAAATACATTTAAAGCCTTATTTTAAGGACTCTTAAGGCTGATTCAAATTCCATAAATCCTATATTAATTGTTCCTAAGGCTTGGAATGTTTTACTTGGTCAAACCGCATGGGTTAATGCGATCCGTTTTTAATAGAGAATTAACCGGATCTTAAACCGTCACCTCGTTAAATCTAAAAAAGGGACGAGATGTCATTCTACCTTGTTCTTTCCCATTGTTCTCAGCTAAGAGACTCTAGAATCTTTCAATAATTTCCGTAGGAGTTGCACAATCAATCTTTACTCCTAGGATTGGTTCTTCTCTTTTTTGGATGTAACCGAACTATGTCGGTCAATCTTTCCAATAAGTTGTCACGAGAGGAGGATTGTGACCCGTTGTGTGGATAAAGAACTTCAAGAACTCTTCCAGGTAGGGGATTCATGGCTTCTCTAATTGTATATGTGCAATCATAGAATTAGCATGATTTATTCCTTTGGATCACAATGAAATTGAACTAATTAAATACTTGAACCAGATTAAACGAATTAGTTGTTCGCATGTTGTTGCTTTATACCGTGATAACGATTTGCCTCATGTTTTTCCATATAGAGTGATATCTATGATTTTCTTTTATTTGTTGTTCGTTCATGATAGAAATTGATAATGAAAGTAAAGCTGGAATTAATTGTTAATTAATTGGATAATGATAAAGGGGCATGTAAATTAATCTGGTTATTGCAGTTTTTGTAGTTGTTCTAATTTGAGGATAATCAAATTAAGGATGTAAGCATGGTTATTTAATTGTGATAGCTTACTGATTAGGAATCCGTGATTGGAACCTACGAATAACAAATCTGCCAATTCAATGTGGATTAAAGAACAGATTATGTGGGAATTTCTAAAAGGGTTCTAAGTTACCCTCTTGTTTGTTAAAGGGTCAAGAGCCCATGGTTGTGATTGTTGTTTTTCAGCTGGTTGTGCTATGATGTGACCCTGGAGGGGTGTTGTGATATGTGGAGGCGTGGAGGCCTTGTGGTTGTGTCAGTGGATGACACGTAGAGTGGCGATATGCATCAGTTATGTATGTGGGTGTCAGGGAGGACACCAGGGGTGATGGAATGGGATGGATGTGGTTGATGGATGCTTGTGGTTTCTTTGAATGTTAATCTGCTTTTCTTTTCTCCACTGCTCAAGGCATCTGGTCTTGCTACCATTCTTCCGAAGGAGGCGAAGACGCGCGAGGTATGCCACGTGCTTTCTGTGTTTAGCCTCTTGAGGGAGAATGGGTCTATGCTCTTTATATAGGCGGCAAAGACTCGACGGGTAGTATATCTACTCACCGTGTTGAGCCTCCTTTGTGTTTAGAAGCTTAGGATGCTTTTCTAGAATGCTTGGGAATATGGAAAAGTAATTCTGTAATGAATTTTTGATTAAATGGTGAAAATCCACAGGGATGGAGATATTGGAATTTAAAGGTGATGTGAATCTTAAAAGGAGCAGTTGTTTTTGAATGTGATGCCAATTCAGTGTAATGTGAAATTGTTCATTCTTAATTAATGTTTAAAGAATTAATTAATGTACAGTGGAACTGATAAAATGAGAACGGAGTAATCTAATAGAGCTCTTCAAATGATTGTGTGCTTATAAGAGACCTAGTCTTTGAAGTAGCATCCTGGAGTCTGAGAGATGTTAGCTGCAGTTGTATCTAAGACTAGGTAATGCCCATAGTGTGGATGTGAGTTACATATATATTCTGTACTTTTTGTGTTTCTATATTCTACTCCACCCTGTCGGTAAGGGCAACTGACACCCCGAGGATTTTGAGCCCTGGGGGGGTGTTTTCCCCAACATTCTGATGGGAGGTCGAATGGCTGACTACCCCCTTTGGTCCCACTCTCTTCTCTTGGTAGATACTTGTGCCATGAGGCACAACGGTTAGTTACCCCATATATGTGTGTAGAGGGCTATAATGGCTTGTGGTTATTCACACACATATATTCTAGATATAGTATCCTATGGACTACTATAGGTGTAATGTGTATAGGCTATGATGTCTTGAGGATCCTTACTCGGAGTATGGGCTGTAATGGCTTGAGGTATTATACCCGACGTATGATACACATTATGAAAGCTGTGGTGGCTTCTGAAAACTACCTGGTTACTTTTGGTTGTGAGGACGGTGTGGTGCTTGTCCCAGGTGTCTGCGGGCAAGCCTATGTGGTGCACGAGGTGCAGATGGTGGAGCTTAGACCAGGTGTCTGTGGGCAAGCATTGGAGAGAGATGCATAGGACGTATGTCGTTGGGGAAAAGTGGTAAACCAGTGGGGAAGTAGTAGCGGGGTACCCTTGATATTCTTTACTATATGCTATATTCTTGTATGCGTTACTTGGTGAGAGTATCCATGGTGAGGTTGGGAACATAATATTCCTGTTTAGGTGATGAGTTAGTTTCACTTGTTGTTCACTGGGATTTAGCATGATTTATTTACTTTTGCACGAGAGGCTTGGGGAGGATCCTACTGAGTATACTATTATACTCACCCTGTGTATATATAAACTGTTTTTCAGGTCACTTGGAGCAGGTTGGAGATCAAGCTGGTTACTACTATCTTGCAGTTGGAGGAGGAGCTGTTCGGGCTTTTGGTCGCTGTCGTTTTACATTCTTTTGGGTACTTTTAGTTTCCCCTTTTAGTTGTAGTATTTTTGCATGACATTTCATATATGTACTTGGGTTTCTTTTATATTTCTGTTATGAGTTGG
This sequence comes from Viscum album, assembly GCA_963277665.1. Taxonomy (NCBI): domain Eukaryota; kingdom Viridiplantae; phylum Streptophyta; class Magnoliopsida; order Santalales; family Viscaceae; genus Viscum; species Viscum album. Next base: position 150,984,273 of record OY728143.1, read on the forward strand.
AGTTGGTTGGAGTCTATTCTATCTCTCTGTTTTTCATGTGTTCTCTTAGAGGGTAATGCCTCCCATTTGTATGTTTATTATACCCTCGGTGCTAGTCGCCAACCCGGGGCCTACTGGAGGCGGGACTCGGGGGTCATTACCTCTCTTCTCACATTGCCGGCCCATGAGGGGTACACTTTGTGGGGAGGGGGCTGTGACAGAGTGGTATCAGAGGTCTGGTTGAGGGATAGGATGTAGTTTGGAGTTAGGCACAGGTGAGGATGCATGGGATGGTAGGGCAACAGTGTCATTCATGTTTAGCAAGTAGGGTAAAAATTGGAGACTGGCAGAGACATAGGATTTTAGGGCCCCCTATGATCTGTTCCACAGACCTTTATGTTTACGATGGCTACTAAACAAAGTGATACTGGTTGCAGGGTAGAGACCTAGGAAAGGACCATACATCATTATTCATTGCTCCTGTGTTTGAATGGGTTGACCTTGGGATAGGTAACCTAAAATTAATAAAAAAAAATAATTAATTAATTAATGTTGAGTCTTCCATATTCTAGGCTTAGGAGCTATAACAGTTGTTATTTTATAGGTATGGCTCCAGGTCGACGTCCTCGTCAGGTTTGCGGAGAAGATGCCCAGCAAGCTGTTCTAGCAGATCGCCGCTGGGTAGAGGTTGATGACGATGACACTTGGAGGAAGACACTCCGAGAGTTTCAGCGCCAGAGTCTACAGAAGTACGAGGGATCCGTTTCAGATGCAGTCACAGAAGACTGGTTGGAGGAGGTCGAGATAATCTTCAGTTCGATTCGTGCTCGGAAGGAACAATGGGTGTCCTTGGTTGTGACGATGCTGCATGGAGCAGTGAGGCAGTGGTGGTTCTTGTTCCTCGGGGGTCGTGAGGAGTCAGCGATCTCATGGGAGGAGTTTCGAGACAGGTTTAGAGTCGAGTTTTTTTCTTCGACTGCGAAGGCGTCCAGTCGCCAGGAGCTTCTTACCCTTCGACAGGGGAGATCCAGTGTTCGGGAGTTTGGAATCCGTTTCAGGAACCTTCTACGATATGCTTCAGACCTGTTACCAGATGAGGAGGCCAGAGCGAGGAATTTCGAGGAGGCTTTGCATCCAGAGATCCAACGCCAGGTCACCCCATTTATGCTAAAGACATATCTTGAGGTGCTGGCGAGGGCAGAGGTTGTTGAGATGACTTTGGCCAGGACCGGATCTTCACGAGAGGGGAATCGTCATGATTCCTCACGAAGCAGAGCTGTGGTCCGGGGTTTCAGTTTTCAGGGCAGAAGAGTTTCCGTTCACCTGGGGGTAGGTCCCAGCCCTTCCCATCTCATTTCTCTGGAGGCAGCAACTCTCAGGCCTATGCCAAGGGATCAGGCGCTTGTTTTTCTTGTGGTGGTCGTGGTCATCAGCAGTGGGAGTGCCCGAATTCTCAGCACAGTCATCATGCACCAGGCACTCCGCTCCAAGTTCCTCCGTTGAGGCAGTTCCAACCGAGGCAACAGCAGCAGGTTGCACCAGCTTTAGATCACCAGAGGGTAGATGGAGCAGGCAGAGGATAGCCCCATGATGCTCCTCGTCCTAAGAGAGAAGAGCACAGCCTTGGTGGTGGTCAAAATCATGGTCAGAGAGGCCGTGGAGGAGGTCGTGGTCTGCTTCATGCTCTAGCGTTGCCAGACCTAGGCGAGCCAGATGTCGTTCGAGGTACCCTTTGCTTGTTTTCTACCTTGGCGTATGCCTTGTTTGATTCAGGAGCAACACACTCCTTCATATCACCTACCCTTTTCCATGCTTTGGGACTTGAGGTAGAGAGGCTTCTAGTGCCCTTGGCGTTGACTACGCCAGTTGGAGGTCGAGAGGACTTGTTTGAAGTATGTAGAGACTGTGAGCTAGTGTTGGGGCAACACCTCTCTTGGGGAGATTTCCTATGTTTACGAATACAACCATACGATGTCATACTCGACATGGATTGGTTGTATTCGGTGCAGGCTATTGTTGATTGCTATAGGAAGAAGGTCATTTTCTTTGATTCAGATGGAGAGAAAGTGGTGTTTCTGGGTGAGGGAGATCCTCAGATGAGTCATAGACAAGTTCCATCCTTATCATCCATGAGGGATGGGATGATGCTGAGTTATTCAGAGGTTCAACAATTGGCATTTCCTAGGGTCGTAGAAGAGTACCCTGACGTCTTTCCGAAAGAGGTTGTATCCTTACCCCCTTGACGAGAGATCGAGTTTGGGATCGAGCTTCATCCAGGAGTGTCTCCTATATCTATGTCTCCATATAGGATGGCCCCTTCTGAGTTACGAGAGCTATGTATTCAGCTCAATGGTCTGTTGCAGTGTGGTTTTGTTCGGCCAAGTGTGTCACCGTGGGGTGCACTAGTTTTGTTTGTGAAAAAGGCTGACGGTAGTTTGCAGTTGTGTGTCGATTATCGTCGATTAAACAAAGTGACAATAAAGAACCGCTATCCTCTTCCACGGATTGATGACCTATTCGATCAACTGAAGGGTGCAAGTTGGTTCTCAAAGATCGACTTGCGGTCAGGATATCATCAGATGTGTGTAAAGGATGAGGATATCCCGAAGACTGCTTTCTGTTGTCATCATGGGCATTATGAGTTTGTTGTAATGCCATTCGGCGTGAAGAATGCTCCAGATATTTTCATGGGGTTGATGAATGTTGTGTTCCATGAATTCCTGAACAAGTTTGTTGTGGTTTTCATCGACGACATCCTTGTGTACTCCACATCTGAAGTAGAGCATGCAGTGAATCTACGAGCCATTTTGGGAGTTCTTCGCCAATATCAGTTATTTGTGAAGTTGTCTAAGTGTGATTTTTGGGCTTGATAAGTTCGTTTATTGGGGCATGTTGTGTCCCAATAGGGAGTATCTGTGGATCCGTTGAAGATAGAAGCAGTGGTGTCTTGGGAAGCTCCCAAGACCGTGTCAGAGGTGCGAAGTTTCCTTGGTCTCGTAGGCTATTATAGGAGGTTTGTAGCCAATTTCTCCTGATTTGCGACTCCTCTGACATCTTTGACCAGGAAGGATCAAGCGTTCATATGGACTGATCAGTGTCAGGAAGATTTCGAGTATCTAACGGAGAAGTTGGTAAGTGCTCCAGTCCTTTGTCTTCCAGCAGAGGGAGTCCAGTTTGATGTTTTCTATGATGCTTCAGATCTGGGGCTAGGTTGTGTTTTCATGTAGCAGAGGACAGTTGTTTCTTATGGGTCTCGGCAGTTGCATCCCCATGAATGCAACTATGCCACCCATGATATTGAGTTGGAAGCCGTGGTGTTTTCTCTAAAGTTGTGGAGACATTACCTCATTGGTGAGCACTTTGTGGTTTTCACCGATCATATGAGTTTGAGGTATGTTTTCTCCCAATGTGACTTGAACTTGAGGCAGCTTTGGTGGATGGAGTTCTTGCAAGAATATGACTTTGAAATATCGTATACACCAGGAAAAGGGAATGTTGTAGCTGATGACCTAAGCCGAAAGTCACGTAATGATCTTGTGCGTGAATCTGGTGAGTCCTGGAGAGTGATCGAAGAGCTATCATCTTTGCATATTGATATGGGAGAAATTGGGGGTAGAGGTTGTCTTTTTCAGATGACGGTGCAGTCATCCTTGATGCAGAAGGTGGAAGAGTCTCAGTTGGGTGATCTAGAGGTGGAAGTCTGGAGAGATAGAGTTGTTTGTGGTGAGGCCCCTGATGGTTGGTCAGAGGATGAACAACACCGAGTGTTGTATCATGGAAGGCTTTTTGTTCCCTTGGAGATGCACGAGACGGTTCTCTGAGAGTTCCATAGTTCACCCTTGGAAGTACATCATGGTGTGACGAAGATGTACCGATCCTTGAGAAGTCAGTTTTGGTGGCCTGGGCTGAAACGTACGGTTGCAGAGTGTGTGTCTCGATGTTTAGTCTGCCAGAAGGTGAAGGCCAAACACCGTGTTCCTGGTGGTCTTCTCCAGCAATTAGAGATTCCTCAGTGGAAGTGGGAGGACATATCGATGGACTTTGTTACAGGTTTACCTCGAGCTCCGGGAGGACATGATGCTATATGGGTGGTAGTGGATTGTTTAACAAAGTCGGCCCACTTCATAGCGATCAAGGAGTCGAGCTCAGTGGAGGTTTTGTCGAGGAAGTATCTAGAGGATGTGGTAAGATTTCATGGAGTACCTAGGATGATCATTTCTGATCGAGATCCTCATTTTACCTCTAGGGTGTGGAGAGGTCTCCAGCATGCTTTTGGATCTCAAATGTGCCTTAGCACTACTTTTCATCCCCAAACCGATTGTCAAACAGAGCGAACCATCCAAACTCTTGGAGACATGCTGCGCTCTTGTGTTCTTGATTTTGGAGGTTCATGGATGAAGCACTTACCCTTGGTAGAGTTCACTTACAATAATAGTTTTCACTCTACCATCGGTATGACACCATTTGAAGCCTTGTACGGCCGGCCATGCCATTCTCCGTTGTGCTGGACTAGGGTCGGAGAGTCATCAATTCTCGGACCAGAAGTAGTGCAGAATACAATAGAGATGGTTCAGGTGATTTGTGAGAGGATGAAGACAGCACAAGATCGTCAGAAATCATATTCTGATCAAAGAAAAAGACCCTTAGAGTTTAATGTTGGGGATCATGTGTTTCTGATGGTGACTCCCCGTCGTGGGCAACGATGGTTTGGTCGTGGAAGTAAGCTTTCTCCCTGATTTGTTGGGCCTTTCGAGGTGTTAGCTCATGTTGGAGCTGTGGCGTATCAAGTAGCACTTCCTCATCATATGAGTCGGATACATGATGTTTTCCATGTATCACAGCTCCGTCGTTATCTTCATGATGAATCTCATGTTATCGATTGGGGAGAGATCGATATTGATGATGATGCAACCTTCGAGGAGAGTCCTGTGGAAATCCAAGACCACAAGGAGAAGGTGTTGCGTGGGCATTCTATCCCCTTAGTTCGTTTCTTGTGGAGACACGGTGGAATGGAGGAGAGTACCTGGGAGCGTGAGTCACATATACGTACTCAGTACCCAGAGTTGTTTAATGTTTAACTCCTTTCATGTAACGATGTTTTCTTTGTGGTTGGACCTTTCATGTTTTATTTATGTAATTTTCATGTGATGTTATGTTTGAATGGTATGGAGAGGGATTGTTTGTTCCCTTGCTCTTGGATATTGTAGTTTTGTTCCAGCCTTTGAACAACTCATGGTGGTTTTCCCCTGAGAGGTATCTCATGGGGTGGTTGTTCGGACCCCTCTTTTCTTCTGGGTTGGTTTTTAATTCTCGAGGACAAGAATGTTTTGAGAGGTATCTAATGTAATGGCCCGGACCTCTCCGGTCCATTACATAGTGAAATTTTGGTGTTGGAGGTGTTCCGGGAGGTCAAGGGGACTTATCCCCAACACTTTGCCAATTTTCCAGTTCTATGAACAATGTTTCCAGTTTTATGAACAGTAACAGATCGGTCTCACCGATCGGTCTGACAGATCGGTCTCACAAATCAGTCTCATAGATCGGTCTCAGAGATCGGTCTGACAGATCAATCTCACAGATCGGTCTCACAGATCGGTCTCACAGATCGGTCTCACAGATCGGTCTGACAGATCAGTGTCATAGATCGGTCTCACATATCGGTCTGACAGATCGGTGTCACAGATCGGTCTGAGAGATCGGTTTCATAGATCGGTTTCACAGATCGGTTTAACAGATCGGTTTCACAGATCGGTGTCACAGATCGTTCTCATAGATCGGTCTGACAGATCGGTCTCATAGATCGGTCTGACAGATCGGTTTCACAGATCGGTCTGATAGATCGATTTCACAGATCGGTTTCACAGATCGGTTTCACAGATCGGTTTCACAGATCGGTTTCACAGATCAGTTTCAGAGATCGGTTTCACAGATCGGTTTCACAGATCGGTTTTACAGATCGGTTTCACAGATCGGCTTCACAGATCGGTTTCACCGATCGATTTCACAGATCGGTTTCACAGATCGGTTTCACATATCGGTTTCACAGATCAGTTTCATGTACAATAATGGTGGGTGAACAGTGTTTCCAGACTCCTACAGTTTTTCCCCTTTTGACGTTCCTTTGATGTAAAATACATTTAAAGCCTTATTTTAAGGACTCTTAAGGCCGATTCAAATGCCTTAAATCCTATATTAATTGTTCCTAAGGCTTGTAATGTTTTACTTGGTCAAATCGTGTGGGTTAATGCGATTCGTTTTTAATGGAGAATTAACCGGATCTTAAACCGTCACCTCGTTAAATCTTAAAAAGGGACAAGATGTCATTCTACCTTATTCTTTACCATTGTTCTTACCTAAGAGACACTAGAACCTTTCAATCATTTCTGTAGGAGTTGCACAATCAATCTTTACTCCTAGGATTGGTTCAGCTCTGTTTTGGATGTAACTGAACTGTGTCGGTCAATCATTCCAATAAGTTGTCACGAGAGGAGGATTGTGACCCGTTGTGTGGATAAAGGATGTCAAGAACTCTTCCAGGTAGGGGATTCATGGCTTATATAATTTTATATGTGCAATCGTAGAATTAGCATGATTTAGTCCTTTGGATCATAATGAAATTGACCTAATTAAATACTTGAACCAGATTAAAAGAATTGGTTGATCGCATGTTGTTGCTTTATACCATGATAACGGTTTGCCTCATGTTTTTCTAGATAGAGTGATATCTATGATATTCTTTTATTTGTTGTTCGTTCATGATATAAATTTATAATGAACGTAAAGCCGGAATTAATTGTTAATTAATTGGCTAAAGATAAAGAGGCATGTAAATTAATCTGGTTATTGTAGTTGTTGTAGTTGTTCTAATTTGAGGATAATCAAATTAGGGAAGTAAGCATGGTTATTTAATTGTGATAGCTTAATGATTAGGTATCCATGATTGGAACCTACAAATAACAAATCTACCAATTCAATATGGATTAAAGAACAGATTATGTGGGAATTTCTAAAAGGGTTCTAAGTTACCCTCTTGTTTGTTAAAGGGTCAAGAGCACAAGGTTGTGATTGTTGTTTTTCTGCTTCTTGTGCTATGATGTGACCCTGGAGGGGTGTTGTGATATGTGGAGGCATGTAGTCCTTGTTGTTGTGGCAGTGGATGACGCCTAGAGTGGCGATATGCATCAGTTATGCATGTGGGTGTCAGGGAGGACACCAGGGGTGATGGAATGGGATGGATGTGGTTGCTGGATGCTTGTGGTTTCTTTGAATGTTAATCTGCTTTTCTTTTCCCCACTGCTCAAGGCAGCTGGTCTTTCTACCCTTCTTCCGAAGGAGGCGAAGACGCACGAGGTATGCCACATGCTTTCCGTGTTTAGCCTCTTGAGGGAGAATGGGTCTATGCTCTTTCTATAGGCGGAAAAGACTCGACGGGTAGTATATCTACTCACCGGGTTGAGCCTCCTTTGTGTTTAGAAGCTTAGGATGCTTTTCTAGAATGCCTGGGAATATGGAAAAGTAATTCTGTAATGAATGTTTGATTAAATGGTGAAAATCCATGGGGATGGAGATACTGGAATTTAAAGGTGATGTGAATCTTAAAAGGAGCAGTTGTTTTTGAATGTGATGCCAATTCAGTGTAATGTGGAATTGTTCATTCTTAATTAATGTTTAAATAATTAATTAATGTACAATGGAACTGATAAAATAAGAATGGAGTAATCTAATAAAGCTCTTCAAATGATTGTGTGATTATAAGAGACCTAGTCTTAGAAGTAGCAGCCTGGAATCTGAGAGACGTTAGCTGTAGTTGTATCTAAGACTAGGTAATGCCCATAGTGTGGATGTGAGTTACATATATATTTTGTACTTTCTGTGTTTCTATACGCTACTCCACCCTGTCGGTAAGGGAAACTGACACCCCGGGGATTTTGAGCCATAGGGGGGTGTTTTCCCCAACATTCTGATGGGAGGTCGAATGGCTGACTACCCCCTTTGGCCCCACTCTCTTCTCTTGGTAGATACTTGTGCCATGAGGCAAAACGGTTAGTTACCCCATATATGTGTGTAGAGGGCTTTAATGGCTTGTGGTTATTCACACACATATATTCTGGATATAGTATCCTATGGACTACTATAAGTGTAACGTGTGTAGGCTATGATGGCTTGAGGATCCTTACTCTGAGTATGGGCTGTAATGGCTTGAGGTATTATACCAGACGTATGATACATGTTATGCAAGCTGTGGTGGCTTCCGAAAACTACCCTGGTTACTTTTTGTTGTGAGGACGGTGTGGTGCTTCGCCCAGGTGTCTGCGGGCAAGCTATGTGGTGCACGAGGTGCAGATGGTGGAGCTTAGCCCAGGTGTCTGTGGGCAAGCATTGGAGAGAGATGCACAAGACGTATGTCGTTGGGGAAAAGCGGAAAACCAGTGGGGAAGTAGTAGCGGGGTACCCTTGATATTCTTTACTATATGCTATATTATTGTATGCGTTACTTGGTGAGAGTAGCCATGGTGAGGTTGTGAACATAGTATACCTATTTAGGTGACGAGTTAGTTTCACTTGTAGTTCACTGGGCTTTAGCATGCTTTCTTTACTTTTGCATGAGAGGCTTGGGGAGGATCCTACTGAGTATACTGTTATACTCACCCTATGTATATATAAACTGTTTTTCAGGTCACTTGGAGCAGGTTGGAGATCAATCAGGTTACTACTAGCTTGCGGTTGGAGGAGGAGTTGTTCGGGCTTGTGGTCGCTGCCGTTTTACATTCTTTTGGGTACTTTTAGTTTCCCCTTTCAGTTGTAGTATTTTTGCATGACATTTCATATATGTACTTGGGTTTCTTTTATATTTAAGTTATGAGTTGGAGTTGGTTGGAGTCTATTATATCTCTCTGTTCTGCATGTGTTCTCTTAGAGGGTAATGACTCCCATTTGTATGTTTATTATACCCTCGGTGCTAGTCGCCAACCCGGGGCCTACTGGAGGCGGGACTCGGGGGTCATTACCTCTCTTCTCACATTGCCGGCCCAGGAGGGGTACACATTGTGGGGAGGGGGTCGTGACATTATTAATCTATCTCATTACAAAATGCATTGACGAACTATTATATACTCACCCTCCGTCAATTTATCACGGAACCACCCTTATACATAAACTATTCCCATGAACCAAAACATAACCGTAACACAAAAAACACACATTAAGGTAAAATAACAGTTCTATAATACAAACATGTGAGATGATTTCAAGATATTAATAAAAATAAATTCATTAAAAAAATTTCAAAACCAAAATACATGAAAGGATATTAGGAAATTATTTTTCTTTTAAAAACATTGTGGCATATAGAGGAAGCCAAATACTAAATATTGCTCAAGGTGGTGGAAAGTTCATTTTCACCACATATGATAAAAAAATTCCTTTTTTCATTTAGTAAAATGATTCTTATAAAAAATATTCATATTTAAAGTATTGAATAAAATTAAAATTCAATGGGGTTGATTATACACCATATAAAAGAGGTCATGTATAAATCAAAATATATCCCAATTAAAGAAGATTGAGAAGATGTCCCTCACCATGTGTCCGAATCATGGTGTACAATATTTAAATTTCTGAATAATAATCATAGATAAATTTATATATTATTCAAAACCTTTTTCATGTTTATTAGTTATATTATACTATTTATGACCATTTTAAAAAAATTACAATACTATTTAAGTTCATTTTGGACGTTTTCCGGATATTCGGTACATGAGTCAAAAATGAACATATTTTGATTTAAAATGTCAATGTTGTCAAAAGAACATCATATATGGTATAATATCCGTGATTCAAATATCATATATATTCAATATATATATATTTAGAATAATCCATAACATTTGGAGACATGAATTAAAATGCACCATTTATGGAGACAGTAGGTCGTATGAACACATGAACACAATATTCATTTCTTTGTCTTTTTAAATAATATGAATTAAATTATATAAATACATATTATAGTTCCATTATTATATTAATATCATATTTTTCACATATTTTTAATAAAACCATCCATTATTTGTTCCATTGATAGCTGGAATGAGTTATATCTTTTGGAGGGGCGGTAGTCTAGACTTCCTCAAACGAAATTATTGTATTTGCACGACATGGATGGATTAATGGTATGTTCTAAATAAATATTACATAATAATATAGTCAATATAAATTTAATACATAAAATATATAAATACATTTTGAATCATAATGTCCACCATTACAAGTGGTAGGGGAAATTGAACAATCATCGTTTCGTGAGTCAGTAGCTCACTGTACAAAGAAACATTATGTTCGTTACCCACTAAATGTATATGTGTTTAAGGGTTATTAAAATCATTCACATGAAAAAATTTTATTATATTTATGATATTATTTTTGTTACTTAATCATATAATAAGAAGTGTATTGGGAGTTTATAATGAAATTAAACAAAATAACATTTGAGAAGGCAATACCTCTTTATCGGGTAACATCTTTTGGTTAAAACCTAAATGATTCTATGAGAGAGTTTATTCACTAAGAGAGGATTCTAGGATTAGGGTAAGGATTCTAGGAAGAGTTTTGGGTATGGAATGTCCACACCAAATGGTTCTTGAAAAGTGAATACAATAGAAGGAGAATTTCTATTTTATAGGATATGTGAGAGAAACCTTAGGAAAGTCTAGAAATATTAATTTATTATAAATTTATTTTCATTTTATAAGAGCCCCAATGTAATGTATATTTAGTATAAAATGGATATTGGTTGAAATACTCTCAACCAATGAATTTTATACGTGTCTAGGTTAAAAAAGTAACTATGTCTTTTACTATTAACCCATATTTAAATAATTTAATTATTATTGTGTGTTCCTGAATTTTTACACAATAAGGTTAATATAGTTACTGTAAAATGACAAAAAACCCAAATTGATAATTTTTTTAAAATTTTAAAGCTATCCATGTTATTTAGAAAATCATTATATTTTTATAACTTTTATATCATTTAATAAAAGATTATTTATTTTAAAATATCATTTATGTATGTTTTTTCCCAATTCACATTATTGAATTTAAATAAAATCCAAAAGGATAGATAATTTAACACAATAAGATTTCATAGTAAGTTATATCTTTAATATATTTCAATATCTTATACTAAACGCAACACCGAATTGGCTTGCATTATATGCAAGATTGAGTTTCTGTGAAACAACACATTAGTATTATAATTATTTAAATGATATATATGTATCAATTAATTATTGTGATATGAATAGTAAAAAACAAAATTTTATTGTTATTTATAATGTTTTCACAAAAATAAAACATATTTATAATGAAATGTATAAGTTTTGTTAAAATAGATATATATTTAGAAACACTATTTTTTTAAAAGAACTACTTTTTATGTTCTTTTGTGAACAATAATAAAATTAATATTTGACACTCATAAAAATTTAATTTAATAAAATAGACTTCATTTTTGGAATATTAATATAAAATATTTTCATATGGTTAATTTTTGGTATTTTTCTTAAAACATTCAATTTTTGATAAATAGTGAAAAACACTGCGTTATTGTTTAAAATCAACTTCTATTTAAATAATAATTATTTTTTATTTAAATTTATATATAATTTAAAATTATTACAAAATACCTATATTAGTCAAATTTAATTCATTGGAGTCATTTATTAATAAAATTAGATATATAAAATTTTATTGAACTTTGTAACATCTTTTACCCACCTTTTAGGCACATTTGCAAATTTTCATAAAATGTAATTTTACCAATTATATGAATTGAATTTAAAAAATCTGAGAGATTATAGACATTAGTAAGTAAAATTTGGTTCAATAGGATGAAAATAATATTTTTTTAATAGTAACTAATGATTTTTATTTACCACAGTTAAAAGTAAATTGGGTAATTAATGATAATTATGATATTATTATTTCCCTAACACATGTCCCAATTCTATTGGATAAGATTATTTCAACCAAAATCAATCTTAGAAAAAAAATATGTTCCTTTTGGATCTACATGGATTAAATTAGAACATTTATTAAATTTTATTTAAAGAAAAGTTAAAAGTGTTAAATTCAAACTTTCATAACTAAAATATTTTTAATATAAGGTTATAAATAAGATAAATTCGACAATAAATATTTATTAGAAAGAAAAAATATTTCCAGTATAATTGTATTTTATTTATAATTTTGGGAAATTAAATAATTATATTTATTAATGACACAATGATGATGCAGTAATTACCTCATAAATGAATGATTAAAATAACAGATATTATAAATATCCAAATAAATGTAAATTGAGACTTTTAATTCATTAAACTAATTTTATAGGTTAATATAACATTTTAGGACTGATTTAATGGTTTTTTTGAAGTAATCATGTTTTATGGACTTTCCTAAAAACCAAATAATAAATAGTGTCAAATTTGACATTAATGAGTTTTTAAACCAAATACTATATTTTTAAATGATATAATATTTATAAAAACCAAATGATCAGCCAAAAAACTAATATATATATAGATATATCATTAATTAACCACTTGATATTCTCTTGTCATTTTATGGTAATTTTGTTAACCATGTAATCTAAAAATAAAAGAAGACATTGTAAAAGTTAAACTATTTAACTAAGAGCTAAATCTTAAAGATAAGGTTAATTTGGTGACATAAACTTTTCTAAAACCTATTGGTTGAGTGGTTTTAAACCCATTCCCACCTTCTCTTTGAAATAAATCTATTTAGAGCCATTAAAAACAAAAAATTATTTATGATAAAATAATATTCCATGTTTTTCCTAAAGTGACCCTAAAATCTCTTATAAAAGGGTACTTCCCATTATCAAAATTTCACACATCCAAAGCAATTTGGATCAGTCAACCCCAGATCAAATATACAACCATATACCCTAAATTAAATACAGACTCATTACTATGATCAGAAATCCTACCTAAGGATTTCTTTTAATCAAATAAAAAATGTAGCACTCGAAGAAGAGGTAATAATTTCATCACCTCTTTCAAAGTTCTTTTTTTCATACACTTATCATTATTTGTTATTTTCATACTAAAATAATAACTCAATTAACTTCTATATAGTGTGAGGTTATTATAAATATGGTACAACCATATTCATTATTCCATCTATCCTATGAATGATCAAGTCATCATACGTTCGTATGTACGACTAACTGTCTCCACGTTGTGGTGTAGTTTGTTATTCAACACTCATTTATTTGGATGGGTATAATAATGAATATAACTTAGGTATATAATAAATTATACATGTTAATTTTTCTTTATATATAATATACCATCAAATTACACTAGATTTCACTACTAATAGAATGATATTTTCGCTCTTGCGTATGTTTGGAATACTGTCTCCATGAACGTGATAAAATTAAATACTTATTGTAATGATTCAAGAATAATTTTATTTTTATGATTAAAAATAATATTTAATAAATAAATATCATTCATGAAATTAATTAAATACATCTTATCCATAAAAAACATGACCTACATAACAAAACATAAAGGAAAACGAATCATTTAACACTCGAAACAATTATACTTCTGAAATATTATTAACCAAGAAATAATAGAAGATCATATATGATATCATATATTGGTATGTAGTTCTTGTATAAATTAATATAAATTATTTCAGAATTATACTTGATGTTAACTTACCCTCGTATAAGGAAAATTACAAGATAAGGGTTAATTTTAAAATCTCATTATTATATGAGGTTGTTTATACTTAAACATCTTCAAGGAATTCATTATCATCCTCATCTGTGATTCTTAAAAATATATTTCAAAACATATTTAATATTTCCTAGAATATGGGAAAAATTAATTTATACCCCTGTTTGAATTTTTATAAAATATTTTAAAGGAATCTTTCTATTTTTTTCCAAACATGTAGTTAATTTACTTTTTGAAAAATTAAACTAAGGATGTTTTTTTAACTTATACGGCTGGTGCTGCTATTTTCCACATTTATAACACCATCGAATCTTCCCTTAAAAGTTTATAAGAATAGTTTCAAAATAAATGTTTTCTTTCATAATTATTTGACTTTTAAATGATTTAAAAAATATAATGAAACATTTCTCTAAAATAGTTTTGATTGCATCTATATCAAAATACTTTGATGGACTTTAAACTTGTCTGAAGATGATTTATTTTGATACAGTCTTCCATATTATATTGAAGGTTTTGTGATATGTTTGACTGTGGATGTTTTATTTTTATACCATTAATGGTTTACAGATAAAATTTTATCATTTTATATTCCAGTTTTAATATGAATTTTTATGTTATGTTTCAAACTCTTCATATGAGGAAGGATTTGTACATAATAATTGATGGGTGGATCCCGCTATACCACCTCGATGCCTCAAAATGTCTCATTAGAAAAACTAGTGTCTTGGAACAAGTCCTTGACAAAATATTTTTTGTATTCTTGGTATGAGCCCTTTATTATGTGGCTATGATGTTCGACATTATGCATTTCATCATTATGAAATTATCTAATGATATTATATGTGATTATTCGACTAGTAGAATATCCATATGAATAAGAAAATGGAATTACTTAATTTATATTTTACATATAATGTAGATGCCTATGTTTAAAAGTCTTATGTTATAATATTATACATTTCCATAAATGTTTATGATTATTTACGATAGTTTCTATTATATTGTTATCCTTAATGAGGATCTGAGCTCACCCCTTTCAAATGTTTTCGTTTTCCTAGGATGTGTAGAAGTATATCATGATTAACCTGTAGGGATAATCCAAAGGATATGATTGTGTTCAAAGGGTTCACTCTGTTGTTTTTTAATTTCATGATGTAATGAAAAATGTATGTATATATCAAGTACTTCCAAGGATATTAAACTAATCAGTCTTTCAAGACATGATCTCTTATGATCATAATAATGTTATGTAATAATCAACTGACTCTGGGTAACTAGGTTCAGGGCCTTATAGTTGGTACTAGAATAAGTTTAGTAAAAAATAAGGAAAACATATTTAGACAAAATCTTATTACAGAACATTTCCCTAAGATAGATTTTTAGGATAATTATAGAAGAAAATCATAGAATTTTGGTTAAGTAGGGATTTTGTAAATTTCCAATGTAATACTTCCCTGTCTGGATACGAGTAGGTAGTGGCACCTCTGACACAAATGTATCTAAGGTTACAACTATAAAACACCGATTTGAGCTAGACTCTAATGAGAACTGGTGCCAAACAATGGGCCTTACTGCACTCTTGGTTATGACACTCTCAAGAGATATGTTTAGGATAATTCACATTTCTTTACTTGCTATTATAATGAAATTATGAGTAAATATATCCTCAAAGAAACATTTATTTTTATGATTATGGATTATATTCACAAAATCTTCAATTTATATTAGGTATTTTTCTAGTTTGGAATTATGTATTACAATTCATAAAATAATCTTTTTTATTCCATTGTTTAGAAATGGATCCTAGTGGAATGAAAGGAAACAATATCAACAGACATAATACATAGAGGTATTTACCAACTACTCAAGATAATTATAGTGGATCTAGTGATACAACTGATGATAAATAAATTATAACCATAGTGGGAAAACTCAATCAGGTTATGAATAATAACCTTACACTTATGGAGAACCCTAATCCACAAAATGGAGAATCATTGATAGACTGCTCTGAGGAAACAACCACCAACATTCAATGGGACTAAAAAATCATTTTGTAGTTGAGAAAAGGATAATTTTCTTAGAGAAAATATATCATACTTTCTGGATTAGCGAATGAGAAAAAGTTGTCATGGTAGTTTATCTCCTTACAAGAGATGCATATCAATGGTGATTATTAATTCAATACACAAAGAAGGATAATGATTTTTTAAATATTAAATGGAGAGAGTTTAAAGATATTTTCTTAAAAATAAATTCTTCTTGAACATCAAACATATATAGAAAATAAATTTCCGAGTCTGAGGTAAAGGGAGGATGTAAATGTTGCAAAGTATGAGGCTATATTTACAAGGTTAGAAAGGCATGAATTAGATTATATACATAACCCAAGATTTAATATTGATAGATTCTATAATGGGTTAAAACAATTTCTCCTTTCAACATTAGTCTCACAATCCTTCTCATCATATGATGATATAGTCTAATGTGCTATCAAGGGAAAAAAGGACGGTAGAGATAATGAAGGATAAAGGGATGGAGGGAAAGAAGGTTTTTCCCATATGTGAAAATTATGGAAAGAATCACCTTGGAAAATGTTTTATGTTAATGGGAGTTTTCTGTATATGTGGATAAAAAAGACACAATGTATGTGATTTCAATGGTAAGAAAATGGTTTGAAATGCATAATGCATCATCTGTAAGATATTGAGACATGACATGAATTAATGTCCAAATCATCAGAGTATACCCAAAATTATGCTAATGGCTACGTATCGAGTTATGATACTATCCTATATGAAGGAGAATAATTAGTGTGATTATATTTTTAATAATAAATTATGTCATTTGATTGTTTTATCAACGATGTACTAGTAATATTAAGAATGGAAATAAATAAGGATTGCACTGTAGTAATATTTCATTGAGTATTTGAGATTATATGGTTCAAAGAAATGTTACCCAACAACAAGTTAAAATTTCTAGACAATATATTTTTGATGGAATGATAGAACATAATATGGTCCTGATACTAAGATACTGATTTTGGAATAAGTGATGGTAGATTTTGGATTAATTATATTGGATATTCTTGACAACCCTGGAACTGATTAATGATATGTTTATTCCATCATTGTTATTAATAACACATAACATGGTATTAGCATGAGCCAATTCTCATTGAACATGGATCATGAATAGACCCTCATTGAACTTGTATTAGCATGAGTAAAAACTCATTGCACTTGACGTATTATGATACAAATCTTTAACCAATGCATTGAAGCACTATCATGGCACACCTTTCGTAAATATTTCATTTCATGCATAAGTGTGCCACAAGATCATACATCCAAGATTCATTAAAGATAATAATTTATTCCATGGAAAAGGAATTTTTAATTTCCACACAAAACTCTTCCATCAGTAAGTATATGTAGATAAATTTGAATTCCCTTGATAGAAAAATGGGCATGTTATTCACTACATAATGATTTTTTCTTAGAAAATGGTGGTGCAATTTCGATAGCATAACAACGTGACATAAGACTTCATAAAAAAGGTTGATGAGAGAGAAAAAGTGTCTCATCATATGTAAATTGAATGTATAGTAAATGGGTTTATATTGATACACGTCCCATCATATTTAATGGACTTTGGATTCATAATACAAAATAATTTCTCAAATGCAATTTCGGAGAGAAATTCCATATGGAATTGTGGCATGGTAACATGTGTACATTAGTGGCATTAATGAGAGAGAAAAGAGTTCTCATATCATTAAAACATAAATAGGGAAGCATAGGGGAGGTGAGAAATCATACCGTAACTTGTATAATTGAAAATAAAAGGGCACAACAATATTATGAAACTTGGATAAATTGAGAATTAAAGGAATCCCTTAGGGGAATTTGGTATGGAAACATGTGTAAATTGGAGGAATTAATGGGAGAGAAAGGGGTATCTCATCATTTAAAAATAAATAGGAAAGTATGGGTGAGGGGAAAAATCATAACCCAACATTTTTTATGGAATATTAAATGATATAACAACATAATAAAATCTAGAAAAAAATGAGAAAGGAAGAAATACCTTACATAAAAGTATGATCCCAGTGGATTGGGAGGGGATTGAGAGAGGATTTTTGGGATCTTGGGGTGCCATGGGAGGATTATAGAAAAAGGGGGGAAGTTTTTGGTCAATCTACAAGGGATATGAGTGAATATTAAGTGGAACCATGTATGGTTTTATATTAGAAAAGAGAGGGAATTCTATATTATTTAGGTTTTGGACCCAACACATTGAACTAATCAAAAACACAAACCTTTCCATTGTCTTATACCATGTTTTTTTTCAAAGGGGACTGAAATTTGTTTTATAAGGCTAACGGTCAAACTTTTTAAAATATTAGGCTTTCTTATGTGGAGTAGATTCACACTCTCAAGAAATTAATTTTTAAAATAAAATGTTTTATAAGTCTTGGAGGGTCCACTAAGGCTTTGTAAAATAATTAAATAAAACATAAAATCAAATTATTTTAATGTTAAAACATATATTTAATGATAATATGGCTTATTTTATTTTATTACATAACTATTGGGTTATTATGATGTCATACAACACATTATATATTTAAACGGTATTTAATTTTGGCGCAAAAAATCGATTGTCTCAGTAATTCATGAGAAATTTACCGTTGAATAATTTGGACACCATAATTCCAAAAATAATATTCATTTTAAATAAATATTTTTCTAAATATCTTAATTTTTACTTTTAAAATAAACGCCGAAATTTATCAAAAATTCACGGGTTTTGATAAAAACAGCATTCAAAACATAATTAAAATTACCATTGTATTCTAAAAAATTAAAATATCATTTATATTTAATAAAAATTAATTTAATAATAATATTTTATTAAAATATTATTTTGTTAAAAATTCTATTACTTTATCAAAATATATTTCATTATTGAATATTAACTAAAAATACTATTTAAAAAAAACTATTTAAAAAATAATAATAAAAAAATGAATAGATATTCTTTATTATATGAAAAAATAATTCACATAATCTTAGTGATGGGGTCTTGATACATAACCCATTATTACACTTGCATAGGACCGATGGGTAAGGTGTGCGATAGTGACATACTCTTGGGGTGGCTCGGATAACTTCCCTCTCGTTATAATCTCTATCAACTTCCACATCTCCCATAGGCGGTTCCATTTGAGTATAACGTATTGAAACTCAGTAAGGTATTGTTCAGGAGAGAAGCCCAATGATGCCAACTCCTTTTCGAGCGTTAAAAAATGGGCTTTCTGTGGGGAAAGTCTATTATAGGGGGTCATCCGTTACTTTTTCTGAGTAAATTGGATTTGTCAGAGCCCTATATTTATAGTAGTCATGATAACTGTTCAACGACTATATTATAAACAATAACAATTCTTAATGGTATTTTGAAATTCCAAAATATAAAACCAAGGAAACATATATTTTATATAACCATTTTATATAATGAGACATTTAATTATATCAAGATGGATTTTAATTAACAAAAGTTTGGGTCATTACAATATTCCCCCCTTAAGAAATTTCTCCCTAGAAATTTCCTTTTACAAACTAAGATGAAAACATGTGTGGGTACTTCTCATTAATAACTTCAATGAGGTCTTCAATCTTTCCTATCAGCATTTCCTTTAGGAAAAAGTGTTCATGCATCACAATGGTGCCTCACAGTTTTTTTCAAATAATCTACTTATTTTTCCCAAAAACTCCTTCTACATCTAGGATTATTTCAATAGAAGAATCGATGTGTTATAAATATGGTATTTCAGATATATAACTTTTAGACATCATCTTTAACATGTTTTTTTATAAAAAAATTATTACTTATTCATCTTCAAATATTTTAAAATAGGGTTTTGGTAAATACGTTTTGGTATATCAAAAAAGGAAGAAATCTATAATTTTATACATATTGGCTACTCGGAGGTCACCCTGTTCTTGAGGCATCTAGAAAATCATTTAGTGCATCATAATTTTGAAATAAAGTGAAGAATTTTAAAAGACCATATTGTTACTTACCATGCTTGTCTTGGTAAGAAATTTTAGAGCACAAGATTCTCCAATAGATGGTACTTGATCCTTGAACGAATCATTCAATGCAATTGGTATTGGATGCCTCATTACGTTGTTTATATATAACCTGGACATTTGAAAAATTTTACAAGTCATTTGTGCATGACTTCTTGATAATAGTTCCAATTAGTTCATCAGAGAGTGAGAGAATAGTTGTTCGTGATCTTACTCCTTCCATGTTTTAACTATGAAAAATAGAATAAAATTAGGGGGTTTAAATACTTTTCTAAAATAATGGAAAACACATTGGACATATAAGGATAAACTTGTATATTAATGTTTATCCTAACATGTGTTGCTCTATGTCTCAATCTTGGTTATATATGATATATTTCATAACATATATTATAATGGTTGTACTTATCTTATGAGTTGACCAAAGAATATCCCCTAGTAGTGTTGTAAACTATAGTGAAATGAGGCCCATTATTGTGTACAAGGATACAACAGGTCAAGAACATAACTCCTTGTCAGAGTTTTCACTCCTAGGTACATTTGTGCCAGATATTCCTCTACCTGCTCATATCCAGATGGGGATGTATTATCTAAATAAACCACTTAATAAATACTCACCAAACCATAGAGATTTTTTATTATACTTAGTCTTATTACTAAGGCTTTCACTTTTATTTTATAACCATAATACCAAAAGAACTAAACTTATAGTCTGATACCAACTATAACAAACCTACTTTTTATTACACACTTAAACATGATTATTACATAAAATTTCACTTAAGACAACTCTGTGAATCAATAGGTCTTAGGTATTTGGAAAATAGAAACATTACATAACAACTTAGGATATAAAAACACAATATCATTATTGAAAATATCCTTTACATGACCACTACATTCCTTCATACATAACAATCAAAAATATAACCTGGGGACATGCATAAGAAATGGGTGATCAATAAAGCCCTGTAAGGGAGTAAAAATACATTTCATGATGAATATAGTACGTGTTAGGAAATAGGCATATCAAAGTAGAATAAGATAAACATGAACATAAAGGCATGATATTGGATGAATATCATAAATGGAAATGTGGCAACAACACTTAAAATGGTCCAGGAATGATCCTCGGCTCATTTCACATGGAGCATGAGTAAACCTTAATTTAACATGTATTAGCATGAGTAAAACCTCATTTCACTTGATGTATCATAATAATAATCTTTACCCAATGCATGGGGTGCTATTAGGGCACAACCTTCTTAAACAATTCATTTAAGGCATTAATGTTCCATAACATCATACAACATAGATTCAATAAACATCATAATTTATTCCATGGTAATGGAATTTGGAATTAATAGATAAAAATCGTCCACAAATAAGTAAAATTGAATAATTTTAAAAAATCCTTGATAATTAAATGGTCATGGTATTCACTACACAATGGTTTTGGATTTGAAAATGGCGGTGCATATTTCAACAGCATAACAACATAACATAAGACTTCATAAAAAAGGATGATGTGATATGAAAGGGTATCTCATCATATTTAAATGAAATGGATATTAAGGGGGTCATATAGATAAATTTACCAACATAATTAATGGAATTTGGATTCATAATGCAAAATAATTGCTTCAATGTAAATGAGGAGAGAGAAATTCCTTGCAGAATTTCAGCACGATAATGGTTGTATGTGGGAGGAATTAATGAGAGATAAAAGGGTCTCTCATTATTAAAACATAATGAGGTATGTATGGGGGAGTATTTAAATCATACCCTAACAATTATAATTGAAAATAAAAGGGGCATAACAATATTAAGAAACATAGATAATATGAGAAAGGAAAGAATCCCTTACAAAATTTTGGTATGGTAACGGGAGTACATGGGAGGAATTAATGATAAAGAAAGGGAAATATCATCATTAAAATATAATGAGGTAATTATGGGAGAGGATAAAAATAATACCCCAGAATTTTTAATGGAAAATAAAATGATATAACAACATAAGTAAATTTAGAAAAAAATGAGAAAGGAAGAAATCCCTTATATGGAAGTCTGATCCCAATGTCTTGGGAGGTGATTGAGAGAGGAATATTGGGTGGTTGGGGTGCCTTGGGAGTATTATAGAGAGTGTAGAGAAGAGTTTTGTAGATATCCAAGGACTTTTAGTGAATATTAAGTGGAATCATGGGTGGGTTTATATAGGAAAAAAGAGGGAATTATTTATTATTTAGTTTTTTTGACACAACACATTAAACTAATCAAAAACAAAAACCATCCCATGAGTTTTGCCCATGGTTTTTGAAAAAAGGGAGTGGAAATTTTTTTTATAAGTTAAATGGAAGAAATTATTATGATAATAGGATTTATTATGTGTACAAGAGTCACACTCTCAAGTAAATCATTTTAAAAAGGTAAAGTGGTTTATATGTCATGGAGGGTCCACTAAGGCTTTGTAAAATAAATCAAATAAACATAAAATCACATTATTTTATTGTTAAAACATCAATTTTTCTATAACAATGTTTATAGTATTTTATTACATCACTATTGGGTCATTATGATGTCATAATAAACATTATATATTTAAATAGTATTTAATTTTAACCGAAAAAATCGACATACTAAGAAAATTAGGAAAAATTCACTATTGGATAATTTTGACATCCAGATTCAAAAAATATTTTTCATTTTTCTAAATAATTTTCTAAATATGTTAAATTTTACTTGTAAAATAAAAACTGACATTTATAGAAAATTTATGGGTTTTGATTAAAATGGATTTCAAACCTTAATAAAAATTACAACTGTATTCCAAAAAATTATATGATCATTTATATTTTATAAAATTTAATTCAGTAATAATATATTATTAAAAAATTATTTAATTTAAAAAAACCATTAATTCATCAAAATATAATACATAATTAAAAAATATCTAAAATTAATATTTGGGCATAAAAACTATTTACGACTTAACTATCATAAAATGAATTTATATTCATTATTATGTACAAAAATACTGAACATAATCATAGTGATAAGGTGTTATTACATAACCCCTTATAACACTCTCATAGGACTAAAGGGTAAGGTGTGTGATTTTAAAAGACTGTTGGGGTGGGTCAGATAATATCGCTTGGGTTGTAATCTCTATCAACATCCAATTCTCCCATAGGTGGTTCTGTTTGATCTTAACATGTTGAAGCTTGGCTTGGGCTTGGTCAAGAGAGAATCCCAATGATATTATCTCCTTTCTGAGCTCTAAAAAATGGGCTTTTTATTGGGCAAGTCTACTAGATAACTACATCACTTCCTTTGTATGAGTAAATTGGATTTTTTTAAAGCCCTATATTTATATTAATCATGTGATCATTGTTTAATGGAAATATTAGCAACGATAACAATTCATAAAAGTATTTTGAAATCAAAAAACATAAAACCATGGAATTTTATATATTATATATCCATTTTATATAATGACTCATTTAATTAGATCAAGAAGAACTCCCATTAACAAAATTTTGGGTCATTACAATCTACCCTTCCCTTTAAGAAATTTTACCCTCAAAGTTTCCTCTTACAAACAAAGATGAAAACAGGTGAGGGTATATCTAATTCATCCCTTTAATAAGGTCTTCAGTCTTTCCTATTAGAATTTACTTTAGGTAGAAAGTTTCCATGTGTCACAATGGTACCTCAGGGTTATTTCAAAATCATCAAAATCCTTTTCCCAGAGAACTGCTCATCTTTCTGGGATTATATCTATTGAAGCATCGATGAGTCATAAAAAAGGTATTTCTAATATATAATTTTGAGAAATTATCTTGAACATATTTTTATTTAAAAAGTCTTACTCATTCATCTTCAAAAATTGGAAAATAGGGTTTTGGTAAATAAGTTTTTGTATATCCCAAAAGACATAAATCTATAATATGATACATATAGGCTTTTAGAGGTCTCCCTCTTTTGAATCATCTAGAAAATCATTTAGTGCTCCATAATTTTGAAATAAAGTGATGAATTTGAAAAGACCCTGATGGTACTTCCCATGATTTTTATGATAAGAATGTTGAGAGCTCAAGATTCTCCAGCAGACGGTACTTGATCTTGAATGAATCGTGCAATTATAGAGGTATTGGATGTCTCATAATTATATATATATATACATTGGTTATTTGAAAATGAGTCAAAGTCATATGCACATGACTTTGGGATAATTGATCCAATTAGTTCTTTAAAAAGAGGGAGAAGAGTTGGTCGTGATCTTCCTTATTACATGTTTTTACTAAGACAAATAAAAAACAATTTTGGGGATTCAATACTTTTCTAAAATAATATAAAAAAACCTTGGACAAAGAATGATAAAATTTTATATGAATATTTTATCCAAACTTGTGATGCACTATGTTTCAATATTGGTTATCCATGATCAAATTCATAACATATATTCTTAGGGGAATTTTTTTATTCCCATAATAATGGTTCGTACTATGATTTTGAATTTACTAATGCATATACCTCGGGAGTTCTTTAACCAAGAGGCAGAAAGAACGAAAATCTCGTACTAGGATATCTCAGGTCAAATCCAAAACACCTTATTATAGTTCTCAAGCTAATGTACATCTATTTGAGAGATGCCTCTACCAGGTCATATCCAGATAGGGGTTTATTTTCATGAAAAACCACTTACTCAATACTCACCAAAACATAGCTATGTTTTTATTATACATATTTTTATCACTATGGATTTCACAAGTATTTTATAATCCTAATCCCAAAAATAACTAAACCAATCCTCTGAAAGCAAGTATAACAACCCAACTTTTTATTACACACATTAACATCATTATTACATAATCATGCACATAAGACAACTCAGAGGATTGAGAGGTCTAGTGTCTTGGGAAATTAGAAACATAACATAACATCTTCAGACATTAAAAAAACATCTTTATCAAAAAAAATCCAATACATGACCACTACATTCCTTCACGCGTAACATTGAAAGGGATAACTTGAGAACTTTCATAAGAAAAGGGTGAGCCATAAATCCCATCAAGGGAGTAAAAAGACATAACCTGAAGAATAATGTACATGTTAGGAAATCGGTATATTAAATGTGCATAAGAGAAACATGAACATAAAGGCATGATATAACATGAATATCATAAATGGAAATGCAGCTTCCACACTTAACATGGCATTAGCATGAGCCAAGGCTAGTTGTACATGGATAATTATTAAACCCCTATTTCACTTAACATGGCATTGCATAAAGGTGAATAACCTTGATAGAGAAAAGGTCAAGGTATTCACAAATAAATGATTTCGGATTGGAAAATGGTGGTGCAATTTCGGCAGTATAGCAATGTGAAATAAGACTTCATAAAAAAAATTAATGAGAGAGAAACGAGCATAACTATATTAAGAAATTTATATAAAATTAGAAAGGAAGGAATTCTTTATGGATTTTTCACAAGGTAACAGGTGTACTTGGGAGGCATAAATGAGAAATAAAGGGGTATCTAAACATTTAAACATAAGGAGAGAAGTAAGGGGGAGGTTAAAAATCATAACACAACCTTTTTAAAGGATAATTAAACGATATAAAAACATCAGGAAATTTGGACAAAAATGAGAAATGATGAAATCCCTCACATGGGAGTTGATCCCAAAGGCATGGAAAGGGATTGAGAATGGATTCATTGGATCTTGGGGTGCCTTATAAGGATTATAGAGGGAATATGGAAGTGTTTGGTAGATATCTAAGGGAATTTAGGAAAGAGGAAGTGGATTCATGGGAGAGTTTATATAGGAAAAGAGAGGGAAATTATTTATTATTTAGGTTTTGGACCCTACATTTTAAACTAATAAAACCCCCAAACACTCCTGTGGGTTTTACCAATGGTTTTTCTAAACAAGAGTGGAAAAAATATTTTATAAGGACAATGGATAAACTTATTAAAATATTAGTCTTGCTTATATAGAGGTGTGTCACACTCTCAAGGAAATCATTTTAAAAAGATAAAATGTTTTATATGTTTTGGAGGGCCCACTATAGATTTGTAAAATAAGTCAAATAAAACTAAAATCACATTATTTTAATGTAAAAACATATATTGGACGTAAATAATGTTTATATTATTTTACTAGAACACAATTGGGTAATTATGATATCATAAAACACATAATATATTAAAATGATATTTAATTTCTACCTTAAAATACGACTGTCTCAGAAAATTAGGAAAAATTCACTTTGGATAATTTCGACATCCTAATTCATAAAATAATATTTATTTTATCTAAATAATTTTCTAAATATTTTAATTTTTACTTTTCAAATAAAAACCGACATTTATTAAAAATTTAAGGGTTTTAATAAAAACAACTTTCAAACCATAAAAAATACAATTGTATTACTAAACATTATATGATCATTTATATTTAATAAAAAGTAATATAGTAATAATACTTTATTAAGATATTATTTAATTCAAAAATACATTAATTAATCAAAATAGATTTCATAATTGAATATTAACTAAAAATATTATATTTTCAATAAAAACTATTTACAATTTAACATTAATAAAATTAATGTATATAATTTATTATCGAAAAAATTATGCACATAATAAAAGTGCTAATTTATTGTTACATAACCCCTTATAACACCCAAATAGGACTGAAGGGTAAGGTATCCAATGATGATAGAATCTTTGGGTGGCTTTGATAACATCGCTCGGGTGGTAATCTTTATAAACTTACACTTCTCCCATAGGGGATTCTATTCGAGCTTCACATGTTGAAGATTGTCATGGGCTTGGTCAAGTGTGAAGTCTAATGATGCCAAATCCATTCTAATCTCCGAAAAATGGATTTTCATATGGGGCAAGACTACTGGATGAGGCCATCTCTTCCTTTTTTGAGTATATTGGATTTGTTACACCCCCATATTTATACTATTCACGTGATCACAATTCATCGGCTATATAAGCAACGATAACAATTATTAACGTAATTTTGAAACCAAAAAAACCAAGGAAGTGCATATTTTATATAACCATTTTACATAATGAGAAATTTAATTAAATAAAGAGTAATTTTCATTAACAAATGTTTGGGTCATTGAAATCTTCCCCCCTTAAGAAATTTTTCCCGTGAAATTTCCATTTACAAACTAAGACAAAAACTAGTGAGGGTACTTCTGATTCATCTCATCAAAGAGGTATTCATTCTTTCCTATTAGAATTTCCATTATGTAGAAATTTTCCATGTGTCATAATGGTACTTCAGGGATTTTCAAAATCATATACTTCTTTTTCCCAAAAACTCCATATCCATGTTGGAATATATCAATTTAAGCATCGATGTGTCATAAAAAATGCATTTCCAATATATAATTTTGATATATTTTCTAGAACATATTTTTTATAAAAAATACTTACTAATTAATCTTGAAATATTTGAAAATAGGGTTAGGGTAAATCTGTTTATTTATATCCCAAAAGAAATAATTCTATAATTTGATACAGATAGGCCGCTCAGAGGTCTTCCTCTTCTACAACATCTAGAAAATCATTTAGTGCCAGATAATTTTGAAATAATGTGAATAATTTGAGAAGTCCCTGATGGTTTTCCCACACATGTCATGGTAAGAAGGTGGAGAGCACAAGATTCCCCAATAGACGGTACTTGATCCTGAAAAGATTCATGCATTTATAGAGGTATTGGATGCCTCATAATGTTGTTTTCATGTATCCTGGATATTTGAATAAGTATCAAATCCATATGTGTATTACTTCTAGATAATAATACTAATTAGTTATTCAAGGGGGGAGAAAGTATTTCATAGCGATATTCCTCCTTCTAGGTTTTAAATAAGAAATATGAACTATAATTAGAGGGTTTGAATAATTTTTAAAAAGAATGTAAAAAACATTGGACATAGAAGGTTAAAATTTTATATGAATAGTCTATCCTAACTTGTGATGCCTTATGTTTCAATCTTTGTTATCTATGATCAATTTCATAACATATATTCTTAGGGGAATTTTTTACTCCCTTAATAAATGTTCGTATAATGATTACGTATTTAAAAAGTCATATCCCCCAGGCGTGTCATAACAAAGAGTGTAGCATGACCCATTGTCATGTACTACGATACCGAGGGTGAAGCCTAGAAATCCTTGTCAGAGTTTTCACTTCTAAGTACATCTCTGCCAGAGATGCCTCTACCTACATGAATCCAGATAGAGATGTATTTTATCGATAAACCACTTACTCAATACTCACCAAAGCATTGGAAAGTTTTTATTATACTTTTTCTTATCCCTAAGGCTTTCACGGGGATTTTCTAATCCTAATCCCAAAAAAAACTAAACCTGTCATCAGATACCAACTATAAAAACCTTTCTTTTTAATACACACTAAAACATTATTATTAAATAAACATTCACATATGAAAACTCTGAGGATTGATAGGTCTAGTGTATTGACAAATTAAGAACATTACATAACAATATTAGACATAAAAACACAACCAATTTATTGAAAATATCCTATATATGACCACTACATTCCTTTGTACTTATCATTACAAGGGATAACCTGAGGACATGCATAAAAAAGGGTGAGAAATAAATCCCAGTACAGGAGTAAAAAGACATAACAGGATAAATATAGTACATGTTAGGAAATAGGCATATCAAAGGATCACAAGAGAGACATTAACAGAAAGGCATGATATAACATGAATATCATAAATGGAAATGTGGAAACAACACAAAACATGGTATTAGCATTAGCAAAGGATCATTGGACATGGAGAATTAGTAAACCCTCATTG
Organism: Viscum album; assembly: GCA_963277665.1. NCBI lineage: Eukaryota > Viridiplantae > Streptophyta > Magnoliopsida > Santalales > Viscaceae > Viscum > Viscum album. Next base: position 151,012,994 of record OY728143.1, read on the forward strand.
CATTTGTAATAGAATTTTTAAAACCTCATTGCACTTGATGTAACATGATACTAGACTTTACCCAATGCATTGTAGTTTTATCATTGTGCACCCTTCTTAAACATTTCATTTCATGCATAAGTGTGCCCCAAGATCATACGACTTATTTTCATTAAAAATCATAATTTATTCCATAGTAAAGGAATGTGGAATTCATAAAAGAAAATATTCCATCAAAAATTAAATGTGCATAAATTTTAATACCATTGATAGATAAATGTTCATGGTATTCTATAAACAATGATTTTGGCTTGAAAAAACGCAGTGCAATTTTTGCAGAATAATGACTTGACATAAGACTTCATAAAAAATGTTTATGAGAGAGAAAATGGTGCCTCATAATATGTACATGAAATGGACTATAAGGGGGTAATAAATATACATTTACCAAAATAATTAATGGAATTTGTATTCATAATATAAAGGAATTTGTTGAATGTAAATGAGGAGAGAGAAATTCCTTACAGAATTCTGTAATCAAAATGGGTGTACACGGGAGGCCTTAATTGTTGAGAAAATGGGTCTCTAATCATTAAAACATAAAGAGGGAATTATAGGGTAGGTTAAAAATCATTCCACAACAATTATAATTAAAAATAAATGGGGAAAACAATATTAAATAAACATGGATACAATGAGAAAGGAAGGATTCCATTACAGAATTTTGACAGGGTAACATGTGTACATGGGTGTCATTAATGAGAGAGAAAAGAGTCTCTCATCATTAAAACATAATAGGTCTGTTTGGGGGAGGTTAAAAATCATACCATAACATTTTTAGTGGAAAATAAATTGATATAATAACAACATAAAGAAATTTGAAAAATAAGAGAAAGTAAGAAATCATTTACATGGAAATGTGATACCAAACAATTTGGAGGGGCTTGATAAGGGATTCATGAGAGATTGGGGTGCTTGGGGGATTCTAGATATAATAGGGAATAGTGTGGTTTAGCTCCAAGGTATTTTAGTGAATTGGAAGTGAAATCTTCGGAGGGATTATATAAGTAAAGAGAGGGAATTCTTTATTATTTTGGTTTTGGACCCTACATGTTAAACTAATCAAAACCACAAACAATCTCATGGTTATTGACCTTGTTTTTTTCTAAAGGGGAGTGGAAAAAATATATTATAAGTAAAATGGATGAAATTCATAAAATATTATTTTGGCTTATGTGGAGGTGAGTAACACTCTAAAGGAAATCATTTTAAAAATATAAAAAGTTTTATACATCTTGGAGGGTCCACTATAGATTTTTAAAATAAATAAAATATACATAAAACCAAATTTTTTAATGGATAAACATATATTGGCCGAAAATAATATTTATATTATTTTATTACATCACTATTTTGTCATTATGATGTCATAAAACACATTATATATTTAAACAGTATTTAATTTTTACTCAAAAATTCGACTGTCTCAGAAAATAATGAAAAATTAACCATTAGATAATTTCAATGTCCTGATTCCAAAAATAATACTCATATTATCTAAAAAATTATCTTAATTTTTTAATTTTTACTTTTAAAATAAAAACCAACATTTATCAAAAAATCAGGGGTTTTGATAACAACGTCTTTCAAAACAAAATTAAAATTACAATTTTATTCCTAAAAACTATACAATAATTTATATTTATTAGAAATTAATTTAGTAACAATATTTTTAAAAAATATAATTTTATTTAAAAATCCATTAATTCATAAAACTAGATTTTATTATTGAATACTAACAAAAAATACTAATTGTGCTTTAGAAATAATTTACATTATAAAAATATTTAAATGAATGGATATTCTTTATTATATACAAAAATAATGCTCATAATCATAGTGATAAGGACTTGTTCTTAACCCCTTATACCAGCAGAATAAGATCGAAGGGTAAGGTCTGCGATGGTGACCGACTCTGGGGTGGCTCGGATAACATCGTATTGGTGGTAATCTCAATCAACATACACTTCTCCTATAAGTGATTTCGTTCAAGATTAACATGTTAAAGCTCATCTTGGGCTTGGTCAAGAGAAAATCCCAATGATTCCACATCATATCTGAGCTCTGTCATATGGGCTTCATATGAGGAAAGTCTACTGAATGAGGCCATGGATTCGTTTTCATAAGAAAATATAAATTTTTAAATCCCAATATTTATACTAATTGTGTGATCACTGTTCAACAGCTATATTAGCAATGGTAACAATTCAATATAGTATTTTAAAATCCAAAACACATAAAACCAAGGAATTACATATTTTATATAACCATTTTAATTAATGATACATTTAATTATATTAAGAGGAATTTTCATGAAAAAAATTTTGGGTCGTTAAAATGCAGCTGGTGTTGATCAACTTATAACCATACTAGGATAACTCACACATGTTATGAATAATAACCTCACCGGTATGGAGCACCCTAATCCACAACGCATAGGATCAATGGTATATCGCTTCATGATGCAAGAACAACCAACATTCAATGGGACTACAAATCCATTTGTTTCATAGCAATTGATAAGTTCCTTTGAAAAAATATTTCATTATTGGGAGAGTACTGAAAGGGAAAACGTTTTCATGGTAGTTTATCACGTCACAAGAGATTCAGATCAATGGTGGTCATTAATTCACAAAACATTAGGATGAAGAAATATCAAATATGGAATGGATAGTGTTTAAATATATTTTATTAGAAAAATACTTCCCTCATGAATGTTGAGCTGATATGTAAAGGAAATTTCTATGTCAGAGGCAAAAGGAGGATGCGAGTGTCACAAAGTATGAGGATTACTTTACAAGGTTAGCAAGGAATATTGGAGATTATATACGTAACCCAATAAGTAAGATTGATCAATTATTTTATGGGTTAAAACCAATTCTCCATCGAGAATTTGTCTCACAATCTATCTCATCATACGAATATATAATCTCATTTTCTACCAAGACATAAAATGATGGTAGAGAGAAAGATGGATAAAGGGAATAAGGGAAAGAAAGATTCTCCCATGTGTGAAAACTGTGGAAAGAATAACCTTGGTTAATGATTGAAGGGAATGAGAGTTTATTATATGTGTGGAGAAAAAGGACACCAATAACATGATTTCAAGGGTAAGAAAAATGTTTCAAATGTACAATGCTTCATCTGCAAGGAGTAGGGACACTAGGAAAATCGGTGGCCCAATCATCAGTGTGTACCCCAAATGATGCTATTGGATAACAATCAAGTTATGGTACTACTATAGATGAAGATGAATAATTATTTTTCAAATATTTTTATTAATGAATTATGTCATTTGAGTGTTGTATCAATGATTTACTGGTTATATTATTTATGGGAATAAATAAGGATTGTTCTTCAGTACTATTTTTTTTGAGGATTTCATATTATATGGTACTATGAAAAGTGAGTCAATAGTAAGTTAATATTTTGGGAAAATACATGGTTGAATGAAATATAAAACTTAATATGGTCCTGATACTGAGGTAGTGATTTTTGAATAAGATATAGTTGATTTGAATAAATTATATTGGATATTATTGACTACCTTAAAACAAATTAATGGTTTGTTTATTCCCTTATTGTTGGAGTATTCAATATTTTGGAAATAAGGAACATATCTAGTATTTTATAATGAATAAAAACGAATTAATGTAATCAATAAGGTTTTATGATACTTCAGGGTGTAACCATGTTTCAAGAGAATACATGATGAAGGTAATCACATGTTTTTATTTGGAAAAAATAGATCTTTATTATGTTATTTTGACCTACTTTAAAAAATTTCAGACTATGAGTATGGAAACAAGTATTATGGATAGGTTTAAAAATTGTAATGGATTAATCTATAAATTGGATACTATGGTTTATAGTTAAAACATTTCATAAAAGTATTTGGTATTTTTTATAAAATAGAAAACTCGAAGTTTGGGCGATAACTGATCGCGTCCGGCAAGGCCACGAGACTTGAACCCGAAATCAAAGGGGAAAAGGGTGCATCACTTACCACTAGCCTATGTGATGTCCTTGTTTTTATAATGTAGTTTTTTAAATGATCTGATATATCAATAATAAATTCATTTTTTTAAACCCTATATGATTAGGATAGATAAATTATTTTTAGTTCTATTATGTTTTTGAGTGAAAGATGAGTTTTTGGAAAAAATTAGATAAAGTATTGAAATCTAATTGTTAAGTATTTTTTTTATTCTAAAAAGAAATTAGTTCTTAAACTTTTGGGAAAGGATATTAAAACAAAAAATGGGTTATCCTAAAACATTATGTTTTGAATAAAAATTGTATTTTAAGTCATCATATATTTATAGCTTTGAGACCCTCAATTTTCTATTTATTGTTCACTTGCTTGTGATTGATGACCTCAATAACTTCCTATAAATATTTATGTTTTCCCATCAATAATTTGTCTCGAATTTCTACCAATTATCTTCAATTATAAATCCTAATTTTTTGGTTACTTTTTCATTTCCCTTTCCCTCTTATTAATACTAAAATTTATTAACCCTATTTCTGATGTGGGTTTACCACAATGGTTTTTTTATTTTCAACCTTTCATTATCAAAGACAAATTTAAAATTGTGAGGAAGAAATATATTTAAGGAGGGGAGAATGTTATACCCCAAAATTTCATAGTATGTTATTTATTTAAAATAGGTCAATACCTTATATTTCACGCAACACCGACTTGGCTTACATTATATGCAAGATTGAGTTTCTGAAAAACAACAAATTATTATTTTAATTATTTAAATGATATATTTATTTATCAATCAAATATTGTGATATGAATAGTAATAAAAAAATTTAGGTTTATTTATAATTTTTTCACACAAATAAAACTAATTTACAATGAAATGTATATGTTTTGTTAAAATAGTTATATATTTTGAAAAACTATTTTCTAAAAAGAACTATTTTTTATGTTCTTTTGTGAACAATAATAAAATTAATATTAGACATTCCTAAAAATTTAATTTGGTAAAATAGTCATCATTTTTGGTTTCCAAATATCTAAATAATCTTAGGGTGAATTTTTGGTATTTTTCTAAAAATAGTCTATTTTTGATTTATAGTGAAAAACATTACGTTATTGATTAAAACTAATTTTTTAAACAATAATAATTATTATTTAATTATTTTTATAGTCAAAATAGATACATAATACCTATATTAGTTCAATTTAAATCATTAGAATAATTTTATAATAATATTATATTTATAATATTTATTGAACTTGTTAACATCTTTTTCCCACCTTCTAGATACATTTGAAAATTTGCGTAAAACGTAATTTTACAGCTTCTCGGAATTGAATATCAAAAACATGAGAGACACAGTTTACATAAGTAAAATGTTGTTCAATAGTATGAGAATAATTTTTGGTGAATGGTAGCTTTTTAAATCTAATTTACCACTATTAAAAGTAAATTGGGAAATTAAAGGTAAAAATGATATTATGAATACCCTAAAACATGTCTTAATTCTTTAGTATAATTTTATTTTGACGATAATCAACCTTATTAATAACATATGATCATTTTTTATCCACTTTTATTAGATTAGGTCATTTATAATCTTTTATTTAAAGACAAGTTAAAAGTGTTAAATTAAAATTTTAATAACTAAAACATTTTTAATATAGGGTTATACATAAGATAAATATGACTATAAATATTAAGTAGAAGTTAAAAATATTTCCTATATAATGGTATTTTATTTATAATTTTTTGACATTATATAATTAAATTTATTTATAACTTAATGATGATGCAGTAATTACCTTATTAATAAATGATTTTAATAATAGATATTATTAATATGAAAATAAAATTAAATTGTTTCTTTTTATGAAATAAAATAATTATAAAGGTTAATATGAGATGTTAGGATTGGTTTAAGGTATTTTTTCGATGTAATCAAGTTTAGTTGACTTTCATAAAAACCAAATACTATATAGTGTCAAAATTGACATATATGATTTTTTTAAAACAAATACTACTTTATTAAATGATATTATATTCTTAAAAATATAAGCTTTGGCCAAATGACTTATATAATGATAGATATTTCATTAATTAACCACTTTTATTTTCTTTTGGAATTTTATTATCTGTTTTTTATCAATGTAATATAAAATACCAGAAGACATTGTAAAAGTTAAACTATTTAACCAAGAGTTAAAACTAAAATATATGTTTAATCTGGTGAATAAACTTCTTTGAAACCAATTGGTTGATAGGTTTCTAAATCATCCCCAAATTATCCTCTAAATAAATCTAATTGGAGCTATTATAAACTCAAAATGATTTTATAATAAAATAATATTTGAATCTTTTCTTAAAGTAACCCTCACCTCTCCTAAAAAAGGTTACATCCCCTTCTCTTAATTTCACACCTCAAATGTCATTTGCCATGGCCAACCCCCTCTTAAATATCCTTCCAACTACTATCACTTCAACCTAGAGGCCTTAATTTGATCATAAATCCAATGTAAGGATCCATTTTTAACAAATAAAAAAGGAAGCACATGAAGAAGAGGTAATAGTTTCTTTACCTCTTTCGAAGTTATTTTCTTCTTCTACATCATATTTCTTTGTTGTTTCCATACTAAAATATTAAATCTAGTACATTGTACATACATTTATGTTATTATAAATATGGTACAAACATATTCATTATTCTATCCATCTTATGAATGACAATGTCACAATAAATGCGTACATACAACTTACCGTCTCCACATCGTGGTGTAGTTTGTTATTAAAAACCTAATTATTTGGATGGGTATAATAATCAGTATAACTGATGTAAATAATAAAAATAAAATATTAATTATTGTGTATATAAAATATTCCATCCAATTACTTATTATTTAACTCCTAATAGAATGATATTGTCCCTCATGCGTATATACAGATTACCATATCCATGAACACAATGAGATTCATTCCCCATCATATCCATTCAAGAATAATTTTCATCTGATGATTAGAAATAAATTATAAGAAAATAATATAATTCTGGATATGAATCAAATAAATCCTATCCATAACAAACATGACTTACATAACAAAAAATATAAAGGAAAACGAAGTAGCTAACACCTGAAACAATGATTCTACTGAAATATTATTAACAAGGAAATATTATAAGATCATATATGATATAATATTTATGTATTTCATTCTTGAATAATTTAATAAATATAATTTCACCATTATACAAGAGGTTAACTTACCCTCAACTAAGGTAATGTACAATGTAATGATTAATTTTACAACCTATTTATTATCTGAGGTTGTTTATACGTAAGCATCTACTAGGAATTATTTATCATCATCATCTGAGTTTCATAAAAATTTATTTCAAAACATTATTACTATTTTTAAGAATATTAGTTAATTTCATTTATACACATTTTTTACTTTTTATTAAATTATTTTAAAGGTATCTTTCTATTGTTTTCCAAGAAAGGTACTTTATGCCCTTTTTGAAAAATTTAGGTAAGAATGTTTTTTAAACATATACAATAGTTGGGGATATTTTTCTCTATTATAACACCTACAATGCTTCCCATAAATTATTATAATAATATTTTCCTAATAAATGTTTTCTTTTTTAATTATGTGACTTTTAAATGATTTGAAAATAAAAAGAGATATTTCTCCCAAATAGTTTTGATTTTATCAATGTAAACATCCTGTGATGGATTTTACACTTGTTTTAAGTTGATTGATTATGATATAATCATCTATATTGTATTGATTGTTTTGTAATATGTTTTATTGTGAATTTTTTATTTTTATACCATTCTTGTTTTATGGTTAATGTATTAACATTTTGTATCCTAGTTTTAATACGAATGCTTATGTTATGTTTCAACCTTTTGATATGAGGAATGAATTGGACATAGTAAGTGATGGGTGGTGCCCACTATAGCTCCTCGATGAATCGATAGGTCTAATGAGACAAAATAGTGTCTTGGCACAAGGTCTTAAAAAAATTTATCAGTATTTATGGCCTGAGGCGTTGACTTTGTGGTTATGATGTCCGACATTATACATTCCATCATTATGAAATTATCTATTAATATTACATGTAATTATTCGACTTGTAGAATGACCCTGTGAATAAGTAAATGGAATTATTTGATTTTACTTTTCCAAACTATACAAAAGAATATTTTTAAGAGTTTTGTGTTTTAGTCTTATACATTTCCATAAATGTTTTTACTTATTTATGATAGTTTATGATTAATTGTTATCCTTACTGAGAATATGAGATCACACCTTTCTTATGTTTTGTTTTTCCCAAGATGTGAAGAAGTATATTGTGATTAACTTACAGGGATAGGATAAAGGATATAATTGTATTAAAAGAGGATATAATATTGTTTTATTATTTCATAATGTAATGTAAAACTTATGTACCTATCTATTTCTTACAAGGATACTAAACTAATCATTAATTCGAGACATTATCTCTCCTGATCATGGCAATGTTATATAATAATGAACCGAATCTATGTAACAAGGGTCGGGGCATTACAATTGGTATCAGAGTGATTTTATTACAAACAATGGAATCTAGATTTTGAGAAACACTAATTAGAGAACATTACCCTAACATAGACTTTGAGAATTAGTATAGAATAACTTCCTATATTTTTGGTAATGTAGAGATTTTGTGAATTTTCCAAGAAACAAATCCATGTCTTGATGCGATCAGGTAGAGGTAGATCTAGCATAGATGTATCTAGGGGTAAAACCTGAAAACACCGCCATGAGCTAAACTCGAACAGGAACTGGTGCACGATAACGGGCCTTACTGCACTCTTGGTTATAACACTCTTAGGGGATATGCTTATGATAATTACAAAATTTTTCAATCCATTATGAAGGATTTATCTATAAATAATTCATGAATGGAATTTTTTATGATTATGGATTATATGCATAAACAGTTCAATTTATGTTATGTATTTTACTAGTTTGGAATTATGTATTGTGATTCATAAATGAATATAGTGTATGAAACTCTTTAGAAATGGCACCTTATGGAAGGAATGGAAACCGTAACAATGTAAATAATCCATTAAGGGATTTCCCTAATACTCAAGATAATTATAGTGGAGCTGGTGATGCAACAGGTGCTGAAAAACTTAAAACCACAATAGGACAACTCACTCAGGTTATGAATAATAACCTTACCCATATAGAGCACCCTAACCCACAATGTGGAGGATCAATGTTAGACAACTTCAAGAGGAAACAACCACCAACATTTAATGGGAATACAAATCCTATTATAGCTAAGCAATAGATATATTTGTTATAGAAAATATTTCAAGCGCTGGGGAGTAGTGAAAGGAAAAAAGTTGGCATAGCAGTTTATCGACTCATAGGAGATACATATCAATGATTTTCATCAATTCAAAACACAATGGAGGATGAAGAAGTATAAAATATGGAATGGAGAGATTTTAAATTTCATTGCATATAAAAATAATTTTCTCGTCAACATTGAGTAGATATGGGAAGGCAATTTCTGTGTCTGAGGAAAAAGGAGAAGGAGAATGTCGCAATGTATGAGGATAACTTTAAGAGGTTATCATGGAATGTTATAGATTATATACTTAACCAATGAAGTAAGATAGATCAATTATTTAATGGGTTAAAACTGATTATCTATCGATCATTAGTCACAAAATCCTTCTCACCATATGAGGATATAGTCTAATGTGGTATCAATACAATAATTGATGGTAGAGAGAAATATGGATAAAGGGAAGAAGGGAAGTAGGATTTTCCCATATGGGATAACTATAGAAAAGAACACCTTGGTATATTTTGGATGGGAATGAGTGTTTGTTATATGTGTGGGGAAAAAGGACACCAAGTACATGATTTCAAGGGTACAAAAAAGGTTTAAAATGTACAAAGCTTTATCTACAAGGAGTTTGGACATTATGTGACTCAATGTCTCAATCATTATATTATACCCCAGATGACGCTATTGGATAATAATAATGTTATGATACTACCACAGATGAATAGGAATAATTAGTGTTGTTATATTTGTATTAATGAATTATGTAATTTCAGTGTTGTATCAACGATGTACTGGTTATATTGATTATGAAAATAAATTAGGATTGTACTATAATACTATTTCATTAAGGATTTGAGTTTATATGGTACATAGAAAAGTGACTCAACAACAATTTAAACATTTTTGAAATATACATGGATGAAGGAAAGATAATCCTTAATATGGTCATGATACCAAGGTAGTGATTTTTAAATGAGAGCTGGTTGATATAGATAAATTATATTGGATATTCCTGACCACCTTCGAACTGATGAATGGTTTGTTTATTCTATCATTGCTTGAGTATTCAAATTTTTTGGATATAAGGAATATATCTAGTATTGTATAAGGAAAAAGGGATCATGAATGTAATAAATAATGTTTTATGGTAATTTATAGTGTTATCATGCTTTAAGAGAATACATGATGAAGGTAATGACATGTTATTATGTGAAAAAAATAGACCCTCAATATGATATGTTTACCTTCCTTATAAATTTTTGGACTATTAGTTTAGAAATATGTATTTTGGATAAGTATAAATATTAGAATGGATTAATTTAAAAATTGGATACTATGGTTTAAAGTTAAAACATTTCTTAATATTATTTTTGAATTTTATATAAAAATATAACCTGAAGGTCAAGAGATAACTCATTGTGTCTTTTAATTCCACGAGACAAGAACCCATAATCGAAGGGCGAAAAGGGTGAATCCCCTACCACTGGCCTACGCGATGTCCTGTTTGTATAATGTATATTTTTTAAATGATATGATTAATGGATTAGAAATTAATTTTCTTTAAATCGTATATCATTAAGATAAATATAATATTTTTGAGTTCAATTATCTTTTGAAATTAAATATGAGTTTGTGGAAAAAATTAGTTAAAGGTTGGAACTATACTTATAAATTATATTTTCCATTCTATAAATAAATTAAATCTTAAACATTAGTTAAAGGATCTTAAAACCAAAAAATGTGTTATCCTAATAACTAATGTTTTGATGAACCAATGATATTTTAAGTCATCATAGATTTATTTCTTTGAGGCCCTCAATTTTCTATTTATAATTCCCTTGTTAGTGATTGATGAACTCAATCACTACCTATGAATATTTACATTTTCCCTCTAATTATGTGACTCAAATTGACACCAATGGTCTCTTATTCGAAATCCTAATTTTGTGGTTACTTTTTTATTTCCCTTTCCCTATTATTAAGAATAAATTGTACCAACCCTATTTCCGATGTGGGTTTTCTAAAAATGTATTTTATATTTTTAACCTTCTATTTTAGAAGAACAATTTCAAATTCTGATGACACAATTTATTGAAGGAGGGGAGAATATAAAACTCCATGATTTCATCATAAGTTATATCATTAACATAAGTCAATAGAATATTCTTCATGCAAAACGGACTTGGCTAGCATTATATGCAAGATTGAGTTTCTTTGAAAAAACACATTAGCATTATAATTATTTAAACAATATATTTATTTATCAACTAAGTATTGTGATATGAATAGAAAAAACTAAATTTTCATTTCTATTTATCATTTTTTCACATAAATAAATCATATTTATAATTAAATGTATATGTTTTGTTTAAATAGTTATATATTTACAAAAACTATTTTATTAAAAGAACTACTTTTAATGCCTTTTTGTGAACTATAATAAAATTAATATAAGACACTCAAAAAAATTTGATTTGGTAACATAGACATCATTTTTGGATTCAAAATATAAAAATTATCTTTGTGTGAATTTTTTGTATTTTTCTGAAAACATTAAATTTTTATGAATAGTGAATAACATTGCATTATTGTTTAAAACAACTTTTAATTGAATAATTATTATTATTATTTAAATTTATTTTAATGTCAAAATAGATACAAAATACCTATATTAGTCCAATTTAATTCCTTGGAGTCATTTTATAATAAGATTAGATATGTAAAATTTGATTGAAATTTTTTACGTCTTTTAACCACCTTCTAGGCATATTAACAAATTTTCCTGAAACGTAATTGTACTAATTATTTGAATTTAATTTAAAAAATACAAGAAAACAGATTGAAATAATTAATTAAAATGTGGTTAAATTGGATGAAAATAATTTTTGGTGAATATTTACTTATCAATTTTATTTACCACGGTTGAAAGTAAATAGGGTAATTAAAGGTTAAAATGATATTATAATTACACTAACACATGTCCAAATTATATTTTATAAGCGTATTTCCACCAAAAACTTCCATTGGAATAAAATATGATCCTTTATGGAATCGTAGAATTAGCATGATTTAGTCCTTTGGATCAAAATGAAATTGACCTAATTAAATACTTGAACCAGAATAAAAGAATTGGCTGTTCGCATATTGTTGCTTTATACCATGATAACGGTTTGCCTCATGTTTTTCTAGATGGAGTGATATCTATGATTTTCTTTTATTTGTTGTTCGTTTATGATATAAATTGATAATGAACGTAAAGCCGGAATTAATTGTTAATTAATTGGCTAAAGATAAAGAGGCATGTAAATTAATTTGGTTATTTCAGTTGTTGTAGTTGTTCTAAATTGAGGATAATAAAATTAGGGAAGTAAGCATGGTTATTTAATTGTGATAGCTTAATGATTAGGTATCCGCGATTGGAACCTACAAATAACAAATCTACCAATTCAATATGGATTAAAGAACAGATTATGTGGGAATTTATAAAAGGGTTCTAAGTTACCCTCTTGTTTGTTAAAGGGTCAAGAGCACAAGGTTGTGATTGTTGTTTTTCTGCTTCTTGTGCTATGATGTGACCCTAAAGGGGTGTTGTGATATGTGGAGGCATGGAGGCCTTGTTTTTGTGGTAGTGGATGACGCCTAGAGTGGCGATATGCATCAGTTATGCATGTGGGTGTCAGGGAGGACACCAGGGGTGATGGAATGGGATGGATGTGGTTGCTGGATGCTTGTGGTTTCTTTGAATGTTAATCTTCTTTTCTTTTCCCCACTACTCAAGGCATATGGTCTTGCTACCCTTCTTCCGAAGGAGGCGAAGACGCGCGGGGTATGCCACATGCTTTCCGTGTTTAGCCTCTTGAGGGAGAATGGGTCTATGCTCTTTCTATAGGCGGAAAAGACTCGACGGGTAGTATATCTACTCACCGGGTTGAGCCTCCTTTGTGTTTAGAAGATTAGGATGCTTTTCTAGAATGCCTGGGAATATGGAAAAGTAATTCTGTAATGAATGTTTGATTAAATGGTGAAAATCCATGGGGATGGAGATACTGGAATTTAAAGGTGATTTGAATCTTAAAAGGAGAAGTTGTTTTTGAATGTGATGCCAATTTAGTGTAATGTGGAATTGTTCATTCTTAATTAATGTTTAAATAATTAATTAATGTACAGTGGAACTGATAAAATGAGAATGGAGTAATCTAATAAAGCTCTTCAAATGATTGTGTGATTATAAGAGACCTAGTCTTAGAAGTAGCAGCCTGGAATCTGAGAGACGTTAGCTGTAGTTGTATCTAAGACTAGGTAATGCCCATAGTGTGGATGTGAGTTACATATATATTTTGTACTTTCTGTGTTTCTATACGCTACTCCACCCTGTCGGTAAGGGCAACTGACACCCTAGGGATTTTGAGCCCTGGGGGGGTGTTTTCCCCAACATTCTGATGGGAGGTCGAATGGCTGACTACCCCCTTTGGCCCCACTCTCTTCTCTTGGTAGATACTTGTGCCATGAGGCACAACGGTTAGTTACCCCATATATGTGTGTAGAGGGCTTTAATGGCTTGTGGTTATTCACACACATATATTCTGGATATAGTATCCTATGGACTACTATAAGTGTAACGTGTGTAGGCTATGATGGCTTGAGGATCCTTACTCTGAGTATGGGCTGTAATGGCTTGAGGTATTATACCAGACGTATGATACACGTTATGCAAGCTGTGGTGGCTTCTGAAAACTACACTGGTTACTTTTTGTTGTGAGGACGGTGTGGTGCTTCGCCCAGGTGTCTGCGGGCAAGCTATGTGGTGCACGAGGTGCAGATGGTGGATCTTAGCCCAGGTGTCTGTGGGCAAGCATTGGAGAGAGATGCACAGGATGTATGTCGTTGGGGAAAAGCGGAAAACCAGTGGGGAAGTAGTAGTGGGGTACCCTTGATATTCTTTACTATATGCTATATTATTGTATGCGTTACTTGGTGAGAGTATCCATGGTGAGGTTGTGAACATAGTATACCTGTTTAGGTGACGAGTTAGTTTCACTTGTAGTTCACTGGGCTTTAGTATACTTTCTTTACTTTTTCATGAGAGGCTTGGGGAGGATCCTACTGAGTATACTGTTATACTCACCCTATGTATATATAAACTGTTTTTCAGGTCACTTGGAGCAGGTTGGAGATCAATAAGGTTACTACTAGCTTGCGGTTGGAGGAGGAGCTGTTCGGGCTTGTGGTCGCTGCCGTTTTACATTCTTTTGGGTACTTTTAGTTTCCCCTTTCAGTTGTAGTATTTGTGCATGACATTTCATATATGTACTTGGGTTTCTTTTATATTTCAGTTATGAGTTGGAGTTGGTTGGAGTCTATTATATCTCTCTGTTCTTCATGTGTTCTCTTAGAGGGTAATGCCTCCCATTTGTATGTTTATTATACCCTCGGTGCTAGTCGCCAACCCGGGGCCTACTAGAGGCGGGACTCGGGGGTCATTACCTCTCTTCTCACATTGCCGGCCCAGGAGGGGTACACTTTGTGGGGAGGGGGTCGTGTCATTATTAATCTATCTCATTACAAAATGCATTGACGAACTATTATATACTCACCCTCCGTCAATTTATCACGGAACCACCCTTATACATAAACTATTCCCATGAACCAAAACATAACCATAACAAAAAAAAAACACACATTAATGTAAAATAACAGTTCTATAATACAAACATATGAGATGATTTCAAGATATTAATAAAAATAAATTCATTAAAAAAATTTCAAAACCAAAATACATTAAAGGATATTAGGAAATTATTTTTCTTTTAAAAAAATTGTGGCATATAGAGGAAGCCAAATACTAAATATTAGTCAAGGTGGTGGAAAGTTCATTTTCACCACATATGATAAAAAAATTCTTTTTTTCATTTAGTAAAATGATTCTTATAAAAAATATTCATATTTAAAGTATTTAATAAAATTAAAATTCAATGGGGTTGATTATACACCATAGAAAAGAAGGTCGTGTATAAATCAAAATATATCCCAATTAAAGAAGATTGAGAAGATGTCCCTCACCATGCGTCCGAATCATGGTGTACAATATCTAAATTTCTGAATAATAATCATAGATAAATTTATATATTATTCAGAACCTTTTTCATGTTTATTAGTTATATTATACTATTTATGACCATTTTAAAAAAATTACAATACTATTTAAGTTCATTTTGGACGTTTTCCAGATATTCGGTACATGAGTCAAAAATGAACATATTTTGATGTAAAATGTCAATGTTGTCAAAAGAACATCATATATGGTATAATATTCGTGATTCAAATATCATATATATTCAGTATATATATATTTAGAATAATCCATAACATTTGGAGACATGAATTAAAATGCACCATTTATGGAGACAATAGGTCGTATGAACACATGAACACAACATTCATTTCTTTGTCTTTTTAAATAATATGAATTAAATTATATAAATGCATATTATAGTTCCATTATTATATTAATATCATATTTTTCACATATTTTTAATAAAACCAACCATTATTTGTTCCATTGATAGCTGGAATGAGTTATATCTTTTGGAGGGGCGGTAGTCTAGACTTCCTCAAACGAAATTATTGTATTTTCACGACATGGATGGATTAAGGGTATGTTCTAAATAAATATTACATAAGAATATAGTCAATATAAATTTAATACATAAAATATATAAATACATTTTGAATCATAATGTCCACCATTACAAGTGGTAGGGGAAATTGAACAATCATCGTTTCGTGAGTCAGTAGCTCACTGTACAAAGAAACATTATGTTCGTTACCCACTAAATGTATATGTGTTTAAGGGTTATTAAAATCATTCACATGAAAACATTTTATTATATTTATGATATTATTTTTGTTACTTAATCATATAATAAGAAGTGTATTGGGAGTTTATAATGAAATTAAACAAAATAACATTAGAGAAGGAAATACCTCTTTATCGGGTAACATCTTTTGGTTAAAACCTAAATGATTCTATGAGAGAGTTTATTCACTAATAGAGGATTCTAGGATTAGGTTAAGGATTCTAGGAAGAGTTTTGGGTAGGGAATGTCCATACCAAATGGTTCTTGAAAAGTGAATACAATAGAAGGAGAATTTCTATTTTATAGGATATGTGAGAGAAACCTTAGGAAAGTCTAGAAATATTAATTTATTGTAAATTTATTTTCATTTTATAAGAGCCCCAATGTAATGTATATTTAGTATAAAATGGATATTGGTTGAAATAATCTCAACCAATGAATTTTATACGTGTCTAGGTCAAAAAAGTAACTATATCTTTTACTATTAACCCATATTTAAATAATTTAATTATTATTGTGTGTTCCTGAATTTTTACACAATAAGGTTAATATAGTTACTGTAAAATGACAAAAAACCCAAATTGATAATTTTTTTAAAATTTTAAAGCTATCCAAGTTATTTAGAAAATCATTATATTTTTATAACTTTTATATCATTTAATAAAAGATTATTTATTTTAAAATATCATTTATGTATGTTTTTTCCCAATTCACGTTATTGAATTTAAATAAAATCCAAAAGGATAGATAATTTAACACAATAAGATTTCATAGTAAGTTATATCTTTAATATATTTCAAAGTCTTATACTAAATGCAACACTGAATTGGCTTGCATTATATGCAAGATTGAGTTTCTGTGAAACAACACATTAGTATTATAATTATTTAAATGATATATATGTATCAATTAATTATTGTGATATGAATAGTAAAAAACAAAATTTTATTGTTATTTATAATGTTTTCACAAAAATAAAACAGATTTATAATGAAATGTATAAGTTTTGTTAAAATAGATATATATTTAGAAACACTATTTTTTTAAAAGAACTACTTTTTATGTTCTTTTGTGAACAATAATAAAATTAATATTTGACACTCATAAAAATTTAATTTACTAAAATAGACTTCATTTTTGGAATATTAATATAAAATATTTTCATATGGTTAATTTTTGGTATTTTTCTTAAAACATTCAATTTTTGATAAATAGTGGAAAACACTGCGTTATTGTTTAAAATCAACTTCTATTTAAATAATAATTATTTTTTATTTAAATTTATATATAATTTAAAATTATTACAAAATACCTATATTAGTCAAATTTAATTCATTGGAGTCATTTATTAATAAGATTAGATATATAAAATTTTATTGAACTTTGTAACATCTTTTACCCACCTTTTAGGCACATTTGCAAATTTTCATAAAATGTAATTTTACCAATTCTATGAATTGAATTTCAAAAATCTGAGAGATTATAGACATTAGTAAGTAAAATTTGGTTCAATAGGATGAAAATAATATTTTTTTAATAGTAACTAATGAATTTTATTTACCATAGTTAAAAGTAAATTGGTTAATTAATGATAATTATGATATTATTATTTCCCTAACACATGTCCTAATTCTATTGGATAAGATTATTTCAACCAAAATCAATCTTAGAAATAAAATATGTTCCTTTTGGATCTACATGGATTAAATTAGAACATTTATTAAATTTTATTTAAAGAAAAGTTAAAAGTGTTAAATTCAAACTTTCATAACTAAAATATTTTTAATATAAGGTTATAAATAAGATAAATTCGACAATAAGTATTTATTAGAAAGAAAAAATATTTCCAGTATAATGGTATTTTATTTATAATTTTGGGACATTAAATAATTATATTTATTAATGACACAATGATGATGCAGTAATTACCTCATAAATGAATGATTAAAATAACAGATATTATAAATATACAAATAAATGTAAATTGAGACTTTTAATTCATTAAACTAATTTTATAGGTTAATATAACATTTTAGGATTGATTTAATGTTTTTTTTGAAGTAATCATGTTTTATGGACTTTCCTAAAAACCAAATAATAAATAGTGTCAAATTTGACATTAATGAGTTTTTAAACCAAATACTATATTATTAAATGATATAATATTTATAAAAACCAAATGATCAGCCAAAAAACTAATATATATATAGATATATCATTAATTAACCACTTGAGATTCTCTTGTCATTTTATGGTAATTTTGTTAACCATGTAATCTAAAAATAAAAGAAGAGATTGTAAAAGTTAAACTATTTAACTAAGAGCTAAATCTTAAAGATAAGGTTAATTTGGTGACCTAAACTTTTCTAAAACCTATTGGTTGAGTGGTTTTAAAACCATTCCCACCTTCTCTTTGAAATAAATCTATTTAGAGCCATTAAAAACAAAAAATTATTTATGATAAAATAATATTCCATGTTTTTCCTAAAGTGACCCTAAAATCTCTTATAAAAGGGTACTTCCCATTCTCAAAATTTCACACATCCAAAGCAATTTGGATCAGCCAAACCTAGATCAAATATACAACCATATACCCTAAATTAAATACAGATTCATTACTATGATCAGAAATCCTACCTAAGGATTTCTTTTAATCAAATACAAAATGTAGCACTCGAAGAAGAGGTAATAATTTCATCACCTCTGTCAAAGTTCCTTTTTTCATACACTTATCATTATTTGTTATTTCCATACTAAAATAATAACTCAATTAACTTCTATATAGTGTGAGGTTATTATAAATATGGTACAACCATATTCATTATTCCATCTATCCTATGAATGATCAAGTCATCATACGTTCGTATGTACGGCTAACTGTCTCCACGTTGTGGTGTAGTTTGTTATTCAACACTCATTTATTTGGATGGGTATAATAATGAATATAACTTACGTATATAATAAATTATACATGTTAATTTTTCTTTATATATAATATAACATCAAATTACACTAGATTTCACTACTAATAGAATGATATTTTTGCTCTTGCGTATGTTTGGAATACTGTCTCCATGAACGTGATAAAATTAAATCCTTATTGTAATGACTCAAGAATAATTTTATTTTTATGATTAAAAATAATATTTAATAAATAAATATCATTCATGAAATTAATTAAATACATCCTATCCATAAAAAACATGACCTACATAACAAAACATAAAGGAAAACGAATCATTTAACACTCGAAACAATTATACTTCTGAAATATTATTAACCAAGAAATAATAGAAGATCATATATGATATCATATATTGGTATGTAGTTCTTGTATAAATTAATATAAATTATTTCAGAATTATACTTGATGTTAACTTACCCTCGTATAAGGAAAATTACAAGATAAGGGCTAATTTTAAAATCTCATTATTATATGAGGTTGTTTATACTTAAACATCTTAAAGGAATTCATTATCATCCTCATATGTGATTCTTAAAAATATATTTCAAAACATATTTAATATTTCCTAGAATATGGGAAAAATTAATTTATATCCCTGTTTGAATTTTTATAAAATATTTTAAAGGAATCTTTCTATTTTTTTCCAAACATGTACTTAATTTACTTTTTGAAAAATTAAACTAAGGATGTTTTTTAAATTATACGGCTGGTGCTGATATTTTCCACATTTATAACACCATCGAAGCTTCCCTTACAAGTTTATAAGAATATTTTCAAAATAAATGTTTTCTTTCATAATTATTTGACTTTTAAATGATTTAAAAAATATAATGAAACATTTCTCTCAAATATTTTTGATTGCATCTATATCAAAATACATTGATGGATTTTAAACTTGTCTGAAGTTGATTTATTTTGATACAGTCTTCCATATTATATTGAAGGTTTTGTGATATGTTTGACTGTGGATGTTTTACATTTATACCATTAATGGTTTATAGATAAAATTTTATCATTTTATATTCCAGTTTTAATATGAATTTTTATGTTATGTTTCAAACTCTTCATATGAGGAAGGATTTGTACATAATAAGTGATGGGTGGAGCCCGCTATACCGCCTCGATGCCTCAAAATGTCTCATTAGAAAAACTAGTGTCTTGGAACAAGGCCTTGACAAAATATTTTTTGTATTCTTGGTATGAGCCCTTTATTATGTGGCTATGATGTTCGAAATTATGCATTTCATCATTATGAAATTATCTAATGATATTATATGTGATTATTCAACTAGTAGAATATCCATATGAATAAGAAAATGGAATTACTTAATTTATATTTTACATATAATGTAGATGCTTATGTTTAAAAGTCTTATGTTATAATATTATACATTTCCATAAATGTTTATGCTTATTTATGATAGTTTATATTATATTGTTATCCTTAATGAGGATCTGAGCTCACCCCTTTCAAATGTTTTCGTTTTCCTAGGATGTGCAGAAGTATAGCATGATTAACCTGTAGGGATAATCCAAAGGATATGATTGTGTTCAAAGGGGTCACTCTGTTGTTTTTTAATTTCATGATGTAATGAAAAATGTATGTATATATCAAGTACTTCCAAGGATATTAAACTAATCAGTCTTTCAAGACATGATCTCTTATGATCATAATAATGTTATGTAATAATGAACTGACTCTGGGTAACTAGGTTCAGGGCCTTATAGTTGGTACTAGAAGAAGTTTAGTAAAAAAATAAGGAAAACATATTTAGACAAAATCTTATTACAGAACATTTCCCTAAGATAGATTTTTAGGATAATTATAGAAGAAAATCATAGAATTTTGGTTAAGTAGGGATTTTGTAAATTTCCAATGTAATACTTCCCTGTCTGGATACGAGTAGGTAGTGGCACCTCTGACACAAATGTATATAAGGTTACAACTATAAAACACCGATTTGAGCTAGACTCTAATGAGAACTGGTGCCAAACAATGGGTCTTACTGCACTCTTGGTTATGACACTCTCAAGGGATATGTTTAGGATAATTCACATTTTCTTTAATTGCTATTATAATGAAATTATGAGTAAATATATCCTTAAAGAAACATTTATTTTTATGATTATGGATTATATTCACAAAATCTTCAATTTATATTAGGTATTTTTCTAGTTTGGAATTATGTATTACAATTCATAAAATAATCTTTTTTATTCCATTGTTTAGAAATGGAGCCTAGTGGAATGAAAGGAAACAATATCAACAGACATAATACATAGAGGTATTTACCAACTACTCAAGATAATTATAGTGGATCTAGTGATGCAACTAATGATAAATAAATTATAACCATAGTAGGAAAACTCAATCAGGTTATGAATAATAACCTTACACTTATGGAGAACCCTAATCCACAACATGGAGAATCATTGATAGACCGCTCTGAGGAAACAACCACCAACATTCAATGGGACTAAAAAATCATTTTGTAGTTGAGAAAAGGATAATTTTCTTAGAGAAAATATATCATACTTTCTGGATTAGCGAATGAGAAAAAGATGTCATGGTAGTTTATCTCCCTACAAGAGATGAATATCAATGGTGATTATTAATTCAATACACAAAGAAGGATACAGATTTTTTAAATATTAAATGGAGAGAGTTTAAAGATATTTTCTTAAAAATAAATTCTTCTTGAACATCAAACATATATAGAAAATAAATTTCCGAGTCTGAGGAAAAGGGAGGATGTAAATGTTGCAAAGTATGAGGCTATATTTACAAGGTTAGAAAGGCATGAATTAGATTATATACATAACCCAAGATTTAATATTGATAGATTCTATAATGGGTTAAAACCATTTCTCCTTTCAAAATTAGTCTCACAATCCTTCTCATCATATGATGATATAGTCTAATGTGCTATCAAGGGAAAAAAGGACGGTAGAGATAATGAAGGATAAAGGGATGGAGGGAAATAAGGTTTTTCCCATATGTGAAAATTATGGAAAGAATCACCTTGGAAAATGTTTTAAGTTAATGGGAGTTTTCTGTATGTGTGGATAAAAAAGACACAATGTTTGTGATTTCAATGGTAAGAAAATGGTTTGAAATGTATAATGCATCATCTGTAAGATATTGAGACATGACATGAATTAATGTCCAAATCATCAGAGTATACCCAAAATTATGCTAATGGCTACGTATCAAGTTATGATACTATCCTATATGAAGGAGAATAATTAGTGTGATTATATTTTTAATAATAAATTATGTCATTTGATTGTTTTATCAACGATGTACTAGTAATATTAAGAATAGAAATAAATAAGGATTGCACTGTAGTAATATTTCATTGAGTATTTGAGATTATATGGTTCAAAGAAATGTAACCCAACAACAAGTTAAAATTTCTAGACAATACATTTTTGATGGAATGATAGAACATAACATGGTCCTGATACTAAGATACTGATTTTGGAATAATTGATGGTAGATTTTGGATTAATTATATTGGATATTCTTGACAACCCTGGAACTGATTAATGATATGTTTATTCCATCATTGTTATTAATAACACATAACATGGTATTAACACGAGCCAATTCTCATTGAACATGGATCACGAATAGACCCTCATTGAACTTGTATTAGCATGAGTAAAAACTCATTGCACTTGACGTATTATGATACAAATCTTTAACCAATGCATTGAAGCACTATCATGGCACACCTTTCGTAAATATTTCATTTCATGCATAAGTGTGCCACAAGATCATACATCCAAGATTCATTAAAGATAATAATTTATTCCATGGAAAAGGAATTTTTAATTTCCACACAAAACTCTTCCATCAGTATGTATATGTAGATAAAGTTGAATTCCCTTGATAGAAAAATGGGCATGTTATTCACTACATAATGATTTTTTCATAGAAAATGGTGGTGCAATTTCGACAGCATAACGACGTGACATAAGACTTCATAAAAAAGGTTGATGAGAGAGAAAACAGTGTCTCATCATATGTAAATGGAATGTATAGTAAAGGGGTTTATATTGATACACTTCCCATCATATTTAATGGACTTTGGATTCATAATACAAAATAATTTCTCAAATGGAATTTCGGAGAAAAATTCCATATGGAATTGTGGCATGGTAACATGTGTACATTAGTGGCATTAATGAGAGAGAAAAGAGTTCTCACATCATTAAAACATAAATAGGGAAGCATAGGGGAGGTGAGAAATCATACCATAACATGTATAATTGAAAATAAAAGGGCACAACAATATTATGAAACTTGGATAAATTGAGAATTAAAGGAATCCCTTAGGGGAATTTGGTATGGAAACATGTGTAAATTGGAGGAATTAATGGGAGAGAACGGGGTATCTCATAATTTAAAAATAAATAGGAAAGTATGGGTGAGGGGAAAAATCATAACCCAACATTTTTTATGGAATATTAAATGATATAACTGCATAATAAAATCTTGAAAAAAATGAGAAAGGAAGAAATACCTTACATAAAAGTGTGATCCCAGTGGATTGGGAGGGGATTGAGAGAGGATTTTTGGGATCTTGGGGTGCCATGGGAGGATTATAGAAAAATGGGGGAAGTTTTTGGTCAATCTACAAGGGATATGAGTGAATATTAAGTGGAACCATGTATGGTTTTATATTAGAAAAGAGAGGGAATTCTATATTATTTAGGTTTTGGACCCAACACATTGAACTAATAAAAAACACAAACCTTTCCATTGTCTTATACCATTTTTTTTCAAAGGGGACTGAAATTTGTTTTATAAGGCTAATGGTCAAACTTTTTAAAATATTAGGCTTTCTTATGTGGAGTTGATTCACACTCTCAAGAAATTAATTTTTAAAATAAAATGTTTTATAAGTCTTAGAGGGTCCACTATGGCTTTGTAAAATAATTAAATAAAACATAAAATCAAATTATTTTAATGGTAAAACATATATTTAATGAAAATATGGCTTATTTTATTTTATTACATAACTATTGGGTTATTATGATGTCATACAACACATTATATATTTAAACGGTATTTAATTTTGGCGCAAAAAATCGATTGTCTCAGTAATTCATGAGAAATTTACCATTGGATAATTTGGACACCATAATTCCAAAAATAATATTCATTTTAAATAAATAATTTTCAAAATATCTTAATTTTTACTTTTAAAATATACGCCGAAATTTATCAAAAATTCATGGGTTTTGATAAAAACAGCTTTCAAAACATAATTAAAAATACCATTGTATTCTAAAAAATTAAAAGATCATTTATATTTAATAAAAATTAATTTAATAATAATAATTTATTAAAATATTATTTTGTTAAAAATTCTATTACTTTATCAAAATATATTTTATTATTGAATATAAACTAAAAATACTATTTAAAAAAAACTATTTAAAAAATAATAATAAAAAAATGAATAGATATTCTTTATTATATGAAAAAATAATTCACATAATCTTAGTGATGGGGTCTTGATACATAACCCATTATTACACTTTCATAGGACCGATGGGTAAGGTGTGCGATGGTGACATACTCTTGGGGTGGCTCGGATAACTTCTCTCTCGTTATAATCTCTATCAACTTCCACATCTCCCATAGGCGGTTCCATTTGAGTATAACGTATTGAAACTCAGTAAGGTATTGTTCAGGAGAGAAGCCCAATGATGCCAACTCCTTTTCGAGCTTTAAAAAATGGGCTTTCTGTGGGGAAAGTCTATTATAGGGGGTCATCCGTTACTTTTTCTGAGTAAATTGGCTTTGTCAGAGCCCTATATTTATAGTAGTCATGATAACTGTTCAACGACTATATTATAAACAACAATAATTCTTAATGGTATTTTGAAATTCCAAAATATAAAACCAAGGAAACATATATTTTATATAACCATTTTATATAATGAGACATTTAATTATATCAAGATGAATTTTAATTAAAAAAAGTTTGGGTCATTACAATATTCCCCCCTTAAGAAATTTCTCCCTAGAAATTTCCTTTTACAAACTAAGATGAAAACAGGTGTGGGTACTTCTCATTAATCACTTCAATGAGGTCTTCAATCATTCCTATCAGCATTTCCTTTAGGAAAAAGTGTTCATGCATCACAATGGTGCCTCACAGTTTTTTTCAAATAATCTACTTATTTTTCCCAAAAACTCCTTCTACATCTAGGATTATTTCAATAGAAGAATCGATGTGTTATAAATGAGGTATTTCATATATATAACTTTTAGACATCATCTTTAACATGTTTTTTTATAAAAAAATTATTACTTATTCATCTTCAAATATTTTAAAATAGGGTTTTGGTAAATCAGTTTTGGTATATCAAAAAAGGAAGAAATCTATAATTTTATACATATTGGCTACTAGGAGGTCTCCCTCTTCTTGAGGCATCTGGAAAATCATTTAGTGCATCATAATTTTGAAATAAAGTGAAGAATTTTAAAAGACCATATTGTTACTTACAATGATTGTCTTGGTAAGAAATTTTAGAGCGCAAGATTCTCCAATAGATGGTACTTGATCCTTGAATGAATCATTCAATGTAATTGGTATTGGATGCCTCGTTACGTTGTTTATATATAACCTGGACATTTGAAAAATTTTACAAGTCATTTGTGCATGACTTCTTGATAATAGTTCCAATTAGTTCATCAGAGAGTGAGAGAATAGTTGTTCGTGATCTTACTCCTTCCATGTTATAACTATGAAAAATAGAATAAAATTAGGGGGTTTAAATACTTTTCTAAAATAATGGAAAACACATTGGACATATAAGGATAAACTTGTATATTAATCTTTATCCTAACATGTGTTTCTCTATGTCTCAATCTTGGTTATATATGATATATTTCATAACATATATTATTATGGGAATTTATAATGGTTGTACTTAGCTTATGAGTTGACCAAAGAATATCCCCTAGTAGTGTTGTAAACTATAGTGAAATAAGGCCCATTATTGTGTACAAGGATACAACAGGTCAAGAACATAACTCCTTGTCAGAGTTTTCACTCCTAGGTACATTTGTTCCAGATATTCCTCTACCTGCTCATATCCATATGGGGATGTATTATCTAAATAAACCACTTAATAAATACTCACCAAACCATAGAGATTTTTTATTATACTTAGTCTTATTACTAAGGCTTTCACTTTTATTTTATAACCATAATACCAAAAGAACTAAACTTATAGTCTGATACCAACTATAACAAACCTAATTTTTATTACACACTTAAACATGATTATTACATAAAATTTCACTTAAGACAACTCTGTGAATCAATAGGTCTTAGGTATTTGGAAAATAGAAACATTACATAACAACTTAGGATATAAAAACACAAGATCATTATTGAAAATATCCTTTACATGACCACTACATTCCTTCATACATAACAATACAAAATATAACCTGGGGACATGTATAAGAAATGGGTGATCAATAAAGCCCTGTAAGGGAGTAAAAATACATTTCATGATGAATATAGTACGTGTTAGGAAATAGGCATATCAAAGTAGAATAAGATAAACATGAACATAAAGTCATGATATTGGATGAATATCATAAATGGAAATGTGGCAACAACACTTAAAATGGTCCAGGAATGATCCTCGACTCATTTCACATGGAGCATGAGTAAACCTTAATTTAACATGTATTAGCATGAGTAAAACCTCATTTCACTTGATGTATCATAATAATAATCTTTACCCAATGCATGGGGTGCTATTAGGGCACAACCTTCTTAAACAATTCATTTAAGGCCTTAATGTTCCATAACATCATACAACATAGATTCAATAAACATCATAATTTATTCCATAGTAATGGAATTTGGAATTAATAGATAAAAATCGTCCACAAATAAGTAAAATTTAATAATTTTA
The DNA here is from genome assembly GCA_963277665.1 of Viscum album. Classification (NCBI taxonomy): domain Eukaryota; kingdom Viridiplantae; phylum Streptophyta; class Magnoliopsida; order Santalales; family Viscaceae; genus Viscum; species Viscum album. The sequence continues at coordinate 151,040,156 of OY728143.1, forward strand.
AAAAATCCTTGATAATTAAATGGTCATGGTATTCACTACACAATGGTTTTGGATTTGAAAATGGAGGTGCATATTTCAACAGCATAACAACATGACATAAGACTTCATAAAAAAGGATGATGTGATATGAAAGGGTATATCATCATATTTAAATGAAATGGATATTAAGGGGGTCATATAGATAAATTTACCAACATAATTAATGGAATTTGGATTCATAATGCAAAATAATTGCTTCAATGTAAATGAGGAGAGAGAAATTCCTTGCAGAATTTCAGCACGGTAATGGTTGTATGTGGGAGGAATTAATGAGAGATAAAAGGGTCTATCATTATTAAAACATAATGAGGTATGTATGGGGGAGGATTTAAATCATACCCTAACAATTATAATTGAAAATAAAAGGGGCATAACAATATTAAGAAACATAGATAATATGAGAAAGGAAAGAATCCCTTACAAAATTTTGGTATGATAACGGGAGTACATGGGAGGAATTAATGATAAAGAAAGGGAAATATCATCATTAAAATATAATGAGGTAACTATGGGAGAGGATAAAAATAATACCCCAGAATTTTTAATGGAAAATAAAATGATATAACAACATAAGTAAATTTAGAAAAAAAATGAGAAAGGAAGAAATCCCTTATATGGAAGTCTGATCCCAATGTCTTGGGAGGTGATTGAGAGAGGAATATTGGGTGGTTGGGGTGCCTTGGGAGTATTATAGAGAGTGTAGAGAAGAGTTTTGTAGATATCCAAGGACTTTTAGTGAATATTAAGTGGAATCATGGGTGGCTTTATATAGGAAAAAAGAGGGAATTCTTTATTATTTAGTTTTTTTGACACAACACATTAAACTAATCAAAAACAAAAACCATCCCATGAGTTTTGCCCATGGTTTTTGAAAAAAGGGAGTGGAAAACATTTTTTATAAGTTAAATGGAAGAAATTATTATGATAATAGGATTTATTATGTGTACGAGAGTCACACTCTCAAGTAAATCATTTTAAAAAGGTAAAATGGTTTATATGTCATGAAGGGTCCACTAAGGCTTTGTAAAATAAATCAAATAAACATAAAATCACATTATTTTATTGTTAAAACATCAATTTTCCTATAATAATGTTTATAGTATTTTATTACATCACTATTGGGTCATTATGATGTCATAATAAACATTATATATTTAAATAGTATTTACTTTTAACCCAAAAAATCGACATACTAAGAAAATTAGGAAAAAATCACTGTTAGATAATTTTGACATCCAGATTCGAAAAATATTTTTCATTTTTCTAAATAATTTTCTAAATATGTTAAATTTTACTTGTAAAATAAAAACTGACATTTATAGAAAATTTATGGGTTTTGATTAAAATGGATTTCAAACCTTAATAAAAATTACAACTGTATTCCAAAAAATTATATGATCATTTATATTTTATAAAATTTAATTCAGTAATAATATATTATTAAAATATTATTTAATTTAAAAAAACATTAATTCATCAAAATATAATACATAATTAAAAAATATCTAAAATTAATATTTGGGCATAAAAACTATTTACGACTTAACTATCATAAAATGAATTTATATTCATTATTATGTACAAAAATACTGAACATAATCATAGTGATAAGGTGTTATTACATAACCCCTTATAACACTCTCATAGGACTAAAGGGTAAGGTGTGAGATTCTAAAAGACTGTTGGGGTGGGTCAGATAATATCGCTTGGGTTGTAATCTCTATCAACATCCAATTCTCCCATAGGTGGTTCTGTTTGATCTTAACATGTTGAAGCTTGGCTTGGGCTTGGTCAAGAGAGAATCCCAATGATATTATCTCCTTTCTGAGCTCTAAAAAATGGGCTTTGTATTGGGCAAGTCTACTAGATAACTACATCACTTCCTTTGTATGAGTAAATTGGATTTTTTTAAAGCCCTATATTTATATTAATCATGTGATCATTGTTTAATGGAAATATTAGCAACGATAACAATTCATAAAAGTATTTTGAAATCAAAAAACATAAAACCATGGAATTTTATATATTATATATCCATTTTATATAATGACTCATTTAATTAGATCAAGAAGAACTCCCATTAACAAAATTTTGGGTCATTACAATCTACCCTTCCCTTTAAGAAATTTTACCCTCAAAGTTTCCTCTTACAAACAAAGATGAAAACAGGTGAGGGTATATCTAATTCATTTCTTTAATAAGGTCTTCAGTCTTTCCTATTAGAATTTACTTTAGGTAGAAAGTTTCCATGTGTCACAATGGTACCTCAGGGTTATTTCAAAATCATCAAAATCCTTTTCCCATAGAACTGCTCATCTTTCTGGGATTATATCTATTGAAGCATCGACGAGTCATAAAAAAGGTATTTCTAATATATAATTTTGAGAAATTATCTTGAACATATTTTTATTTAAAAAGTCTTACTCATTCATCTTAAAAAATTTGAAAATAGGGTTTTGGTAAATAAGTTTTTGTATATCCCAAAAGACATAAATCTATAATATGATACATATAGGCTTTTTAGAGGTCTCCCTCTTTTGAATCATCTAGAAAATCATTTAGTGCTCCATAATTTTGAAATAAAGTGATGAATTTGAAAAGACCCCGATGGTACTTCCCATGATTTTTATGATAAGAATGTTGAGAGCACAAGATTCTCCAGCAGACGGTACTTGATCTTGAATGAATCGTGAAATTCTAGACGTATTGGATGTCTCATAATTATATATATATATATACATTGGTTATTTGAAAATGAGTCAAAGTCATATGCACATGACTTTGGGATAATTTATCCAATTAGTTCTTTAAAAAGAGGGAGAAGAGTTGGTCGTGATCTTCCTTATTACATGTTTTTACTAATACAAATAAAAAACAATTTTGGGGATTCAATACTTTTCTAAAATAATATAAAAAAACCTTGGAAAAAGAATGAAAAACTTTTATATGAATATTTTATCCAAACTTGTGATGCACTATGTTTCAGTATTGGTTATCCACGATCAAATTCATAACATATATTCTTAGGGGAATTTTTTTATTCCCATAATAATGACTCGTACTATGATTTTGAATTTACTAATGCATATACCTCGGGAGTTCTTTAACCAAGAGGCAGAAAGAACCAAAATCTTGTACTAGGATATCTCAGGTCAAATCCAAAACACCTTATTAGAGTTCTCAAGATAATGTACATCTATTTGAGAGATGCCTCTACCAGGTCATATCCAGATAGGGGTTTATTTTCATGAAAAACCACTTACTCAATACTCACCAAAACATAGCTATGTTTTTATTATACATATTTTTATCACTATGGATTTCACAAGTATTTTATAATCCTAATCCCAAAAATAAATAAACCAATCCTCTGATAGCAAGTATAACAACCCAACTTTTTATTACACACATTAACATGATTATTACATAATCATGCACATAAGAAAACTCAGAGGATTGAGAGGTCTAGTGTCTTGGGAAATTAGAAACATAACATAACATCTTCAGACATTAAAAAAACATCTTTATCAAAAAAAATCCAATACATGACCACTACATTCCTTCACGCGTAACATTGAAAGGGATAACTTGAGAACTTTCATAAGAAAAGGGTGAGCCATAAATCCCATCAAGGGAGTAAAAAGACATAACCTGAAGAATAATGTACATGTTAGGCAATCGGTATATTAAAGGTGCATAAGAGAAACATGAACATAAAGGCATGATATAACATGAATATCATAAATGGAAATGCAGCTTCCACACTTAACATGGAATTAGCATGAGCCAAGGCTAGTTGTACATGGATAATGATTAAACCCCCATTTCACTTAACATGGCATTGCATAAAGGTGAATAACCTTGATAGAGAAAAGGTCATGGTATTCACAAATAAATGATTTCAGATTGGAAAATGGTGGTGCAATTTCGGCAGTATAGCAATGTGAAATAAGACTTCATAAAAAAATTTAATGAGAGAGAAACGGGCATAACTATATTAAGAAATTTATATAAAATTAGAAAGGAAGGAATTCTTTATGGAATTTTCACAAGGTAACAGGTGTACTTGGGAGGCATAAATGAGAAATAAAGGGGCATCTAAACATTCAAACATAAGGAGAGAAGTAAGGGGGAGGTTAAAAATCATAACACAACCTTTTTAAAGGATAATTAAACGATATAAAAACATCAGGAAATTTGGACAAAAATGAGAAATGATGAAATCCCTTACATGGGAGTTGATCCCAAAGTCATGGAAAGGGATTGAGAATGGATTCATTGGATCTTGGGGTGCCTTAGAAGGATTATAGAGGGAATATGGAAGTGTTTGGTAGATATCTAAGGGAATTTAGGAAAGAGGAAGTGGATTCATGGGAGAGTTTATATAGGAAAAGAGAGGGAAATTATTTATTATTTTGGTTTTGGACCCTACATTTTAAACTAATAAAACCCCCAAACACTCCTGTGGGTTTTACCAATGGTTTTTCTAAACAAGAGTGGAAAAAATATTTTATAAGGACAATGGACAAATTTATTAAAATATTAGGCTTGCTTATATAGAGGTGTGTCACACTCTCAAGGAAATCATTTTAAAAAGATAAAATGTTTTATATGTTTTGGAGGGCCCACTATAGATTTGTAAAAGAAATCAAATAAAACTAAAATCACATTATTTTAATGTAAAAACATATATTGGACGTAAATAATGTTTATATTATTTTATTAGAACACAATTGGGTAATTATGAAATCATAAAACACATAATATATTAAAATGATATTTAATTTCTACCTTAAAATACGACTGTCTCAGAAAATTAGGAAAAATTCACTTTGGATAATTTCGACATCCTAATTCATAAAATAATATTTATTTTATCTAAATAATTTTCTAAATATATTAATTTTTACTTTTCAAATAAAAACCGACATTTATTAAAAATTTAAGGGTTTTAATAAAAACAGATTTCAAACCATAAAAAATACAATTGTATTACTAAACATTATACGATCATTTATATTTAATAAAAAGTAATATAGTAATAATACTTTATTAAGATATTATTTAATTCAAAAATACATTAATTAATCAAAATAGATTTCATAATTTAATATTAACTAAAAATATTATATTTTCAATAAAAACTATTTACAATTTAACATTAATAAAATTAATGTATATAATTTATTATCCAAAAAATTATGCACATAATAAAAGTGCTAATTTATTGTTACATAACCCCTTATAACACCCAAATAGGACTGAAGGGTAAGGTATCCGATGATGATAGAATATTTGGGTGGCTTTGATAACATCGCTTGGGTGGTAATCTTTATAAACTTACACTTCCCCATAGGGGATTCTATTCGAGCTTCACATGTTGAAGATTGTCATGGGCTTGGTCAAGTGTGAAGTCTAATGATGCCAAATCCATTCTAATCTCCTAAAAATGGATTTTCATATGGGGCAAGACTACTGGATGAGGCCATCTCTTCCTTTTTTGTGTATATTGGATTTGTTACACCCCCATATTTATACTATTCACGTGATCACAATTTATCGGCTATATAAGCAATGATAACAATTATTAACGTAATTTTGAAACCAAAAAAACCAAGGAAGTGCATATTTTATATAAACATTTTACATAATGAGAAATTTAATTAAATAAATAGGAATTTTCATTAACAAATGTTTGGGTCATTGAAATCTTCCCCCCTTAAGAAATTTTTCCCGTGAAATTTCCATTTACAAACTAAGACAAAAACTAGTGAGGGTACTTCTGATTCATCTCATCAAAGAGGTATTCATTCTTTCCTATTAGAATTTCCATTATGTAGAAATTTTCCATGTGTCATAATGGTACTTCAGGGATTTTCAAAATCATCTACTTCTTTTTCCCAAAAACTCCATATCCATGTTGGAATATATCAATTTAAGCATCGATGTGTCATAAAAAATGAATTTCCAATATATAATTTTGATATATTTTCTAGAACATATTTTTTATAAAAAATACTTACTAATTAATCTTCAAATATTTGAAAATAGGGTTTTGGTAAATCTGTTTATTTATATCCCAAAAGAAATAATTCTATAATTTGATACAGATAGGCCGCTCAGAGGTCTCCCTCTTCTACAACATCTAGAAAATCATTTAGTGCCACATAATTTTGAAATAATGTGAAGAATTTGAGAAGTCCCTGATGGTTTTCCCACACATGTCATGGTAAGAAGGTGGAGAGCACAAGATTCCCCAATAGACGGTACTTGATCCTGAAAAGAATCATGCATTTATAGAGGTATTGGATGCCTCATAATGTTGTTTTCATGTATCCTGGATATTTGAATAAGTATCAAATCCATATGTGTATTACTTCTAGATAATAATAGTAATTAGTTATTCAAAGGGGGAGAAAGTATTTCATAGCGATATTCCTCCTTCTAGTTTTTAAATAAGAAATATGAACTATAATTAGAGGGTTTGAATAATTTTAAAAAAGAATGTAAAAAAACATTGAACATAGAAGGTTAAAATTTTATATGAATAGTCTATCCTAACTTGTGATGCCTTATGTTTCAATCTTTGTTATCTATGATCAATTTCATAACATATATTCTTTGGGGAATTTTTTACTCCCTTAATAAATGTTCATATAATGATTACGTATTTAAAAAGTCATATCCCCCAGGCGTGTCATAACAAAGAGAGTAGCATGACCCATTGTCATGTAATACGATACCCAGGGTGAAGCCTAGAAATCCTTGTCGGAGTTTTCACTTCTAAGTACATCTCTGCCAGAGATGCCTCTACCTACATGAATCCAGATAGAGATGTATTTTATCGACAAACCACTTACTCAATACTCACCAAAACATAGGAAAGTTTTTATTATACTTTTTCTTATCCCTAAGGCTTTCACGGGGATTTTCTAATTCTAATCCCAAAAAAACTAAACCTGTCATCAGATACCAACTATAAAAACCTTTCTTTTTAATACACACTAAAACATTATTATTAAATAAACATTCACATACGAAAACTCTGAGGATTGAAAGGTCTAGTGTATTGACAAATTAAGAACATTACATAACAATATTAGACATAAAAACACAACCAATTTATTTAAAATATCCTATATATGACCACTACATTCCTTTGTACTTATCATTACAAGGGATAACCTGAGGACATGCATAAAAAAGGGTGAGAAATAAATCCCAGTACAGGAGTAAAAAGACATAACATGATAAATATAGTACATGTTAGGAAATAGGCATATCAAAGGATCACAAGAGAGACATTAACAGAAAGGCATGATATAACATGAATATCATAAATGGAAATGTGGAAACAACACAAAACATGGTATTAGCATTAGCAAAGGATCATTGGACATGGAGAATTAGTAAACCCTAATTGCATTTGTAATAAAATTTTTAAAACCTCATTGCAATTGATGTAACATGATACTAGACTTTACCCAATGCATTGTAGTTTTATCATTGTGCACCCTTCTTAAACATTTCATTTCATGCATAAGTGTGCCCCAATATCATACAACTTATTTTCATTAAAAATCATAATTTATTCCATAGTAAAGGAATGTGGAATTCATAAAAGAAAATATTCCATCAAAAATTAAATGTGCATAAATTTTAATACCATTGATAGAGAAATGTTCATGGTATTCTATAAACAATGATTTTGGCTTAAAAAAATGCAGTGCAATTTTGGCAGAATAATGACTTGACATAAGACTTCATAAAAAATGTTTATGAGAGAGAAAATGGTGCCTCATAATATGTACATGAAATGGACTATAAGGGGGTAATAAATATACATTTACCAAAATAATTAATAGAATTTGGATTCATAATATAAAGGAATTTCTTGAATGTAAATGAGGAGAGAGAAATTCCTTACAGAATTCTGTAATCAAAATGGGTGTACAAGGGAGGCCTTAATTATTGAGAAAATGGGTCTCTAATAATTAAAACATAAAGAGGGAATTATAGGGTAGGTTAAAAATCATTCCACAACAATTATAATTAAAAATAAATGGGGAAAACAATATTAAATAAACATAAATACAATGAGAAAGGAAGGATTCCATTACAGAATTTTGACAGGGTAACATGTGTACATGGGTGTCATTAATGAGAGAGAAAAGAGTCTCTCATCATTAAAACATAATAGGTCTATTTGGGGGAGGTTAAAAATCATACCATAACATTTTTAATGGAAAATAAATTGATATAATAACAACATAATGAAATTAGAAAAATAAGAGAAAGTAAGAAATCATTTACATGGAAATGTGATACCAAAAAATGTGGAGGGGCTTGAGAAGGGATTCATGAGAGATTGGGGTGCTTGGGGGATTCTTGATATAATAGGGAATAGTGTGGTTGAGCTCCAAGGTATTTTAGTGAATTGGAAGTGAAATATTCGGAGGGATTATATAGGTAAAGAGAGGGAATTCTTTATTATTTTGGTTTTGGACCCTACATGTTAAACTAATCAAAACCACAAACAATCTCATGGTTATTGACCATGTTTTTTTCTAAAGGGGAGTGGAAAAAATATATTATAAGTAAAATGGATGAAATTCATAAAATATTATTTTGGCTTATGTGGAGGTGAGTAACACTCTAAAGGAAATCATTTTAAAAATATAAAAAGTTTTATACATCTTTGAGGGTCCACTATAGAATTTTAAAATAAATAAAATATACATAAAACCAAATTTTTTAATGGATAAACATATATTGGCCGAAAATAATATTTATATTATTTTATTACATCACTATTTTGTCATTATGATGTCATAAAACATATTATATATTTAAACAGTATTTAATTTTTACTCAAAAATTCGACTGTCTCAGAAAATAATGAAAAATTTACCATTAGATAATTTCAATGTCCTGATTCCAAAAATAATACTCATATTATCTAAAAAATTATCTTAATTTTTTAATTTTTACTTTTAAAATAAAAACCAACATTTATCAAAAAATCAGGGGTTTTGATAACAACGTCTTTCAAAACAAAATAAAAATTACAATTTTATTCCTAAAAACTATACAATAATTTATATTTATTAGAAATTAATTTAGTAACAATATTTTTTAAAAATATAATTTTATTTAAAAATC